>JAENHJ010000531.1:27500-1227500 GCA_025330945.1 Mucuna pruriens | reverse complement strand
CAATATGAGGAATTTCATCTGTCCTTAAGCGCCGTGGTGGCGTGAAATATTGTACTTGATCAATTCCCATGCCCATTTTTGGTGTGAGTGGCTTGTCCGTAGAAGATATGGGTGGTTGGCCATTTGGCTGGTAAACATTACGTAAATCTGATACCCTTCCAACGTGCACAATCTGACAAAAGAAGATACCGCCTTTGGCATGAACGGCATCCACAATTGGTTTCCATGCTTCCACTTGCTCTTCTGTCCATATGCCAGGCGTGTGCAAATACCTTTACAATCACAATCACAATCAAATCTCTTATATAACGATAATGGAGTGACTGCGTGCGTGTATATGATATGATATCAAGCAGAAATTAAAATATATATTAGTACCCTTGAGCGGTGTCAGAAACACCAGTAGCTTCGCTAATGAGAAGACCTCCATTGGAAGCTCTCTGAGAGTAATAGAGGATGGCATGAGGTTGGGGAACGTTGTTGTAAGACCTCTGTCTCGTAAGCGGCGGCAAAACAACTCTGGAAAAACAATTCAATTTAATAGTCAATGCACTTGCAATTTATCGTTTTAAAAGAAAAAAATAGTAATAAGATGATTTTCTAAATTATTAATAAAAAATTAAATATGTATATAAAATCACATAAATATATAAAAACAAAAATAATTTAATCTTTTAATAATAAAATTATTTTGCTTCTCAATTTAATAGGATTGAAGATATGATAGGGGTCTGAATATTTTCCTTCTATAACTTTTTAAATGATACTACTAGTACCAAACAAAAATAAAATAAAAGAACAATTGACCGTTTTCCTTCTCAAACTAGTTTCTATTCCTCTCGCTTTGGTGCCATATCTAAACATAGTGATAATTTTGAAATATTTGGGAAAAGGATAGGAAGGAGGCACCTATGAGATAGATTGAAGTTGCCCATCTTGTAAGGAGTAAGAAGAGGAATGGGTTCCTGAGGCTGAGCAGGAGCAGCCATATGTGAAGTTGAACTTAATTAATTACTTTCTGGGTCTGGATTGCAATTTGAATTGGGAGTGCCATTTATAGAATAGAAGTTGACGGTGACGTGTGCAATTGCGTTGCCATAGAAGTTAGCTTTCATTCCCGTAAGAATAATTAATTAATTATAATCATTCACTCATTTGATCTTGTATTATATTTTTACCTTATTTTTTTATGATATAGTTTATTATATCTATTTCTTTCAATTTCTATCTACGTCACATCTGACATCAGCGTCCAAAAAAAAAAACAAGGTCATGAGTAGCTTCAGCCGCAAAGGCAAAGCAACTAAAGAAGGAAGTTGTACGTACTACATACCAGCCTCGGGGCGGTGGCTACTTAGGCAGCCCCCCTTATTGAAGTTTCTAATTTTTATATTTTTGAAAAAATATAATGAAGTTTTGCAGGGCTTTATTACGAATTGAAAAAATCAATTCGGATTATGGCACACGAAATAATACGACATCCTTTTGATTTTATAAAAGTAAATGTGCGTTTTTGCTTCCAATTTTTATTATATTATTATAATTAGTTTATTAATAAAATTATACAATTTAAATATATACATAAATATTGTTGTACATCATTTAAATAATTTTTATCAATTATTTAAAAGCTATAAGAAAATTTATTTTATATTCACTTTGAACTAAAAAAAATATCATTATAATAAATATAGAGATTAAATTTCATAAAAATAGCATGATATAATAAAAAATATTTTGATCAAAATAATAGTAATGAAATCACTTGTTGAGTGGAATATTAATTTTTAATTTCAATTATGTTATATACATATTAAATTAATTTATTTTCTTTTATTTTTATTTAAACAAAATTTAAAATATGAAATCACTTCTGTTTTTTTTTGTTTCAACCTATAAAGTAGAATAAATTGTCAAAAACATTATATTAATCTTCTTGAAACATATTTAAGTTTCAATGAACCTTGTTTGATATTATTGGTCTTAAATATTTTCCTAAATTGAAGATACGAAAAGAAGGACTAACAATAAAAATTAATATATTATTATAAATATTAAACTTTATTAAAAATTTAATTTTTTAAGTGCATGTAATATTTATAGAATGTTATTGTAGTACCCCAAAACTGTTTTTAAAACAACCATAGTTGACTTTCCTTTAATTGATAACAAATAAAATCCTCAATCACTGAGGATCTCTCAATGAATCTCACCCTCTCGGATGCTATACAGACCTCTCTGTATATAATTCTATAACTCTCTTAGGATTTCTTCACTTGGATGTGTTGTTGTTGTTATCTCTCAATCTAACCCCTTCTCCTTTTATAAAGAGAAACCTAGTGGGCTTGAAAGTATTGGGCTTTTGTCCACATAATTGGGAGCCCAAAAATAACCCAATATGTTCATCCTCAAGCATTGTGATTTGTGAACCACAATTAAGAAGGGAATTCCAACAAATCTCCCGACTTAATTGGAAGGCACCACAATACCAAAGTATTCTAAGAACAACCTTCAATCTTCTTGGTTGGCATTGACTTAGTCATCATGTCGACCAATTCAAATTTGTATGAATTTTTTATCTTCAATTCCTTCCTATCCAACACTTCTCGTATCCAATGATAACGGATGTCAATATCTTTGAAATGAATGGAACATGGGATTCTTTGGTCAGATGAATTGTACTTTGATTATCACACCACTACATAATCATCACTACATAATCATCTTGATCATGTCCCAATTCTCCTCTCGAAGTTCTTCATCCATAAAGATCTCTTTTGAGGCTTTAATGATCTTACATACTTCTGCTTGATTTCTAGATAATGTCACACATTTTTGAAGTTTTGACCGTCAAGCAACAACTCCCCGCAAAAAAGTAATCGATAGCTGATGTTGACTTCCTTGAATCCACATCTCCCCGCCATATTTGAGTCCGAATATCCAATGAACTTTAGATTTTCATTGCCAAAACATAAACTTCTTTTGGCAATTCCTCTTAGATATCTCAATATCCATTTAACAGCCTTCCCAATGCTCCTTTCCCCGGTCCGATAGGAATCTGCTCACAACTCCTACAACATAGCCAATATGTGGTCTTGTACAAACCATTGCATACATAAGGCTACCCACGGCAAAAAAGAATAGGGCACCTTGTTCATTTCTTCTCTTTCTTTTTCATTCCTTGGACATTGGGATTTGCTAAGTTTGAAATGTCCAAAGAATTGGAACATGAGCGAGGTTTGGCATTGTGCATGTTGAACCTTTTGAGAATCTTCTCAATGTAATCTTTTTGAGATACCCACAACATTCTTTTGAACGATCACTAGAAATTTTCATTTCAAGAATCCTCTTTATTGCACCCAGTGTCTTTCATGGCAAAAGACTTACTCAATGCCTTCTTGAGAAGCAAATTATTTTTACTTTGTCATTCCCCACAATCAACATATCATCAACATATAAGAGAAGTATGATGGACTCACCATTTTCATATTTCTTCACGCACCACAATGGTCTGCAGAGGTCTTCTTAAAATTATGTTGGGTCATAAAAGAATCGAATTTCTTATACCATTGTCTTGGGGCTTGCTTTAGACCATAAAGGCTTTTCTTCACACGACACACCAAGTGTTCTTTGCCTGGTTCTTCAAAGCCTTCTACGTTTGCTCCATGTAAATTTCCTCCTCTAGATCTTCATGTAAGAATGCTGTTTTTGACATCCATTTGTTCAATCTCCAGTCTAGTTTTGCTTTGCTGGGCCAGAACCGCTCTTATAGATGTCATCTTCACCACTGGTGAGAATATTTCATCAAAGTCTATTCCTTTCTTTTGGTTGCATCCCTTCACGACAATTCGTGCTTTGTATCTTGGGTTTGGATTGTTCTCTTCATTCTTGAGCTTGAACACCCATTTGTTTTGTAATACTTTTCTTCCTTTCGATAATTCTACCAAATCGTATGTCTGATTATCCTTTAAGGATTGAATCTCTTCTTCCATGGCTTGCAACCATTTGTCTTTGTCTTCCACCTCAATGGCTTCTGCAAAAAACATTGAGGTTCACCTTCATCAAAGAAGATTTACATATTCATCCGAAGAATACCTTGTTGACGGTTGCTTCTCTCTTGTTGATCGTCTCAATTGGGGTTCTTCTTGAACATTCTCAATTGCTTGATCTTCTATCGTCATGTTAGGTTGATCTATCTGATTAGGTTCTTCAGATCATCTCATCAAGTTGTCGCTCCCGAATCGGGCTCTATCTAAGGAGTCTCTCCCCCTTATGTTGTTTACCACAAGAGGACTTGATCAAGAAAACACCTTGAGTGTTGGTTTCTCTATTTTCTTGATGTCTTGGATTGTTTGATATTCAAAAAATACCACATCTACTGCTTCGAATAATCTTTTTTTTATTTGCGGGATCCCATAATCTGAAACCAAATTCATTTCTTGGTGAACCAAGATATACACATTCTTCAACCTTTTCATCAAGCTTTGCTCATTCATTTTTGGAATGTGAACATATGCCTTTACATCCAAAAACTCTCAGGTTGTGGTATGAGGCCTTTTTGCCGGTCCATACTTCTTCTGGTATCTCTCCATTTAATGGTCTTGAGGGTGATAAGTTGATCAAATCAGCTGCAATAACCACTGCCTCTCCCTGGAATGTTTTAGGAAGTTTTGCATGAGACAACATACTTCTTACCTTCTCAACAATCGTTCTATTGAATCTTTCAGCTACACCATTCAATTGAGGTGTCTTGGGAGGTACTTTCTCGTGTGTCTGATCCCTCGCGTCTTACGTACCTCGGCTTTAGAGGAGTCAAAGTCAACGTAGTTTTGGTCTGGATTGTTGGTTAAGAGAGGATGAAGTCGGTCAATATCAGCTTGGTTGTGTTTAGGCCAAGATGAACTTGGCCTTGACAAGAGGGAGGCTTGGGAGGGAGAGGTGTGAGATATCTGTCTTGGGTTTCGTAGAGAAGGGAGGGGACTACCTAAGGTTTCACCAAAAAAGGTTTGTGCATTTACTACTAACCTGATATCTCGAGGAGTCTGGTGTCTTCTCTTCTTGGTCTAGGATGCTTCCTCCGACTTCCTGACTTCTCCCTCTTCTAGCTTTCTAGTGAAAAGTTTCGTTCCACTCTCGTAAAAAATCTCCAACCCCCGACCCTTGCTCATTCGTAGTGAGGTCTTATATAGGCTGCAAAATGGGCTTAAACCTCTCTCTTGATGAGAGAATATTTTATTATATTTTATATTTGAATTTTGAATATTTAACAGGTTTATCTCTTGATTCTTGGGATGACAGAATATTTTATATTTGAATTTTGAAAAGCTAACTGGTTTATCCCCTGATTCTTGGTACGAGGGAATATTTTATTATATTTTATATTTAAATTTTGAAAAGTTAACAGATTTATCCCCTGATTTTGATTTTTAGGACGAGAGAACATTTTATTATATTTTATATTTGAATTTTGAATATTTAACTTGCTTGTTGATAACATATAAAATCTTCAAGATTTTATCGTTATCGGTTAAGGGAAAGCCAACTTGTAGTTATTTGTTAATAACATATAAAATCTTTAGGATTTTTTTTGTTATCAGTTAAAGGAAAGTCAACTGTGGTTGTTTAAGCCGGACAGTTTTGGGGAGCTATAGTTATTATTAATATTTAGTTATTACAACTATTGTCGTTAACAAAAATCAATTTTTTAGAATTAGAATTTGATGAAAGTATATTTTTAGTCCTTATATTTTTTATTAAAAGTAGTCAAGCTCTTTATATTTTTGCAATAATAATTTAGATCTCCAAACTTAAAAAATATGTGGATTTAATATTTTTAACTTAAGAAATGTGATAAATTCTTAAAAAAAAAACTAAATTCAAATGTACTATAAGTTTAAAAACCAAATTCATCATTATAAAAATACATAAATTATATTGGACAAAAAGTATAAAGAGTAAAAATATATATTTTTTTAATTTAATATGAGATTAACTATGTTGTAAAATGGTGATTGAATATTATAGAGTGGGATATTGAATTTTTTTAATTATGAAACTAAGCATTTTAGTTATTTTTGTTAAACATAATCTGAATCTCTTTTTATTTTATAATTTCAAGCATTTATTTAATATTTAAATTTTAAAAATTATTACGATAGTATTTCAAAATTTTAAGAACTAAAAGAATAGAATATTTTTAATTTTTTAAAGATATTTCTGTAAGAAAAAAAATTAATGCAATATATAATTAAAAAAGAATGTTACAAAAAAGGAAGATATTTTTTTTTCTAAAAAAACCTAAATTAACTTGGACATGCAATGATTTGATTTGATTTTTCTTTATGACTACAAAGAATATGTTTTCTTTGTGCCCTATGTAGTTTGAGATTTGTAATTCTGAAAATTGAAGCATGTATAATAAATGAATTAATATTGCGTGTGGAGAGAGGTTTGATTGAAGAGGCGGGGAGTGAGGTTCGCTGGTTGTGTGGCCAAAGGAAGCAACGTTTTGGATCCATCCACCGCAATCGCAACTTACTTTCTTCTCCTATTCTTTTTCCATTTGACCCTTTTCTATCCAATTTCTCTTCTCAACAAACAATGGCTTCCTTTTTTCTTCGCCGCAACCGCTATCTTCTCGGTTCGCTCCTTCCACCTTTAAATCCTTATTAACAACTTTTCTGCTTTTGCTTATAATTTCACCATCAAATATTCTTAATTGTCATTAGGTATGCATAGACCATAACACATGGTTCAACGATCATCACAATTTTCTTTTTCACTTTCTTGCTTTTTTTATATTAAAACGCTAAAATCAACATGCCCGTGTCTGTTCTCATTTGTATTCCAATATAGACTTGCTTTTCTTGTTTGTATGGTGTTGATTACATCTCATTACCCATTCAGGTAATAAGGAGCCTTTTCGTCTATACTTTCAGTTCAAGTTTCAAGGTTTAGGTGCTGCTGCAAACAAGGTGCATCCATATAGCAGCTCTAATGCTCCCATCAGAAATGATTTTACTGACTTAACGTAAGTATACATGTCCCATATTTTATCAGTTTGGAAGTAGAGTTGTTTGCATTTGCTCTCAAAAGCTGTTAAATAAATTTTATGTGATTATAATTCTTAATGACTGTGTAATTTTAGTTTGCATTTAATGGTCCTGAATGCTGATGCTTAATTATTGGTTGTTTTAGTTGCCCTCATACGTGGTATCCACAGGCCCGAAGGAAACATCGTAGGGTTATCCTGCATGTTGGACCAACAAATAGTGGCAAAACACATCATGCTCTGAAGCAACTCGAGTCTAGTGCTTCTGGTAAGTTAGTTATATTCGTCTTTTGCAATGGTAAAGGTAAGTGATAATGTGGGAGGATGAAAACTTAGTATGCAGATTAAGTATTTTTGTACTTTGCAGGTGTATATTGTGGTCCTTTAAGATTGTTGGCGTGGGAGATAGCAAAACGTTTGAACAAGGCACAGGTTCCTTGTGATCTCATTACAGGTCAGGAAAGAGAGGAAGTTGATGGTGCAAATCATAAGGCTGTTACAGTTGAAATGGCTGATGTATCAGCTGATTATCAGTGTGCTGTTATTGATGAAATTCAGGCAAGTAAAATTTTCATTTTGAGATTCCTTTTTCATATTATATCTAAAGTAACTCCTAGAATTATTTGGTTTTATGTGAACCAGCATAATAAATTTGACATTGAAAAAAGGGTAGCACTTTTGGTTCCACCCTAAAGGTTGTTTTCTTATCATAGTCTTGTGGTGTCAATTATTCAATTTTAGTAGTATTACTAATTGAGAATTGGAATAATTTTTTTTTATGACTGAAACATCTACATTGAGAAGGAATTGTGGGCTTTGCTGGTTGTTATTCCATATCTCGTAATATTCTATGGAAATAAAAGTTTATAGGCTTTTCGTGGCATGCTTGTTATTGTGACTTCTTTTCCCATCTAACGTTTATCTTTCTTTTTGCATCCAGATGATAGGGTGTACTACAAGGGGATATTCATTTACACGTGCTTTATTAGGAATTGCTGCTGATGAAGTTCACCTTTGTGGTGATCCAGCTGCTGTTCCCCTTATTCAGGAGATATTGAAAATTACTGGTGATGAAGTTGAGGTACTGAAACTTATGTCTTTCATTGAGTCTCTGACCAATGTTTTTTGTGAGGGATGGGAAAGGAGCATATTTGCTAGACCAATAATTTGATTCTCATGAATTTTCGTTTGTTGTAAATAACAACTGTTTTCAAGGTCCTCTGCTTCTTCATGGTGTTTTCATTAAAATGTTATTTGAATTCTCTGACAAAGTTTTCTTCTTCATGCGCGTTGCAGGTTCAATTTTATGAGAGACTGTCACCTTTAGTCCCACTGAAGGTCCCTCTTGGATCTTTCTCTAATGTGAGAAATGGTGATTGTGTTGTAACCTTTTCACGTCAGGAGATATACAGATTGAAGGTGAGCTTTTAGATGTTTTAACTGTTCTTGAAATTAACTTGTATGCTTTCATATTTTGTTTTATGCCCAAACTTGTGTGTTTATTCATTTTCACTGTGATTGTTATTCTTCCCTTTTGTTTGTCATGTTAAATAGTTCTGATAAAGAGATCAACTGGTTTTTTTAAGAATATATTTTGAATATTAATGAAAAGGTATATCAAACATCAACAATTTAGCAAAGGTTGTTACTGATTTCAGTAATTTGCTTCATTAGTTTTCTCTATTTTACAATGATCAATATTTTTATTTGATAAATTTCTATGAAGCTGTCTGTTAGTCTTTTGCTAAATCAAGCAAAAAACTGAGCTGCGATCCTGGTCTAAAGAAGCAGTTATGTCTAAAAAAATAATAAAGGTGTTTGAACTCTTTTTATAGCGATTTACATGTTTGCAACATTAACGCAAAGTGAACAAAATACCAAGTATAAAAAATGACAAAAAGATAGATAATTTGATTTTGGCTTTGGTATGAGGTACTGAGAGATAGGAGTTGCATTTTTTTCCCTCCATTTTGGTTAGCATAAGAGAATGACACTTGTAATGATATTTTGTCTCAAAAAATACCTGCTAATTTATTGTGAATTATGAATATTCAATTGCACATTTTGTTTAGTTATTTTTTGAACTGTAAACTAACTAGTAAAAGTTGATATTTATATTACTCAGAAGAGAATTGAGAAAGAAGGAAAGCATCTTTGTTCAGTAGTTTATGGTTCACTGCCGCCAGAGACTCGAACAAGGCAGGTGTGAGCTCCTACCTTTGTCTTAGTAGTTTTTGGTTTGTTTCATGGTAATGTAATCTATAGTATTTATCATTTACAGCTCATACAAAATTATGCCATTTGTTTTGTTCTTTTGTGATTTTTGTGTTTCTCGTGCATTGGCAGTAATGTTCACTGTTGACCATAAACATTTTATGTGGTTTCAGTGTTATTTCATGGCTCTGTTCAGAAATTTCTTCTCTTCTTTTGTCTATAGTTTATAGGTTTATCTTAGTTTACTGCTACATTTATTGGCAAATGTTGATAAATATTTCCCATTTCTGTTGTATTGGCTCTCCTCTATGCCAAGAATTTGCTGAGTTTAAAGTTTCATTAGGACTGCAGGCAAGCATGTTCAATGATGCAAGTAGTGAGTTTGATGTTCTTGTGGCCAGTGATGCAATTGGAATGGGTCTAAATCTAAACATCTCTAGGATCATATTTTCAACCATGAAGAAGTTTGACGGTTTTGAGATGCGGGAGCTGACTGTACCTGAGATCAAACAGATTGCAGGTAGCATGAAATTCATAAAATGGATTGACCCTGTTCCTGGATTTGATTAAAGGATTGAATATGATATATATATTAACACTGATGTTATATGTAGTTTTGAATATTTTTTGTCAATACAAAGATATATTATTATGCTTAAGTAATCGTATGACTCAAATTATTTATGGAGATTCTACAAATGTTAAGTCCACTTTCAAGCATTGTAACATTGAGTATTAGCTTGCATAATTTTTCTATTCTTACATTTTTCCATGAGGTATGCAGCTGTACCTATGTATTGAATTTGATAGCTTAGATAAGTAGACATCAAAAAAAGCATCCTTTTTATTTATATCTTATCCTTGTTGGATGCTGAGTTTTGCTTGATAATTCCGGATTGGTTGTTTAACATTGTGTATATATAAATTAATATTTTGACTTTGTTGCTTCTATGATACTTGTCAAATCTTCTGGGATACAGTTTAGATATGTCTAGATTCTGTGGGACCATCAAAAGATGTTTTTTGGAAAAATCTGTGCTACATTATAAAGAAGAATTTAAACTTCTGCTTTAAGCTTGTTTTTTTTTCCCAGTTTTTGTGGCTTTAACATGCCCCCCTTAACATTTCTCTTTTCTCTCTCTACTCAACCTATCGCTTATCCTTCAGACAGCAAGACTCTCTATTAATGTTGGTGTTTTTTTGTATTGTTTTCTAGATTTTCATTGATTCAGTTTTAATGTTTATTTAGGTAACGGATTTGGAATCCATTTAGGATTCAAAAATCTTACTACTAAAATCAAATCTCCATGATTCACTGTTCTAACAGATATTATTTTTATATTTTATAAATATGTGGAGGCTAGGGATGTACTGTCTATTTGGATCATATGTTATTCTTGGTTGCATTGAATGCATTTATACTTGCAGGGAGAGCTGGTAGATATGGATCAAATTTTCCTCTAGGAGAAGTAACATGTATGGATGCAGAGGATCTACCCTTGCTCCATTCATCATTGAATTCCACATCACCCACTTTAGAGGTAACCTAACACCTAATACCCTACATACAAATTGCAACCTAGGCGACACTTATGAAGCACAAACACATCTCTTGTTTGAAGTGTCACTGTGTTGGATACATTTTCGACAGCAACACTTGTCTGACACTTCTCAAAGTGTGTAATTAAAAATTATATTTTATCACTTCAGACACCTGAGCCAATACCTTTATATAACTCAGATACTTAAGCTTAAAATGTTAAGAAATAATGTCTCTCACCTGTTTTTTTTTTTGGTAAGGCTTGTAATCATAGAATAAACTTAGAAAGTTGGTTTAAGAAGGTGAATATACCTTTCTTAAATGATATTACTTCATTGTGATATTTTGGGATTTTTTTGTGAAGATACCATTTTTTTATTGTAAAATAATGTTTCTGAATATTCTTCTGAGCCTCATATCATAAGAAAAAAAGGTGAATATACAAATATTGATTATCAATTTAGATATTTTGTTATGTTACTCCTATTTCACTTCATTAGAGTTTCTCTCCATACATATATGGTGTCCCGATGTCTTATATTTTAAACATTAACTGTGTATACTACTTATTCTGATGCAGCGTGCTGGCTTACTTCCTACCTTTGATTTGATGTATATGTATTCACGATTACACCCAAAAAGTGGTTTCTATCAAATACTGGTAAATTATATCTGCCTGTTGCTGTTTCCATCATCTTCCATTCTGCCATCCATAGTACTCTATATTTATTTTTTTGTTGTTGTCCATTACAAATGAAAAGAAAATTATATGATTGATAGTTACTTACCAAGTGGGCAAGCATCTTATTCCACTCAACTTCATCTGTCAAATCATTGAAGTTGAAAATCCTTAGGTGTCTTAACATTTAAATGCATTATCTTATTATCTCCCAAAACTACATAATTATTTATCTTTTTTTTTTCTTTAAATATTGCAGGCACATTTTCTTGACAATGCAAAATTATCTGAAAATTATTTCATTGTTAATTGTGAACAGTTACTGGTATGTTTTTTAATAGCAGCCTTGCCATTGAGTCGTAGATATTTCGTATCAATGCTAATTTTTTTTTTTTGTTCATTAGTAATATCAGTTATCAAATACTTCCATTATTTGATTATATTTACTGGGTTCCCTTTTGTGTGGTGGGTGTTGTTTGTACATGCTGGTACTAGAAAGTGGCTGCTGTTATTGATGAGCTTCCCCTTGGATTGCGTGAGAAATACCTTTTCTGTATCAGGTACATTCTTATCTTTCCAGGAAATAACAAAATTTCAGAATGCAATATCCAAGTCTGTAGGACAATTCTATAAATTGAAAACATAGCGGAATAAACAAATTAGGGTCTCTGTATTTTATACCACTTAACTTTTTCAGTTAATTTTAACTGATACTGGTCATATTCAGTCCAGCTGACATGGATGATGAGATTTCATCTCAAGGCCTGACACAGGTAATTATCATATTGTTAGTATGAAATATGTTGATGTTAGTTTGAATGATCATAATGACGCAAGTTATGATAAACCAGTTTGCAGAGAATTATGCAAAGAAAGGGCTTGTCCGGCTTCGAGAAATATTTACGCCAGGGTCACTCAAAGTGCCCAACACACCGGCTGCTCTTAAGGAGCTGGAATCCATCCACAAGGTTTCTTTTGTTACTTGTAAACTTTTTTTAATTCACTTGAATGGTCCAGTGAGAGAGTGAGTCTTGGTGCTACACTGCTACCCAAAGGTTGTTGCCTTATGGCCTAATTGTCAGTGGTCAATCATGGTCATGTGCAATGCATGACTTCAATTGCCATTTTAACAACCACGAGTTGACAATAATTCTTCCTTCGTTCATTTTGATGAAAAAATGTTAATAAATCCATTTTGAATCAATTAATTTTTTATGGTTTTTAATTGGTTATAAAAATGCAGGTCTTGGATCTGTATGTTTGGTTGAGTTTTCGATTGGAAGAATCTTTCCCAGACCATGAGCTGGCTTCATCCCAAAAGGCCATTTGTAGCATGTGCGTGTTACTTAGTTTTTACGTGCTTTACTGCTTTCATCCCTTTACTATCTATATATTTATCAAATGAATTTATAGGTTGATTGAGGAATTCCTAGAAAGACTCGGGTGGCAGAGGCCAATGGCTAGAAGGTTGCCCTCGCGTAAAATGTCAAGTTCTCTATTATCCCAACACATGAGGCAATACCTTTAAGCACATGTTTGGATTTGCGTTTTCAAACCACCTTATATCCGCATTTGGCCAGAAGCTACTCTCAGATGCTTCTGCGTCTTTTTTGAATTTGACGTGAAAACAACAAAGGTGAGTTCAGAACGTGTGTCCAAAAACACTGTAAGTTATTCCCTTCCCGTGCCAGTGCCACCACAATCCCGTGTCTGATCGTACAAGTTTCCCTAACAATATCAAATATGTTGTACATTTCTAGGTTATTTTCTACCTTTTTTACCTCATTTTTTTAATCAGGATATGTTTATACTCATTCTATAATGCTCCATCTAAATGGTGAAAGTAAATGATAATTGATCAGAATTTTTTCCCAAAACTTGTTTGTTTTCTGTTCATTGTCAAGCTAGACTGGACTGCTAGGTAACACTTCTATTATGCGACGATCACCATGCGCCATCGCTGTTCGAAACACAACATATTTAGAATTTTCACCAAATCATGCACTGCTTCACGATTTAATGATTGATTGAATTGGGATTAAGTTGATAATATATATACATAAAGATGAGGAATAAGTTATTCCAAAAATAATTGTAAATATTTTATTTTTTAATATAATGGTACTGTGTTACTTGTTACAATTATTAGATTAAAAGAAAATAAATAAAAAATAAAAAATATTTCTTTTAAAATTAATTTTTGAAGTATTTGATCTTTTAAATAACTAATTAATATAAAATTATATGAAAAGTAAGTTAAATAAAACTTTAAATTAACATTAAAATGTTACATGTTTTACAACTTAGTTTTATTTGGTTCTTGACTAATTTAGCTAGATTTTGAACAGTTTTTTTTTTGGACCAATTTTCTAGGTTGTTCAAACAAATGACTTTACTACTTCTTGGTCCAACTTCTAAAAAAGTTCCAATTTAACAGCTCTACTACGAGGGTGGATTTACAAGAAGGCAATTAGCAACAAATTTTCTAACGTGTTTCTTAATTCATCCTTTATTATTTATTTATTAAAACTTATTCAAAACGAGAAAACTACAAGTGATACCTTATTAGATAAAGCGAGACTTACAATATTTTATAATTTTTATTAAACTTTAGTAAATAATGATGAGTATATTTGAAGGAGAATTTTATTAGCATTTTTTATGTTTACAATTTTGCATATAATATTGTTCATGTTTATATTTTGAGGAATTTAAATCTCTCCCTCTCGATGTGAATCTTCTTACTCCTTTTATTTCTCCCTTTATTTTTGTTGCACGACATGTCACTTATGCCTTATTTTTGTTGTTGCGCTGCCTGACTTATGAGGTACGCTTACTTTTATAGCTGTTTATGGATTATCAGGAACCTTGTCAAGTTAGAGTCGGCTGATCGGTCTTCAACGTTATGCCAAAAGTTTTGTTAAGTTACGATCAGTCGGTCCTAATGATACTCGATTGGTCCACAATGTCGTCGCTCCTTACTGCTAAGAGTCTTGTTAAGTTACAATTGGTCGACCCAGGTGATACCTAGTCGACCGGCTAGTCTAGGCATCATCATTTCCTACTGTAGGAGTCTTGTTAAGTTACAATCGACTGTCTTGGTGATACCTAATTGACTGGTCGGTCCAGATATAATCTTGTTGGCAATTAATTCATCAATACACTTTTTATTACTAGTTAAACTATGAATGATATTTTTTAAATAGGGATCAAGACCTATTTCTTGATTTTAAAAAATTTTCAAACAATAATAATATGTTTAAAAGTATTTTGTTAATATTTACTTATTTATAGTGTATACAACTTCATATATAATATAATTAGTATAAAATAAAACTACATACTTATTTTTCTTTAATCAGTATTCATGTATATTTGAGTATAAAGAAAATATACATAAATCACATTCAAAACACAAGCACTATCTTTCTAAAACTATCTCTATTATTAATTGAAATTTATTAAAAATTAAAAATTTAATAAAAACAACTCTCATTTAATAATGATTTATTGAAAGTTCTATCTAAATTTATAATTTTAAATAGATTTCTATTAGTAATATATATTCTAAAAAAGAGAGTGCAGAAAATCTCTCATGTTGAATTCTCACATTAGGTAAAAATTGTGTCTTTCTTTCTCTTTTTAAATGTATAAGAGATGACTTTATATTAAAATTTGTGTACTACTAAAAAAAAAAGAGAAATAGCTACAAAATTTCCGCAAGATATAATCATGTGAAAATAAAGATTAAGAGGATTCATTCCTAAAGACTAAGGTCATTTCCATTTTCTTTCATGGCATGGGATGAACGAGTAACCAATCGTAAGCAAATTGGTGTACATTTAAAAAAAAGAAATAGATACAAAATTCCCACATGATATCATCATATGAAAATAAACATAATAGGATTTCATTCCTTAAGACTATCGTCATTTCCATTTTCTTTCATGGCATGAGATGAAATGAGTAATCAATCACAAGCAGATTTTGCTGACCCTAGAAGTAGTACATCTTATGCCAAAACCACTAAATGCTTGGTTTCAACGAGAAGCGATCCATCAATTTCTGAACACGTTCTTTCTCTTTTAACATGCTCTTGGACTCGAGCTCTCCAACCAAGCGCTTGAGCGTGTTGTGCTTGGGAGTAAATCCCTGCAAGACCATTTCCTCAAAGAACGAGCAAGCATCCTCAAGTTTCCCGGTTTTACACAGACCATGCACCAAGAGCGAGTAAGTTGCCACATCAAGGCTTACATCGTTTTTAAACATGTGATCCAACAAAAACTTGAGCACCTTCATTCTCTTCTTTTTGCAGCACATCTTGAGCAACGGATGATATGTGTCAACGTTTGGCTTGTGCGATCTGTCTTCCATTTCCTTAAGCAACCTAAGAGCAGTCTCTTCCAGCGAGTGTGCACAAGCAGTAGAAATCATAGTATTGTATGTCATCACATCTCTCACAACCCCCTGCTTAGGCATATCCTCAAACACATCGCAAGCATCCTTTAACCTGCCAGCTTTGCCAAGAATGAATATCAAGCAGCTATAAAATGCACTGTCCGGAACACATCCATCTATCTTCATTTTAGCATAAACCTCCAAAGCTTCACTCAATTGCCCTGCTTTCCCCAGATTGAGCATCACAATAGTGTAAGTCACAGCATTAGGCGAACACCCATTTCCCCTCATCTCCTCCAAAACTTGATCCACCTTGCGGAAATCCTTCTCATGACAATATGCTTCGATGAAATTAGTGTACGAGAAAACATCAGGTTCAAACCCGTGTTTTCTCATGTCCTCCATGGCTTTCCTTGCATTGTCAAACTTCCTCACTTTGCACCATCCGTGGATCAAAACATTGAAAGAATGAGAACTCAAAGGGATCCAACTCTTGAACTCCCAAAGAACCTTGTGGGCATGTTCAACACTGTCTCCTTTCACCAATGCATCCATGAGAACATTCAAAGCTGCGGTGTCCTTCTTGACACCAAAATTCTCCATTTTGCGAAATGCTTCTATAGCATCTTCATGCTTGCGTGCCTTGGCAAACCTTCTCATTACTTTGGCCATTGTATCCAACGTCACATACCCTTCGAGTTGTGACATTTCCTCCACCAAGTCCCACATGGGATCAAAGGTTTTGCACTTTCCCAAGATGTCAACCATCATGATGTACTGTTCGGGGGAATGCCGATAACCCGTTTGAGATTTCGCCCATTTGAAAAAACCCAAAGCTGAGACCCAGTCGTTGCTAAATCTCTTTAGAACCTGCGAAACCAAACTGCTTGATGGCTGAAAACCAAGTCGATCAAGTGCTGCACCGACTAACTCGGGAGAAGAGTACCGTTTCTTGAGAAGCGTGGTTATTGCTTCGACGTCGTCGAGGTTGTTTTGCTTCGGAGATAGCGTCACCACTTTGGGCTTGGTGGTGAGCATGTGGGTGTCGACCCAATGAGCGAGTGAAGGGATAACGAAGTTGTCGTCTTTGTCAGCATCTGGAGGGCTCGGGGTGTCGGAGAACTTGAGCCACGCTGGGAGTTCGGGTGACTCCACCGTCGTGCAGAAAGGATTGCCGTAAACGAAGCGGCGCCACCCATTGGCGGCGCGGTGAGTGAAGAGGTTCGGGATTCGGAACTTGGGTAGCAGCATTTTGGATGCGTTCAACGGCGACAACAGAGGTGAGGTTTCAGGGTTAAGAGAAATTCTATATTAATAATATCACTTAATTTGTATTTTTTTAAAAATTTTAAACTAATATAATTACAAATTGTATTTTCGCTTACTCGTTTAAAATTTTCTTAATTTTATCAATTAATATAACAATATTGTACATTTTCAAAAAATAGTAATTTACTTTAAAAGAATGTGACATAAAACAAATGATACAGTAAAAAAATGTAATATCTGCTGACATGGACGTCGTTTGCACTCAAAACTTAAAAATAAATTTGCTATACTAATATGGATTTAGATTTCTTGTACTCACATTTTTCATGCATTAAGACAGTGAAGGGAAATACGAATGATTCGTGATGTAGGAGAATTTGACGAAAAATGAGAAATGAAAAACACATTTTCTATGATTAAGTAAATTTTATTAATGTTAGGATGATGAAATTACCTGTATTAACAGCATGGGCGGAGTCAGAAATTTGGTTGGAGACTTAGAGGGACGAAGAAGAAAAAACAAACAATAATTTAGTAAGAAAATATTTAATTTTATATGTATAAAAATATATAAAAAATTAGTATATTATATACATCTAATATTTATTTATATATATATATATATATATATATATATATATATATATATATATATATATAACTATATTAAATAAAAAACAGTATTGTATTTTTTATTTTTATATAAAAAATAATTATTTTTTCCAATTACAAGAAACATAACAACTTATTTTCAAATGTATCAATTACATATTTATTTTTATAGTCTTAATTTATTGCAAACTTTTTCAATTAAATACTCAGCACTCATTTTCTAGATGCATTAATTATTGGTGAAAAAATATTTCTTGAATTATGAGTAATATTATTTATTGAAACTATTTAATTTAAAGAGTATTTTAAAATAAAATTTAAATTTATAACACTATTAATTATATATAATTAATTTACTTAATTATTTTATCGATTTTTATAAATTATTTATTTGTTTTTTATAAAGAATTAGTATAAGAATAAAGAGATAATATATGAAAAAATAAAAAAATTAGATGGACAAAATAATTTTATATAATTATATTTATTTTATTTTATTTTATTTTTATCTTAATTTTATCTTATCTTTATCTTTTATATTATTTTTTCTTTACATTTTCTTTAATTTTTTTATTAAATATTTCATTAATTCCTATAATTTTTTATGTTTTCTTATCATATTATATTATTTATCATATTTATATTTTTTTCTCTTTTTCTCTCCCTAAATATCACCTAACATAATAATTTGTATGTATTTTTTTCAATCATTTTTAATTTTATAAGTCATAGAATTATTTTTATAATAATTTAAAGACACTTTTAAAAAATGACAAACTTCTCGTGTACCCTCCATCTCTGATATGAGTAAAAAAATTTATGTAAACTAAATAATGTTTTAACTCGTTTATTACTGAGTCGTGGAAGGTTAATAAGATATTTATTAGTCAAAATAATATGGTCTATTATAAAATTATGATGAATAATATCAAAAGTCAAAATTATATAATTACACAATATAAAAATTATAGAATTATATACTATGAATTGATTTGGGTTCTACACGTTTAAATTCGAATATTCAGTGGCGAGTTTATAACTTTTAAATTCAAATAAAAATTATCATTTAAATTAATTCAAATTTTATTCTTTAATTTGGTTCGAATTGGTGGGTCATGCAGCGGGTCCACACTGCCCCTAAGTATAAGTCCCTACCTGTTATTTATAATATGTTTATTATTTTAGGTTAGAAAAATAGAGGAGTTGATTGTATGTATATATGCAATGAGGCAACCATTGGTTTAAAGTGAGAAGAGTAGTAAAGGGGGACGAATGAGTGCAGTACCTGGTTTGCACTTGCAGTTTATACTTGGAATTTGATGCTTAGCTTAGGATATCAATTACCAACCCACATCATTCCACCGATTCAATTTGGGTACTTCACTTGTAGTAGTAGGGTTTTTCTTTCATTCACATTTTAATTTAATTGAGCAGGAACAGGATTTCGCTATGAAGAGATCATTTCCATGGGATCACCAAATTGATGTCTCTTCTTCTTCCCCAAATCGTCCCACCCCTCACTCCCCCATATATATAAATTCCCAAGGTATTATTCAATTCATGCATACTTTTATGTCTTATTAATCTCCAGCTATGCATGGTCCCATAATATCTGCTTCTTTGACTAGATCAAATTGGAGAATCAAAATCACTTCTCTATTGGAAAATCCTAGGTTTAATTAATGATTGATGACACAAATGTATCTGTTTGAAAGGATTTGTGGTTCTGTTTTGAAGTATCTTATTGCTTTTTCTTTTCATGGTCAGACCAGTGTAGTCAGAGTCGTGATGTTAAAGGGGTAAATGGTCAGAATGTTGAACTATATCTATGATTTACAGCTCTGTTTTAAAGCATGTTGTTGCTCTGTTGTTCTGTTATTGAGAGGTCAATTTTGCTTTTATAATGTCAATAACATGTATTCATCCTTCAATGAGATTATTTGTTTTATATTTGTCACCTTGTTCAAAATATTATATGTTGACGGTTGCATTCAAGCATATCAGCTAAGAGAACACGGATAGAAATATTTTCATTTCAAGTCATATAAAAAATGAAAGACCTTAGTTACATTCTCTTTCAAGATTCTTAGCCTGTAACGCAATGCTGATATCATTTTGAAAAAGACCTTTGTCCTTTGATTTCTACATGTGTCTTTCTTAAGCATGCATTTACTTTAAAGATCATGGTTGTACGCAGAAGCAGAAGCACTCATCAGACGGGCAGAAATGTATCAGGATTACATGAAGCAGATCCCAGTCCCAAGTCATCGAGGCTCAGTGATCCCATTTACCTCATGGATGGGATTAGGCAGATCCATTAAGCAGTTATACAGACAGCCTCTTCATTACCTCACAAACATTCTCCTTAAGCAGTGGGATCAATTGAGAATTGGCAGCGAGGATGAATACAAGCCCTTGGACAACATAATTCATCCATGCAAAGCTGAAGCCACCATCTGGCTCATTGAAGAAATCCATCGCCAAACCTCGTCGCATTTTCATATTGCTAGTCTCTGGAAGCTGGACCCAATGTACAATGGTTTTATTGATTCCATTTTCCCAACATTAGAGCACACATCATGAAGCCATTTAGTTTTAGACTTCACAGGCTTTTTACTGTATCCTGCAAATACTTCCAGTTATGTTTTCCTTTGGGTAAAGCAAAATTGAACCATTTCCATGATACTTTCCTTCTTACCATTTTTGGTTTTGACTATTTTTCCGTTTTATACATGGCTGCATCTCAGTGTGCCTCCCAGGAAGCCAGGACACGTGATATTCCATTCCTAGTAAAAAATCCTGGACTGAAAAGATTACATGAGCCACCTCGAACATTTTTGTTTTAATTTTTTGTCACCGGCTCACCGCAAAACCCCGGCTACACTTTTTTCAGTAGCGTTGAACAAAGGAAATCGATACCTGCATGCAGAATTTAAAACAAACAGATATTGTGTGTTTGGATCAGAATTAGCAAAATTGATTTTAGTATAAAGTGAGTTTGAGTGAATAGATTGATGTTTGGACTCATTTATTTGAATGATAATTTCATCATAATGAATGTTGTTTGAATAGGGTTAATCAAAATTGTTTTTAGATTTATAGTTATTTTAACAAAAAATATTATTAAATAACAATGTAATATTAAATTAAAAGGATAATTTTGTCAACATATATTATTCATCGCAAAGGTCACAAAATGTTGCTTACGGAGGAGATTAAAATCAAATTCGATACCTAACTTATTTTTGCTTCAAAATTGTCACTCCGCACACATAATGTTCAAGGCAAAATACATCTTGTAAACAGGAATTTGGCTTCCCTAACGTGGTGACTTTTGTGCTAACGCTTTTGCGATATCTGTTGTATTTTATGAGGTGACCTAAAAGATAGACTCGCATGAATTGAGGTGATATCTATTACTTCAACTTTTGGCTGAGCCGGGGCTAAGCATGGTGAAATGAGGTAATGACACTTGAGAAGACTCAAACGCTCAGATTAAAAGAGATTTTGACAAAGTAATAATATATTAAAATGAGATTGAGTCGGGATGACTGACTTTGGACTAATGGCAATTCCTAACCTGAGTGAGTTGTTGCTAATTAGCGGTCGCATTTTTGGGGTTGAGATGTAGTCTGTCTTTGGATGTCTGCAACCCTACTCATGATCAATGGTCAGGGTTGATTCTAGTGTCTTAGGATACATGGTATGACAGAAGACAGAGTAATATAACATGTAGTGTTTAGATGCTTTTAAGAGGATATTATTTCTTAAATGCAATTAGACTAACCTTAAGTTGTGTGTTCACATGAGGGTTATTAGGAGTTGAGGTTGTGACACCTGTGGGCAAATCACCAAGTACCTTCGGGAGCTTAGAATGCCTTGGTGTATTTGCCTTGTTGCTATGTCAAACAAGTGCATGTTGAAATAGTAACCTTGTGACTTTGGGGGAGTCATTCCCTTAGGATTGAGCTTATCCATAGGCCTATTCTGCAACAGTATTGTTCAGTTTTATTCCTTTTTCGTGTAATTTATTGTTCTACTTTTTACACATTTTCTTTATCAATACAGTTGAACAAATCCATACTTCCTTGCACAATTTAAAAAAAAATGAAGTCCTTGATTTCTGCCGTGTGATTCAAGTACTGTTCGGTGTTTTCCCCTTCTGTTTAAGTTCCATCTTTTAACAAGAAAATGAAACCCACTAAAAAATGTTTGACTTAAATTGCCAAGAGTAAAGTTGACTTGTAAACCAGAGGTAAGAAGTTCCCTCTCAGTAAATCTATTACCAATAATCTCTACAAGAACAGAATCCTTCCTTGAAAAAATGATACCTGTTATTGTCTCTAACTGTAATTTCCCTATTGTATAGTTTTGACAGTAATTTTGCGAATGAATGACAATCAGAACACATTCGAAGATTTTTGACTACCCGTATGGGTATACCTTGAGCAGTAGTGATTAGTCCATAAGCCATGGCTAGTTTCTCACTATGCCTGCTGAGTAAATGCTCTTTCTCCTGCTCATCAACATCAAGTAAGACATTGGTTGTATCAGGAACATACCCTGCCTCGCTTAGCCTGCAGTTTATTTCCTGTAGCATTAATCCGATCTGGGTATTTTCTGCGTGCGATTCATCACCCGAGGTGAACTCGTGAATCAATCCATGAACCTCTATTGAGCTTGATCCAGGCACTTTCTGAACTCCTTTCTCCTTCATTTGCAACCTCACTCTTGCTACATCAGTCCATTTTCCAGCTGATGCATATATGTTAGATAACAGCACATGAATCCCAACTTTTTCAGGGGCCAATTGTGTTAACTTTCCAGCTGCATAACGTGCCAATTCCACATTTCTGTGTTTCCGACAAGCTGCTAGCAGAGATCCCCACATAATATCATTAGGTTCCATTGGCATGATTTGTATTAGATGGAGAGCTTCTTTCAACAGCCCAGCTCGACCAAGCAAATCAACCATACATCCATAGTGGACAATCTGAGGACTTATTCCGTGGGTTTTTTCCATTGACCAAAAAATTTGTCTCCCTTGGTCCACAGAGCCACCATGGCTAAATGCTGTCAATAGTGCCACAAAAACAACATCATCTGGTTTCACCTTTTGTTTGAGCATCTCGTTGAAAAGCTCAATGGCCCCTTTTGTATTTCCCTCTATTGCCATAACTCCGATGGCAGCAGTCCAGGCAGATACATCCCATTTTTCCATTCTTTTGAAAACATGCATAGCACTTGAGGGATCACCACATCTAGAAAACATGTCAACCAAAGCTGTGCCAAGCTGCACGTCCATGTGAATGTCATTTTTCTCAATGTAAGTATATACCCACTTGGCGAGTTCAAGAGCTCCTAAATATCCACAGGCAGAAGCAATACCAACCATTGTCACTTTATCTCCTTTAATCCCCTGGTTTTGCATCTCTCTGAATAGCTCAACTGCCTCCTCAAACATGCTCACTTGAACCAATGCACCAATCATAGTGTTCCAAGATACAAGATCCCTCTCCAGCATCTCATCAAAGATTCTCCAAGCTAATTCCACGTCACCATCTCTAACCAAACCTGCAATTAACGAGTTCCAAGTCACCACCGTCTTGTTTGGCATATGCTCAAAAATTTTGCAAGCTGCTTCTCTTTTGCCACATTTCATGTACATGTCAATGATGGCGTTGGAAATGTTATCCCAACCTTCAAGTCCATTCCGTAAGACATAAGCATGGGATGACTTCCCAATAGAAAGATCACCTAACTGTGTACAGGCTGCAATCGTAGATAACAAGGTCACTTTATCTGGTCGTGGTCCTTTGTGCAGCATTTCATCCAAAATTACTAGCACCTCACCAGCCCACCCATGGTGCACATAATTTGACATGATAGTATTGTACAAAACCAAATTCTTATCAGTACACTCATCAAAAATTTGCCTTGCAGCACATATATCCCCACATTTCATGTACATATCAACTAGCGCATTCACCATGAGTATATTAAGTTCCACGCCCAACTCACCAATATAGGCGCACACTTTTTTACCCAATTCAAGATCTTTCAACTTGGCACAAGCAGATATAACGCAGACCATGGTCACCGGATTGGGTTCCACGCCAGCCTCAACCATCTGAAAGAAGAGAGAAACAGCCTCCTTTGCCAAGTCCCTCCCAGCATAACCGTTGATCAAACTAGTCCAAGACACAACATTTCTTTCAAGCATTCTGTCAAACAGCTTCCGTCCCAGGTCAACCTTGCCGCACTCCGCATAGAAATGTATCAAAGAGTTACTAACAAAGGTATCTCCTTCCAAACCCATCTTGACAAGTGCCCCATGAACTTGAACACCCTCAGAAAGCGCCATAATCTTAGAGCACGCACTCAGCAAAAATGGGAAGGTGTACTTGTCAGGCACAATACCCATCACCACCATCTGAAAGTAAAGCAAGATTGCTTGGTCACCTAACCCTGCCGAAGCATAACCTCTAATAAGACGGTTATAGATGAACAAGGAGGCCATGTTTCCCTCAAAAGCATTTCGTGCATAGTCCAAGCTCTCATGAGTACCTATCTGTACACAAGCAGCAATAAGCTTGTTAAGGTTACCACCAGCCTTGTGACACAACCCTTTCTTCATCATGTCACAGTGTAACTGCTTCAGCTCCTTCAGGGTTTTGCAGTTTACAAGTAACTTGGCGGATGAGTTTGTGGTTATGGGTTTAGCTTCCTTTACGCTTGTGGGAACCAAAACAATACAAGATGGATAAAAGCTCGCGGCCACGGCCATGGCCATCACCGTATGTCCACTTCTAACTAACTACACAAAAAACACAGTCATGTGTTGTTTATAAAAGATAAAGTGGAAGAACCACCAGCGAGAATAAATTAAATTATTTTAAGAATAATTCTTTTAATTCTAAAAGAGTTAATTTTATTTTTCATTAAAAAAAGTTAAAATAAATTATTCTTAGAACTATTAAATTTTAAAAAAAAATGAAAGACTGTAACGAAGTTGTGACATCAGTTTGCAAGGTGAATCTCAGTTGGCCGAGGTGCTCCTTTATAAATTGGGCTGAATTACTAGACCTTTATTGGATTTAATACCGATCCAGAACAATAAATTATGAAATGGAAATTTGAGATATTTGTTTCCCTTTATCTTATACACATGTATTATTAAACAGAAAATTGGACTGGCAGAAAATGATATTGTTTAGATCATGCAGATTTAATAATTGAAATAAAAATACTGGATACCCAAGTTTGACTTGATGAAATGTATAATACTAAGCGAAAGTGTGAGCTTATCATCACTCTTAATAATATATACAGATTCCAACTCCCATTTGTTACCCATGTCAAAATATGGGACGCAGAGTTATGACTAATCCTATACATGCAGTACAAGCACATATAAAAATACAAAACTAATTTCACACCATCAATTTTAGTTCTAAATTTATAAAATGTCATAATTTTTTTCAGGAAATTTATACATGATTTAATAAGTTGTACATGTATTGCGTCTTTATGTCTAGAAATCATAGACTTGTCCCAATAAGAATACACTTAGTCCCTGAGAAATAAGAGAACTTGTGAGATAAAGTTCCTGAGCGAAACAGGGAGAAACAAGTAAAGTTACTCTAGGTAGCGAGACAGATAGTAGTAGTAGGGGAAAGTTTGATTAGTGATTATAAGCCATATTGATGCTCAAAAGAAAGCAGTTTGGAGTACTAGATACAATATGTAAGAAGCAATGAATTCGCTCCTTTAGCCAAAATTTGAAAAAATAAAATACAATTTCCCTTCCTTAGTTTTGACCATGAGATGTGAACTGGCAAATCCATAAAATAGCAATTGCCAATTGCAGTTCATTACATAAAGATGATGGGGTTGTTGAATTCAAGAGAGTTAGGGACCACGGGTTGGGGCAAAACAAAAGCAACCTGGAGTCTGATCATCAGGTATCATTCCACCACCTTTGCTTGTATCAAGTGCTTCCAGCATTCTAACAACCTCTTCCATTTCTGGACGCTTGTTTGGATTCGCATCCCAGCATTTCCGCATGATGTTTGATAAGGAGCTTGGACAGCACCTTGGAATGTCGGGTCGTAAATTCTGTGCAAGAAAATCCATTTATGTATCATGAGCAACATTAAATGCTATGTATGCAAGTGTTTTTCCTTAAATACCTGCCGAACAACTGCAGATGACACATCAGCAAAGCTTAGATCTGGATAAGGCATATCACAGCAATATATTTCCCACAAGCAAATGCCAAAGCTATACACATCACATCTCCTGTTGTAAGGCTTCCCATCCAGAACCTACATTTTGTGTAATCCCAACATTAAAACCTATTCACTTCAAGTAACTTGGAAATTGCAAGTTGTATTTCTATTTGAAATCATTCAAAAAATAAAAAAAGACTAATACAATAGGGAGGTAATCCCATGGAAACACCTACCTCTGGGGCCATATAACCAAGGGTTCCAGTTTCACCTGTCATGTCACTTGGATTCATAGCTTCAACCCTAGCAACTCCAAAATCAGCTATTTTTAGATTCCGACTAGTATCTAGTAACATATTTTCGGTTTTAACGTCTCGGTGAACAATCTTCTTTGAATGTAGATAGTTAAGACTGCATATTGGGGAAACAAATAATTTATATTAGTAAAAAATATGCAGTTTGTAATGGCAAAGATGATAAAAAAAAAAATGGGACATACCCCCTGGCGAGGTCCAAAGCCAGCTGAATTACAATCTTATAAGCAAGTTTCCTCCTCCTATTTTTGATCAAGTATTGCTTTAGTGTCCCACCAGCGAGAAACTCAACAATAACACAGCATGCCCTAGCAGGAAGGGACTCTTCCTCCGCATTCGAAGAGTCTTTTGAGGGAATCTTAAGATTTGAAGTTCCCATTGAAGCTCCAACAAACTGTTGCACAAATAAATACAAAACAATTACTAATCTGAAAAGTTATTCATCAAAACAAAATTGCTGTGCAGGACTTTGAACTTAATTCATATATCCTCTTAAACAAGTAACAAGAACAGAAATCTAAGCTCCAAAAATGTCATTACTAACAGCAGTGTGCTATCAGTAACAGCCACTTCTTTCTTCAACTTTGTTAAGTATTCAAGCAGTAGTCATTAATTTAAATAAAAGAGATTGAAGAATATGAGTTTATACTTTTGTCACATTTGGATGGTCAAGTTTGTGCCAGACAGCAACCTCCTGCCTAAAAGATGCCCGTAAAGCAGCAGCTTCAGCAGCAGTGGCTACGCCATCCTCACCCCAGTCTAACACTTTCACTATAAAAATTCAAGACAATACACACGTTATAACGAGGAGCAAAAATATTTTAGCTCGACAAAATCTAGATAAATCCACTTTTCTTTTTAAATTCTATAAGCTTCAGTTTTATTAGCTAGTAGGATGTTTGCAGCCATCCAGAGAAGTGGCTTTAAAACACATCATATAACGACATGGAGAAAAAAATTGCCAAAACATGCCTTATTCTCTCTATGATCAAATTTCTTTTCCCCAAAAAAAAAAAAACCAATTGTAACTAAAATCACAAGAGAAGGACATAACAAATCATTGGTTATTCTAATTCCACACTTCGCCGAGGCCATGTTCTCTCGCTCACAGCATCATCAAACTTAGGCAGAGATTTAAGTAAAAATATTTTAGCAAAACTTATATAACCGATGTAAGAAAAAACTTTAAACTCCAGATTCAGGGGCTCTGATTAAACCAGCCAACTCTGATAGACAGAATGCCGAACACGTTATAGTATTTGAAGATATTGAATCTCTTTTCAGTCACTTTTTAAGATAAAAAAAAAAAAAAAAAAAGCAGAATAAAAGTGCAGAACACATGGTATAAAATAAAAAAATGAAGTGCAAATACCTGCGACGTCTTGGGTATCATAAGTGCCCCTGTATACAATACCATAGGCCCCATGAGCCACAACATATCGTAAATCCAATTTGGCCAAATCAATCTCCCACTCTTCTTTGGGCCGTTTTGACTCAATGCTTCTGGACCAAACCCTGCTCAAGTGCTTTTCCAGCTGGGTATCCAAACTCTTGAGATCAATCTTATCAGCTCTGAAAATCATATCTTTACTGCTTAGGTTCCCAGAACCCTTCATCTTCGAATTCAGAGCCCCTTCTGCTTCCAATTCCATCTTGGGAGTCCTACCCTCGCCTTCCAGATCCATCTTCAACATCCACAACTAAAAATTCCAAAACCAATTTGTACAACCCCCAACAATGATAAAAGCAGCAACAAAATTTTAATTAACAAAAAAAAGCTTTGAAATACATGTATAATAAAAATTAAATCTGATAGGAGCACCCTCAAAAGAGGGTGCCTTCTTCTCTATATTATATATGTCTAGAAAATTGACTTTCCCCGATTCAACCCAGAATTTTCTCTCGCCAAACATTTTGTTTTATTGACTATCTTCCCTCGAGAAAATAGCAGAGGAATAAAGAAAAGTATAGCTATCAGAAAACGACCCATTCCGCACTATTCGACGACCAAGACCCACGAACCAGAAAAAATCAATTTTTTTTTTTTAAGGTGAACAAAAAAAAAAAGAAGAGGTATCTGCCAAAGCACAAACCTTGAAAGCAGCAACCACGAAACGGCCAGCTGAAGCATCAAAGGAGAGAAGCAAAAAGAGATTAGAAATGACGCTAAATAAGAGAAATGGAAAGACGATAAATTTGACTATTTTATATGACCCAAAAAAACAGAGTCGGTGCGTGGATGTATACCTTTATAGCTTTTGTAAGAATCAAAGGCTTTTGGGTTTCGATGCAATGAGCATTGCGAAGGTTGTCATCGACAAGTCTGAGATGCCAACAACAGGAACCTGATCCCAACAATTCATCGCTCAAATCAAACCCGCTTCCAAACGGTAAATTTGGTAGAGGAGCGATTTTGAAGGGTAAAGCCACAGAAATACAAAACTAAAGCAGCAAATAAACAATCCCAAAAAATTAAAAATAAAAAACAGCGGTGAGGGTCGCAGAAAGAAGCGCTGGCGTTCCCTAAAATGTGGTGGAAAAAGAGAGAGAATGTTTCAAAATAGGTGGAACAATGGAAGGCAACTACAAACCTTACCTTGTTTCAGGTGTAAATAAATAAATGTATGTGTCCTAAGATGTTCGATATATTATCATGTACCGTTCGTTTCTCTGTTGACGACAAGTCTTTTCTGATTCTGTTAGAAAGGACAGCTTGATTCCTATACTATACTGCTTTCGTTTTTCTCATAATATCCCACTTGTATTTCAACCCAAACAACCAAGGACAAATATATGGTACCCTACATTCTTTTCATTACAATCACACATCTTTTCCACCCTTTTACTTTTTTCCTTATCAAGTTTATTGATATATGGAAACAAAATAAATCACCTTGTGTGAATAAGAGGACTGCAATAATAAGAGGATCCTCTTCAATTATAACAAAACCAATTTATATTATAGCAATAATATACTTCAACAATTGATAGTAAATCATTTTTTATTAAAACAAAATTTCCCTACATTAGTAATTAGATATTCTTTTATGATTTTCAGTTTTGTAAACGGTTAGCGTACAAAATTTTATATTGACAACCGATCGTAATTTAGAAATTATAATATCTATCATTTTTAGGTTAATTATTATAAAAATTAAATTAATAAATTTGTGGTGTATAATATTTTGTGATTGAAGGATAATAAAAAAATTATTTTCATTGTCAAATTTATAATATAAATATATAAATTATTTATTTTTTTAGTATATATATATATAATTAAACCGCTCACCTGGGAAATAAAAATTGCTTTGTTATTGAATTAGAAAAGTAAAGAAAATGTATAATTGTGTTTCCCGACCCGAAATGTGAAGGTGATTCCGGCCATTTTAAGAAGTAAAAAAAAATGAAAAAAAATCCTACAAACTTTAATTTTCCCAAAAGTAATTTTTTTTTTTTTGTCCTTTTACCTCTACTACATATACCGCTGATGCAAGGGAAAAGAGGCATCAATTATTAGCTTGATTCATATAAAAAGCAAATTTAATTATTAGCTTAACTAGCAACTTACCAATAAATGTCGTGAACACATACCAGAAATAAAATAAAGAGTAAATTATTATTTCATTTTTGAGATATGTGAATATTTTTTTCATGTTATTAAAATATATGATTTAGTCTTATTTAATTTAATATTGTTAAAATAAATTAATTACTCTCATTTTTTCATAAATGCAAGTATTACCTTGTCTCTTTAACAAATGTAAAATAAATTACATTTTCTTCTACTAAGAGATACAAGTATTATAATGTTCTTCATCTCTTCTCTTATGTTCAAATATATAATTTAATACCAATAACATCTAGCTTACATTGAGTAAAGTCTATAAGTATGGTAAACCTCTTAGTACTTGTTTGATTTTTATAAATAAAAAAAATAATTTAGTCTATTTAATATTATTAAAATATAATTATTATAAGATATAAAATATATAATTAAAGTTATATTAACATGGTAATTAAAATAAAAATACTTAAATATCTTTTTAGTCTCTATAAAATAAGTAATTTTTTTATTTTAGTTCCTATGAAATTTTTTGATTAATTTTCATCCCTCTAAAATTTGAATTTTTGTTTTTGATCCTTACTATTATGTAATACTTGTTAGTCACATATACCTTCAAAAGAATATAAGTGACCATCATAAGTTATACACACTAATTTATGTGGTATCATGTTAACATATGACATCTTAAAAAAAAAATAGATTTCTAAAATAAATGTTATTTATCTATCTTAAAATAAAAATTAAGGACTAAAAATAGATATTTCAATATTTAGAAGGATAAAAATCAAATAAAAATATTTTACAAGAATCAAAACCATAATTTGCTCATTTTATATGGACCAAAATTAATGATAACAAACTTTCAAATGATGAAAATTGATCAAAAAAATTTATAGATAATAAAATCAAAACTAATTTATTTTAAAGTGATTAAAAACATATTTAAGTCAACAAAAATTATAAGATAAATTATATGTTATCAATGTATATATATTAATATATATTTGAATTTTATATAAAAATATGTTTTAACTAATTTTTAAAAAATGATTAAAATTAAACACAAATATTAAACTATTATTTAATTAATATGATTAATATAGTATTTCCATAAATATCTTAGTGAATTGGTATTTTTTATATAATATTAATTATTATATTAATTAAATTTAATATATAGTTTATTTAAAGAATATTATTAAATACTATATTTATTAAATTTAATAAATGTAATTCAAATATATGTATATTAAATGTAAAAAAATAAATGAATCTATTTATATTAGAAGTATATTATTAAATAAAATGCAAATATTTAAAATTAATACTTATATAGACACATATTAGAATTAAATTTAATGAATATACTATTTAATAATATTCTTGAAATTAACTATATTCTAAATTTAATTACTATTATATAAAAATATCAATTTATTAAAATATTTTAAAAAATAATATATTAATCACATCAATTAAATACTACTTTAATAATTATGTTTAATTTTATTTTTCTTATATATATTATTTTTAATTTTATTTTTAAAGTATGTTTTCAAAATAATAATCATTACAAATATTTTTTAAAATATATAATTAAATTTATAATAATTTTTAAATATAAATTTATATATATTATATTAATCTACATTTGAATTTTATATTTTTGTAATCTATTTTTAAAAGTAGTTATTTATATATAAAACAAGATTTTGTACTATCTATCAATCAGAAATTATAATGATATAAATTATTTTTAAAATAATTATTATAAAAATTAACCAACATACTCTCTCTATATATATATATAATTCTATGATAATATAAAAAAAATTACATTAGTAATGTATATATTGTTTTTTCTTTTCTTATACCATTTTGATCTCTTTCATTTCCTGTATTTTTGCTCTTCCCCTCCTCTAATTAATATTTATTTCCTTTGACATTACTTTAATAAATTACAATGACAATTATAATATCGTCATCCACTTATCCTGTAGCTCCTTGATAGAGAATATTTCAAATTTGGTTCTGCTGTATTTTGAACTTTAATTTGTTTATATATATTAGCGAATGTAATTATAAAGTTTTATACCATATTAAATTATCACATATATTATATTGTATTTTAATTTTTTTTAATAAGTGGTTTGTAACATTCGCCAAAATATATGATTTGAACTTAATTTTAGCCGTATGAAACAAACTGATAATCTCCCAAATAAACACAGGAATCTTAATTTCAAAATAAAATATATATTTAAAATATATATTATTTGTACGAATACTTCTTCAATTTAATTCGAAATTAATCATCTCTCACACGCAACGTCACACGTACTTTCTAAGTATTATATTTATTTATTTTGATAAAAAAAAAAGAGAATACTCCAGGTGTTCAATTCTAACTGTTAGAAGGCATTTATTTGTAATAAAATTTGTAAGATTGCACGAGTGGGTCAACTGGCATGCTTTGATGCGTCTATCTAAAAAGTCAACGTATTAAATTAAAGAGAAAGTACAACGGCAATTGGCTAAATATATTGAGATATGATAAGAAAATGGCATGAGTGATGCCAATCCCAGCGTTCCTAAAGCATATATGATTTTGTCAACGGCTAACCTAATTCAAGTTGCTCCATCCATTGTCTCCAAGAAATGTGGCTTATCTCATCACTGTCCTTCCTGCTTGTCAAATCATTCTTCTTTGCTTCTTTCTTTACCTTTTCTCAATAAAATTATCTTTACTCTTTGTATCTCTCCTTATTTCACCTTTCATTAAAAAAAATAATATTTAAGAATAAATGCGCCCTCTCTTTCATATCGCCGAAGCGAGGATTCGGGCGCGTAGTTACAGTGTGAGTTATAGGTTAAAGAAGGTGAAGCCGGTCGATATCGAACTTTGGTTGTGTTTAGGTCAGTGAACTTGGCGCTAGCGAGGAGGTTTGGGAGGAGAGGTGTGAAATACTGGGCAGGTTTTTGTAGAGAATGGAAAAACTAACCAGGTTTACAAAAAAGAATTGACGATTCTGAAAAAAGAATTCGGACGGTTATTCTTAACTTTTGATATCGGCGTCGTCTCCTCCGATCTGGGATCTTCACTCCGACTTCTGACTTCTTTCTCTTTTAATTTTTCTTGGTGGAAAGTCTCATTTCCTCCCTAGAAAAAATTTTGACTCATAACTGGATTAAGTGAGGGTGCTTATATATGAAATGGGGCATGTCTTGTCACGATGAGAGAATATTTTATTATATTTTATATTTTAAATTATTATTGGGAGAAGAGAATATTTTATATTTGAATTTGAATGTTTAACATTTATTTATCCCCATTATTATTATTATTATTATTATTATTATTATTATTATTATTATTATTATTATTATTATTATTATTATTATTATTATTATTATTATTATTATTATTATTATTATTATTATTATTATTATTATTATTATTATTATTATTATTATTATTATTATTATATAAAAATTTATATAATATATATTTGTTATATACTGTATTTTATTATTTTGTATTTAATATATAATATATATTAAATATAAATCTTATATGTATAAATCTATTTATATATATTACATGTTATATATTACATTTAGTTCTATATACACAAACAAATAAAAACAATGTTTTATTCTCATTCCAAGAAATAAATTTCCAATATATTAATTACTTGTTTTTTATACCTTCATTTATTCTAAAATTTATTAACAATCCATTCACTCGTATCCTACCAATAATTATTTTTGAAATCAAATTTAAATTTAGAATATTATTAATTAAAATTAATTATTTAAATTAATTTTATTGATCTTGATAAATTAATTATTTATTTATAAATTATATATATAAAGAGGAAATTATAGAAAAAAATCTTATCCTATTTCCTAACCCTAAACCTTAAGTTTTAAATCCTAAACTCAATCCTAATTTCTAAAACTATCATATCTTATTAATATAATAAATAACATATTACAATAATATAGAATAATTATTTTATCTTATTTTATTATTTCCTACCTACCAAACTAATATTTATATTTTATTTTATCTTATCTTAATTACTTTAATATCAACTCGCATGTTATGCGAGAAGACAAAATGACAAAGTTAAACTAATATATTAGTTAGATTTTAACTTCTTTACCAACTTTACACTTTTTTTAGTATTTTAATTTAATATTTAATATACATAACAGTGATAAAATAAAAGTTGAAAAGCTGTGGTCTAAATCGTCTGAATTTGTGTTATGAAACCTTGCAACGTAACGCCTCTTCCAAAATTTGAATCTTGAAAACTATCGATCAGTGGAGAATGGTACAAGGAAAGAACAATGTCTGGAAAGCCAAGAAAATTCTAAAGAACAATATTTACATCAGCAAGTGGTTTTCAGAATCTGCTAGACTAGAGAACGCGACAACCGATAATATTCTGCTGATAAAATTTCATAATCACAAAAGGACTATTCTAAGAATATTATTATATACCAAAAATAAAAGGAAAGAATATTTATTTGTTTCCCTCTTGTAACACACACACAAAAAAAAAAGAAAAACACTTAAATCATATAATTACATCAATATGTTGAATTATAAAATATTTTATTTTGTGGTATTCTTCTGTTTCCCCTTATTTCATTAAATTAAAAATAATTGTGTTTCCTCAGCTTTTTTTTTATCCTTCTTTGTTTTTTGCTAACATTGGTCTTAGTTTTGGGCTCAAAATTTTCTTAAACTCAGTAAAGAGTTTGTTACTTCACATTAGGCCCATGTCCAGTAAAATTAGCACGGGCTTCATCATTTATTCATAAACATTTACCGCTTTAGTCCATTCTGTATTCTAAAGCCACGTCTGTCTCAACTGAGACTGGGGTGATCAATTATGATAAAAACTGACACAAATATATAGATATGTCCCAATCATTATTTTTTTTATAACCATGTAATTAAGATTTTTTATTCTTCAATGATATTTCGAAGTTTTTCTATATATTTCGATATTTGAAATCGATTATAAAATTAAAATTCGGTTCAAGATTTAATTACATTTAAATTTTTTCGCTGCTAAAAACTTATCTTTGCTCATATGTACATACATTAAAAAACAGCTAAGGACATTCAAAACCGTACGCAACAGCATCGCATATATTGTCGTATTACTCTTTTGTGTGCGTGTGGGAACGTATTACTCATAATTACTCATAATAACATACAATTGAATGTTCCTTTACATAGGAAAGCTCAAAATGATTTTAATTGGAGGCATAAAATGCAAAGTTTTGTTAACTAAGAATGGACAAATTAAATACTTGTACTTTGTACCGTCAAAGAGAAAACTATTGGATTCTACAACGAATAAGAAAAGGAAACAGGCTATCTGGGAAAGTTCATTAGCAACACGACATGTAGTAAAAGAAAAGATTATTTATTCATTTGGATTTCATGCTTCACAGTTCACACAGACCATAGTCCATAGAAAACTGTCTCATTGTACTGTGTATCTCACCAGATTGTGATTTTCTTTTTTTCTTTATTTCTTGATTCTGACGTTTTCCCTCTGTACTTTAATATTGGCTTTTACTTTTGGCCATTTGCAACTTCCTAGAGCGCTGCCCTCTTGGTAGACCTTACCTTATTACTATTTTCTATGTCTGGATTAGGAAAAAAGAAAGGAAGGAAATATATGGATAGCAATTTTTATATTAATAATACATTAAAAATTAATAAAAATTATCTTATTACTCCACAGGAATATGGATTAACATTATAAAATATTTTATATTATTAATTAATAAAAATTAAACTCTAAATAAAAATAGACAGCAGAGACTAGAGAGGGAAAAATTACGTAGTTGAGTCAACTACTCGTGGTTCAATAATAAATTCACGCACATATAAATAAATCAGACATCAACAAAGGTCTGTAAAATCTATTACACTAATTTTGATTTCCAGACAGCTCGAGAGCCTTAGGCCTTAGCCGTAGATAATGTTCTAAGGTTTTAAGCTTTTCTTTTCATTAGTAGTGTTGATGCAAAACCCACCTGCCATCGACATAATTCCTCTATTTTTCTTCAGAGGTTACCACCCAGGTTCTTTGGATAATAGAAAAAATTGTATATTAAACAGTTTTTATCTTCTTTGTTAAAAGCATCCATTTTAATATCTTTTTTTTAATTAAATGTTAATCATTAAAGTTAAATATTAGTCAATAAAACTTTTTCTTTAATAATCTTTCACATAATTTTCTATGGAAATTAATACTCTAGTTACAAATATTTAGTTAAGATCGTATGCAATATTCTATATCATAAAGAGAAAATTTATTTTAATAAAATCGAGTTACAAGGTGTCTGATAGGCAATTAATTAAATTACCTACTAATAAATTGTACTAACTTGGTATTGCCTACAGTATTTTCCATTTATAACAATTTCTTTCCCGATGTATATGCATGGTTGGTTTCCAGGATTTGCAATCATCAAGTTTGAAAGATTCAAAGTCATATAAAGTCGTTAACGGTTGTGGCGACTATATAGGCTTTTTGGATTACCCACAACCGCCCTTATAGCAATTGGAATTAACTTTGTTAGCTGTGTAAATAGAATAGGAAAGTGTGACTCTGGTTGTCGTCACAAATATTGACCCATAAATATATATAATATCCCACCACGTGGTTGGTTCTGATGGCATGGACTTAATTTCTTCACTTACTCAACTCTATATAAATGGATTCCCACGGAGGAGACTATATATGACCTACAAATTACAATATACATACTATCATTTGTGTCTTTGTTTTTTATTCTACAAAATCGAAGAAATGGCTTTCAGGGCAGTGGTAACTCAACTGCTTTTGCCATTTTAATTTTTTAATAAATATTTTGATTATAATATTTATTTATTTTTTTTAAAAAAAAGTACATGATAGTTAACCCTATATATTGTTATAGAAAGCAAAATATGTTAATGGATATAATTTGTATAAGAAAAAAGATGTGTGGTATACAGTAATTGGTTTGGATACATGCATGCAGAAAAATCTGGGATTGATGAAAGTGGGAGGAGGAAGGAGATCATTTACAAGTCCAACGAGTCCAAAATTGAAACCAATGGCCATTGATGCTGATGGTGATTCAAGGTCAAGGTCTAGGGTTAGCACTCTGAAAGCAGAGCTTGCACCGGTGTACATCGTGGGGGGAATGGTATGTGTGGCTTTGGCAATTGGATCACACACTGCATTTCAACAATTGGCGCGGTCTCCAACTGTTCACGTAAACAAGAAAAGAAGAGAATCGGTGCCGGAGGTGTCTGATCCCGATCGCACCATCGACTCCGCCAGCAAATTCATTGATGGTTCCTTCTTCAGGAAACTGTCTCTAGTTCAAGAAAACAAGGCCACACTCCACGATCCTGTTCACCCTAATCCTTTCACCCGGTATATATATATATATATATATATCTACCTAGCTTCCTTCATTCTTATTCTTAATTCATTTTACTCACATTATTATTAATGATCCAAATTCTTTGCAGTCCTCGTACCGCTGAGACATTGAAGACAGTGGGCGTTGAGCCCAGTAGGCGTTTTTGATCTTCTTTGTTCCTTAATTAATCAAAACTGGCCTGGTGCCCCAAACATAATCCAGAAGCTGCAAAGGTTTTCGAGATCGATAAATATATATATATATACATGTTTTGTAATTTTCCATTTCAGTTTTACTAAGCTTGTTTGTAAATAAGGCAATATATGTTTCATACTGGCCCACCTTCACTCTTAGGATGGTTGAGACGAGACATCCAGAGTGCAAAAAAAATGAGGCCTATTGTCTATTCTATATATTTATGTAAATAATTACTCAAATAAAACCACCACCCAATTTGTAACTTAAACTGCAAATTTCGCATTAGTATCCATCGTCAAATAATTCTCAGAGTACGGGTCATAAATAATAAGAATTATTATTATTATTAAATATTTTATTTTGTAAATTATAATAAATAAAATAATAAATTAAAATTAAAGATCAAAGTATGACAATAATTTTTTTAAACCAATATCTATATATTTTTTGTCTATTCACTTGATAGTTGTGTTAAAAATTGAAATTAAAATAAGATTGCGTAAGATTGTAATAATTTTAAATATTAGTTTATCTTGAAAAATATAAATATTTTCAATTTGATATTAAATGTCAAGATTTAAAGTTCACTCCAATTTTAAATTGAGACCCACTAAATTTAACTAATAGTATCGGAAAAGAATAAATAAATTATATACTTACCCTGAATTAATATCTGTCTTTATATTGTAATTTTGAGTTCTTACTCTTAAAATAAATCAGTTTGAAAAGTTATTTTTCTTCTTATTAAACCACGTGTATTATCCTCAATAAATTATCTAATTATGTTTTTTTTACTTAAAAGTTTTTATTTCCTTCAAACACTTTAATTACGATTTCAATTTTAAATCTTGGAAAAATATATTTACAACTTATTTGAACATATATCTAATCACATAAACATGTTTATGTATTTGAAAGAGTTTATAAAAATAATTTATAAGTTCTGACTAATATTTTAACTTGTGTATATATTACACATGATAAATGTTTAATTTTTTTTATAAATTTATAATAAATAAAAAGAATTAAATAAATAAATTATATTAGAGTTAAAATTTTAAATAAATAAATAAATTTAAATATATAAAATATATTTGAAATATACAACTAATAATTTAATTAAACATAATTTACACATATTTTTTATCTTCATAATTTATTCACATTTTGACTTTAGTTCTTTTAAATATATTTAAAAACAACCCTTTTTTAGATCATCTTCGTTAATATATAAATCACTCACATGAATAATAATCATTGATATTATCAAATATTACGTCATAAAAATATCATGACTTCAATGTCACGTAATTAAAAGTGTCACACTGACAAGTTAAGATCAAAAGTGTTGTAAGTAAGAAATAAAATATAATTTAATTAGAAGGATTAAGAATAAAGTAAATATAATTTAGAACTAAAAATAAAAATAATATAATTTAAAGGGACTATAAATAATATGTTTACAATAAACACAAATATATTTAAGCCTTAAATTAAATATTAAGTATTAGTATGTATAATGTATAAGATGAATATGTATTTTATATAATTAAAATTTATAATTAATAAATAACTTTTACTATAAATTATATTATAATTAAAATCATAATAAATAAATATTTTTTAGATTTATGATAAACAACTTATATTGTGTAAATTGATAATTTTATTTTAAAAATATTAAAATACAATTTAAAAATATAAATAAAAAATAGATAAAAAGAAATAAAGATTAAGAATAGCTATTACACATATGTAAAGTGTTATATTGTTCACAATAACTTTTCTAATTTATATAAAAAGAGAGGTAAATAAATGTTTAAATATGAAATAAATATATTGAAAAACTTTAAAATAAAACAAGTCTTTAAGAAAAAAAAAAAAAGTTAGGTTACATTAGTTTAATATGCTTGATTGAGCTCAACTTGGTTTATAATTTAAAAGTCTAAATCTAACTTATTAACTTGTTTTGGGCTAAATATTAAGGTAGACATGCTCTTAAATCCTACTTACATAGCCTATCCTATTTGAGAATCTAACTCCAAAAAAATCGTTTAACCTATTTTTCCTTCGTTTTTAAACAGGATAATAAGTTAAGTTTTTAGAATAGTTAGTTCAAATCTAAGAAAACAACGTATTATGACAAGCAACAAGTTATACTTAAACTTTAATTTTCTTTTTTAAGAAATCAGAATTATCTAAGTAAAGTCTTGTTTCCCCACTTTTTGGACTTTTTTTTTCCTCCTTCAACCTCCGCCACTTACTTATGTACCAATTGGTCAAGAAATTCTCTACCCTATTGGCTTACAGAAAAATAACCAATGTTAACATATATATTGACTCTGCTTCCAAACAACACACAACTCCATAAAAAAGTTGAACTATTTTCCAAAAAATATTCAAGATGACTTCTTGTTACCACTACTGCAACTTAGCATTATAGTTCCTCGCAACGTGTCCTTGTGGCTTCTTCTTTAATTTATTTTTATTTGCAACTTTTACTTAAAATAAAAAATATCTATCTCTATCATATAAATTCACATCGTTGTCATTAATAATTGTAATAAAATTAAATTTATTAAGTTATATAACTTATTTTATTTAATATATTTAATATTTTTTAATTTTATTAATACATGATGATATAAATTGAAGATTTTTTTAAATTGTAATAAAATTACAATATCATAAAAATCGGATAATGGACAAGTGGACAACCTATGCCCGCGTTGGAATGGCGATGACCGTGTAAGAAGCTTCCTCCAGAAACGTACATGAAGTCAAACAAAAGTACCCATAATAATAATAATAAGTAATTAAACAAAAAAAAAAAACTTAATTTAGAGGGAACCTGTGGGAGTGGCATATGAATTTCTAATGGATTATATTCCGTCTGACGCCACAAATAGATTATCAATGTGTTGTCTGTTACCAACAGTTGACACGCACACTGCACCCACCTTGATATTTGATCTTCCTCAGTTCCCATATTTATTAATTATTAATTGAAGACTTTTGGTCTTTATTTTGTACATACCCATGAAGCAAACAGCATCGACAGATTAAGAACTAAAGAAACAAACTGTTTTTTTCTTAATAAAAAAATCTAGATTATCCCCGACACCCACTTCCCCTCACTAGTGCCTGAAAAGCCCTCTGATCACAATAGCAATTAGTATTTTATAAGTGAAAAACCCAAAAGATTGTGTTACTGTTATATGCTAAAGAGAAACTATAAGATTCCGTTAAATATGGTTCATTTGTCAGCCAAGTTATCTAAAAAGACCAAGACTGCATTATTAGAATATGGCACGTGACGGACAAAGTAGGCGTGTTACTAAAATAGTCAACAGTATGATTTGGCATTCGCCCTAGAAATGTGGTTAGTAGCTCGGAAAAGAAACAAAAGAAATTAAAAGACATAGACACCCTTGACCACTCCACTCTTTGTTTCATCATTAATTTTCCCTTTTTGTCCCCATTATTTTATTTTTTTAATTGATGAGGGCGGGATGAATCACGTGAGCAACAGGGACCACCTGGTCTGTTAAATTAAAGGGAACCTCTAAATTTTGCACTCAATCTTCGGGAAAGAGGAAACGGTGGATATTGGGAGCAGAAGGATAAGGTAGGCGCATAAATCATGAACATCTTAATTTCGCACCTCCTCCACCTCACATAAATGTAGATTTTATCATTATGATGACCATGAAAACATAGACCCTACACTTCTCCATCCACTCCTTCGCCCTACGGCGTAGCATAAATACTCGTCTCGTATTGCATTATTAAATAGTCAATGGAAATTGCATGTAAAAAAATCTACTACTATTATGAAAATGTTTATTGTGACTAATTTGTCAATTGGGTATACGTTAACACTGCCAAACTAATGTTTGTTAATGCACGCATCGTTAAGAATCGTGTTAAAATGCATTTTTATTACAAGTATGTCTGTTTAATATGAAACAACAAACTTATAATTCTTGGCCGATAAATTAATTTATAGTCAAAATATTTGTAATATAATGGTTTAAATAATAAGTTAGAGAATGGAAGGATCCTCCCAGGTATAAAATTCAATACAGAGAAGTAATGTCAGAATTATCACTAAAATTTGTTAAAATATATTATTCAATGAAATTTAATTACACGATATTATATATTGAGGAGGAGTAAATTTATACTTACTCGTATCATCAATAATTTTATATAAAATGAGATTTTTATTAATTTAATTATTAAATTATAATTATATATTATCTAAATTTTCTATATCAAATCTTACAAAAGGTTTAATAATAAGATAAATATATGGTTCTTGTATTTATATATTTTAAAAAATAGTACGTTAATTTTAATATACATAAATAAAATATTAAATAATTTTGATTAATTTAATATTTTGTAAACTAATACAATTTATATAATGGGAATTTTTAATGTAACGGTAAATTTTAAGATAAAATTCTCCCAATTATTACTCACTTTTTGGTGGTGAACAAAGGGGATAAAGCCTAAACAAACTATCTAACAAACATAATGACTGCCAAATCAGCCAAGGAATGAATAGAGATAAAACTAGGAGAAATATAAACATTTGATTCCCCATACCTAACTCCATGTTTAAACCATACTTTGCTAAAGCATGTAACTCACGTTGGTATAAACTAATTCATCCTCATATATATTTTATGATCAAGGTATTATATAGCAAGGAAAATGTTACCAGAAAATATCCAAACCCTACTAGAATTTAATTACAAAATATAAAAGGCAAAACATATAGTAAAAAAATATTAGAAAAATGTTAACATTGGCTTTTGAGATTGCTTTTAAACATCTAAAGTGGGAAGTTTTTTTTATTGAAAAATAAAATATTCATTTATTACATTTTTGGCACTTTTTTAATGTAATACATGATTTCTTTCCAAATAAAAATACTTACCACTTTTAGATGTTTAAAATCAATCCTAATTAACAGTTAATGTTGATAAAACAAAAAATATTCTTATATACAGAGGTTCTTTATTGTGTATCTATGAACACATGGTGCACGTGAAGCATTAAATATATCATATTGAATGTTTTAAATTACTTAACAAATAATATTAAATAATTTATATATTTTTATATATGATGGTTTTATATCCTTAATATATTAAATACTTTTTTAATATTTTTTTTCTATTTTGAATTTGTTGTTATTGTGGACGGACCTGTACACTGACTATAAATAATTTGTTTGCATGTTGAATTGGATATATTTTGAAGGGAAAATTAAAATACATCATCTCATTGTTTTAGTTTTTTAATTCATCGTATAAATAATTTAATTTAAAATTAAAATTTAATTTAATTCAATCTAATTTAACTTAATTTAAATATGATCAACTTTAAATTTTATTTTTAGTTTTGTCTTTTTAAGAAAGTAATAAATAAATGGTAATATATATATCATAAATATAATTTAAAATATCAAACATCTCATTTACAAGTCATTATATAACTAATAATAGTATAACTATTCAAATATATAAAATTAAAATAAATTTATACAACTTACGATTATATTTATATACATTTCTCACATAGTTACTAAAAATCATCTTTAGTTAATATTTTTTTATAAATAAATATAAAGTATATAATAATTTTTTAAATATATAAAAAACTGCAAACATGAGTGGTATCGTGCGCGTGTATAAGTTGAATTTGGATTGGATTAAATAAACTTCAATTTGTTCGCTTTGCAAAACGCTTTTTAGCCACAATTTTAGCTTCATTCTTCTTGTTCTTACATCCAAGCCCAGTTTGCATGTTACTTAGCTACATTTGAAGTCCTTAATATCTAATTTGTTTCATACCAATATTTTTAACTAGAGTAATGTTGTTATGATCTCTTACAATTATTTTTTACTATTTCATATCAAACAAAAAATAAATATATTTAATATATTAAAAACCTAAAAAGTATTTAATACTTTATTTATCTCGTAAGTAGAAGGATTAGTAAAAAAAATTGTACTGGTACTTAAAATTATTCTTTTAATTTGTTGCGAAAGAAATTAGCAAACCAAATAAAATGAAATTAGTAATTTTTACTTTTAAGTATGTGAGTAGGAATGTTCATTACTCGTCCCTTACTATTTTGTTTTGTTTTGAAACTAATTTCGTTGAGTTCAAAATAAAATGTATTTTGAGAGGAAATTTATATTAAACATTAAGTTTATATTATTTTTAGAAAAATATTAGCAACCCACTATCAAACACATTATTATTTTTTTAAATGAGAAAATTTAATAAGTTTCACTTGAATTTAATGTACATCTATTTATATTTTTGTAATTTTTAATAAATTTTAACTAAAAGTACGAAAGAGTGTATCACTTATCAATCCTCTTATTTTTATATTGTTATTATTTATTTTAAAAATTGTTAAAATATACTTTAATTTTAAATTTATACTCTTTTAATTCTACATATATCAGTTATATATTATTATGGTTGATATATTATATTCACTAATCATGTTGACGTGAGTTATTTCTATATATTATCTTTTATGTTTTTTTTTCACCAAATATATTCTTAATCAATGGTTGAAGACCAATTCTTTATTAGACGTTGAGATCACGCAAGTAAGTAGATTTTGACATTTCCAACAAAATTTTTCCATATACACTAAGAATCAAATTTCGATAACATATTTTAAAAACTCACCTATTTAACAACTATGCTGGGCATCTGTATTTCAATATAATATTGAGTATTGATTCAGTTTGATTTGTCTAAAGAAATGACTCCGCTACAAATTTTGATTGGTTAGAGATTAAGATAAATACATCTTGTAAACACTTCTATATATTCTCAACGTGGGAAAGTTAAAACTCAAACACGTAAGAAGGTGAAAATAAAAATTTTAAATTATTAATTGAAGGATTATATGTGCAACCGAACACATGATAAGAAATTAAAAATAAAAGAGTTACCTTCTTTATTTTCAAATAGAGTGTAGTTTTTTACATACAAAAAAAAGTGTTGTTTTAGTAACAATTTTTTATTCTAAAAATTATCTGTTATTTCACATTGCTTAGAAAAAATATTAATTATCCTTTATTCTTTAACTTTGTCTTTCTCTCGGCACTTTCTTCTGAACATCATTTATGACATTGGTTAAGTTAAATAGTTAATATATACTCCATTGCAACTAATATTAGGATCGAGTATCCCGCTAGCCAGGTGCACTCACAGAAATTTGCATACTGCATTTATCAGAATCAAGAAAGAAAATGAAAATACTATAGTAAAGTTGTTTCACTAATTATGTTATTTACCATTTTTCTTAATCTATTGTGAAAAATTCTTAAACATCAATCATTTTGAAATGAAGGAAATATCAAAATAATTGTTTTTTAGTAACATTTTTATTCTAAATTATCTGTTATTTTATATTACTTAAAAAATATTTTTTTATCCTTTTTCAACTTTGTCCTTCGTGATACACCTTTTTCTAAACATCTAGTCTTGGATTAAAATGTAGCATTAACCATATATAATACCAAGAAAAAATAATCTAGTGTTAATCAATTTTGTTTATAGATTTAAAAATTATTAGTTTTCTTAATCTTTTCAGAATATTCTAAGAACAATAATTATTAAAAAAATAATTATTTTATAAAAATATGAAATTTATTCAATTTATTCAATTTTTATTTTTTTGAGTCATTAAAAATACTTAATAAAATTATATATATTTCACGTTTTTTTTTATAAAACATTTCACGTTATTTGATCATCCCACACGATAAAAAATTCCATTAGTTAATAGTAAAAGAGTTTGATGGGAACAGCCCAACAAATACACAATAACGTCTTAGGTTAGTTGTCACTCTACTCAAAGGTATTAATTTCCGTGCGTGGAAGTGCGTGTTATGGGGTTGCGCTCTACATTAGAGAATGTAGCCTCCCATCTTTCAATTTGTCGCAGGTTCAGGTCAGCATGATTAGCGTACCATGTACGCGAGTGTTCACAAGTTTCCGTGTGCCTCCGTTACAGCAGAGCATACCCATTTCAAATTCGCAGCGCGCTAAAACGCAAAGACTTAAATGCTGTGCTATCGTATTCTCGTCTCATCTGCTCTCATATAGGCGTTGCCTATTTTATATATATTCATTTTAACGGCTACAGTTAGGTCAGATTCCGAATCCCTCTTTTTTCTTCTTCTCTCTGTTAAAATACTAGCATCAAAAGCAAATTACTGTACCAATAATAATAATAATGATTAATTGTTACAATGTTCAGAAACACAAAACGGTAACAACTACAGTATTGATTGGGTAATTGTACTATGCCTGCCTCACCTTCGATGTCACCTCCATTAAACAGGCTAATCGTTTTTAATCAAATACTCAATCATGAATTTTCAAGAGCCTGAAACGTTTCCTAAATGGTTTCTAACATAGGTTGAAAATTAAATTTAATTTGGGTTTTAATTCCTTTCTCTTGCACATTAAAAACGAGGAGGATATGAATGTTTTTCTTTTGATAGCTCTGTGTACGTTGAAGGAAGAGAGTTGGGAGCTTATTAAATCCCAATCTTCCAAATATTTGGAGATATAAATAATAACATGACATTGAGAGATAAAGAGAAAAAATATGATTGTATAGAAATTATTATAATTAAAATTATACCTATAATATTCATTGTGGTTGGAATATGATTATGATTGTAGTACCTACCTCTTTCGCTTCACACAATTAAAGAAATAAAATTCACTGTATTGATTTAATTTTCAGTAAAAGTTTGGTAAACATATTTATGGGCACCTGATCACGTACTACAAACGAAGCATTTTATTTTGTGGTACAACTAGAAACAGAAATATCATCAGCTTAATTAGTTTCCTCAAGTAATACTCGTTTTCTTGTTTATAAAATGATTTGGGACCAATTACAAATTGAATTATGCCATAAATAAAATACAGCTTATTTGAAGATATTAATACCATTGAAGGAAAAAATAAAAACCTTATAATCAGTCCTATGGAGAGATGTAGAGCTGTGAAGTAGTAAGTAATGAGTCACCAATCTCTCTAGAAAGAAACGCACACTAAAAGAAGAAAGTTGTGGTAGAAGAAGAAACTGTTGATATTAATAGTGATATTAGTATAATTGAATAGAGGAAGAAAACGGCGAGTGAGATAAAAAGTTAGAATTTGATGATTAATTGTGATAGGAATTAGGAAGGAGAGGTTGGGTGGAAAGAATAGAGGCAACAATTATTTGAATGAATGACATTAAAAGAAAGGGTACAAGGAGAAAATCCAGATGGAGTAAAGATATAGAATCTGGATTGTTAACTGTTTATATGCTACTTTAGCGACAAAAAAGAAAAGAAAAGAAGAGAGAGTGAGGAAGGAAAAGAGGGACAGCTGTGGAAGGGGGGGATTGTGGTCCCCACAAGAAAATCTTTCTTCTCCCGCCCTTCAGCATCTTGAATCCTCATTTCATACTTAGAAAGAGAAAGAGTGTATTGTGTAATGTGTAATGTGTAATGTAGCTCTGGACATGACATGGACACGCCAGAGAGGAACCGGATCAACACTCCCATCTCTAAGTTTGAGGTTTGCCTTTCGATTCTTTCCTCTCTTTCATTATGCATTTTTTTTCTTTTCTTCTTCTTTGTCTTCCAATATTTCTTCATCTTCTTCTTTTTTACCCTCTTCGTCATTTTGTTCAAGTGTTAGTCACACTTCTTTCCGCCACTTTCTATTTTTTGGAGCAAATCTTCCAAGTCATCGTGTGAATTACTTCACTGCTGTGGATCTCTATTCAAGTTCAATTTAGAGGTTATTTTGATAGTTTATTTTTTTTGGGGGGCTTCGGGTGGTTTCCAACCTTCTACTATTTTTCTTAGCTGTTTCTAGAAAAAAAAAAATTCCCCTTCTTTTTCTTTTGGGCTATGCAGTGTTGATACTAGTCTAAACTTTGCGGGTTGGAATACTTGCTTTTTACGAATTTTTGTATCTGCAATCAAATTGAGAAAATTCCACGACTCTTTTCTTTGTTTTTACTTAATTTCTCTGTCTCAGTCCTTTTACTTCTGCTAAGGCGGGATTGAACTGGCTCTAAAGTTTTAAGAGTAATTTTTCAGCAGAGACTTGATAAACAGCCACGTGCTGGTCTCAATTTTTAAGTTTCTACCATCTTCGGTTTTGGGTAAACGGTCAGTCCCTCATAGGTTTTATCCCTGAATGGTTATACTAATACCGGGCTTTACTTTCTATATTCTTGTACCTGTTATGTACATATTTATAATGTTTAATGAGCAAACCTTGTCAGATCTGGTCCGTTAACAAATTATTTATAAATTATTTCTGATTTTCTGTAGTTTTTGGTAGCCTGTGAAATGACTTTCTCCATGGTTTTTTTGTTTTTGTTTTTTAATAACACAAGTTACTCTTCTTTTCTGCGTGTATGTAAGATTATCCTTCAATTCATCCAGTTTAAGCATAATTTTAACCTTTGGTATATGCAGGATTCACCTGTTTTCAACTATATCAATAGTTTGTCTCCTATAAAGCCCGTTAAGTCTGTTCCCGTTAGTCAGACTTTCAATTCACTGAGCTTTTCGTCCCCTCCATCTGTTTTCACATCACCCCATGTTAGTTGTCTCAAGGAATCTAGATTCCTCCGGAGGTAATTTTGAAATCTTTTATTTTTTATGCCATTTCTTGTTCTTGGTTAACTTTTTCTGATGGTTGCCAATTATTCATCTTTAGACACAACCCCTTGGGCACATCAAAGCCTAAGGTTTCTCCTGAAGATGTAAATAAAGCTCACTTAAGTGAAGAGACTCTTGCAGATCCTACACGTCCACATCATAACTCAAGTGAATTACAGGAAAACACTGATAAAGGGATTTCAGTAGGAGATGCTTCAATTGAGCTATCTAGCGAGCACATAAAATTCTCAGTTGAGCTACCGAAAGCTTTAGGATATGGTTGTGGTAGCCCTGGCTATGATCCTCCACTTTGTGGTGATGAGGCTAACTCTCTTTTGGATTTGCCTGGCGAGGCAGCATCAGATGTTGGCTATGTTCAGGAAGGCTGTAAAACAGATTCAGTTGAGGGTGAAGTGCATCTTCAGGAAATATGTCAGATGGAGCCAAAGAGTGAAGGTCCAGACTGTTATTGGGATAGTTTAATTCCTGATGCCCCTGATATGCTAATTTTTAGTTCCCCAGGTGAAGCAGAAGCTTTTAAGGGTCTAATGCACAAACCGTTGGACTCTTCTATACGACTGAGCAATTTTATGTCTCTGCTACCACATTCTACCATCAATAATGGTAGGAAAATGCACATTGTTGATTCAGTTGCTTCTGGTTCTGAACATGTAATTGAAGATCATTGTTCTGAGCCAATAATAGCCACAGCCACAGACCAAACACAGGATAATCTTGCCAATGTTGCTTTTGTTACTAGCAATCCAAATGAGAAAGCAAATGACCAGGTAGGCAAGTGAATTCTGTCAGTGTTGAGGTGAATTATGTGTACTATAATTTTTCTTGCATGTTGTTGGATGTTTCCATGAGCTTGTCTCTAAGGCATGATTATCTAGGCTCTGTTGTATTGACATTGGTATGAGTATTAGTATTGATACAAAGTACAGTTACAGAACTTTTTCCTAAAAAATATTCAATTGTATAAAATGGTGCATTATACTGTCTTATGAACTAGTGGACTATTTTTTTTTATGATAAATTTTGGGGGAGGGGATGGTGCCCCTTTCCAAGGAAGGAAAGCTTCTAGGCTCAAAGAAAACTTACATCCATCTCACCCCTAGAAGACGAGCGGGGACTTGTACATACGACTTGTCTGATGCGAAATCATGTCTTGCTCCACACTACTAATCCCAACCCCTTAGGGTTTGAACTAGTGCACTGTTAAATCATATAAACATCCTTTTCCACATTTTTAAGTGTATGATTGCATATTATTGTTGGTATCCTCCTTTTGTTATGTGGTCTGTGTTGAAGTAACATTTCTAATTCTAGCACAATACCGTATCACTGTGGTTTATAATTTCTAAGAAGCATGTTATATGTGATTTTGTATTTTTTTTGTGGTTTATAATTTTTTTTTCTTTCTACTTGTTTTATCAATCAATCTATAAGTACTTTTGTGTTTTTGGTTTCAGCTTGTTTCTGTCACGCACCGTGCCATACGGAGGCGCTGTCTAGACTTTGAGATGGTCAATGTGCAAAGGAAGAACTTTGAGGATAATTCAAACACCGGTTCTAGTACATCTGTGTCTGATGAGAAGAATGTTGCTAATGAAAAGCAACTGCTTCCTACAAAACGCAATGGGAATTTACAGAGGGGAATTTTGCCAGGAATCGGTCTACACTTGAATGCACTTGCTGCCTTAAAAGATTACAGGGGCATACAAATTGAAAAATTGTCTTCTGGAAGACAACTCAGTCTGCCCAGCTCTACTTCTTTGCATATCTCTACAAGCCAAGAACATCAGCATCTATCACTGGTACCTGTATCATCTGAAAGAGAATTGGATTCATCTGACGATGGGGTTCAGCCTGCTGAAGATTGTTCCCAGCCATCAGCTTACATGGCTGGTGAAGACTTCAATCAGAATAGCCCAAGAAAGAAAAGGCAAGTGCAGTTGTTGATTATCTGTGCATATGCTTGATAAAGTCCATCTCATTATTTTGAAATTTTCCTTTCTTCATTAGCCTCATACCAAGTTGAACTTGCAGGCGTAAGTTGGAGACACCTGGAGAAATTGAGGGCTGTAAACGCTGCAATTGCAAGAAATCAAAGTGTTTGAAGCTGTAAGTTGAAATGAATATTCTTTTAGCTTCTTTACTTTAGGGTTGCAGCATTGGAATAGGTTACTGTAGGTATATGTTGTGACGACCTTTATCTATTTTTATTAGTTAGCTATAAATTCTAATGTCCTAACTTTATTAAGTTGTACAACAATCTTAAAATTTTCACATAGTATCATCTCTTTGATTAAAACCTTGAAAACCATGTAAGCTTTTTATTTATAGAATTTAAATGACTTCCAACAAGTAAATTGGAGTCGATTTTCCATGTTTAATTGGTCCTGTTTTGGCTAGAGGCTATTGTCTGTCAATTTCTTTCGGGTTTTGTGCTCATCGCATTCTTTCACTTAATTGTAATGGTTTTATTCCATGAAAGCTTGAGAACCAAAAAAGGGAAAGAAAATGACCTCACTTTATTTGAAATTAACGTTATTTTATATTTCTTTTCTTTTTGTATCAGTTACTGTGAGTGCTTTGCTGCTGGTGTCTACTGCATAGAACCCTGCTCCTGTCAGGAATGCTTCAACAAACCTATTCATGAAGACACTGTTCTTCAAACTCGCAAGCAGATTGAATCTCGTAACCCTCTTGCATTTGCTCCTAAAGTCATCAGAAATTCTGATTCTGTACCTGAAATTGGGGTTAGAAAATAAACTTAACTTAGTTTTTCACTTATGCAATTTAAACCACCTTTTTATAGTGTGTTAATTATTATCTTCTTGCAGGATGATCCAAACAAAACTCCAGCTTCGGCACGACACAAAAGAGGTTGCAACTGCAAAAAATCAAGCTGCCTAAAGAAATATTGTGAATGTTATCAGGTTTTCACCCTTGTCCTATCATGTATGCCTCAATTTCAGTTATAATATGAATTACAAATGGTAGTTTTCTTTTTGAAGGGTGGTGTTGGTTGCTCCATTAGCTGTAGATGTGAAGGGTGCAAGAATGCTTTCGGCAGAAAGGATGGTAAGTTTTCAATCAGGACCATCGAATTGGCTATCAATTTGACCTATTAGATGTCTTGAGCATTTTGCTTGTTTGGTGTGGTAACAATATTCCTGTAGTTAATTGGTTTATTGTCAAACCCTTGGTTCAGGTTCTTCTCTTGTAGGCATAGAAACTGAGTCAGAAGAAACAGAAGCATCTGACAAGGGTGTGGCAGAAAAAGCTTCACAGAAAACTGAAATTCAGCACACTGAAGATCATCCAGATTCAGCTACTGAGTCAACACCATTACGTCTTTCCAGGTTTGATATGCTGACTTTTTGTCAACTGAGATGATAAAACTGATGAGCCTTTTTTATTGATGTTATTTCATATCCATGGGACAGGCCATTGCTTCCGTTGCCCTTTTTATCAAAGGGAAAGCCACCAAGATCTTTTGTTACAACCATCTCAGGCTCTGCATTATTTGCCAGCCAAAAGCTTGGGAAACCAAATTCTCTTTGGTCTCAAGCTAAGCATTTTCAAACTGTTCCAGATGATGAAATGCCAGATATTCTGCGAGGTGATACCTCTCCTATCACTTGCATCAAAACTTCTTCTCCAAATGGCAAGAGGATCTCCTCTCCTAACTGTGACTTGGGATCATCTCCTAGTCGCAGAGGTGGCAGGAAGTTGATATTACAATCCATTCCTTCATTTCCTTCTCTCACCCATCAATCATCACCCCTAGAATGAGGATATTTTGAGTTGTAAGTTAGCTCCCCCTCCCTTTAGTCATGTTTGTACTTTGTTGCAATAGAAGAAGCTATGCTTAGGTTTATGTATATTGAGCTCCGTTTTACTTTAGTAATAATATATGTTGGCATTCCTTCCATAATGTACTATTTAAGTAATAGTTATAATCATTCCCGGGGTTAATCTCTACGTTATTAATGGGCCTCGTTGGAGGAATTATCTTACGTTAAGATGTTGATTTCTCCAAAAAAGTGAATCGTAACCAAACAAGAGGTATAAATTTTAACGAATGCCGGAAGAGAAATCAATCGGTTCAAAGTCACAAATTTGTATACATGTTGCCAAAAGCATGCAACCTGTCTGTCCATCATGGTTTGTGAGCAATTCTAGATGTTGAGTATGGGTTCTAGTCTGGAATTAACGGGGGGAATCCATTAATATGGAAATCGATTTTCTTTTCTTTATCATTCTTAATTGCTGCCATCAATTTCCGTCTAAATTATAACAATTACCGTCATTAATTTATTTTTTTTAAGTTGAGTTGGGTTTGTATATTTTTTTTAAGCCACCCAACTTATCTTAATCTTGGGTAATTAGGTTAATTAATCAAATAATAATAATATATTTTAGAAAATTAAAAAATTAGAAATTAGAAAAATTAAATAACACGTGCTTACTTAATAGTTTAACCCATTTTAAATCACTTCTAAACAAATCAAACGAAAAATCAAAATTATCTATGGAGGAAGTTTAGAATGAATATATCACTTTAACTAAATCAATTTAGTTATGTTATCAAATATGTTAAAATATAAATTTAATTTTTAAATATAATTGTATTAATAAATAATTATAATTTTATTAATAATATTATAAGATAATTATGTTGAGTGATTTATAACTTTAATTTAATCTCTCACTTAATTATAAGAAGATCGAGTTGATTGGATCACTCAAAATGAATTGGACATATCTCTTGTGTTTGATTGGTATTATTAATAAAATAATAATTAATATATAAAATAATATTAATTAAATATAATATCATAATTTTATAACACTAAAAATTGAAATGAAATATTATTTTATAAGTTCTTAATATTTAAAGTATATATAAAAATCTAAATCAAATATATTATAATACTTAATTTTACATTTTAATAAAATACAACAAAACCTATTAACAATAAAAAGTTTACATTTAGAATTTTAAAAAATGACAAATTAATATAATATAAAATCATATTATAATTTATATGTTTTATAAAATTTTTCTAATAATAATTAATAAAATAATTTATTCTTATTAAATATGTATTTTTATTTATTTTAAACATATTTTAGATTAATTTTAATTTTTTTAAATCAACTATTCAAACCCGTACTCTACATATTTTTTTTATCTATTTTTTTTTTTATTAATTTGACTAGTTCTCACCCATTCTAAAATGAATTGATTTCTTCAAAGTTTCCCGTACCAATTAATCGAATATGATTTTCAAAACTATGATTTTAATGCACACCATTTACGGTTACATGAAAGTGCCTTTCTTCTCAATATATTTTTTTTCTGGGGTGTCAGTACTCATACTCATCTGTTAGTTGAAATACCTATTCAGAGAGGTGAAATTTCATTCTTTCATTGTTCGTGGTATACGCAAACTTTTCCCTCAAAAATCGGCACGATAAAAATATTGGCTCAGATTGCTCTTTAATAAATTAAGAGAAAATATTCTATTCATGTAAAATGATTGTACACAGTTATTTAAATACAAATTCTCATATATATAATTTGTTAATTTTTTATAACTATTTTATAATATGTTATGATTTCTAATTGATTTTATATTGTTATTGCTGAAAATTTAAACTCAAACTGAATCTCCACCCAAAAAAATGTAACTCCACAAAAAAAAAATCATAAATTGAATGAATCGTACTTACAATTTTTTATTGTTATTATAAACCGTTTTTTCGTCGAGAAGAATTTTGCATCGTCAGTGTTAAAAATTGTTAAAAAAAAATCAGAAGTCAATGATTTCACATCATTGTTGACATATACGATCTAACCAACATATGTAGACCAATGATCAGCTATATGATAGCCTTAACCCTAATAATGGACCTCCATTGTTGAATGTGGGCTTCCTCATATATGACAACAAAATGACCGTTGACGGTTTCTCACGACCTCCATATCTTCCATGTTCTCAATTCTCATTCCTTCCTATATCCCAATAGAAACTTGTCTCTAGAATACACTATTTACATATGATTTTTAAGATATGTTTGGGATTTAAAGTTTAGAAGGAAAAAAAAAGGATATTTTTTCATTTTTAAATGTTTAAAAATAAAATAAATAAAATGATAAATTATCATAAATTTAATGTTATAATATTTTATTTATTTTTATAAATATTATATACTTTGTTAATTTAAAAATAAAAAATTATCTTCCTTTCTTTTTTTTTTCCTCTAAAAATCCACTCCTAAATACACTCTTAAAGAGATGCACGCATTAATAAGGCTTGAAAAGGGGAGAAAAGTTGTTCTTTATAAAGTTGGTAGATATATCCACGTTTTTGTGGAATTTTAATTCCGTATTTATCATCTCCCAAGAGTTTATGAACAGACCTATAAAATGGGAAGAAAAACAGAAAACACTGAAATAAGGGAAAATTGAATTCATCATCAATTGCAGAGTATCGAATCACAATTGAAAACCCTAATTACAAGTTGTAAGATAGTATCTACTGATTGGATGACGGTCGCGTCTCATCTTACTCACTAGAAAGGTTATACATTCTAAATAAAAAAATTACACGATAAGTTTGTTTGGGTTATTAATCAAAACCTTCATTTTATTTCTCTTAATTTTTTCCTTGAATAATAGAGTTGGTGGATGCAAAATATTTATATTAGTGAAATTATTAGTTTATTAAAGTAATAAATTTGGTTAAAGTGATCCTTACCAAGGTTCATATGTGGGTGGTGATGAAAAAAAGTGGGAAATAATGACACCTTTTTTCTTGCTAACTCGTCTCTTTACAGCATGGCGGTTCATTATTACATAACAAAAGAAATTTGGATAGTTATTAATCTCTGAACTCCACCCTAGCTTCCTCTCGATCTGTTTTTGTCTTCACTTTTAATAAGCATTGCCCTATTGATGAAATAGTTATTCTTTTTCAGACTAGTAAAACTTTATGGGAGTGCCATTGTCACGGCTTGCAAATTTGCTACTAATAAAACGAGAAAAATATGATTCATGAAATGAGGATGGGACCATAGATTATAGATAGAGTGCCTTTTCCACAACGCTTTAATTTTCTTCTTCTAGACTTGCAAGACTAGTTGCTCTTGTGGTTGGTGAGGTTGTGCTGGTCTTGGAAGAGCCAATAAAGAAGAGAGGTGGATAATAAGATAACCTAAATTTCTGAAGATCGAGTGAACCAAATATACATATGTGTGGACGAATATATATGTGTCATATTCATCTTTTGCGTAGAACCAATAATGTAAATGTGTGGAGTAATATCACATCATGTGGGTCGGTGATTTGCAACCTCTGCAAGTACTTTCTCTTGAAAGCATTTCAGTTTGGTTAGGTCGTAACATCAAATGAAAGAAAGAAGGTAGATCATATCACAGTGGGCTCCAAATTGTCTTTGCCTTGTAAAGAGGTCATACTCTTGTTTTCAATCAAGCCATATATGTATATATATGTATGTCACCAACAAATGTTAATTTATATATAAACCTTAGCTTCAACTGATTAATTGCCACCTTCTAGCAGTAACAATTTTTTTACCTTTAAATCTAAGACTAGAACCATTCTTTCACAGATTAATTAATAAATCGATAATTTCCTCCTTAACACAATCAAGATGTCCGCTAATTCTTTTCTTAATCTATTTAACCCATTTAATACAAGCAATGATATCTATTTCTGTCTTACTAACTACTTCCACTCATTTATTTAACTACTCATTCACTTACTCTATGCATTTAATTTTATTAGTTTATGAAATTTATAACTTTATAAATATCTTCTTCAATACTCAATTTAATTCAACATTTTAATTTTTTTAATTTATTATATATATATATTATCAGTATAAATTATTTTTACATAAATATTCAATAGAAATCCATCCTGCTGCAATATCCTATTAATGAATAGAATGATGTCACGATTATAAAAAAAATATATATACTGTGAGTGTATATAGATTAATTAAAAAAACAAAGTTAAGTACATTTTTTTGAATAACATAATTATTTGACAAATTATCAGATTCTAAATATAATAAAGTTTAGATAATTTAATTCTATTTAATTTCTTCAAATTTTACAATATTTTTATTAATTATCAATCTGAAAATATAATTTACCTATATTATCACGAACAATATGGGTATACAAAGGAAAACAATAAAACTATAATGCTATATTCAATGATTTGAAGCGACATATTTATTAATGAAATTATTAAAATTTAACGACATCATTAATTCTCACAGGAACATTATTAGAGATATATATTTGTACCGTAGCAGTTTAAATGAATGTTGACTGCGAGAAGTTGGTAACAATGATTAGAATAGTAGGTATAAGATGATTTTCTTACACTATTAATTAAAAGAGCGTGGCTAGATGGTACCAATGGAAGGGATTTATTACGAGTAAAGACGAATCCAAGTTCAAATTTTATTGGTTAATTAATAAATTAAAAATAAGATGATATAACAGATTTGGTGCAACTTGATTACGTACTATCTAGCATTTTTCTATTTAAAAAGATTGTCAATTAATTGGCGATGCATCATCTGTGTTGTAACCTAAAATCAACAGCTCCAACTAGCTAAGCTGTCATAAAATTTCACTCTCAATAAGCCTCTGTTTCTTCTAATTTCAATTCCTTTTTTCATCTTCGCTTATCTCTTCATATTAGTAGTATTATAAAATATCTCAGTCTTTCTCTCTCACGATATCATATATATTAAAATTTTATTTGAGTTGTGTAAGAATTTTATAAGCAATAAAATTCTTTTTTACAATATTTAATACAATTATATATTTACACACAAGTTTGAAACTACTTGCTAAATTTGAAGAATCTTATATTAATTGATCAATACGTTCAATTATATATATTAGAGTAGTATTTTTAAGAATTTTTTCTGCCTAAAATAAGAGTAAAATCATAATTATATAAATTAACTTAATTGTATTAATTAATAACTAATAATAATAATTAGTTAAAATATTTCATTAATCAATTGGTTTGTGTGGGTATCGAAAATTGGAAAATAAATACTTCATTTCTGCTGCTTGTTTCTATTACCAATTCTTCTCTTTTTATACATCATGACTTATCATTTTTCATAACAAAAAAAAATTAAAACAGTAATTTAAGGTAATTAAATGAGATAAACAATGCCTTTCTTTCTAATTTTAAAATAGTATTCTTCATACACTCCTTTAAAACAAATTCACCATTATTGCACATTTTGCGCATTCATTGAATTGTTCCCAAATGTCTCCACAAGACCTTGTTTGCAATTAATGGTTCAAGACTAATTATACTTTTCATTTTCAGTTAACATTCTTAAATCTAATCTGATTGTAGACATACATTTTGTAAAGATGAATATTCACTTTACTGAAAATAATATTAACTCATAAGTCAACCTATTTTTTTTTTCTGTATTTTATTTTTGTGATTTTGTTCACAACCAAATGAGAGTCACTCGTGGCAGGGCAAGTTCGGCGTCACCATAAGTATTTCCTTTCAGGTTTGCTGTTGTGAATCATTAAATATATTATGGTGGGACACCCTCTTTTTCAAACCAAACACCTTGACTGTCATCATATGCATTTTCATTTTCAATATTACTATAGACTTGAGAATCTTATGCTAACAATATGCAGGAAGAAATGTATTATTTTATTACATAGTCTAAAATTAGGATTGAATTATTTGTAATGTATATTTGAAAACAAGTATTATAGGATTTACAATTTGTTTAATGCAATGTATTTTACAAAAGACAAACTCTTCCAACTACCACAGCTTTTGACTTTAGCATCCCACTTTATTCCAATTATTGTCATTCTATTTGCACGGTAGGAAGAAATAGATATCGAACAGCGAAACTCATAATTAAATTACAAACTTTATATTCCATCCCTTCTTTCCTCCAATACCCTTCATATATTGTCGCTTTTATAAATGTGTCGGTAAGAAAAAAATATGTAGCTGGAAGCAACCAATGATGATTGTTTTTACATTTTTTCTTCTAAAAACAAAGATTCTTGTAATCACTCGATATGCATTAAACATTAGTTATAACCACCGTTACCTCGGTAGGAATTGTGTTAGAATTTTTTAAATAAAGTTGTGTTAGAATTTTTTAAATAAAGTTTTCGATTTTGATTATATAAATGAAAATCACTTTTAACAATTAAATTGATAAAATTTAATATTTATAAAATTTACTAAATTTGTCACTTATTTTTTTAAGTTTAATACATTATATCAATTAATCCTCTGTAGTATGTCACTGAAAAATCTAGTATTGAAAAATGAAATGAGCTATACAGTCTATGATTAAGATTAAAAATTTATCAAAATCATATAATTATTTAAAATATTTTTTATTTTAATCTTGATTATTATAATAAAATTCAATCTTCTCATACTTATTTAAAAATGACTCTATTGGATACCCTCGCACATAAGGTGAGATCAAATTAATCTACTTATAATAACCTTATCTATATATTGAGTTTTAATAATTTAATTATTGAATATTTTGATATTATTCAAATTACAAATTAAATTTTAGAAATTTAATTTTTCTAAAGTGAATAAGGATAAAGTAAATAATTTTAATTATTAATGAAAAAATCCATAATTTGATATGTATGTATATTTAATATTGACTATTGAATTTTTTTTTTGTTAATGACTGAACTTACTTATTTTTCATCTAAAATGAATTATTCACTTTAAAAGTGTCAAATTCGAATTCTAAATAAATCTAATATTTATAATTAGGTAATCTTATGATTGATATTTATTTATATTTTAAAAAGTATATAATATATTAAATTAAATTTATTTAGTAAAATATTAAATAAATTAAAATTTTGTAAATTTGTTTTATTCAAACAAATCTCATAATTGAACAGTTGAGTGAAATTTAATATTTACAAGTGATATTAAAGGAGATAGTACTAATAGAGTTTATTTTTCTTAAGAAATATATATTTTCTCTATTTTTTTAAATTATTGTACAATTTATTATATAAATATTTGTCCTTCCACACATGTGTTTGAGACATATTGGTTCACTAAAGATGAATGCCTAAGGGATTAGATTGATATATATTAAATTAATTTGTTAATTTAGATTTCGAGAAAAAAAGTGTTTTTCTTTTTTAAAAAAGAAGTCCCTTGATTCCCGGAGATGAGGAGCGAGAAACTGAAGTGAGAGAAGGAATAGCGAAGAATGCTTCTTCACGTTTCCAAAGTAAGGAGGGTGAATAATAATGCAATGGAAGACACAAACCTGAAGAATACGACCGTTTTATAATGTTTCATATCCCAAATTAATTATGGTGATTAAAACATAATCATGATTTTGGATCCCATTAATGTTTGTTGAGACTCTGAGCATTGCTATGCATTCGCACGCATCCTTTCCTTAAAGGATACTGTATCGTTAATTAATTATTATATTTATAATAATAATCTCTTCCCAAACAAGATGATTATCATTCTAAAACTTTTCCGTGCTCTGTCCGTGTCCATTGTCCTTTTTACAGTTCATGAGTCATATATGCACACACTGTCAGAGCCGACACGACACAATTCTATATTGCCAATACCCCACTTCAAAGATTGCCACTTTGTGTCTTGGAGATTCAGAAAAATGGGGTAAAAACCAAGTTTTTCAGCTGAGGGGGGTTCTCTTTTCACCATCACAGCTTGTGATGAGGATCCCATTGTCAGATTTCATCGTTCTGGGATGTGGTTGATCCGAATTGGTCCAAAGCACGATACTTTTTATGCTTTTCTAGACACCCATTTGCTTGCTTTCATACAATTTTGCTCCTCCTATTGCTACTTTATCAACTTCATTTGCTTGGTATGTTATATGTACTTGATCTCATTTAGGCTTTTGCTCATGATCACTACCTTTTGATGTACCCTTTCTTTTCCGTGTCCATAACTTTTTTGTCTATTTCTTCTCTTCTCCTTTAATTCTTCATGATCATCGATCAATTTGCATAAACATGATCTTCGTGTCCATAATCCTTTTCTTATTTCTTCTGCTATTAACATTTTTGGGAGTGCATTTGTTGATCATAGAAATTGCTCTTGCTTGAGGGAAAATTGTCTATTTCTCCTCTTCTCCTTTAACTCTTTCATGTTCCTTTCTTTGTGGCAGTCTCCCCTTATATCAAATCAAATTGTCTGAACAGCTGAAACAAGAAGCTCCCTTCACTGGTCAGCTAGAGCTGTGTCCAATTTGGCAGGTAATGCAATATCAATATGGAAAGAGTTTGTAACTTTCTTATACATATAGTAATGGGAGAAAAGTTGGGCTTCTCATGAATCTGGAGCAATTCTCATCAAATGTACTATGTTAACATTTTTTTGATGATAGGTACAAGAAATGGCGAAAGAGTCCTGAAGAGTCTCAAATTAGAAAAACACTGGTGGTGGAAATCTATGATCTTATAGTCTTGCCTAGATCCAATATCAGGCTTTTTCCAAATCAGAACTAGCTGTGTTGTTGTTCTTTGCTGGAGTCATGGCAACCTTGTCTCATTCCGAGTCCCGGCGTTCGTATTCTTGGTGGTGGGATAGCCACATTAGCCCAAAGAATTCAAAATGGCTTCAGGAAAACCTTACAGGTGTGTCTTTCCCCTCCCCCCCCCTCTCTCTCTACTATTGTACCAAAGGAATCTGCATATATTGTGAACTTGTTACAATATCTGGTTTGCAACTTTGCATTCAATGTGCTACCATAACAAGAAGACTAAAACAAGTAATTAACAGAATCAGGGCTAAGTTTCAGTTGAAACTAACTTTGCACATTAAGATCTACCAAAAGAATAATTTTCTGCAATCTGCAATTAGAGACTACAGATAGAAAGCCCTGGAAAAGAATTCTGTAAATGCCCAATAGTCTTCTGTCTCACATGTCACAAGCTTAGGTTAACATGACCAAATTTCATTACAGCATCCTTTGGCCTATCCTTTCCGATCTATCCTTGGTTGCTAATATCCTTTTCTTATGCCGAAACCAAATTTCTCTTCCATTTTGTCATAATCATTATGTCTATTTGTCATCATCAGTCTTCTAAAAGACAAAAGTGTGAGTCATCAACTACCCGGCAGGAATAATATATACACTTTGCAGTTTGTTGCTTGGCTGCCAACATAATCATGGAATTGGAATTCATTATGTTTAAATTAATGATGGAGATTAAGACTCAAGTTATAATTGATGGACATCTATATATGAATATGTTTTCTAATTTTTTTCTTCTGCAGATATTTTTAAAGAATAAAAAGGTAGTGGAACTCCAAATCAGATATGAGATTAAATTTGCTTCTAACTCTCCCTTTTGTAAAATTGAAATAATAATAGATGGAGACATGCTTATTACGGAAGACTAATTAAAACCGTATCTGTAATTTCTGTGTTTTGTTTACATGTACACCATGCAAAAAGACAAAGAATGGAAATGGCATTTGAAGCTTTTATACAATATTTCCTTTTGATGAGGTGCCTATAGCACCTATTCTAAACACAATCACCCAGAAAAAGTTGAACCACTCTTACTTTTTATTTTTTTTTAGACTTGCTGTTCGGCTATGTGGCATTACAAGTTACACAAAATATGTTCTCTGCAACTGACATCAAAGAAATTATATGGAAATGAATAAAAAAAAATGTTGTATATTGAGTTTTGAGTTCATTGACTATACACTTAGGCAAAAGCGGTTGCAAACATTGTTTAAGTAATAAATCCAGTTGTTATAATTTGTGAAAGATGCTACTATATATGACAATTGTTTTGTGTCCATGCTTCTGATGTTTAGTCCAATAAATGAAGTGATGTTTTGTTTATGCAGACATAGATTCCAAAGTCAAAGCAATGATCAAGCTCATTGATGAGGAAGCAGATTCATTTGCAAGGAGGGCAGAAATGTACTATAAGAAGCGGCCAGAGCTCATGAAACTGGTGGAGGAGTTCTACCGAGCATACCGTGCTTTAGCCGAGAGATACGATCATGCAATGGGAGAGCTACGGCATGCCCATAAAACCATGGCAGAAGCATTTCCCAACCAAGAACATTACATGCTCACTGATGATTCACCGTGTGTTGAATCACACACACCAGAAGTGCCATGTCCAATTTATTCCGAGTCCGAGCATACAGAGAAAGCGGATAGTGAAGTTCAAACCTTGAGGAAAGCCCTGGCCAAAATACAGTCTGACAAGGATGTTATCTTTCTTCAGTATCAGAAGAGTTTGGAGAAGTTATCCGAAATGGAAAGGGATCTTAATAAGGCACAAAAAGATGCTGGAGGCCTTGATGAAAGAGTAAGTAAAGCTGAAATTGAAACTGATGTATTGAAGGAAGCCCTGGCACAGCTAAAAGCTGAGAAGGATGCTGGTCAAGTTCAGTACAACTGGTGTTTAGAAAGTATAGCTAAACTGGAGACTATGTTATCCCTGGCCCAGCTGGATTCCAAGGGACATGATGAGAGAGCTTCTAAGGCTGAAATTGAAGCCCAAAATCTAAAGCAAAAACTTGGCCAGTTGGAAGCACAGAAGGATGTTGGTCTTCTCAGATATAAGCAGTGTCTTGAGAAGATTTCGGTTTTGGAGGCCAAGCTAACCCTTGCTGAGGAGAACTCCAGGATGTTAAATGAGCAACTTGAAAGATCAGAACTGCAAGTTACAGCACTGAGAAAAAATCTTGCTGAACTGAATGAAGAGAAAGAATCTTTAACTGTCCTTTACCATCAATGCTTGGAGAAAATATCTAAAATGGAGAATGAAATTTTGCGTGCCCAAGAAAATTCTGAAACACTAAATAGAGAAATTGAGAAAGGGACTGAAAAACTAGAGACTGCTGAAAAACATTGTGATATGTTGGAAAAATCAAATCAATCTCTTCGGTTAGAGGCTGAAAAGCTGGTGCAGAAGATAGCTATAAAGGATCAAGCACTTCAAGAGAAGCATACTGAGATAGAGAGGCTGCAGACTCTGATGAATGAAGAGCATTCTCACTTTCTTGAAATCGAATCCACTCTACAGACTTTGCAGAAGTTGTACTCCAAGTCACAACAGGAGCAAGGAAGTCTTGTTATGGAGCTTAAAAATGGGCTTCAGTTGTTGAAGGACTTAGAGCTTTCCAAACAAGGTTTTAAGGAAGAAATGCAAGAGAATGTGGAAGAAAACAGGATTCTGAATGAACTTACTCTATCTTCCACTAGATCATTATTAAGAAGGCAGCAAATGGAAATCTCTAAATTAAAGGAGATCAAAGAGAAACTTGAACGGGAGTTTGCTGTAAATGCTGAAGAAAACAATAGCCTCCAGCAGGAAGCTCATCAAATAAAGAATGATATCCAGCACTTGAATAATAGATATCACACTATGCTGGAACAACTACAGACTTTAGGTTTGGATCCTAAATGTTTTGCAGCATCTGTGAAAGATTTACAAAATGAGAACTCAAAGCTAAAGGAGGTCTGCAAAATGGAACATAATGAGAAAGAAGCTCTTCGTGAAAAGTCAAAGGATATGGATGAACTTTTGATAGAAAATGCCTTTATGGAATTTTCCCTATCAAGATTAAATGATGAGTTAGATGGATTGAGAGCAACAGTGAGGAAATTTCAAGAGTCTTGTCAAGTTCTTCAGGAAGAAAAATCTACTGTTGTTGATGAGAAATCAGCTCTACTTTCACAGTTACAAATAGTCACTGAAAGTATGCAGAAGCTATTGGAGAAGAATGCCTTGCTGGAGAAGTCCCTCTCTGATGCAAGGATTGAGCTTGAAAGTTTGAAAGATAAATCAACTGACTTGGAAGAATTCTGCAAGTTGCTAAATGATGAGAAGTACAATCTTCTAAACGAAAGAAGCATCCTGGTATGTCAGTTGGAAAGCATTGAGGCTAAACTAAGTGACCTGGAAAAGATGTTTACAATATTAGAAGAAAAACATGCTGACTCAGAGAAGGACAAAGAAAGCACAGACAATCAAGTAGAAGAACTCCGTGCTTCAATTTTGGTGCAGAAGGAAAAGCATGCTAATCATAAACACTTGAGTGAAGTCCGACTGACAAATTTGGAGCATCTTTTTCATGTACTACAGGAAGAACTGCGGTTGGGGAAGATAGAATTTGAAAAAGAAGTTGACAAAGCTGTAAATGCTCAGGTCGAGATGTTCATTTTACAAAACTGTATAGAAGATCTGGAGCAGAAGAACTTGGCCTTGTTATCTGAATGTGAAAAGCATGTTGAGGCATCAAAATTTTCTCACAAAGTTATCGCTGAGTTGGAGACTGAAAACTTTATGCAACTGATGGAAGAAGAGTTTTTGTTACATGAAATTAGAAAGTTTAAAATGGCTATTCATCAAGTGTTTGGGGCTCTTCAGATTGATCCATATGGTGGGCATGATAAAGGAATTAAGCAAGAGGAAATACCAATATCGCAAATTTTGGACAACATTGAGGGCTTGAAAAGTTCTCATGTGAAATGTCAAGATGAGAAGCAGCAGCTGCTTGTAGAGAATTCTGCCCTCCTAACTTCACTTCAGCAACATCAATCTGAGAGAGAAAAACTTGAGTCAGAGAAAAAGGTCATGGATCAAGAGTTTGAGAACATGAGAGAGAAGAATGTAATGTTGCAGAAAGAGACGGTTGAACTTCTAGAGAAGAACAGGCAACTGAGAACTGAAGTGGCCAATGGAGAAGAAAGAGAGAATGCATCAAAGTCCAAATTGGCGGCTCTGCATGCGGAGTTGATAGATTTGAAGAGAACAAATCAAGTGTTTCAGGAAGAAAATAGTAAGATGCTTGAGGAGAAAAATTCACTGCATAGGAGTGTGTTGGACCTCAAAGATGCAATGTGCGTGGCTGAAGATGAAAACAGTGTAATCCTCCATGAGATACTAGCTCTAAGCAACCTCAACTTGGTTTATGAGCAACTTATCACCGAGAAAGTCATCGAACAAAAAGCACTTTCCGAACATCTCAGCAGCAATCTTAGCCGTTTAAATGGTGAACTCAATGTGTTAAGGAAGAAGTTTGAGGTGAAAGAAACCGAGAATGTTTATCTTAATGAGTCTACTAAGAGGATGGACAAAGAGCTGCAGGAAATCAAAAATGCAAATTGCCGTTTAAGTCATCAAGTTGAAAATTCAGAGAATCTTCTTAAGAAGAAGGAAGTAGAGCTGCTAGAAATGGTGAAAAGGCTAAAGACTGCAGAGACATTGAATGTGGAGTTCTGCAGATATATTGAGGAGCTGAAGATGGGTCAAGAAGAATCAAGATTGATCAAAGAAAAGCTAGACAGGCAGATTCTTGAACTTTCAGAAAATTGCATGAAACAGAAAAAAGAAATTGAACACCTTGATGAAGAAAATAGAAGCTTTCAGTCTGTGATGAGATCATTACTTCATGAAGTTGAACAACACAAGGTTAGGGAACAAGCACTGAATTCAGAGTTGCTGGACAAAACAAATGAATTCCAACTTTGGGAGGCTGAGGCTGCTGCATTCTATTTGGAGCTTCAGATTTCATCCATTAGTGAAGAACTGTTGAAAAGCAAGGTCACTGAACTTACTGGAGTTTGCAAGAGACTCGATGATGAAAGTGCCGGAAAAGGCTTGGTGATTGAACAGATGATAGAAAGAATCAGTTTACTGGAAAAGGAAATTAGAGGACTGAAGGGGCAGTTATCTGCATATACTCCAATGATTACATCTTTGAAAGAGGATTTTGCATCTCTAGAGCACACTTACTTTCTTTGGACCAATAAAACTTTTGCTGTAGGCAACAGAGAACAGAAGGTAGCATCCTGTTTCAACTCAATATTATGTACTTGTGTTTTCTTTTTCCTTTTCTCTTGTCAAAACAGTTTATGCAGTTCACTTATATTTTCTATTTATCCATGTCCATGATGAATGTTTGTCCAGGATGTAGCAACTGAGACTTGTCTCCAAGAAAATAGCTATCTAAGTTTAAGAGGAAGTGAAAGTACCTTGATACCAGATGGGGTTGCAGATTTGCTGAGCATGCAGACAAGGATTAGAGCAGTTGAAAAGTTAATGATGGAAGAACTTGAAAGACGTGTGAAGGAGGAAAATCTGACTGCAAATGTCGAAGCAGAAGCTGTAGCAGCAATGATTGAGGATTCAAGTTTGGAATTTGCCACATATACAGAAATTGACAACAGAAAAGTGGTGATGAAAATTAAGAAAGACAACAGCACACGTGGCCATAATGCATGGAGAACAAAATCTCAAAGAAGGTTAATAATGAAAGACATTCCTCTTGATGACTACAAGGATGATCCAGATTCCAGCAAGTATTGGAAGAGAGAGCACAGTAGGCGCAATGATCATATGCTTGAGTTATGTGAAAGGGATCAGCACGATGTTAATGGAGAAAATAGACAGGATTCTGCGTTAATACAGGATGTAATTACATGCCTTCAATCAGAAAAATGCCAAGATTACTCATCAGAATTGGAAGCAGAGAAGGAATTGGGGGTTGACAAGCTGGAGTTGTGGAAGACTAGAAAAGAGAAGACAAGTGAAGACAGCAAGAGGAAGATCTTGGAGAGGCTGGCCTCCGATTCTCAGAAACTGGCCATTCTTAAATTGACTCTGCAAGACTTGAAAAAGAAACCGGAGACAAAGAAGAAAAGCAACAAGGTAGATGAGATTGAGTATGAAACAGTGAAGAGACATATAGAAGATGTTGAGGATGCTGTTATGCAACAAATAGGCATATATAATATACTGGCAAAGGATATTGAAGAGTGCACTTCCTCATCTTCGAACACAAACACAATGCAGTTGGAAAAGCAAAGAAAGAAGGTAATGGAACAGGCTCGAAGAGGTTCTGAACAGATAGGAAGGTTGCAGTTTGAGGTGCAGAACATCCAATATATTCTGCTAAAACTGGCTGATGTGAAGAACAACAAAGGCAAAAGCAGAATCTCTAGACCAACAGGTGTGTTGCTGAAGGACTTTATTCGCATTGGGAAGAAAAATAGCAGAAGACGCCGTAAGGGCTGTGCTTGTGGATGTTCAAAGCCTTCAACTAATGAGGACTAAGTCACACACATTATGTTGTCAGTACTTTTTCATTTGTGTTGTTTCTATAACTAGCTTATCCATTGTTAACTTAGCTAGTAAAATTGAAGGTTTGTCATAAGAAATAAGAGACTATTCAGTTTAGGCTTTTTATCTCTGATCGTAGCAATTTCTTTCACAAATCTGTATGTATGTTTTTAGCTTCCAAAAGAACTGTACTGAGTGACTTGTATGAAGAATTGCATTGTAACAGTCAATAAAACTCTCCATGCAATAGTTAGTTTGCGCTGTATGTTTTCCTTCTTTTTCGGATCGTATACCGATCATTTCTTTTCTTGTTTATGCTACGTATTAATAAAAGTATCCATCAATACTTAAATTAAGTCTCCAAATATATACGGAACATTATTTAGTTCCTACTTCCTGCTTTTAAAATCTTCAACCCCAGTTTAATTAGTTATTTATTTTAAAATTGAGTATTATCTTACACTGTAAAACATGTTGATGACAAACTTGTACAAAAAATTAATTTGAGCATTTCTCAATTAAAAAAAAAAAAAAAAAACCAAGATGGTCTTCCTGTCTCACATCTATTAAAGAAAAAAAAATTATTAATTTTTTAAATAATTTAACCAACTATATTATAGGATGAATAACCAATTTAGTTCTTAAATTTATAATAATCAATTAAATTAGTTTTTAAAATTAAAAATAACAAAATAATCTCTCAAATTATATATTATTATTTAAGTTAGTCCTTCAAATTATATATTATTATTGAAGTTAGTTGCTCAATTTGTAATATTATAATTTTGTATATATATTTATCTTGGTAGAGAAGAAAGCATGGTCCATTGATCCTGTTTGGGCGGCGAGAAAAGTCAAGCATGGTAGACGGCAGGGTTATATAAAAAAGGTAAAAATGAGAGAGTGAGAGGAGAAGGTAATGTAATGGAGATGGAGAAAGCAGAAAGCGTTGATTTGAGTGAAATATCTCTTCGAGTCCTTGAGGTGTCTGATCTGGATGATCTCATGCTTTGGACCAGCGACGAGAAGGTGGCAGCGTTTTGCTCTTGGGATCCTTACACGAACAAAGAGGATGGCATTAACTTCATTCAAAATATAGCAAGCAAGTTTGTGTGGTGCAGAGCAATATGCCTCAAAGATCGCGCTATTGGGTGCATATCTCTGTCGTCCAATTCAGAACACGACGAATCCAGGAACATATCCGCTGAACTTGGCTACGTTCTGGCCTCCAAATATTGGGGTAAAGGGGTTGCCACCTTTGTTGTGAAACAAGTGGTTAAGGCTGCTTTCACTGAGTTGCCACACTTGGTGAGGCTTGAAGCTCTTGTTGATGTTCTTAATATTGGCTCTCAGAAGGTGCTGGAGAAGGCTGGTTTTCAAAGGGAGGGACTTCTCAGGAAGTATATATTCCTCAAGGGAAAACCCAGAGATATGTTCATCTTCAGTCATCTTTCTACTGATCCTCATCTTTCTTAATATCTTTCTTTTCAATTATTACCAATATTTTCTGGAAACCCCATTCTCACTCCGTTTCGATTCCAAATGCAAAATTAAGTACTAATTCTTCCTCGCCGTCTGGAGAATCTAAAATGCAACGATCCATACAATTAAGAGCCATATCATTTGCATAATAATTTGAATGCTGCCACAACCATAGACGTCACATCCTCTGTGGTGGAGTTGGTATTAGTTGCTCACTCACTAACGGCATCTCTAATTAAGAATATATATTACATATTTAATAATATTTCATACTTCCTCTCAATGACATATTATTTTTTTTTTATTTTAAACAATTCAATTAATTTTTTCCTCTCACTAAAGCTTTTCAATCAACTCCGCAATATATTTTATTATTCATCTTAATTTTAATTTAATATATTTACATGTCAATTGTTAAATAATAAATGAGTATATAAATATAAATATATATATATTACATGAAAAATAATTTAAAAATAAAATACATAGAAATAATCCAGATTAAAATTAATTAATAAATTTAATGATTAATTAATAAATAAATACATTTTAATTAAAAAAGTTTACTTTAAAAATTAAAATGCATAAAAAACAAAGTAGATAAAAAGATTATAACTTCTAAAATACATAAAAAAAAACAAAATAATGTTATTAAAATTAATAACTTAAAATATAATGAGATGCAACTTAATTGACAACGTATACACTGTAGTGATTATATGAGATGGAACGGTTAAATTTTCACTGTATTGGCAACATATAGACGCATATTAACAATCAATTAAAATATTATATTATTATATACCATAGAAATACCCTACATACTTTTAAGATGATCCCACATATAGGAAGTAATACATTTTATCATTAAGTCATAGACATGAGCGAGTCTCACTTAATTGCTCTTCAATGATATAAACCTACTCCTGAGTTGCTTGTTCTTTATTTTTTTGGTGGGAAGTTGCTTGTTCTAATACTAGAGTTGCCCTAACTTCTATATATAAAAACTAATTAATTTGGGGAAATGTTTTTATCTATTTTTAAAAATAAAGATGTCACGTAGTATTCAAATTTTTTTCTAAGTTCAAATATATAAAATTATATTGGAAACAATGAAAACAAAAAATTAAAGTTAAAATTAAATAATGCATTTCCTTAATATATATATATATATATATATATATTTTATACTATTATTTAATTCCAAAGTGAATGTATTATAAATTTATTTATTATCTTTTATAATAATCTTAAAAATAATAAAATATTTTACAATTTAGAGTATAAAAACTTACCCTAAACATGTTAATCTTTAAATCAAAACAAAAGTTTCCACTACGTAACTGATAGAAGAATTATAATATTAATATGCTTGAATTGTAACTGAATTTCAATTTCAATGCAATTATTAATTATTACTAGTAAATATAACATAAATAAAACAATCAACAGCAACATGAGAAATTGCAAAAAAAAAAAGTTTAAAAACTAAGAAAAAATTAAAAATTTACTCCCTCTGTCCTTTTATAATATAAAAATTGGTCCTTTTACAACAAATCTTAACGTCTAGAATTATTCCCAAGTCATAAAAACATATAGGAAGTAATATATTTTAACCAAGTCATAAATACGCATGAGGTTACCACTATTTTTGGCGCCAATTGGGTTGATTCTCAAAAATATTCGATGTAAATATAAATTGTAAATCTCCTGCTTGTATAAAAGAGAAAATGATAGCGCAAACTTAATCCTAGGCATAAAAAAAAATGCAGCAGATTGGTAGAAATTCAATTCCGAAAGGCGGCCACGCAACACTCTTCTAATATTAAAAAATTGCACGAATTATCAGAGACGAGAGCATGAAACACCTAAGCCAACAAGAAAATCTGCGTCTTCATAACGTTCTTAGTTATTGGGTTGTACTAATAAAACTTGCCAAACCAAAATTCCAGATTTAGATTGCAAAAACAAATGTCAAAACAAAACTGAAAAATAAATATTGGTAAAAACAAACAAAAATGCAGCCGGTTCAAGCTCCAACTACTTCAGTGGTTCCCTCAGCCACTGTTTCGTCTGCAGGTCTGTCCACCTTTGTACCAACATCTTCTGAGTAATCCCCATGAACCTACAAGGATAGAAAACAAAAGTATCACATCACCCTACTGACCAGGTTTTAAACGACATGATTGTACCCCAAAAAATAGAAAGAAATTTCTAGAAGAATTCTTCTATTCCAAATGACTCGTCCATATAACAATGGTCAACAAATCAACACAAAGAAAGGAGGAAATGTGTGAATCCCATGCATAAGAAAAAAATTGGCTGAAACCAGCTCAGCAGTAACACTCAATAATACAATGATGAATCTAGCAATGATTAACTAATAGTTTCATTCAGGTACAACAATCATGAACTCATTGAAATCCCTTCGATTAGATATAAGGACCAGCAGCATGAGTAAAATTTCAGATGAAAAGGACATACCTCCATCAGTTTCCCAAGATCAAACTTTGGAGCCTTGAGGATCTTAACTTTACGAATGAACACGTTCTGTAGAGGATAGATGCTAGATGTGGCCTTCTCGATCTCTTTGCCAATCATCTCAGGGATGAACTTGCGGACCAATTCTTTCAAATCACAGGATGTTGCTTGGTTAACCATGATCTCTCTCATCTTCCTGCGGATCTGAAAAGAAAATAGCACGTTTACACTAATAGATATGCAATATCCCCCTCCCATAAAGAACAGGTGAAACATAATATACTAAGAGGCAAAACACACTTTTCCAACTGCCAAGTTGCAACAGTAAATAGAAAAATGACGAACAATTTGGAGCAAAAGTTTGAATACAATACTGAGAGTAAACAAATAACAAATGATGATATAACTAAGTTCATATCCTTTTCTATTATTATCTTGAGCACTTCAATAGAGGGTAATGCAATTATGATATGTTCAAGTTAATATAATGAAAATGCTGGAACATATCCCTGTATATTTAAAAAATAAACAAAACAATTTTGCTCGTACCCCTAAAGAAGTTAGGGGATATACCTGTCTAATTTGGCTTGATTGTGCATAACAGGTCCTCTTCACCTGGTTACTACGCCTCTTAGTAAACCCAATGCAGAAGATCCTCAAAGTATAATTATCAGTTGTCTTCACATCCACGTGAGCTTCAATTAAAGTTTGCCATTTGCGCACCAATGACCTCAACTTGTCAGTTGTGAAATCCATTCCCTACAGAGATGCAATCTTAATTAGATTAAACCAATGCAAGTCAATTACAGTGACTAAAGGAAGCTCAGCCTCCACCATACCCAGAAGTTTGTCAGAACATTCTTCCCCTGAACATCCTCAGCTCTCAAACGGATCTTCTTGAAGGCATGGTCCTCATCCCCTTGGAGATCAGCCAATGAGACCTCAAACACTCGATGTTTGAGTCCTTCAGAAGCAATCTGTTATTCAAAATAGCCATCATGTCACCATGTTTGTAAGCCCACACTAAGCTCAGCAATTTAAAATGCATGTACACCGAATCACTCATAGCACATTCAATAAAATAAGTACAGCATAGCACAACAATTAACCTACAATACCAAAAAAAATATTCGACTATGTAATAGATAAGCAGAACAAGCGAACACAGAATCCAACTCTTCTTAATGCAAATCCATACACGGAATTCTACTATACGTTTGCGTGAAAAGATGCAGATCCAACCTAACAATACGCCTAATTGGGATTATAAAAATGAAATTGACGAGCAATATAATGTTGTGTACGGGGTTGTGAAATGAGAGAAAAATACCTTGGTGCCCTGGGTACGAGTGACGAGGGTCTTGCCAACATTCTTGACCTGGAACACAGAAGGGGCTTTGATATCGTACCAATCCTTCTTGGCAAAGGGATCGGCGCTGTGGAATGACGGAAGAGAAAGAAAATAAAGTTAAGATACGACAACAAATTGAGAGTGAGTGAGGAAGTAAAGGGAATGAACACTAACGCCTTCTTCTTGCCACCCTTCTTGCCCTTCGAAATCCTCTTATTCTTTCCCACCGCCATACCTCTTCTTCTTCCTCTTCTGCTTCTAGGTCTTCACAGCAGCCGTGTGCACAGCTTCAAACCCTAACCCACCTCAGTATTACTCAACATTAAGTGATTCCTCTTATATTCCCTAAAATCCTTTTTGGGCCTGGGCCTGGGCTTTTTGGATTCAAACAAACAATATTTCACTTTCTAAAAGATTTGGATTTCCATCACATTCGTCCATAAATATTTAAATCATCATTTTCATTTCTGAAAAATTAAACACTTGTTTGTTTTACACTCAAAATATATTTTTCTTACTGTGTATACCTCTAATGTAAAAACTGTGACTGAAATTAATTTGAATACGTGCTCCAATTTCATTTAATAGTCTAAAATCAATTTTAGTCAATTTTAAATAAGAGGAACAAAAATGATAATTAATTTAATCTCTTTTAAGCATTAAATTAATTGACCCTTTTTCTTTTCTTCAGAAAAAAATAATAATTTTTACTTTTTAAAAATTAATGCGATTAATCATAAATCTTTCAAGTATAAAAGTGATTTCAGCACTTTATTAAGATCACGGGGGTATTTTTTTTAAGGAGAGTTTAATTTAATTAAACTGAAGTTTTTTTACGTCAAGCCTATTTGATGCCCGTTTGATGTTATTGATAGCACGGGGTATTTAGTGTCTTTTGAATAAAATTGTTTAATTTTTCTTTTTTCATGTATTGTATAGATATTTAAATTTTTAATATTGTAACGTCTTATCTTTTCTCTTTTTTCATCATTTGTAAAAGATAAATAAATTAATATTTTATTTTATTTTTGCTTACTACTAATTTTGTATATATATAAATTTAAATTACTATCTTGATTAATAAAATATTAGTTGTCAATGGGAGTGTTTTTAGCTTTTCTATATAGGATTTTTTAGAGATTTTTTAATCTTTTAGTATTTTTAATATCTTTTAATTTTAAACTGAAATTTAATATTTTTAAACAGAAATTATCAATAATTTAAACAAACTAATTCTTTCATAATATTTGGTGGGTATTCAGTTTTAGGTGTTTAATTTTTAACTATGTATAAGAATTTTCTTTTTTTATTAAAGGAAAAAATACCCATTTCAACTATTTATATGTCTCGAAAGAATTAGTCTTTATCAATTAAACATTTTTTTTTGTAAAGCAATAAATATATATTTAACTAAAATATAAGTGCTATGGTATTTATAATTTTCAAATTCCAAATCCACATTTATATTTATATATATATATATAATTAAATATTTTATTTAACAAATGATAGTTATCATTATTAATTTTTTTAATTGAGTTTAAATTATTTAATCTTCACTTTCATTTTCTTTTAATAGTAAAAATGAGTTGTTTATTAAAGTAATATGATTAAAAAAATAAATGATCAAAATAAAGAATAACTCTTTTAAAATTACTTTTCTGCTGGGATTCAGTTGTAAGGTATGAAATTTGAACATCATATTAAAATAATGAGATTCTAGCGTGGAATTTATAAAATTTTAGACACTTCTACTTCAATCACTAACTTTTGTAGTGTAGTTCTCTTAAGTTTATTATCATTTTACATGACTTTATCTCTTCTTTACTTGTGAAATAATCAAATTACACATATGTAATTCTCACAAAATATTATATCATTCAATAACTTTTAATTAAGTAATTTAATTTCAAAACTCATTATTGGATTAATTTTTTTTATAAAATTCATATGTACAAAATTTTATGTTAATAAAAAATTATTTGATATCTTATTTATATAAATCAAAATTAACATAATATATATATATACATATATATATATATATTTATTTATTTATTTATTTAAATATATTAAAATATAAATAATTTAATTACTTTTCTATTGTTGTTTTATTTTAACAAAAATTGACAATAAGATCAAAAGTAATATAAAATTACTGTTGTTTCATTATATTTTTCTAACCACAATCTCATCTATACATTATTTTTTTAAATGTTATTTATAAATAATTAGTTATAATAACTATGAATTATTAAATATAAAATTTTAATATATTTTCTACAGATTTAAACTATATTTTTAAATTCAAATAAATTTTACAACACACAATATTACACCCAGATTAATATGATTTACGCGTATATATAATTGAAAGTGAAAGAATTTAATTATTTGTATAATTGAAATTAGAGAGGTTGTAAATAAGAGAAATCTGATATTGTTCAGTTGTTTCCTAACAAATTTTCTTAGATGAAAGATAAGGTGAGCAAGTGGGTTACCTGGTTTATGACAGACAAGTAACTTCTTACCAATAAATTTATTAATAAAATATTAAACAATGCAAATAAATTAATTGTTTTAATTAATTTTTAATAATTAAAATTATTTTACATATTACTCCTTTTTTTTGTTTGTTCTCGTCACTATTCTTTTTCGCTTCTTCTCTCCCCTTTCTTTTTCTTCCATTTCCTTTGCATTTCGCTCCCCTCTTTCCTAAAGACCATTGCTACGACGATGCCTTCGCAGTAAAAAAACAAAATGTATTTTCAAATTAAATAACCAAAAATTACCTCTGACATAGAGCAATAAAAATAAAAGAGAAAGAGAAAGAAGAGATATAACAAAATCTGAAAGATAAAATTGTAATTTTAAAGTTAAGTAAATGAATAATATGGAGAGGCCTTTGGAATCACTGAACTCTACAAATTATTTACTAATAAAATTATTACAAATCTTAAACCCACCTCCTCTTAATGCTTGTCTACTTAAGCACTGTTGTTACTTGATGTAACCAATTAGTTGAGCATAAATTAGTGGAGAAGTCGTCATTTTTGTATCATCATTGCACACACAGGACATTTATCATCAGCATTCACCACACACGAGAAATGTGGGAGTTGGGTAAAATTAAATTAATGGCCATCTACCATACTGCCTTGGCAGTCAAACTCAACCTTACCTCACTGAGCAGTGACAAGGTATGGGACCATTTTAATTCCAATATAATTAAACTTTCTCACATGAACCAATACTCATTCGACACCTAACCACTTACCTTTTCTCGCTTCTCTGCATCCTCAACGCTCCCATCATGTCATGAGAATGAAAACCATGTTGCTTATTTACACCAACACACACGTCGTCTTCTTTATCTTCCTCGATCAAGAAGAAAGATATTATTATAGCAGAATACAGAAAAAAGGAAAACTTACATGAGCTTTGAGAGATTGACAGAAGAAAGGGAGCACATGCTGCAATTATATGACCACATACCTTTGCCATGTGTGCTCTCTTCTCTTCCTGTCAATCTCGGATCATTTTCCTCTCTTTTTTCCTCTTTCTCTTCTAATTTTTCTTCCTTTCCCTTATGTCCTGCGTAACTGCAGATTCAGAGATAAAGAATGTAAGTGTAAAAATTGAGATACAAAATAATCATAATCGTAATTATATATTTTTAGCTAGTTCTCTTTTCACTTCATTTGAAAAAATAAAAAATAAAAGATATGAATGTGTAGTTGGGAAAACACACACTAAAAGAACCTCATGAAAAAACAGCTGAATTTTTCTTCTGATTTTTTTTTTCTTGAAAATTTTTCCTTGTCTGAATCTCTCGATCGGAGTGGTTGAAGAGTTTTCTGAAAGCAAGGAGCATTGATCATGTAGCCCTAAAATGAAACATGGAGAACTAGGTTCTTGTCTTTTTGTTTTGATTAATTCAAATAACTTCCTTATCACATATTACGTGTATGTATAATGTTTATAATATTGCCTTTTTACATTATGCTTGTAGCTTCAGCGGGTGACTTTGACGTTTTGATTGTTTTGTCCATTCTGAAATAGAACAGAAAGCCTATACGGAGGTCCTATAGCTAAAGGTATACTTTTGATCATGCATATACTAGCTTGCTCAATTTTGGTCATCATTCAAACCCTTGTTTCGTTTTCTTCTTCCATATACTCTTCCCTATCCTAGTGTTTCCCAGATTTGCCCTTGCTGCTTGAGTTTATCTATCTATACACAAGGTATGTAAACCTTCTATTATTTTTGCCGTTAAATATACACATGTTATTTATCCATCAAGCATTATCTTCGAAGGAAATGGTGATCGTGATTCAAGGGAAATTTGATATTTTACGAGTGTTTAACGTGTAATTATTATGTTGTTTTATATTGGTATTACTATCCTATTTTTTATTATTAAATTGGTATAGTAATGCTATAATAATGTGCTAAGCTAGTTTTGGATTTTCACTCTAATTAATTTTATGATTTTGCCTTGGTTATGGTTATGGACGTCACTTGCTAATTAAGTTCCTTTATTTTATAGGATTGCTAATCAACAGAACATTTGAATATAAGGTGCTGACTCTTTCGCACTTTAAGTTAACGGAGAGTAATATATACTTGTTGATTAAAATGGTTGAAATTACAAAGAAGACGTATATTAAATGAGAGTTCTTTATTTTTCCGTGAGCATTGATCATGAACAATTAAAATAAAAGCATAACTTTATATTCAAATAAAGTTCAGAATATTTGGTAGATATTCAGTTTTAGGTGTTGAATTTTTAATTATGTATATGAAAAAAATATTAAGGAAAAAAATACTCGTTTCATATATTTCTATACTCTAAAGAATTAGTCACTATCAATTAGGATGTATTCTCAGTATGAACAAAAAAATTATATATATAATTAAAATATAAGTATAATTAATTTATTATATTTATAATTCTCCATTTTCAAATCCACATTTATATATTTATATATATAATTAAAATATACTATTTAACAAATGATAGATATCATTATTAATTTTTTTTAATTAAGTTAAAATTAGTTCAATCTTTATTCACTCCTCTTAATCTTCACTTTTCATTTCTTTTTAATGGTAAAAAATGAATTATTTGTGAAAGTAGAAAAATTAAAAAAATATAATAAAAGTAAAGAGTAATTCTTTAAAGTTACTTTTTTGACGTAACTTTATCTTTTCCATATATGTGGAAAGATCAAACTACACCTATGTAACTTTCACACACGATTATATCATTAAATAACTTTATATTGAATAATTTAATTCTAAAACTCACGATTGGATTTAAAGTTCTTTTTAAAAAAATCATATATACAAAATTTTATATTAATAATAAATTATTTGATACCTTATTCATATAGATAAAAATTGATGTAATATATATTTTTCAAGGTATACTAAAATATAAATAATTTAACCACCTTCTTATTGTTGTTTCATTTTGACAAAATTTGACACAAACAATCAAAGTAATATAAATATATAATTCAAAAGTTAGATTGATAAAATTTATATATTTTTTATAAAATTATTGATGATATAATAGTTTTGGAGAATTAGACTTATGTAATTTGATAATTTCCCTCTCTTTGCATATATATCTTAAACATATATTTTTAAAACTATTCACAAATAATCATGTATACTTCTTTTGTAATGTTAAATTTTTATATTTTAAAATTTTACTTACATGTAGAAAAATTTCTATAATAATATTGTTTGGGTATACTTCCTTATGCATGAGACACAACACCACAAAATAAAAATAGCAAAGAGTACAAAATTAATGTGATTTTATCTCTTGCTTGTATCCATAGGAACATATGTAAATGTACTTATTATCTATCTCAAAGATGATTACAAGTTTTCTACACAAATTTAAGAAACTTTCTCCTTCATATTATCCTTCTTTCATGGTTGGATGATGCATTCTTTCTTTACAAGGATTCTATTTTATACACCTTGCATCATAATTTTAATATTAAATTAATATCCTAAATATAATGATAAAAATAATATTCGACGAGAGAATGCCTCAAAATAGTTAGTTAGTCTTAGGTTGATTTTCAGGCCTTTTCTATTTCTTTCATCTTGGGCTTAGCAGGATAAAAGTGGGAGAGCACCGATATCTCCTTCATCTTTTATTGTGTTGTGGAAAAAAGTAGGGGAACTACGAAAGAAGAAAAAGAGAGAAAATAGATTGAGAATTAGAAAGGGTGAGATAAAGGGGTTTGAGAATCCAGAGAGGAAAAATATTGTTTTTTTTTGTTGTTGTTAATTTCAACATAAAAAGGGACAAGAATAAAGGGGTTTGTGTTGTATCTTGATCTAATTCTTTTATTGATAATGGAGTTTTTTTTTTTCTCCTGTGGATGTAGGTCACATGACCGAACCACGTAATCTTGAGTGTGCAACTTTATTTTCCTTCATTTCTTGTTAATTTTCTGTTGCAAATATATTGCATAATCTTTATTGATTTTTTTGAAGTCTCGAATTCTAGTTTATGCGTAAGTTTGTATGATAGCTTCTGCATGTTTGTGTTGTGTATGAGTACAGGAAATTCGTGCTTCCTAATTCGTTTAGCAACAAATATTTATCGATAATTATAAAAAGGAGACTGCCCCTTTCATTTCTCAACTAATTTATTTATAACAGCTAATTATGAGCAAAACGACTATTGAATGTATAGGGTTAAACTTTGTATAATCATAACTCAAAAATTTCATCCTCTTCAAAGCAGCTCTACCTCAATCAACTTGAACCAAATTCTCAACTTCCAAGGTGAAATGCCATAGAGGAAATAAGAAATTCCTTCTTTTTAGTCAATATATATAAGCTCTGATGAAATCGAACATGATAAGAATTTATTTATTCTCCCGTCCTTTTTTGTGATTACAATTATCATTTTAATCTGGTATCGACTTTGATAAATTTTAACAATACTATGATGGAAATAATTGAACAGATAGAAAATTAAACCGACCTTCGTCTTTATTGGATCAACAAGCTAGCTAGAGCCCAGGCCTTTCGGGTCCAGAAGCAATGGAAACTGTGTGTTGCATAAAGGAGCCACCCAATAATTTAGATTTTATTGATATCAAGCTAGTGAAACTTTGAAGTGTGACATTTCTCAAAACTTTATGGCCTTGCGTAGTTCACCAAAGGGTCCCCTAAAATGGGAGCACTGAGGTGAATCAAATATTTGAATTGGAAGAATGAAGAAAAACTTGAACCGTTTATGGGGGGATTTATTTTAAAACATTAGATGACGCGCGGTGCTATAAGTTTGGTTTGGTTCGGTTCATTTATATGAGATTAATTACAAAGAATAAAATTCGTTTGACACATCATAACAGCTTCAAGCTCTAATCTGCACTCACAAAAAGTTACAAATTGAACTCTTGGATGCTTTTCAGTATAGTAAATAAACCAAAGTGAAAAATTAGATTTCTAATATCAAGTGTTTGAGTTATATTAATTGAATATAAATGTTTTTAAAATACCATTTTTTCTTTATCTCTGTCTATCACATCAACCATCTTATTTTACACTTCTCTCTTTTCTCTTTTTATGCCTACCTCTAACCTTGTAAAAAGAGCTTCCTTATCGTTGTTTTCTGTGTCTACTTGGAGGCATTTTTAACTATACAATACCTAACGCACACAAACACCGGACCACAATCATTAATTATTATTATTTAAGCAGCAACTCAAAGGTCTAACATCATAAATTATGTTTTCTACTCATCCTCAAATAAAATAAATAAATAATATTAGAAAATATAGGCGGATAAGATCACATATACTTACTAAATATGTAGATCTTAAACAAGCATGCAAGTCTCCCCAAATGGACTTTGATGCAAAAAATAATGCAACACCCGTACATTGAAATTTTAACCAAAACTTTTCCTTCCTTAAGATCATTTTCCATGATCACAACAGAATTAAAGCTGTGTTCTATAGCAAAAAGAAAAATTAATATTGAAGGACTCTCATATAGAACTAACTATCAAAAAGTCCCAAAAGATGTTAAAAGTCTTTAAATGTATTGGCAATGATTTCAATTCCATCCGGAGGAGTTTGCTTTGTGGACCACAACTGGGCTTTTGCTGGTAGGCCGCAGTCATTATTCCTAAAACGGGTCCGCTTAAATGATTTCGTCACTCAGTTGGATTATTTAATTATAATTCAACCTTGTTTATCTTAGCGTCAATGGGTATATTTAGATTTATTTTTTATATAAAATAAACTATAACAATAAATCTGTTTAAAAAGTTTTTTTTAACTGTATATAGATTGTTTTTTTAAAACATTTAAAACCAAAAACAGTATAATGTGCATATCATTTCATCTAGGCTTGGCATTCATTCGCACAGGTCACAGTCAAAATAAAGATGATAAGAAACTGATGTGGTATCGTATTATTGCTTTGCTTACAGCCCGGCTTTGTTGACTTGAATTGAAATGGGACTGCATAAAATGAATTCCGGAGAATGGCATCTTTCGTAGTAATTATATTAGTCAAATGGGACTGCTAACAATATTCTCGATGAAATTAAAAGAAACAAGTATATTAGATTGAAGGGTCAACTATTTTGGCGCTGCATAAATATATGAATTTCATTGTTCATTATAGTGTCCATTTTTAATTATCCAATTGCTATGGATGAGTCACGAATCTCCCTTCGACCATTCAAGGTATCTGATGCAGATGACTTTCTTAAATGGGCAAGTGACGATAGAGTGACAAGGTACCTGAGATGGAACTCCATAACATCCAAAGAAGAAGCTATGGCATATATAGAGAAGGTTGCTATGCCCCACCCATGGCGTCAATCAATATGCCTTGATGATCGCTCAATTGGATATGTTTCAGTGAAGCAGGAAAAGGGTGATTACCGGTGCAAGGCACATGTTAGCTACGCAGTGAGTGCGGAGTATTGGGGACAAGGGATAGTTACGGAGGCTTTGAGGAGAGCAATACCCATTGTGTTGGAGAAATTTCCAGAGGTGCTGAGACTCGAGGCTTTGGTGGAGGTGGAGAATAAGGGGTCCCAAAGGGTGCTGCACAAACTTGGTTTTCTCATCGAAGGGCTGCTTAGGAAATATGCATTTTGTAAAGGGGAGATCAAGGATTTCCTTATCTTCAGCTTCATCACCTAAACTGATTCATCACTCTTGTTTGCAAAAGTTCCTCGCTCCTAATTGGTTTCTCACCTCCTATTTTTTTATAAATATTACCTTCAAATATCAACATTTAACTGATATTTGCTCTGTTGTTCAACTATTTTTTTCCTGCTTAATATATTGTTTTTATACATTCTTTTAACAGTTTTTTTTAAAAATATCATAAAAGTAGTGGATTCTATGTACCAAGTTTGCGTGTCAAGTGAACTTGTAATTTAAGTCACCCAAGTAAAGTAAGTACCATCATTTACGTCAACGAACTAAAACAATTTTTTTTTAATTATAAATACTAAAATTATGATTTTTAAAGTTGAGAAACTAAAAATAAATTTATTTTAATTTTAGTTTTTTAACTTCTAATTGTATCAAGTGAGTTTTTTTTTAGTATTATAATTGTGTAATTTTAGTCTCTCAACTCCTAATTGAACAAATAGAATTTTTCTTTCAAGTATTGTAATTATGTAATTTTTTTTCAATCTGTCAATCTTTGGTTAGATATTTAATATATTTTTTTTACATTACACTAATGTATGATATGATATTAACGACTAACACAACAAATGACATAGATGTTAATTTTAAATGGAAAAATTTTCACAATGACAAAAGCCTAACGAAGCAATGTTACATGAAGGTAGTAAAAGGTCCATGAGTCATGAACTTCTTTTATTGAAAAAGAAGAAATGACTATGTATTGAGTAACTCTATACCTATAACCATAATAAGACAAAGAATGTATGTGTTATATGAAATGATTGAACATAAAACATCTTTTGATGACTTTTTTAACTTGTATCGAATTTCAGGACTTAACCCTAGATAGGGGATAACTAATGTTGGAATACGGTAAAAGTAAAGAGAAATTTCAATGGAAAGGTAAAATGTGTAGAGATAAGAAAAAAAACTAATGTCAAAAACATTCCACGAGACCTTTAGTGACACTAAGAGATGAAAGTTAGGAGAGTGAATGAGATTACATACCTACCTTATAGTCTTAATTATAAACGATGAATATTAAGTGTTGTGAATATGTTATCTTTCATATTAGTCAATAGTGTCACATCATCTTTTATATTGTAATTTGTATATAATTGGAACTTGTGTGATTAAAATTGCACAGTTACATTCCTTAGAGATGTAATTAGTACAATTAGAATTTGAAGAAGCAAGTCTCTTAATTTTTAAGTATAGTTAAATTTAATTATTTTTAAAATTATATAAAAATAAAATTTAATTGGTGAACACGTAAAAACTTTAACACTAATAATTTATGCCTTAAACTCTTTAATTATAACTTCTGTTACAAAGTTTTATTCTTTTATAATATTATTTTATTATTTAATATTAAAAGTAATTAAATGATATATTTTCCTAAAATGTGTTAATTAATTAACGAAAGTCAACTTGGGCAGAATATATTTTTTATGTAAATTTAGAGTGCATTATTCTTTTTTATATAAAAATAAAATAAAATAAAATAAATAGAATTTATATAAAAAATAATATTAAAAGAATTATATTTTAAAGGTTAAAAATATATAGCAAAGACATGCATTGATTTTGAAGGTATATACCTAAGAGAAAGCAGTGTGGGAATGTGTATGATGTGAGGTTGTGTGTGAGTGAGACTCCGATCTGATCCAATGACGCGGAGAGCGAGAGACAGAGATAGCCGATAGAAGCTTCCACTCATATAAGGTCACCTTACTTCCCTTTTATGGGGGCACTCACACACCCAACACAAGCCAAACATACTTAATTGCAAACTGCCATTGCTGAGAGCAAAGTCAATGTATTTTTGTATCAAAACCACTGATTCTCATGCACACGCGTCTTTATAATACCCCACCAAACCGCTTTCTGTTTTTCTCTCACTGCGCTGCTATCTATGGGCCAATTTTTCAGGGTTTCATGATGGCAGATCCAAGTAGTGGGCAAATAAAGAGCAAGGGTAAAGATAACAAAACCCCACTCACAAAAGGGTTAAATTAAATACCGAAATTAATTCAATAGAGAGAGAAAATAAATAAATAAATAAATAAATAAATAAGGGACTTTTGATTCATCATTCATCATCGTTACTTGTTTTCTCTTTCTTATTATTATTTGGCCTTTTCCGTTTTGGTCCTGCAATGCGATTTTAGGGACCAGTTTTGGTTTTACTCTCGTGGGTCTTGGTGTGTTTGGGAAATAATGGCGCTCGGAGCCACAAACGCAAAATATTGAAAGGTAGCGAAAAGAAGGAGCAAAAATACAAACAAGCCTCCTTTGTTTCTGATGTCTGATGCATGCAACGTCTATGTCCCTTGATCATGACTACTGAGACTCTCTTTGCATGTCGTTTTTTAGCCCCATTTTGATTCTATTCTCTCAGACGGAGGAAGAGAGGGCGTCAAAGCCGGGGAAAAAGTCACCATTCCCATTCAGTTTCTCTCTCTCTCTCTCTCTTTTCTCACTCGTTTAGAATTTAGGAATGGAGGTTACACACGTATAACCAACTATAGAGTATAGGGAGAGGGGTTTCATCGAAACTTGTTTCCAACTTCTGGTTTGCTTTCTGACTCTGCAGAGAAGCCTAGAATTGGTTTTCATGTTGTCTTCTCAAAGTCATGGCAGTGTCCTTTCAGGTGATTCAATTCCTATGACTAAACCTCTCTCTCGAGTCTCGTACACACACACACACACGATAATGTTCTAATTTTTTGGGATTGTATTTTTGACTATGTAGAATAAAAATGAACTGTGGTGATAAAGAGATCTCTTTGTTGATTAACAAGCACTGATTCTGATGGCATTTTCTAGTTCCTCACCATCTATACCAGAAAAATACAAGAAACTGCTATCATCTTTCTTGAGTTCTCCAAAGCTATTCGCCAATTTCACATCAAAAGTGTTGTGTGAAACCGAGGCTGTGATGAGTCCAACCTCAATACTCGACAGCAAGCCTTTCTCTGGCTTGAAAAACCCTTTTTGCTCAGAAACTAACAGCCCCAGAACCCCAGTTGGTGAACACAAGCGTTATTTGGATTCAAAGGGCCTTGTTGATGCTCTTGTTGATGACAACAAGGGTGGTGAAATAACATCAAACTCACAAAGCAGAATCGTTCTGTTTGGATCCCAGCTTAAGATTCAGAATCCTCCTCTGCCTCATGAAACACTTTCTTCTCCATCTCAATCGCCTAAATCAGCCCTTCCAACCTCCAAATCTCAAAGACTTCTCACGGGGTATATCTCTGCTAGTGAAATGGAGCTCTCAGAGGACTACACTCGAGTCATTACCCACGGGCCTAACCCAAGAACTACTCACATATTTGATAACTGCATCGTTGACAGTGGCTGTTTCGATATTGGATGCTCTTCTTCTCCAATGGAAAATGTGTTTCTTCCTCCTCACATCAGCTACCCCTCTGAGAGCTTCATGACCTTCTGTTTTTACTGCAACAAAAATCTTGAGCAGGATATGGACATCTACATGTACAGGTAATTGCTTATTTAGTTATTCTCCATCACCATTGGTTTTAGTATTCTAGGCAAGACTGCATTATCAAATTCTTCAACTTCATTTGGAAGCGCAAATCTGAGTAGCATGTAGGATTTGGATGTGAATTAACAGAAAATTTGACCTGTTTGTGGAGTGTAAATTTTCATCTATGCCTGAAATTTAATGTGATATCATAACTGTATTATATTATTGATCACTTGATAGATCACATGGCAGGGTTAAATTTGATATCATAATCATAATGGATGTATAATTCAGTATCATTTTTCTAGTTCTTCGATCCTTGGCCTGTCCCAGTGGCATGTCAAAAGATATTTTATTTATCCATTGCTTGGAAACTGATGATAAAATATTGGAAGATTTTGAATTTAGTATTATCCGTTGGTGATTTTGTTCTTGGATAAAAAGAGTGATTTATGAGTGTGGTTATAATTCAGGGGCGAGAAGGCATTTTGCAGCCGTGAATGCCGTGACCAGGGAATGCTGTTAGAGGAGGAGATGAACAAATTGGAAGGTGGAGATGTATTGGGACATAGTTGAGTTCCTTTCAGGATGGTTATCTTTAGTTTTGGCCTCCACTAATCTACCTTGCTTTGCTTCAAAGAGCTTATAATAACTCTTTTTCATTTTTGTTAGTTGCCTAGATTAATTTTTGGGACATGAAAAGTGGTCTTGAAGATCCTGGATCACTGTACCTGGTTTTGTTCTTTCTCTTTCTCTCTTTCTCGGTGGCAGTTCTGTAGAAGGTGGAAAAGATTGAAAACGAAAGGCTCAAATACTGTAGAGAAGATTTTTGTGGAAACGATGAATTAGGAGCATGCTATTTGGTTGTGCATTGCTCTTAAAGTAGTCCACAGTAATAATTTTATAATTTCCCACGTGGGACCAATCGCATCATGTCAACTAGATTTTTTGAGGATCTACACATAGTGTAGGAACAGTTTTCTGACTGTATTTGAGGAATGATTCTGTGCCAATTTCGAAAGGGAGAATTACAAGAGGCCAATTTGTGGTTTATCTTGACAAAAGAAGAAGACACCAACTATTAACTTCGTACCTTTATTTGCTTGATTGGTAGTTTTTGTAGCGAAGCACATCTTTGTCCTTATGGCTGCTACCAATAAACTTCACAACCATATGGTAAACTTATACCCATTATATAATATATATATTATCTCTTCTTTTTTTTGTCCCATTAAATTAGTCGATACATTTATTAATTTCTCTCTTTTCCCTTTACAAAGAAGGTCAGCAACACTCACTGATGATTTCTTTATTTTATATTATTTGTTAGAATTTATTAAAAATAATATAATTTTATAAGTTTTATTTTTATTTAATGAGTCTCTTACAGATTTAGAAGTAAAACTCTCTAAAATTTATAATTTTCAATAAATTTTGTTTTTATGCATGTTAGGGTAAAATATTTTGTGATATCATTCCATTGGAAATGCTTGTTGATATGATTTTTAACAATTCTAATATATTATGTATTAATATATTGTTAGTGAGATTTCTTATTTTAAAAAAATCAAAATTCAGTTAAATAATACTATGCTATTAGCAAATATTTATGATTTTTACATGTATTTTTAGATTTAAAAAATATAAAAATATTTAAATTATAAAATAGATATAATTAGTTTAAATAAAATTTATAAGTTATTGTTTTAGTAAAGCTATACAATTAAGTTAAAATTTTAAAGATTAAGAAATACATATCATTTTTTGAGGTAGTATGTTAAAAACTATTAACTACTCTTCAAAAGTATATTTTAACTTAGTTTACGAAGATAAATTAAGCAAGAATTATATCCACTTCAAAAGCATATTTGTCATTTTTTCAGGTTAAAAGTTTAACTACTACTACTACTAAAAAAAAAAGAGTTTAAAGGGATGAATTCCAAGTGTTTTAAAACTAGATAAAAAATAATCCCAGTATAATCTTATCCGAACAAAGTTTGATTTTAAAATTAAAAATTAAAAATTAAAAATTTTCCTATCTTGAAAATAAATTCTCATTAGAATAACTATATTAAATAAGAATATTTGTAAGAGTCATTTAAAAAGAAAACATTTTTAAGTTAACATTTTCAATTAATTATTTTCAAATTAAATTTCAATTTTTTTAAAAAAGTTATTAATAATTAAAAATAATTTTATATCATGATATAAATTATTTATTATAAATTCAAAATACAATCTATATATTAAAAATTTATAATTTTTATTATTATAAAATTGAATTATAATATAATTCAAATATTAAAAATATTTATTTATTATAAACTTTAATTATATAAAATAAAGATTTATTCTTTAAATTGGACGATAAATCAAAACATTAGCGTATGGTTTCCACCTGCAAGTCAAGTGCAACCATGGCAAGTGTGAACATTTTTTCTTTAATTTACAATTTTACCCTTCAATTTCCATGGTTCCTTTCCTCTCGCTTAACCCTGATTTGGTCATTCCTGTTGAAAACGGAATTGTCCATCACTTTTTGGAAGAAAGGCTTAGCTATGATTGCGACCCTTTTTTTGGGTTCTGTAACCTTGTTTTCCATGGCATGGTGTTTGTGATGATTGATTCTGCATATTCCATAGCTTTTGGATTCGTGAAATTAAACTCTGTTGAATGCAACCACAAGTGCACATAAGTAATATACAATTTAGCATAAGCTTGAAAGCAGACGTTTAATATTTTAAATTCACAAATGTATGTAAAATATGTTATTAGTCTTTAAGATTTGAATAATTTGCTTGTTTTCCAATTTGAATTTGTTCTTCCAGACATTGCTTCCTCTGCTCTGTCGCTTATCAAACCTCTATTCGGATTTATTAGGTTGGATTCTCTTTTCTCTGTTCCTTAACTGAGGGAAGGATAATTCCATTTTAAGCTTTTTATCTCTCTAGTGGACTAAACTTTTTATCTATCATCTCAGTGATTATGGTATGCAATGGCAGTGGTACTGTCCCACCCACTTTTTGGTTAGCAACGTTCACACGCCTTCTTCGTGCACTCTCATGGAGTTTGATGGCAGCCTTTTTGACAGAAAATATAGTGCTGCTCTGCTTTAAGCATTCTTGGATCTCTTTCTGTTGCCTTCTCAGATATTCTCACTCTCTTCTCTTCTACTTAGTTTATTCCGATTACCTTTTCCTAGAATCACTTCATTATGTAGTTGATGTATTTCTCCATTACTGTGCTTTAGAAGCACGTACAAACTCACATTCCTTGCCTTTTCAATCTCTTCCTTCCTGGTTTTACAAGCATTTCAATTTGTCTCCAATACTATGATGCCTTTTGTGCTTTGTCACCGTTTTAATGAATGAAATTGTGATTCAATGACGTGCTCAGTCCAAATGCATATCAGCTTATTATCTTCTGGTAGAATTTTCACCTCCAACTTCACTTGGTCTTTGGTAGTATAAATTATTAAATAATCTTAAACCACTATGTAAAGTACTGATTAATTTATATCTAACATGTATTTAAATTTTTTAATTTAAAAAAAAATTAATCACACTAAATTATGTATCGTATGTAAATTAATTAAATTCATGATACTACTTTACTACCTAATAATTTTTTTTTCTATTGGATCAATACTTATAGAGAGTAAGGTACACTAAATTGAAGCAAGATACTTTTGATTATTAATAATTGTACTTATTAAGAACTTGGTATGCCAGGTTTGTTTTTGGTGTCAGGGCGTTGCTTACATGATAAGGGATAATAACATCTGCCCAAAAAAAGCAATCCATGCTGATTTTTTTTTTTTAAGTTCAAAACGGAACACTAGATGTTGTGTGATATCACAATATTTTTCTCCCCACTTTGTTTATTTTCTTCATATCCTCTTGGCGTTCTCTTTCATGGCATGTACTTCAACTCAACTATACGTAATCTATTTGTTATCTATTTCAGCACAAATGCTTACCCCAAACTTTTTAGGACATGTCAGGCTTGTTACCCGGTTTCTTCTCTGCTTGGTGTAGCAGTCTATTATTTTCTCACTTTGGAGTTAGATATTCAAGCTAAGTTTGGTATTATTGGTGGTTTTGAAGCTGCTTTAAGAAACTAATTAAAGAAGTTACCACAAAAACAGAAAGAGGTTCATCCGCATTCCATTGTAAAATAACTGGTATTGTTTTATGTTTAAAAAATAAAGCACAATTAGCTTATAAGAGCATCTCTAGCATGTAGTAAAAGGACTTCTTAAAATGCACCATCATCCAGTAATTTTTAAAGTGAAAATTTTTAGGAAAAATTGTTTTCTCGATGCAATACTTGCCAATTGCCATCTAGCAGCAAGGTTAATTTACAAATTTTGTTTTGGTCCTTTTGGACAGGCTCAATTCACTTATCAAGCAATTGTTCACTTGTCATCTAGCAGCATTTTTTGGAGGCAACACTTCTTTTGCAACTCTTATGTCTGCTGTTTCTAATGGAGTATTGTACTATTTATTATTGGGAGGTCGATAGGTGCTGGTTTGACTCAATTATTTGGTTTTACCGATGACAGATTTGATACCTAGCTTCTTTGTTAATCATTTGCTATCTTAGCTCGTTTTGACTCTGCCACTTCTTGGCCTTGGACCTGGTACAATCTTGATGCGATTGTGAAAGACAAAACTTATTCTACTTATTTGTTTATGATAAATTTCTCCATAAGAATTTATAAAATTTTGAACTAATATTAGCTTATGTTACTTTTATAAAATTTTTCATTTAAATTTAAAAACCAAAGTATATATTAGTTATCGGGAAAAACTTAAATCATTTTAATTTCTTCGAACTAAAGTAGTGATTTAACAAACTGAATAGATTTCAGTCGTGACCCCAATATAACTAGAAGGATAGTTTATGTAATATGATCCACCTAAGAGTAACAAAGGCTGCATTTTGGAGCCCCATTAATGAGAAACTTTATATATTTCTGGAAGCAGTCTGTGCAGCAGTTGACTTATCATCAGCAACCGTTGCATTTGCTTTTCATTTTTATTTTCTTCTGCCCCACTTTTGAGACGACAAATCCACCGGGCCTGGATACTGAAATCTTCAAAGATTAATAATGCACCTTTTTATTTTCACCTTTATCATGCACATATCTCTTGTACCATTCAAAAGTATAGAGAATCCTGTCTGCGAAACTTTTATTTGCTCTTACAAAAATTGGCAAGGCCTTAAATAATAATTTCTGGTCGTCAAGTGACATTCATTAGTCTGAATAACTTTTGAATTATTTGATGTTAACAAATCATTATTCGGGAATCAAATTAATGTAACAATCTTTCACTGTCTAAACTAATGTTCTGAAAATAAACTCCAATAATAAGCACAAGTAGAATGAATGAAGACGTAGTCCTTGCAAACGTGTCTGTTTTCACATGAACCAAGAAAAAAATGGCACGGAACATCGTAAACCGTCATGTAACAATCACACCATAAAAGAAAAAAAAAGTTTGATATGCTAATATTAACAAGAAAATCCCAATCCACAAACAAGAAAGTGAAACTAACTAAACGTGGCCTTGTAAATGTAGGCTTCTTATGGTATGCACATGGTAGGGCATCCAATGCTTGGTCACTGTCAATTGTTTCTTTGTCACAGACTTCATAGAGATTTCAGCTGACAAGTGGGATCATACTCAAACCTTTGGAGCGGTCCAGGGCAAGCAATAACTCGAGTATGTGACTGATAAGTCATTTGACTTTTGATCTTTACAAAATAAATAAATAAATAAATAAATAAATAATAATCTCATCTTAGGACACTGTTGCTCGGAAACTCATGCTTGCTGCTTCAAGTGCAGCACCCCTTACCAAAAAAGAAACAAAGGAAGGCTTCATTTACGTGCACGGAATTATACAAACATGATGTTCCACTAAGTTGCACTTGTTTATCACCCATTTACTATGGGCATGGGACTTCAGTTTGGGTTTTGATACGTACACAGTTACCTCAATCTCTTGTTAAATGTTGATAATTCCATCATGGTGTATAGCCATATTCTGTGACATACCATTAGTTTCGTACCTCTCAATTTTGAAAATCTCAACCGTTACTTTGTGGGACTAATATTTGGAAGTAGAGTATAAGAGATAATTTCTTTATTCACGAATATTTATGTTGCAGCTTAAGAGTTTGCTTTTTTTTATATATTTATGCTCTACTTTTATTCATACAAATTATTACTCTTTTGTGTTGCAGCTTAAGAGTTTGCTTTTTTTATATATTTATGCACTACTTTTATTCATACAAACTCACCTAAGTGTGCATAAATATAATTCTCTTTAATTATTTATACAAATTAATTATTCATACAAATTAATTATTCTCTTTAAATCCTCATCCTCAATTTTCTAATTTAGTAAATATTATATGCATTTTATATTTTTAAGTCCTTAAAAAAATATTTATTTTTATTTAATATTATTTTTTTACAAGGATGTAGGAAAATTTATAGAAGGATCAGTAGGGATGTAACATTACTCTTATAATAATTTAACTAAAGACATGTAAATTGTTTTATATTTATTTATTGAATCCATTATATTAAAATCACATAAATTTAACGGGTGTGCAAGTTGATTAGGCATTTCCAGTTTAGATTCCTCGCATATTGCATGGGACAGAAGGGCTAGGCTTCATGAGGGATCAAATTATATAAAAACACATGTCCCATATATAATTTTTTAAGGCCTTTGTTGACCAATACAAAATTCTGCTTATTAGATTTCCAGAGGTTACCGGCAATCTAGGGTACCCTTCTCAATAATAATAACTAAAGCATACATACAACTCACTGAGTTGCGATACGAGTTACTAGTAACTTGACCTCGTTAAATATATAATAAATTTTTAATTATTGATTATGCTAATAAAATAATAAACCAGCATATATGAAAAAAGAATCTCTTAATTAGTATTTTATTTCTTCGCAAGATTAATATCATAACTTCCTGCCATAAAATGCGATATAACAATTTAATAATGTGTAAAAGATCTCTGGTCCACGAAGATATTGGTTCAAGAAATCTATTTGTTAGTTGAATGCAATAATTAATTATTATTTGTGTGTTTGGTTTACGATTGCGCCGGAATCCTCGAACAAGTAAGTTCCAATCGCTGTTAAGAATAGTGTCTCTCTCCCAGTGATAGGTTACCTGCTTAAAGGTATTTGCATGATTTGAGTTTGTGTGGCTAAGTCACACTTACGTGACAGGAGTTGACTTCTATTATCACCCTAACAGTCTCGCTTCAGGTACCAACCCAACAATCTTAATCTGAATTTCGTTGTTTTTCATGTAGAATCTGACTCAATCCTTTCAAATTCCATGTCTATAACTTTAGGTAATGGATTTATATATATATTCTTTAACAAATTCAAAATAGTTTTTAATTTTTTAGACCTAATAATAGACGCAGCTAAATTCAACCTGTTATTAATGAGGTTAATTCAGTTGGAATTTGAAAGGAAAAATAAACAAATTGGACTCAATCAAAACGAAATATTTTAGTAATGAATTTAACCAACCCATGTACACCCAACTGCCAAATGACAGTGACATTTGAATATTTGAAGAACCTCGCAGGGAGGCACACCTCCCAGGAGTTGGGCCTTCCCAAATGCGGCCGGCCTACTTGTTTATGGTGGAACTCAACCCGCCTGCGGCTGAGAGTTTATTGGGCCTGTTGATGATTGGTCAGATCTACAACAATTTAGTTTTTTTTTTTTTATTTTCTGTCAGAATTTTTCTAAAAATTTATTTTTTAAAATTTTAGGAAAAAAAATTTAATTTTGAGATCAAACCTGTTTCATATACAAAATTCTTAACCTAACCTTTTTCGATAACTTCAAAATTTTCACTTCTAAATTTCTCTTCGAATTAATAGGTATAAATATTTTTTCTTACATGAATCTGCAATTGCAATTTCATAATTGGTAGTGGTTTCTGTCGATAAATCTTGAGAATGAGAATGTTAATGATGCCATAAAAAGATAATAAAGAAGCAATAATGGTTATTGATTTGGAATCTAGTGGTAATGATCCATCTCTATGTGAAAACTTAGTCATTTATAGTCATCAAATAGAATGTTTAGTTTGTAAGATAATGATAGATTATTGGCATTTTTTAAATAGAATATCATTATTAGCATGTTTGATTTTTAATATTTTACGTATATAACTTGAAGAAGGTAATAATTATAATTTTTACAATGTAATTTTGTTTAACAAGTTTTAAAAAAACACGTTAAATCAAGATATAAAATAGAAAGAGTGTTTATATAAGAGAGTGAAATAAATTATGTGAAAATTTTAATTGGTTATGAAATTATTAAATGTCTTTTAATTTTAATCATTTATGTATATGATAGTATAATTTATATTTATTTTTCTTATCCTTACTTCATATGTGTGATATATACACTGAAAATGATTTTTTATGTAAAAATAAAAGAATAAATGTTAATTAATAAATCTTATTATAAATAGTTAATATTAAAACACTTAAGCCAAATGTACTTTTATAAAAATCACATAATTCTTTTAAACTTAAATTGTGACCCTCCTTAAGTAATTATATGGTTTATGGTTTAGATTTATTTATTTTTTCCTCACACAAAAAACATTCTCACATGATAGATTTTTTTTATACCAGTTGTAATATGTACGCTTGGAAACTCCAAAACATGGCTAGGACACACCATTCTGTGGTCTCTGGAATTGCTGGACACCTACCAGACAAGGTCTTCCATATTTTGGACGGAATGAAAATGAAACTGCGGCTTTTCTTAAGGAAGGACAATGCTTTGCTTCTGCAACTTAATGTTCCATAATGAAGAAAACCAAAACCAAACTCCCTCAGCTCAAAAGCATAAGCAAAGAGTTTTTGTTCTTATTGGATGGTTAATGTATTGTGAGTCTATTTTTAGCTTGGAATCCAACGCCTGAGATTTGTCTTAATTGCATGGCTTCAATAGTTTGGGATGCTAAAATCTCTATATGTATTAGAAATGAACACGGATTCAAATTTAGCAAATTTTGATAGTTAATTTCTGCTTACAAATTACTTTGATGCGTAAATATAACTAAATCATTGTTTGTTAAGAAGGAAAGCAATTGGGAGGAATGAAATTGATAACGAGCTTAAACTTGATATATGTTATAATTCATATTCAGATTAATTTATTTTGCGTCTAAAAAAGCTTTGAATCAAAAACTTCCTTAAATTAGATTTTTAAAACTGAATTAATTATCATTTAAACATGCATTAAATACACATTAGTTTTTTTTCCCGCTCCATTGTTCATCTACCTTAGTGATTTTCCAAACAAAAGCAAAATTCTTAGTTTGAGAAAAATATAGATTTCAGTCTTGTGAGTTATATATTCATATATAAATAAGGATTTGAGGCATAAGAAAGAAAATATGAATGAGGTCTTTTTCCAAAAATAATATTAAAAAATTAATCATTTATTAAAATAATATGAAAAAGGGTTATTTAGACATGTTGAGATCTAACTTGAAAAGAAGATTTACGTGTTAAGTAAGAAATATCTACTAAAAGGCATCATTCATTTTAGATACGTTTTATTTTTCTATAAATATTAAAAAAAAGTACGCCTACTCAGCGTCTATTTTGAGGGTTAAAAAAGTCCTTTTAGGTCAGATCTAGACCTGGCATGTTTTAAAATGTCCTATATTAATAAATTATTTTTTTATATTATTTTTATAAATAGTTAATTTTTTCATTCTAATTTGAAAATAAAAGAGCCATGCACGAGGGATTCCAACATTGTCCAGTTATAGAATACAACTCTTCTGAGAATAGCAGTGAGATAAAAATGGACTCTTAAAGAGCTTCACTACCACACAATAATTTATTTTGTAATTAGTTGTCTTAATTTAACTTTTTTTTTTCTCAAAGTAAAAAAAATATAATAACGAGGTTACCCTAACGCTACGTTAATTTAAATTCGTGTGTACTTTTATGTTTATAATTTATACTTAGCTAAAGCGATTTTCCCTGTCAACTGAACTTGATACACATGCCAAGCTGAAATTAATAAAATCTAAAGTATATGTGATTCCATTAGGCTTTGATCACCACTCACGAAAGGGTCCTAAAATAATTACCTATTGTGACTTGTGAAGTTTACCCTCTCAATTACGATTCGTCTCGTATGCCATGAACCTATCTAATTTTCAAATTCTAGACAGAGCATGCACATGCTATGTCTCCTTTTATCTGTTCATCCTCCTTCAATACGAACCAACCCTTAACTTTGAATTGCTTCCCTTTTGTCGTAAAAACAATTTAAAGTTTTTAGTTCGGTGGCAATGACAAACCAATTACAACATTACAGAGCTTCGAATTCGAGAATTTGCTTTTGAAATTGAATCAACGATATTAGACCCAACATTGTTGGTGAAAGCAACGTTGAAGGAGGATAGCGAGCTGCCCTAGGCCACACACAATATAGATTTAAATTCCGGGAAATTCTAGCACTACAATGACAATCCTCTAATAATTGATTAATTTCAATTAAATGATGGTAGGATACAGTCAATGTCGCGTCACATAAAAGGAGACCCATGAAAGTGAACTAATAAGAGATTGGAGAAATGCCGCAGCATTGTGAAGTGGGGTCCTATGATTAAGTAGCAAGTTTTCCCAGCAATATTTTTAAATTTAAGTGAAGTTTTAAATATGAATTAAACGTACATATTGGTCGGTAACAACTAACAAGCTAGCGTTTGCTAAAATTCTTGCATGCTTACAACGCAAACTTGATTTGCCATGTGCACTTACGTTTTTTACTAGAATCACATAAAGAGATTTTGTTCGTTGCATAGGAAAAAAAAATACATTATTGTTTTAGTGAAAAAGAAAAAAAAAGAAAATTTGTTGTATTATTGCAACTTGCAACACCGTAGAAAATTCGGCATTGTGTAGTCAAGTCGTCAATTTATTGTTGTGTCGCATTCGTTCGTCAATTAAAGTTTGTAGTGATTTAGTGAATAAAAATGTTCTATATGAAATAAATTGTTGAAAAACAAAGAAAGTCTCACACCGATTGGAAATAAAAGAAATAAAAGGGATATAAGCAAGAGGTGTATAGCATTAAACTATGGGTGTTTTAGAGAAAGTATTAACATCAAATCAATCTCAGAAGAAGATCAAACAATTTTCCTACATTGCAAAACTTGATTTTCTTCATAAATTACAATTTGAAATCAGAGTTCGTGTGTCTCCAGCCATCGATGATGACCTAAGTAAAGGGCCAGGTCACCCAAGAATATAACTAGACCAGGCTAGATAATTGAATTTGAAGAGTGCTGGAAATTATGTTAAAATTATCTTATATTGATGTGGTGAGCTGAATTACGATTGTCATGACTGACTATAACACAACCCCATTCAAAGAGAAAAAGGAAATAAATAAATTTTAATGAAAAAGACTTATAACATGTTTTGTTACATGTTGTTTCAAATTATATGCATGTTCAATTTTCATGTTGAGACAAAATTACTCCCCTTTATAATTCAATTGAGTCCAATGTAACACCAATCCCTCAAGTCTTTTCCTGTTAAGTTTGGTGCATTAAGCCCGTTAGTGCAAAATCAAACATATTTTTAGTATGCGTTTGTAATTCAATTGAGTTCAAGGGAAGTCTTTTCCTTCTAAGTTTGCATTAGAAAGTGAGATTCTTTTCCTTCTAAGTTTGCATTAGAAAGTGAGATTCTTTATTTAAAAGGCTGAAACGGAATTTCAAACAAAGCCTCGGACACTTAAAAAATAACAATCCACGTAAATTAAAATTGAGAGAAGCGAAAGAAATATAAATGAGATGTTCAACTTCCTCAACTAGATAAACTAATTCATTCCTTATAATTTTTTTTAGTCTATGTCTTAACAGTCAAAAGTCGTTGAGAAAGTAAAGTACTAGTTAATATTTACTAATATTTTATCTCTATAATTAAAAATTCAACATTTATTACATATTTAAAGAATTTAAACTACTTATCACTTGGATGGTAACTGTTTATTTCTTGTAACTCACCGCTAAAAATATATACAGAAATTTCTCTCCAACAAAGCCGCATTAACAGTGAATAAGCACAAGATTAGGTTAATCAAAATTTGGTACGCACATTGCAAAAACATCATTGAAATTCATATTCATTTGATCGACTGAAATACAGTCCAGCTACGGGACATTGCCATCTTTCTTGTCAATAAAGCTAGAAGATTTTTCTTAGTTGTGATTGTGATGGTCTTACCTCACTAAATGCGCATGAATCATCACATGGCCATTGAAAGGAAAATAATTAGTCAGCACTCAAAATTCATAAATTAAGCTAACAAGTCTAGTCTATGTAGCCATGTGCTAGGCGCATCTCAGAGTTTTCTCTCTATTTCGCAACAATGGAGGGGAGAAATGAAAGAAGGATTAGACAATCATAGCCAAGTATAGGTTAGCTAAATACAAAGCTTACAACCTTTTAACCGAAAGCAAAGGTCAATAAAAAAGAATAACGAGAGTCATACAACTCATATCCATAATTACGCACCATTTGGAAGGTACTTCTGTCTCAGTTCAATAAAGTAGCTAGAATTGTCGATAGTAAAAAAAAAAAAAAAAAAAGAATCCCTCAAACCGATAATCATAAAGTTGTGAAAATGAAATTTCCGTAGCATCAGTAGAACTACTGGACAAACTACCAAAAGCGACGACAAAACAACATAAATAAACATGCTACAAAAGAATTCATCCACACATACTATAAGCGGCCCCCACTTTCATGTGTTTTTGGCCTTTGCTTAGTTCAATTTATGAAGTTTGGAGATTGATTAGCAATAACTAATAAGAAAGAGGATCGGTCAGTAGAAGCAGGAGTATAATAGATATTATAAACTCCGGAGAACCAACCATTCAATCAGATAATTATGTTATTTAAATCGGATTAAGAATTTGATATTAAAAAAATATATATTTGTAAAAAAAAATTAATTTTTAAATGAATTTTAATATTTTAAGAAATTAATATTTAGTTTTCAATGTGGAGATAATCAAGTTAAGTTAATTGATGAATTTGATTAGATGGTGATGTGTTTGACATTATTAATTGTGTATTAAATGCAAAGGAGGGCGAGAGTAAAGGCCCCTCCGACCACTCTCGTCTTATTTTTCCCTTAGAACATGGAGGAAATTATGGGAGTGTTCCCTACTTAAATTTCCATTCTCTCTCATATCTCAAACACCATAAAAGCTCTCGTTGAACAACAGACACTTGCTAGTTCTTGAAGCAACAAGACCATCAAAAAGCTTGGTGTGTCATCGAATCCAACCAAAGCTACAAAGACAGACACTTATCTACAGAGGCAGCTAGATAGATATGGAAATTGAATCTGTCAAGTGCGAGTGCTGTGGTCTCAAAGAGGATTGCACCCAAGAATATATCCGCGATGTGAAGGCTAAATTTGACGGGAAATGGTTATGTGGGTTGTGCTCAGAAGCAGTGAGAGACGAAGTTAACAGAGGGAAAAGGCCTTTCCCCATGGAGGAAGCTGTCAAAGCTCACATGTCATTCTGTGGAAAGATCAAATCAAATCCTGCTGTTAGAGTCGCCGATGGCATGAGACAGTTGCTTAGGAGAAGGTCAACTGACTTGTCTTCATCGTCCACTGCCACCTCAAACACAACTTTCACATTGCACTGACCATGTTTCAACCTGGGAACAGGGCATACTTCCATCACTCTCTTTTCCTTTCACTCCAATAAAATTTATATTCTCATCTTCTCTTCTCTTGTACCTAAACTCCTCTTCTCTTTTCTCTTTCTTGCCAGATCTGCACAACAATGGCAATGAAAAAATTTGATTTTTTTTTTCAAAAATTAGATTGAATCCAACCATATTTTTAAAAACAATTTGGTTAATCAAATCGTTTTTAAAATATAATTTTAGTTATTTTTTAAAAATTAATTTGATTTAGTCATCTATTTTTTATTTATGTAAAAAAATTTAAAAATCAAACCAAACTAAATCACTTTATAAAAATAATTCAATTAATCAAACTAATTTTAAAAGGAGTTTGGTTCAGATTTTTTTTTGAAACAAATTGATTTTATTTGAATTTTTTGCACAGTCATTGAGCGTAATCTTTCTCTTCCAAAATGTCCACTAATTCACACAATACAACCTTTTCCGCTTAAGATTAAACGAACTCTTTGTTAATTAAAAAAGGTGTTACTCATGGGTTATCTTCTACTTTGCTTTCAATTCTGTGTTCCTTTTAAGAAAGGCTAGGGTGTCGTCTGCGATAGTAACCTGGAAATGATTCACATGAAAACAAAATTTTGCATCCATTTTTCTTTCCGAAAGATTTCAAAGAAGCTAACGTATTTTGCAAGTCAAGTGACAACATTTGATGTTGTTAGGTTTAACGTGGAGTTTTTTAGCACTCTTTTTTTATCTCGGTTTTACTAAATTATCTGGGACCACACTTTTAGTGCGACTGGAATTAGATTTCACTCAATAATATTCAATTAAATAATAATTGTATAAAAGTTTGACGCTATCATTTCTTGTCCATAAACTTATCTGAGCATTTGATTAATATATTAATAAAGAAACTCTAGTCAACTTCTCACTCCGCAATAGTAATACCGAGCCACAAGCCTCGATTTTCAAACACAAAACATGTGAATTTTATCACTGCCCTCTATGGCTATGATGGAGAATGTCATCATCACAACAAGCCTTAAATAATGATAGTATGCAATTTTTCCTTTTTTTTTTTTATCTTACTTCGTTATGTGGCTGACAATAGTTTTCTTGAGGTTGAGGCATGGAATATCCATAAAGCTCCATTAAACCAATAAAAATCTAGTGGTGAAGGCACTAATTCCATTTGTTGAAGCTAAAGATGGTTTATGAATTGTGCTCATTAAGGTAGTTAATTAGCAATAACATTTGTCTGAATTATAAATCCATGATTAGCCCATAGTACTGCCATTTTGGAGTTGGTGGTGTGGTGCTGAATCGTAGCCGCCACTAGGCAACCCCGCATGGATTCCAATTCTTGAAGTGCATTGATTTTCTTTAAGCAACAAGTTATAAAGTATAAACTAGTGATGTTAACTAACTAAGGCCTGTCCTTCGAAGCATTTGTTTAGGATAATGAAACACGAGTGATACTGCTAGTATTGGAAACTCCTTTAACATGCACATCTCCTCTTTATTTATGTAATCATTAATCGGGATTGACAATTTCTTCTCTTCTTTGCGCTCATCATTGATTTTTTAATTAGTTTTCTTTATGAAAAGAAAATCCATAAATATTTAGAATATCAACCCCCGCAGGCTTGGACAATTGGCGGCTTCTAAGTAACACCAACTTGCTTTGTATGGATGTTGTTTGAGCGGTTGCTTCGTTACAAAGTATAGCTACGGAACGGATCCTATCCATTAAAATTTAAAATGAGAAAGTATATTGAATTCATCTCATCTATCTATGATTTTTAAACATAACTTTATAGTATTATTTATAATTTTAATTGATTAAGATCTCAAGCTGTAAAAATTTCACCGTGGAGAATCTGAATGGCCACAAATGTCAGAGACATGATGCTCACAAATGACCTATTGAAGTGCCACCAAAAGGAATTCCAATTTAAGAACTTTGCACTGATCTTTAGTGGAGTTATGCGTGGACAAGCCTCGCTTAGATTTTCCAATATGAAATAGGTTTGGTAAAGGTAATTTCATGTTAAATTTCTTTAATGAGCATGTTGTTATGGCCAAAATTGTAATTATGTAGAACCTTGGAGCACCTTAATGAAGGTTTAGAAGCTCCTTCTAAACATCCCATACATCTCGTCAATGCATAATTTGTAAGTAAACTTGACTCGACCCACCTTATTCTTAATATTTGATCATGGACAGGTAAGGTTCTGTTTGGCTAAACCATAAAGAAGTTTGAAATGCTATTTTGTACTTCTTTGTCACGCCAATTGGCAGACACCGTGGAGTGGCCACTAGTATTGACAGAGTCTGAAATATTAACTTGGCCAACTTCATTTGACTATTTTATTCATCTTATCCATGACAGCCATTCGGTAAAACCAATTATGACCGTTGAGAAAATCGTATTATTCTCAAATCGAATGGGAGATGAATACTTATAGCGCAATTATAGGCGGATTGCAGAAAGAATTCTGGCAGTTGCACCGCGTTTGATGACAACCTAATGGTACGAACTACGGGCATGGCATCTGTAAAATAACGTGGTCAAATATTTAACGAACAAGACTATCAACTGCCAAATGAATATGTAATTTTCAACAAAACTAGATCAACTTTATAGTAGTGAATCTTCACCAAGCTCAAATACATGCTGTAGCATCTAATACGGCAGGTCCAAGAATGAGGATTTGCCAGTGTAATTCAATTTACTAACAGAAATAGTTCACCAATAGTCTCTACAAGAACAAATTCCATTATTAAAATGGTGAAACCTAGTCCTATCTCTCATAACAATCTCTATTCGGTGCACCTTCGAGACCAATTTCATAAAGGAATGACAATCCTCACATATTCTAAGATTTTTAACTATGCGAATGCATGATTCTTTTTTCTCACTAATTAGCCCGTAGCACAGTGCTAATTTTTCACTATGCCAGAGAACTACCTCCTTTTTTTCTTCCTCTTCTAAATCAACCAAAATGCCTGAAGTACTGGGTGTGTAGCCAACCAGCTTCAGTTGACTGACTACGGCATCTAACTTTTTATATATTTCATCTGATCGCTTATGATATCTATCTGCCATCATAAACACATGCACCTCATTATTCACTTCAATCCTACTACATGCCTTCTCCTTTGAGATACCTTTATGTCTCATTAATTTCCTGACCAACCCAACATCATCCCACCTTCTTTCTTTGGCATAAATGTTTGATAAGATCACAAGGGCCCCATCATGATCAGGCTCTAACTCAAGAAGTTGTTTGGCAGCAAATTCCCCTAACTCAACCTCGCCGCGATTTTGACAAGCAGACATAAGGGATCCCCAAATGATAACATTTGGCGGGAATGGCATCATCTCAATAAGCTCCATGGCTTTTCTCAAGAGATTGGCTCTGCAATACAGGTCCACCATGCAACCATAGTGCTCACGTTGAGGAGAAATGCCATGCTCATTGATCATGGAGGAAAAGAATTTCTGGCCCTCCTCGACCAAACCTGCATGACTACAAGCATAAAGGACACCTATAAACGTAACCCCATTGGGCTCAATATTTTGTTCTTTCATCCTATGGAAGAGATCTATGGCACTATCAGCATCCCCATGCACGGCAAAAGCATTGATCATACTGGACCAAGATATCACATTCTTTTTTGGCATATTCTCAAATACCTCTCTTGCTCTGGCCAAGTTTCCACATTTGGCGTACATATCAATCAGGGCATTGTTGATAGACAGAGCTCTTCCAAACCCATTTTTATCTGCATATGTATGAATCCATTTTGCTTGAACAAGTGCACCAACATGAGCACAAGCAGAAATGACACTCAGCATCGTGATCTGATCAGGCACTATTCCCTGCCGCTGCATTTCATTGAACAATTGAAGAGCCTCGTGAGGCTGATCGCTTTCAGCATAACCAGATATCATGGCACTCCAACACACCAAGTCCTTTTCAACCATTTGGTCAAATATGAAGCGCGCATCTTGAACCATTCCAAGTTTCGCATACCCCGAAAGCATGGAAGTTGAAACAACCAAATGTTTGGACGGAAGTTGATCATAGACTGCCCTAGCCAAATCCATAGCACCACAATTTGCATACATGTTAACAAGAGCAGTCTGTAGATGAGAGTTAACACGAAGCTCATTATCCTTAATGAACTCATGAATTGCTTTGCCATAGCTTAAATTTCCAGCGTGACCGCAAGCAGAAAGCACGGTACAAAGGATAATAGCATCTGGCTCCGTAGCAGAAGTCTTCATTTCTTCATAGAGGTTTAAAACAAGGTCATAGTGACCACTCTGGGTATAACCATGGATCATAATATTCCAGGAAACGACATCACGGTGAGACATTTTGTCAAACATGAAGCGGGCATCATGGATGCGTCCACAGGCAGCATACATGGAAATCAAGGCGGTTTGAATAAAGGGGTCAGAATGGAAGCCCAACTTGGAAGCAAGGCCGTGAATCTCCAGGCCCAGATTCAAGGCAGAAAGTTTAGAGACGGCATTTAACAAAGGGGGGAAGCTAAAGCTGTCGAGAGGAGACCCATTAGTCCTGAGGAGGCGATAGAGGAAGAGAGTGTTCTGAGGTGTGGGGCCCCGAGAGAATTGACGGAGGAGTTGGTTGGAGAAACGGGTGTGTGGGTTTGGAATGTGTGAGAAAAGGGAGAGGGCGTAGTCCAGGGCTGAAGAAGAAGAAGAAGAAAAAGGGAGAGTGCAACAGCAAAGGACGAGTTCCAAAAGGAGGGACTTTGAGTGCGAACGGAGAATTTGAGCATGCACTTGCTTCACGTGCCTAAGCGTTTTGCATGATGCCACCAAACCCTTCTCACTACCAGGAACTAACCTCATATTCATACTCATGCTCATGGCCATGGCCATACCCATCACCATGCCTCCCACTCGGCTTTCAATTATGTCACTTTTGCTTTTGCTTTTTGCATTTGCCCCCTACATTCACATAAATACAGATGCCTTGCATTTGCATTTGTTGATTGTCACGGAACCAGTTCCAGAACTAGTCTGTCTGCTACTCCACTTTTTTTTTTTTTCACGTGGATAAACTTTTTTCTTTTTCCACCATTCATAATTTATACATGGACAATATAAAATAGATTTGATTATCTTAACCATCATCTTATTCACTAATATCACATTATATGATTAATTTCTATTAAACGTTTATGTAAAAAAGTTTTAAATTTAATTGTTATTTAATAAATATAAAATAACTTATATGATTGATTAATTAAAAATTTTAGAATATTTTTAAAACTAATAACCTTAATATATATATATATATTATTGAATAATATAATAATTGATGTAAGTTAATCTATATATATAAAAACAAATTTTCATATATAATTAAATTAAAAATATAAAATTATATATATTATATTTTATTTTATTAAATTCAAAAGTTTTGCAATCCCAATTAATATAAATTAAACTCTTAAACAATTACTTCCTCTGTTTTAAAATTATTGATATTTAATATTAGTGGACACTGGTTAATGCGTTTTATTAAATTACACATTAATATATGTAATACGTAAATATAGTTTGCAGTTGGTCGACTTTTTTTTAAACAGATTGCCAGTACAGTGAGACTCGTAAAGATCAAATATAATTATTTTAAACAAAGATATATGTAAAAAGAAAAAGATAAGCAACGAGACTTATAAAATATGAATAGTTTTTTAAAAAAATCATATGTAAATTAAGTTATTATAACTTTCATAATAATTATTTAAAAATTATAATAATAATAATTTTCTTTTATTAACAATATAAATTATTTATATTAATAATATACTCTTAAAATAATTAATTAAAATATCAGTTATTATGAAACATGTAGTGATTGAGAAGAATAAAAAATTGTTTGTAATAAATTTAGAATTTAATAGTTATGTATATATGGTAATCAAATAAAACATGATTATTAGTATGAATTTAAAAATAATTTTCTCTTATAGGATATAAAAAATAATTTAGAAAAAAAAAAGAAGGAAGTGAGCATAACAAAACAAGTGGAGAAAAGGTGAGTGGGAAAAGAGCTGTGGATTCAATTTTATTTAGTGAAAGAAAGCGTGCGACAGGCAAAGAAGGGAACGTAATGGGCGAAGCCTTGTTCGATCTTGAACAAGTTCTCAAGTCCAAGCAGGTACCCTTATCCCCATTCGCTACCGCTAGGGCTTTTATTTTCTTTCAATATCTTATTACAATATGGAAATCCTTTCTATTTTTTCAAGAAATCAGTGTCAATGGGTATCCATTCGGAGTTTTACTGTTATACTGTTCCGACTGCCATTTCTTTATTCTGACTTCTGAGACCACATATTTATTGTTTCTTGACTCAATTTCAATTTTGGAGATAAATTCTTTCTTTCACATTTGGAAAATTTTGAGTTAAAATTAGCTTCTTCTGCGATAATCATGGAAGAAAGGACGTGATTTTCTGCTTTCTGAATTCTTTATAAAGGCTATGTGTACACATTGTGAAAGTTCTTTGACTAGACTTGACGCTGCTACTTTCTGCTTTATCACCAAATATCTGCCTTTCTCTTTCTAGGAAAAATTGACACATGAGGAGGCAAATATTCTTCTATCATGCAAATCTAAAGCCGTGAGGAATTTCACTGCTAGTGCACTTTCTGGGGGTACTACTGTATGGGCAGGTTTTTATTTCAGTATCCTTAATTATTCATGTGCTCATTTACAATGATTCTTTGAATATTATTACAATAAATGAAATTTCTTGCTTTGGAACATTCTATCTTTAATGTGTTAAAGGTAATCTAACTGGTGACTAGTTCAAGCACTGGTAGTGATAGTAAGGTTTATTAAGCTATTCAAGAAAAAAGCTTTCTTCTTTCTCTTATAGTTATTGCCTTAACATCCTGACGGGGCCATTGTCTTACTTCTGATTCTAGAACTGCATAACCAGGAAGATTTATATATATTTTATTTATGGTACCATGGTTACAGCAGATGATCATTGTTACTGACTCCAGGGTTAGTATCATGATAACCATTATTCCTTTATTGCAGCAACTTGGAAACTCAGTAAACCATTTCGAATCAACCTTACAGCAGGTAAGAGAAACCACTTGTTGTGTCTTTATTTTAACAGCTCTACTAAGGCCTTCCTCCCTTACCTTTGTTTGTTGTCTTGTCCTTTTGCAGGAGCTGGTGCTTTCTTTGGACTGTGGACATTTAGTAGATCCTTGTATTCTTGTGCAGATCAGATTCTTTCAATGGATGGTAGTATATTACAGAAGGAGTTAGCAAATATGTAGGTTTTCTCCTCTCAGTTGCTCAACTTGGTAAACATTTTTGGTTTGTTCAATAAGTTTTCCAAGTACTATCTTATTCTCTGGTATTCTTGAGTAGGCTTTAAAACGAATGCTCTGTCATAAGCAGAGCAAGTCAGCTTAGCTTCGGTGCACTGTGCTGTGTACAATAGGTGGCTGGAGAATTAGGTTTTTTGTGTGACAAGATCAATGTCAAGTGTCACTTATTCTTTCTGAATAGAAGGAGACAGTAGCTTATTAAATGGAGGGATACTGGCAAACCAGTTGCAAATAAGATCAAAGAAAATTTAGGATGCATTTGATAAGAATGAAAATGAATCCACATATTAGTTGAAGATGCAACCGTTATTAGTCCAAACAAAATTGCTATGGGATTTAACTGATATCTTGTAGTGTTCTAGTTGTCAATTTTTTATATAGAAGAATTTGATGGCAGTTGAAGTTGTTCCAAATAATGTAAAGATTTTTCGACATTTAAGTTTTCCACTTTTCTTTTGCATTCATAGCTTTGGCCTTTGGTATCACTTGATCAAAGAATAAATATCATTTTATTATTATGTTTTTTCCATTTCAATGTAAATAAAATAAACATATTAAACTGAAAAACTCTACTGCTAGATGGGTACTGTCATTTTAGCTGTTACCTCAGTGACAGCCTGACAGGCAGATATAGTTTCGAGATTTTAAGTCTAATTTGTTTCCAGTTTGCTATCATATATAATGTAGTGATGTAGTAATAAAGACAAAATTTACTATAAAATGGCAGTACAAAGTGTTACTTGTATAAATTAAATCTATACAAAGAGCACTAGCACTTTTAACTTGATTGATAAATACATACAAGTAGTCCTGAGTTTTGGTCAGTTAATTATAAAATATGGGATTTGAGTGTTGAGACCTGTTCTAAAAAATCTGTTGATGTAACCAGTTAAAATTTTATACCTCTCACTAAGTGGTTACGTTGCTTCAAAATATTATTATCATCTTCGTAGTTTGAATTGTCCATGTCTGCTTGAAATTATTTCTCTCTCCATATTGCTTTGTCACTAACTACATTCCTAATCTGGGGAGAAAAGTGGGTGCAATAAGGGAAGAAAAAAGAACTTCATCTCCCGTGGACTCTCCTATTTTATACTTATTTTTATACAGTTGATTTTATGTCATTTACATAATTTTGATTGTTGTTAAATTACAGAATGGTGACAAAATACCAGAATGATCCTTCGATGATGCAGCTTATATCTAAGCATTTCTACTCGGAGAGGATTTTTGATGATTCAACCTCTAATGGTCCTAAATTAAGATGGAGATACCGGAATTTCTTTAACGATAGTGCAATCCATGGTCATAGGACACACGACCATGATGAATCTTATGATAAATCCCAAGACCACTTTCATAATGATTCCAATGAAAAATCCCAAGGCAAGTCTGAAAATGTGACCAACAGCAAAAGAACAAATCTAGAGACCAAGCAAACTTTTGTTGTAAGTATTCTTAGACTTCCCTCTTCTTGTTCTTTAATTAAATGAAGTAGGTGCTTTTGATGGAACTAAATCAACTAATTACTAACTAATTTAAGGATAGAAGGGCATGGCCTGTGTCAGGGGGACACTAGGGGCCATTTTTTGCTTTGCCCGTCTCAAATGTCTTGGGGAATGGACTGTTATTCTGTTAACTTCAATTGTGCATGCTGAGAAAGTTACTTACATGCCCTCCTTGAGTACTGTGTATTCAAGGAAAAATAAACTTGATTTAAATCCAATTTTATTATGTTAATGGGTTGCAAAATGTCTATGTATGCTTTGTCAATTGTTTTCTTTAAGGAAAAAAATATTAGTCTCACTAGTGACTGCAGCCATTGCGAAAGTTTTAGGAGGGAATGAGAAAATGGTACTGTAGCCTCACTAGTAAATTGGAAAATGGAAACCAAATGTGAATACAAATAAAGTATAAATTGAGAAACTGAAAATTAAATTATTTTTTAGTGAGAATCAAAGTAAAAGTTACTGATTTATTATGAATGCAGTAGCATAAAACGACTGCAGAAAATATATCATTCTCCACCGTATTTTCTCCTATGATTGCTTAGGTAATATTAATAAATTCAATCAATTACGTTTGGTTTCCGACCTACTCAATTAAGCAAATAGAATATTAGAATCTTATATTGGGCAAACTGAACTAATGGGTAGTTTTATTTTAGTTATACATACTTGATTCCCTTCAAGGAAGGTTTCAATATTCAACAAGCCTTGTGATGTATGGAAAAAATCTCTCCTAAAAGAGTTAATCTCATCATGCTGGAAATGTTTTTGATTCAAATATGATTGCTTTCCGTAAAGGACATCTATAATTGTTGACCAAAAAAATATTGGCCGAACTGACTCCGTTTTGCAGCAGTAATGTGATCGAAGGACATTTTTAGTAAATGATTATGCCTAGTATACAAAGTTGATGTTCCCACATGTCTTATGCGAAATGATAATTAAAATGATCGAATTACAATAAGATTTTCTATTGCATATAATTTTTTCCGCATACATTTCATTGCAGATAAACGCGGGTCCTGATATTATGTCGGAGGAAGACCCTCTTGATTGTCTTTTTGGTTATGCTCCTCCGGTGGAAGAGACTCATTCTAATTCTCCAGATAAACCATCAGGAATACATAATCGAGCTCATAGAAGATCTCACCGTAGGCGTAGGATGCGTAGTCATGAGGAGCTTTCAAACTCCGACTCTGCAGCAGCAGATTTGACTGTCACTTAACATTTGCAGAAATTGATGTTAGGGTTATACAAATTATGTGCCTGTGTGTTGGTTAGCAATGTTCAGATCATTCCCATTTGTTCAAACAATATTACTGAAAGAAACAGTATTACTAGCGTGTCACAACAAGTTTAAAATTGCGGTTGAAGTTTCATCACAATCTTTGATATTGTAATAAACTGCTGACAAATATGACCGATGCAACTACAGTTACAGTTGGTAGTCACGAAGTGGTCACCATGAGTCCTAAAACCTTATGTTGCGGTAAGTGTGTGCATTTTTGTTGACAAAATTAGCTAGTAAATTGGTTTAAAGTTTATAAATTGTTACCCGAAAGTTTATAAGTTAATTTACTAGAGTAGTTAATAAAAAGTAAAATTCCATAAAATGACATTACATAATTTTTATGTAATTTTTTTATTTTGTAGACAAAAATCTATTTTTAAATATTGTAGTTTTAGATTTTTTTACTAATTTTAAATTATTTTTTAAAAGAACAATTTTGTATTCAAAATTTAAATAGTGTAATAATTAAAATAAATAATTTATGTAAAAAGGAAAACACCAAAAATAGTAAAAGGAGAGAGAGAAAGTGATTCATGTGACAATGCTTCATTTGGAGAGAATACAAGAACAAACAATAACAACTATTGCATTAAGATTAAAAATAATAGATGGTTAAGATTAAAACTTAAATTATATACATTTCTTATGAAACTATTATCACTATTACTTCCAGTATTATCTTATCATTGTTATCATTGCTACCATCATGGTTGCGACGGAGTGTTGGTGTGTTGAGCAACAATAATAATAACGATGAAGATGATGATGGAGGCAACAATGATAACATTAGTAATAAAGTTGGTGAGGGTGGTGACAATAATAGTAGCAGTGAAAGGAGTATTGGTAGTGACGTCAGCGATTATGATGGTGATGGCAATGGTCGTAGTTGTGGAGGTGATTATGATGGTGATGGCAGTGGTCGTAGTTGTGGAGGTGAAGATAACATGATTTTTATAATGGTGTTTATATTTGAGTTTTAATTTTATTGATAATAGAGGTAACAATTAATGGGTTATATAAATACAATTTAATTATTTTCTTAATGCATATATAAAGTGGTACCTCAAGTTGTAACTAGAGATTGAACCTTAGACTTTGGTTAAGAAAAACGTTAAATCACATGTGCTAGCAACTTTAAATTTTGGAAAATAATATTAACTATTCTAATTATCATTATATATATTGAAAAACGTTTTTCGAAATTAAAATTATTAAAATCTTATTTACAATTTACTATGTCACAATTTTCTTACTTTGATTTGTATTAAAAATAATTTTTAAAGAATCTTAATAATGAATAAATTATTAATAATTTTTAAAAAAAATACAAAAATAATAATATTCAAATGATTATAAATGTATATTTTCTCGATGCACAAGCCACTAAAATTCTCAATAATAACCCCCTATATATATATATTAGTTGAGCTAAAAAAAAAAAATCAGGAACAATAAGTTGCCTGCCACTAATATCAATCGTTTGTAATTTCTTTTACTTAAATAAGTTAGAAATTTGATCAATTGGTCAAGTTTTCGGTCAAATTTAATTTATTTCACTTATACGTGGTGAGGTTTATCAAAATAGATCTATATTGGAAGACAAAAAAACACTAATTTTTAAAATATAAAGATTAAAAAAAATTAATTTAAGAGATTACAATTAAAATTGATCTAATTGGAGAGAAAAAAAATATATATATATATTTAAGTTTAATTTAATTATTTATATTAAAAAAGTAATGATTATATATCAATATATTTAAATTTAATTTAATTATTCTAAAAGTCAATTAATTTACTTGATAGTTTGTGATTGAATAATTATGTAAAATTATTTTATATTATCTATGTATAATTTATTTTTTCTTATATTAAGTTATAATTTTTATAACTTAGTTACTTATAATTTCATATTATTTTACTGCTTAAAATACTATATAATAATAAAAATATAAATTTAATTATTATCAATTCAATCATAATTAAATTAATAAATCAATACTTTCAATAATTTAATTAGCCGTCCAGTTTTTAAAACATGGACAGTACGTAAACCTTTAGTTTTTGTGGACCTACATAATTTTCTGTAAAACTATAAAATCACGTCGTGTTGTTGTACTTCTGCCAAGGATGGTACACTAGGGCTACCACACGTTTTGATAAAAAAAATGAAAAGAGTGAGAGAAAAAAAATAATATATATATATATATATATATATATATATATATATATATATATATATATATATGCAATGAACTTAAAAAAAATTATAGTTATTTGATTATAAATTATTAGTTATAATAAATTTATTTTAATAATAATTATTCTAAAAATTAAATCAAAATTATTATATTATAATTAATTGACGTATAAATTTTGCTATATTCACTATACATATTCATTAAACTAAAAAAATACCAACCCAAGAATAAAGACGTTGCAGGGCCACCCCAAGGTGTGGAAGAAAACGTCTTCTTTACATTTGTCTATCTATCTCATGTTCTTTGTGATTTGTATTCGGTGAAGTGAAGCCTTTTATTTTTTGTCTTAGTTTTCAGGGAAGGATCAAAGCACCTTCCTTCTCTGTCTTTACATATGAAATCTTTATATAATTTATTTTTTCCCAAGTTTCTAGAAAAAAGAAGAAATAACAAATTTTATGTTTCGTTAACAGACAAAAACTCATTCATTATATTCAGTAAATTATCTTAATTACTTATTTTAAAGTATTTTTTATGGTATAAATTTTGTTTAATAATTTTTATTTTAATTATTTATCTTAAAACATGTATTAGCCAAATCAATAAAAAAAATTCATGAAAATATGTTTTCCCAAAATTATAATTAACGGAGAGCAAGAAACGTCAAACGTAAGGAAACGGCTGAGGGAAAAAAAAAAGGAATTGTATGCATTGCTTTTCTCTTCTTTACAATCCAAACAAAATTGTGGGTTTTGTATTCTTTTTTCTCTTCCTGTGTTTTGTATTTTTTTTTCTGTCTATTCAGTAAAGTAGGGATAAAGACACTATCCACATTTTTTATTTTAAGTTAATCCACACAAACTGGTTACTGTAGCTTCATCACGTTTTTTATTAGGGATTTAGGGGATATCGGATTTGCCATTTTTAAAATACAGAAATATGTAAAAAAAATGTATGGTAAAAAGAGTAAAAGCTTATTTATTATTAATCTAAATGAATTGAATTTATGAAATATTTTAATTAGAGACGTGTATCGAACCAAACAAATCAATTTTAATCTAAACCATTTTAAATTAGATAGAGTGGTTTGATTTCTAAACTGAACTAGTTCTAAACGGGTTCTAATTACATTTTACCCTATGCCTTCAACTACTCATCTAACCTTTGTCATATAATTTTTACTTGAATGGGATGGTATCTTTGCAAGTGACCATCATTACACACATTTATGAAATACTATTGTGTGACTGTCAATCCTCCCTTGCTATTGGTCAAAACTTGTCTTCTTTGCGAATGTAGTGTCCATACAAGTTTAACTTTATTAACAAATATTTCTTTTAAAATTATTTTTTATTTGTTAGATAGTAAAAAAATAAATAATAAAAATAAATAATAATTTGTTATAATAATTATTAAAATGATTTAATTTTTCCTATATATGTATACACGAATAAATTATTATAAAAAATAATATTAAATCATTTAATTTTTTAATTTAACAGTTAAAGATTGATTTATTTATTATAATTATTAAAATAAAAAATGAAATATAAGTATATTATATATTTTTTAAAAATTATTTAGTATATTAAAAAATAAAACTATTTAACACTGACATTTTAAAGAAAAAATAGTTGTTTATATAAATTTGTCTAAAAAATTTAGTAGAATATATTAAATGTTCATTAATTAATTTCTTATAATGTTTATTATAAAAATTATAATAAAATTAATATTTTATTATTACTTAAAAATCATTTTTTAAAGTATTTAAATTGTAGATATAGATATGGATTATAACTTATTAAAACATAAAGTATTTAGTATATTAAAAAATAAAACTATTTAATACTAGAATTTTTAGTACAAAATATTTTTATATAAAAAATTTTAATCATTTAATAGAATATATTAAATATTCATTTATTAGTTTGATAGAATATTTGTCATAAAAATCCTAATAAATATAATAATTATTGACAAACACTTTTTTAAAGTATTTAAGATTCATTATTTTTTTTTTTGGATTCATGATTTTAAAAAATGAATCAACACATTAAAAACATTAATTCAAAAGTAAAAAACTAAAATTACTTAAATTAAATAAATGTTTACTTAAATATATATCTTAATTTAATTTAAAACATATAAATTTATAGACTTAAATATGTTTTAAGTTCTCCAAATACAACTCAATCTAATTTTATTCTTTACAAAAAAGAAATTGTTATTTTTAGATTTCTATCATCTTTTTTTAGTGTTATTTTTTAATATTTATCATTAATTATAGTTAGATAACTAAAAAAAGAAAAGTAAAATATTAATAAGATAAATAAGATCATAAATAATATTTTTAATTGATATATTAAAATTATTTTTACATTTACTTGAGTAATATATTTATTATTTTATATAATAAATATAAAAATTATAATTGTGTTTTTGCTCTATAAAATTCTAATTGTATGAATTGAATCTCCAAAATACCATAACTGTGGGATTTAGTTTCATTGTCAATCTTTTATTAAATATTTAATGTATTTTTTTTACTAATCTTAGTTGTCCATGTCACATATTTTATCCATCATATTTGACATTAATACCACATCATTAATTCCACTAGATGTTAGTGTCATATTAGAAAAAAAAATACATTAAATATCTAATAAAAGAATACAAATAGACTAAAAGAATACAATTATGGTATTTTATGTATCCAATTTATATAATTAGAACCCAAGAGACAAAAATCACACAGTTACATTATTAAGGGACCTAATTGACTCAATTAGAAGTTAAGGGAACTATATCACACCATTACAATACTTGAAGGATCAAAGTACAATTAAGCCTAAAAAATAAGTTATCAAAATAAAATATATAAAATTATCTTATTTATATAAAATAATGAATACATTATTTAATTTAATTGTTACCTAAAAATAATATAATAAACTTAATTTAAATAATATTAATTATTATAATTAATATTATTCATTTTATTAGACATCTCAACACTTAACTAACTAAAGTTAGTTATAAATACTAAAAAAAAGTCTCTAAAAATGTATGAAATCTAATCATAACAAAAAAAAATTACTATATTTTAAAATCAAACAAAGTTATATTTGCAATAATTTAAAACATATTAAAAAAAATAGTTAACAAAAAAAATTCTTCAAACCTAACAAAGATGGTTTATTAACAAAATTGGTGAATATTTTGTATTTATAACATAATTACCAAAAATATATATTTAAATCAAATATATATATATATTATCAAGGAATTTTTTTTTGAAAAAATAATATTTAAGTATTATTTATCTCTTTAGTAAAAATATTAATATTTGAGTATTATTTATCTTTTTGTGACAAGCTATTTTATTCTATTTTTATTATAAATATAATTAATGATATTATTTTAGACAGTTATTATTTTTCTTTTGCTGGTGTTAAATGTGCTTCAACAAATATTTTTTTAATTTACCGCATAAATAATTGTATTTTTTTCCCTATTTTAGTCAAAATATTTTAGTGTAATTTATTTTTTAATGATTATTTTCTTTTATAATTCATATTACAATTTAAAAAGCTTCTACATTTTGAACTTGAAGACACAGCAATAAATATTTCTATATGTTTTATTTTATTTTTCTCATCTTATACAAACAACATAATATTCTTATTATTTTATTTCATAATAATTTAAAAACAAATTCATCTTCAATAGTTATTAATTACTGTTGTCATAAAAAATAATCTAGTGAGTAATATGATTAATAGGATTTTTTTCATAAAAATTATGATTAATATGTATACTAATTTTAATTATAAATTCATGAAAAAATTTTATAACACGTGAAACTATCGATTTTATAATGGTAATATTTAGTCTTTAAAAATATATTTAGTTTGTTGTTTACATAAATATATTTTAAAATATTTTTTGAATTCTTTTTTAAATATAGATATTTTATATAAAATTTAATGTTTATGTATTTATTAAATAAAATTTAATTTTTATTCACTGTCCTACTGGATTTAAAACCTAGCTCCTTCCCTGTATATATGTATAGGAAATAACATTTGATGTAATTAATTTTTATACTTATTTATGAAAAAATGATTATACTTCAAGATGAGCTTAATTATTTTATTAGATTTGAACATTTATTACCATATGGATAATTAATTCAAAATTACATATAGAAATTAAATTTGTGTTTTAATATATTATGATTAAATTCCAAAAAAATGCATGATTAACTTAATTGAACTTATATTTATTAGAGTAAATTACAAATCTCGCTTAAAAGATACGATAAAAATATATTAATCTCTCCTATATATTCAAGTATGTGATATTTTATTTTATTTTTAATTTTTTATTAAAATTGTTAGTTTTCGCTAAAATATAAATCTTATTCAAATATTCTTTGTACTATTATCTCTTAAAAAAATTGAAGTATTTTAATGTTTTTACCTTCTGGATTAAAATATATACTTATTTACTGACAGATGTAAATTTATTATACTTTATTTTATTTTTAAATTTTAAAAATAAAATATTTTTTGAGTTAAATAATCATGACTATTGTTCAATCACAAATAATTAATTGTATGACTTTTAAGATAATCATGGTAAAGATTAATAAATTTACCACACTCAATAATTTAAAAATGATTGATAATATATAACATATTTTCTTATATCTTTTATACTTCTCTATCTTAAAAAATTTAAATATTATATTTTCTCTCTTCTTATTTTAAAATATACAATTTTATCCTTTAATAAATAAAAATACAACAACAAATTTAGTATTTTTATAAAAATATAATAATTTCTATTAAAGAGTAAGTATTTTAACAAAAAAAATTTGTTAATATATTTTTTTTTGTAAAATACATATTACTAAATTTTTTATTTTTATAAGAGTTTAGTAATTATATATTATTAGTTTATTGAAATTAATAAATTTTAATTGGACTATTGAATGTATGAATCGATTAGTCTGAAATTGTTTAAACTTAATTAATAATATTGAGTTAGATGTTACGATTTTAGTTAATGATGACAGTAAAATCTGAAAATTTTAAATCGAAGAATATTTGTTTGATGTTCTCACAATAGGAGGAAGGATAATGATAAATTATTTTTTCTCAAAACATCAAAATAATTTATTTCTATGAAATGGAATATTAAAGGGGTAAGACAATTTAATTTAGGTAAACAAATTAACAAAAAATAAAGAAGTTTAAATTAATATACAGATTAAAAATGATAAAAAATAATTGAAAAAGATAAAGATAGTTTTTTTTTCTTCTAAAATTTAATAGAGGATAAACAAATTAATTTAAAATAGGAAAGAAACGAAGAAATCAAAGAAGAGATATATGAACTTGAACAAGGAGAAAAGAGAGGAAGAATTTTTTTTAGCATAACATTCTTTTGGAATGAAAAATATTTAAACAGAGAGAGTGTGTAATTCATATTCGCTTGCTGGAAGAGAATTTGAACAAAGTAAGCGAAGCTCTCACAACTAGACATATTTATTATAATTTATAAATATAAAAATTAAAAATATCTTTTGACATTTAAATTTTTTAACAATGTTAAATTAAATAAGCTAAATTATTATATATTTTAACAATAAAAATAACAATACAATACACAAATATCTAAAAAATATATAATATACTTTAATACTATCAAGTTAAATGAAATAATATGTATATTTTAATATAACATTGGCATATATTAGGAAATGAATGTATTTCAATCAATTAGTTTCTTTTAGCAGTTGAATAAATGAATTTAAAATGATTGTATTAAATGCATTTTAATAATAATTTAAATGAATTTACTGGGATAGAGTAAATAACAGAGAGAGAAGCAGAAGGGAAAGGATTTATTTGTGTTGGGAGTGAAAGAGAAAAACAAAGAGTGAACAAAGGCATAGGGTTTGAGGTGAGAGAGAAAAAGAAGAGTGAAGTTGAGAAGGCAATGGCGAGAAAGCGAAACACAAAGAAGCTGAGGAGACTACCCCACGTGTTCAGCCGGGTCCTCCAACTCCCCTTCAGCGCTGATGCTGACGTGTCAGTTCAAGAAGCCCCCCGCTGTTTCCGATTCGTGGCGGAGACCCACGCCGTCGGCCACGTTCAGGTCCACTCCGTCGAAATCCATCCCGGGCTCACCAAGGTTGTCGTAAGGGAAACTGCCTCCTTGCACGTTCAGGTTCACTTCGATGACCTCAACCTTGATGTCTGGAGGATCCGCCTGCCGGAATACACGCGCCCGGAGCTTGCCACCGCCGTCGTGGTGGACGGAGTGCTCGTTGTCACGGTGCCCAAGACTGAGCACGATGACAATGGAGGCGTGGATGCTGCACTCGTGCTTGTACAGTGATTTATTAAATTTAAGTTTGCGAGTTATGTTATGTTATGTTATGTTACGTTACTGGTGTCTCTTCTTCAATCAAATACACCTTTTTGCTCTGTTTCTTATGCCTTTTGCATCATGGAATTTGAATTTCAGGCAGCGATTCTTATTATTGGCTAACGTGCGCCTTACCTGATACATCCCTCAAAAATACGGGTTTACCTTCCGAGGAAACAAAGCCCAGAGAGAGAAAAATTATGAAAATTTTAATTGCACAAAAATAATTTTATTTTATTTTTTGGTAATTTTATTTTTCCTTCAATTAAAAATATGCATCTTTATTTATGTTTTTCTTTCTATTTTCTAGTATTATCTATTGAGAAAATAGATAATCTACCGTCAAAATGTAAAATTTTTAAAACAATTATTTAATTACTGCATTTATATCAATAATAATTTACTATTAGACAATAAAATAAAACTGTTTTATACGATTATAGCTATTGAATTTTTATTTGTTTATTTTTATATTATAAATTATAATTCACAAGAATCTATCTTTCTTTTTAATATTTATATCCTCAGAATGGGTGGTAATTTTACAATTTTGCAACAAATTTTTTTGACCAAACATGTTAAATTATTTTCTTTTATATTTACTTAAGTATTTTATCTTTTTAAACGCACATTAATTAATTTCAATATATTTCTAACTCCAAATTAAAATTTAATATTATTAATAATTAAAAACAATGTTATATTATAATTTAAATTACTTCATATAAATTTAAAATAAATATAAGAAAAATAATTATTTCTCATAAAATAAATATATCTATTTGACTATTAATAATAAGAAACATAATGAGTTAGGAAACAAATAAAACTAAAATAAAATCTTTGTTAATTATTTTATTAATTTTTATACAAAATTGTTCATAATTTGACTGTTCAAAATATTATTTATTTTATATAAGAAACATAATTTGAGACAGGAAACAAACAACACTAAAAAAAACATACTTGTTAATTATTTTATTATTATTTAAGGATTTTCAATTCATAAATCATAACCTCTGGCACCCTCGTTTTGGGAATCCACAATAAAGTAACATACCCTTTCTCAAATTGTAATATAGTAAATATAGTGTATTTCCATTTCAATTAATATGCATTTAAACCGATAATATACTTCAGTTGGTTGAGAATGAAGCGAGAGGGTTGTAAGTTTCAGGTACTATCTTTAATTATTATGGATAAAAAAATAATAAAATTTAATATATTAATTAATTAATTATGGTATATAAACCCATCAAAATATGTTTCACTAATAATAATTTTTATAAACTTCAAAAAAAAAAATGAATGGATTTTCAAAGTTTATTATATATTTTTAAAAGTATTTTTCTAAAATCCATAACTCTTTTTAAATAATTTCTTTTTTTATAAGCTTTGAAAATTCATAACATCATTTAATTATACAATAATACAAGAAAATATAGGCTAAATTATAATTTTTGTATTTTATTTTATGATAAAAATTCGCTATGTTTCTTTATTTTTCAAAATATTTATTTGAGTTCCAACTCTCAAATTTAAATAAATGTTGTTCTCCTGAAAAATGGTCATTTTTTAATTTTAAGATATAATTTTAGTATTCTTTTACTATTTAATATGTAAAATTTGTATTATTATTTACGTAAAAACTATGAAATTTAACAAATGTTTGAAGAAAAAAGACTATAATCATAGTAAAAATTGCATGAAAAATGAGTTTTATAAATATATGAAAAAAATTTAATATGAGATTTTTTAATATTTCAATTATTTATGGGACTCACTTTTTCACATATTTTTTACATTGTGTATGATTTTTTTAGTTTAAACTTTAATTGATTTTTATAGTCTCATGTAAATAAATATAATAAGATAAATTTCACATATTTAATCAATAAAAATATTTTAAAATTGTATCCTAAAATAAAAAATAATAATTTTATTCTAAAATAACAATATTTACTTAAATTAAAAATTTTATTTTAACCTTCTAAAAGATAAAAATCAAAACAAATTTTTATCATAAAATAAAAGACAAAAATTATAATTTAACAAAAAAAAATGAAGAAACTGAAATAATAAACATTTCAAGAAATTGCAATAATATTTTTTTGTGATTAACAATTATCTTGTCCCTCTAATAATTATATATTTATATTTATCAAATGGATCTATTGTCCGCTAACATTTATATGGTTGTTGAATAAAATAATATGAAAATATAATAATATTAAAAAATATATTATTTGTATAATGATTTATACAACAAATTATATAATAAAATAAAAAATATGATGTGGTAAATAATATTATTGAGAGAGATAAATATAACTAATAATATTATATAATTTATTATAAAAATTAAAGAATTGTGTGAGGCCTTCATCCTAATGACCCCCGGCAAAATTAAAGACATGTGTGAGGCAGTTGTCCAAATGATCCATAGACAAAATTAAAGACCTGTGTGAGATGGTCATCCTAACGACCTCCTGGGTAAAATTAAATACCTATGTGGGCCAGTCATCCCAATAATCACCCAAGTAAAATTAAAGACTTGTGTGATACGGTTATCCCAACGCAAATATTAAAAATTGCTAAGAGAAGGGAGTTTAAAATTGTAGTACCCAACAATGTACAATAAAAGAAAGGACAAAGCGCCAACAAATAGAAGTTACAAAAATAAATAAAAATATGCAAACTACGAAAAGAGTAACAAGCGGATAACATTGATGTTCAAAAAAGAGAATTATAGAGTCATGGAAAATTTGGGGGCATTACAACCTCAACCAATCGACCACCAACATCCTATTTACAAGGATCGACCTTAGAGATGTCAATATCAAGGTATAAAAAGGACACTTACTCTAAAACTCACTTGAACCTGCCTTCGAATTGGTCCAAGATAAATGACTCCTTTTCTTTGACTTTTGCTTCTTTCAATGAAAGAGCAGTGATAATTCCTATTTTAACCCCCCTAATAAGGTCTTAATATGGGTAAACTAGACTCTAAATTGTAATTAAGAATCTCATATTAGCTAAGATTCAAATTTTCTAGATTAAAAATAAGGAAAATACAAATCCATGTTAATCTGCTGAATTTAGCTAACAAATAGATTAGTCTCATTTTCAAGGTTAAACTGGGATCACAAAACCATCTCAGCAGAGACCGAGACCGAATACCTCTCGACCAATCAAAGGCATCTTGGCCAGCTGAAGCCGAGACCAAGATCGAGTCGAGTCGTCTCGGCCAATACAACTAAGACCGAATGTATATCGGCTAGCTGAAGTCGAAACCGAAGGCGTCCCGACACTAAAGACATCCTAATCGGATGAAGTCGTCCCAGCCAAGACGAGTTCTTCTCTTGGCTGACTCTGTCTCTAATAGTCGACTCCGCACGAAGGCTTCATATGCCCACTCCAACCCAATCGAAAGCATTGCAGCTGGACCAAGCCGACACCGCAAGGCCGACTCTATCATCAACAGTCACATGTCAACTCCTGCAAGACTCCGCAGGCCGACTCTGTGTCCGCAAACTGGATGTCGATTCCTAACTGATGTCGAGTCTCAATCGGATGCCGAGTCTCAATCGGATGCCAACTCCATGTGCCAACTTCCATCCGTCCGGATCCATCCCGGCACATAGAGGTTGACTCCACTCCAGCGATTCCAACACATGTTATTTAGGAAACATAATTAGTTGAAGTTGTTATTTTCGTTATGTAGTTAGTTAACTCTGGTAATTATGTTATGACAAGATGGTTATTTTTGTTATTTCCGTTAGAAATTAGTTAGGCCTATGCATGTATAAATAAGGGATGTGAAGCTGAGTTCAAGTTTAACAAGAAGCAAGAGCTTAACTAGCTACACACTCATACACCATATACATCAATTTTCCATTTCAACATCTTTGTTCCACATCTAATGGCTTCCAACACGTCATTCTCATATGACGGTGGGGAAGCAAAAATGCCAAACGTCACCATATCTAGCAGTCCACAAGTGTCACCTATCTACATCCAATGACTTACAACCTATCATTCTCTTCTGAAGGTGGGGAGGCAGAAACGCCAAACATTATACCTAGCGGTCTACAAATAGGAGTTGTGGGACTGTAGACCGATCGGTCGAGTAGATACCAAACAACCAGCCTAGACGACCAACTTTGACCCGATACTTTAAAACGCTCTCATCTTCACTCTATGCTTGTGGGAATGTGGATCAGTCAGCTATGGGGCCACCTGACCACCTTAAGTCACTCAACTAGTCACGAGAATTAAACAAGTACAAATCACAATTAATGACATCAGAGAGCAGGAGGCGCCGCACTGTGTGATAGACATCAAATGACATGACCAAAACTAGGTGACACCGACTAAGCTTAACAGGAGTCAAAGGTCGTAGTCAGTGCAACGTAGAAACCAAATGATACAATAGATGTCAACCAACACAGAGAGAAAACAACCTAAGAAGACTATAAAGAATATGAGGAAGTAACGCAAGAGAGAGAAAAACACCCTAAAAAAGAAACTCACAGAGAGAGAGAACGTAAGAGAGAAGAGAGGGAGTCACGTCCAATAACTCATTTACAAACATGAACAAAAGCAAAACTGAAAATAAGAAAAGAGCACAAAATATTATGCCAAGCGTAGTTTTCAAGATTTTATTCTTAGTGCAATAGGAAATTTACTATTTTGAATGGTGACACTTAACCAAGACCGTTTGCTGCTCGGTTTTAAAATCCTTATCAGAATGCTTTTGCAGATCATTTTAACAGCTAACCTATCATGTAGGTGCTTTCTACACCACCGGCCTTACTACATCTTGTGTAAGATAAGATATCTACCTCATAATCCTTCAAACAAATGCCACTTGATTTTACTTGACCAAAAATCCATGTCGGTAGAAATTAGTACAGTTCAATGGAAAACTGGTAAAAAAATTTAAGTTGTCACAATCTCTAAAGATTTGTCAATTTAAGCCAAAGTGTTCCTTTATAATATCAGGGGATATACTGCCATAACCATTGGCTACCTTCTTCATGACTTCAAATTTCGTCACCTCCCGTCTAATCTGTTTCTTTCTTTCTCTTACAGCAGCACTAAACGAGACATCTAAGCCAGATGATGTTTGACTAGCCAAGTCATTCTTCTCACAGTCCAGTTGCTGGTACAAATTTTGTAAAAAAGTCTTTTGTGCTTGAAGTGTTTCTTCTGCCACCTTATATTCAATCTCCTGTGACTTTCTAAGAGCCAGGAGAACCTGATCAACCTCAGCCTCAAGTTTTAATGAGTGAGGTAGACCATTATAAGATTCCAACCCTGTCCTAACATCAAAAGAGCCGTCATTGACCGTAACTTCCATCACATCATTGCCATGATCTGATAAATACACACAAAATATTCAATATGTTAAGTTGAATGTACCCAATAACTGAATGTACAAGATCAGTATTGTCAGAAGTCAAAGATGATAAATGGTCACTCTGTTTCTAAGGTGGTCTTTCAGAAAACAGACATCTGCATTTCTGCACCTCTATAAGCATGTAACCGGTGCTATGGTATTGGTAGCGGTGGAAAGTAGTAAAAATAGACAAGTACACATAATAGGTACGGATATTTACCCGCAGAATGAACTATAAGACTGCCATCCTCTTTCCATATATCTTCAAGATTAGTTCCACATTTGAGCTGATGTAAACTATCAAATTGGTCATAAGCCTTTACAATACGCAAGAGAGAATAAGTACGATGATTTTTATTTCTATTACTCAAAAATCATTTAAAAAATACCTTTGAGATAGCCAATTCAATGCGACTCAGTAGCTCCTTTGCAATGGGTTTCTGCGAACCACGCAAGAGACAAGCACCAAGATTCAAAATCTTGTTCCGAATTTCATCATCCAAGTCAGCAGCTTTACATGTTTGTAGAAGATTATTTACATGGGAAATCATATCAGTCCTCCCATCACAGCGTCGGCAGTGGTACTGGGCATCTAGCCCAATATTTCCTCCAACTTTGCCGGCCAAGAGACATCGAAGAGCGCATTCCATATGAGCAACATGGCCACAGATTTCAACACCAACCTTCACTTGGCACTTGATATGACTATAGCCACCATAAGCTGAAGAAACAGTTTGACAACAAAGAATGCAGCAACAATCACGGCAAAACCCAGGTTCAGAACAACATATATCACAAGGCATAGCTGGTGAATATTTTTCTACTTCTTCTAACACCAGGCTAGTGCACTTCTTATTGCTTGCTTTACACCCGAAAACATCCCCACAATCGGAATCTGACACTTCTTGTGGTATCTGTTGAAGAGGCACAGCAGCTATTGGCACTCCATTGCCTGTGATGCAGAATAACAGGTATTATTTAGCAACGTGATATTACCTTAATACGCAAAATCAACATAACAGCATGGTGCTGACTGCGGAGGGTCAGTGAAAAATATGAAAAAAAAAAAAAACACAAAACACTATAACAATTAAGATGAAGTATAGAATATTGCATACAATTTTGCGAGTCTCTCGCTAGCCGTTGGTAGCAAAAAATGATTAACTTTCGTATTAATAAAATTCATATACAGACCTATTCATTATCATGTCAAGAACTTCATTTTTAGTTTTCAGTGTTCTGTAATCAGATTTCATCACTTGATTAAATAAATTATTATCAGTGTTTGCTAAGGATAGTGTAATCGAAACTAGAATTACATATATAACTCAGTTCAGACAAACGGCAATGCTATTGAATTCAGCAGAGAGCTTATTACGACGAAATCCACCGTGTTTAAGGCAGCAGAATCAAATTGTGAAACTCGTATTAAATCAAGCAAAAAAAGATAAACTCAAATCTGAAAAATCCGATTAAAGAAGATTGAATAAGTGAGAGGAGAAAGGGACCGTTGATTGAGGTGGAGGGTAGAGCGGGAATCTTCCAGGAGAAGGAAGCGAAAAAGGCATTAAGATCGGCACCAGGAAAATTTGCCTTGATGTAGCGTTCAACAGCAAGCTTGCTCGCAAAAATGTGTTGCTTGCGGATTGAGCCTGAGCCTGGGTTCTCCTTCTGCTTCAACGCTTGAATTAGTCGATTCGGCAGGTACAGATACCGATCTTGAAAGTGGGTCCCATTCGAGACAATTCTCCGCCCGGTTCTCCATCCCCAAACGTCGCCCACTTCCGGCCAATTTTCCGGCGCGTATGGAAGTCCCTCGCCGGATACTTCCGGTGCCACTGGCTGAAGATTCAACACATCATTACTACCCTCCATCTAGGGTTTATATTTCTATCTAATGATAACTAATAAATTTGACTCTGGTAAACGGTAGAGTAGAGAAAACAAAAAGGGAAGCTATAACTAACGGAATAGATTAGAACAGATCATAAGAGAAATATTCGGCCGAATTATATAACGGGGTAGCTGAAATGAAATATAGGGGTTTTATTATTCATTTTATCGGTCTGGCCACGGTGCGCTGTGCAATTCTGTTACGCACCGCTATTTAATAAATAAATAAAAGTTACAAAACAAAGTATCGAACACTTGGGTTGCGGCTTTTCGTAAATATCATGTTTGGAAACGATCTTCCAGATATGCCGTAAACGCCTAGAACGGGAGGGATATGAAACAGTACTTGACCCAAGAGCATTTTAAAAAAAAAAAAAAAGTGTCTTAAAAACAAGTTATTTTCAAATATTTCAACACAACTACAGAGGAAGTCATAAATCATCACAAAGGTTAACCCTCTAAGGCCACATTATATAGCGCAACTTTTATCAAGATGAAAACCTCTAGAAGAGTTTAATTAAAATGTTAACCCTCTTAAAGTGAGGAACTTTTCTTCTATCTCGGCTGCACGCTTGGCATTGTTGGCTTTCTTCAGCTCCCATTTTGATTTTTCGGATAATCCAAGCTGAATCTCATGAACAAGGGTTGGAATTGAGTTGGCAACTTCTGTTAGCCTAGAAGTCAGCTCAACTTTACTCTTTTGCATGGTTTCAAGTGCACTAGATATCTCGTTCCGTTTTGATTCAAATTGCCGAATTTGGTCATCAATTTCTTGGATGGCTAAAGTGTTTTTGGCCATTTCAGCCTCTTTCTGGGACACTTTGTTCTTCAATTCATTGTACTCATTTCTTACACTAGGAACTTTAAGTTTCATTGCCTCTAGGTCAGCTAACAATTTTTCTGCCTCTTCAACGTTCCCCTTAGCCTCCAGGAAAGCCTCACTGACTAACGGAATTTGTTCCACCAACTTTAACTTCACCAGTTGATCAACACTAAGGGTAGGATCTTTACAAACTTGTGATGCAAGTGTTGCAACTTCTACAACGTCATTACCAGACACCAAAGAGAGGAAGTCTACAGAAAGAAAGGAAGAAAGCTTTTTCTTGCAGCACTCCATTATTTCATTATCCAGAGTGGTAGCAAGGGCCACATGATCAGATGAAGTCTCAGTATGAGGCATAACAAGGATGTCCTCCAAGGTATCAAAATAGTCATTAAAATTCTCAATAAAAGTTCCATTGGGATTTTTCTCTTCTGCTGGCTGCATACCAGATCCTTCTTCAGAATTAAAGATGTCTTGTAAATTCTCAGTTGCATCAATTCTTGACTCTTCGTTCAAATGGCACAAGTCAATGACATTGTTAGCATCTTCACCAGGTGTTAAATGTGGACGAACATGAACTAGTCTGGAAGATTTACGAGTTGGATGACTGCAGATTTGTGTTTTCCGTTTCAACTTTTTCCTGGTGCCAATCTCTTTTGTGGCATCTTCTCTGGTCTCTGGCGAGTTCACTGGAGGGGTAATGGGCAAAGATTGCACAGCTAGAAGGCCATATACATTAAATAATAAGAGATATATAAAATGAAAGAACAACGAAAGTTGCAAGGACATAAGCTAGAAGTCAAGTTACTCCGTAGAAGATAATAAGTGGATCCCAACTTATTTCACCAACTCCAGACCAAAAATATTCTCGATTTGCTCCTTTCTTGGACTAAAATATTCATCTCATCACCATAATTTTCCAAGCTATTCAGAAAGACAACTGACCCACCACACATTAAAAAAATAGAGGAAATATACAAAATATAAGTCACCACGAGCATCATATTACTCATCCTCATACTAGGAGAAGTATGAAGGAAGAAAGTCCATCAACAAATAATAGAAGTCTCGAACCATTTTGGCGGGTGTAAATGTTAAACAATTTCGGGGCTCACAACAATCATGGAGGAAAAGCATCAACAAAGACTAAGTAAACTGAGGCAAATAGAAGGACATTTATGCAGGAAAAAATTTGAAAGACTTGAGCTATGGCAAATCAAGACAACACCAAAATGCAAACAATTAAAATAAAATAGGCAAAAATTAATGAGAAAATAGCTACACTGGTTGAAAAGAAAATTGTGAAGGTATTTGGGGCTAACCTTTTGCAGGGGTTTGCTTAGCGGAGGGAACCTGCCAGCTAAATAAAGCAAAGAATTCTTCACTTTTCATGTTAGGAAAATTTGATTCAAGATATCGCATAACATCAGGCTTGCTATAGAAGCTCCCTGTCTTGCGAGAAGACCCCTGAAGAGATACTGGAAGAGAAAGGTATCTATCATAAAAATATCCAGCCTTGTTCGTCCTTCTCCCCACTTTCCAGCCCCATAAATCACCAGGATTAGGCCATCCTTCAGGTGCATATGGCAAACCTTCACCAGAAGAAAAAGGTGACACTGGTTGAAGATCAAAGGTTTTCTCCTTCGTCACATCCTTAGAAGCATTGCTTTCAATTGGAGCATAATTCTCCATCAAATCCTCTTCATCCTGACAACTGCAATAACAGAAGACAATGTCAACTGCTGAAGAGTCCATACAAGCACACAATTGCTTACATTCTGCTGTACATTTTTAGCCCAGACATAAAATGTTTACATACTCATGTGCCTGTAGAATAAATTTTATGACATTCCCTAAAACTTAAATCCTACTACTGCAGTCACTGCCATTGTGCAAATGTGAACCAACTAATGAGAAGATGATCACAAAATATTGAGTACACAGAGGTGAAAATGTTGCTGACTTCATTCACCACTTAGGAGTTGAACTAAATATGTAATATCATGACCATGGCCCAACAATTAGTGCTTAACATAAACTCACTGAGATTTAACACTTGTGTTATCATTGTCACATGAGTTAAACAACAAAGGTGAAAGAATAGCTTTTCAGAAACTCCAACAAGGCAAAATAAAATGCCAAAAGAATAGCTTTACAGTGAAAAAAAAATGTCATTAATTTTCAATAATTATTTGGTCTCCACATCTTGATTCTCTTTCTTGCCTATGTTATGCAGATTAAAGCCGTAGTCTGAAAATCTATTATGTTTAAAAACAAACACTTTTAAACAACAATAACAGCAAAAGCTTTATCGCACTAGATGAAGTGAAGTACATGGATCACACACCATGACACCACTTCATTTGGCTAAAGACCAGAGGTATTAGTTATTATTCACCATGAAATTTCTCTTTAAAACTTCCTCAGCAACATCAAAATTACTATCCAACTTTTTAAAATGAGAAAAAAAAAAGTGTCAAAACGATTTTTCTTAAAAAAATGTTCTTTAAAATAAGTTAATCCAAATGTGCATGGCCTTTAAAACAAGACTATTTTATTTTATATAATAGCACCAAAATTTTCAAACGTGATGGTAACCTTAAAGTCTAAACGGGTAAGACCTTCATTGAATATTCAAGAAACACAAAGAAATTGATATGAAGAATCCGAATACATTCAACATCTGACAAAAACGACAAAACGCAGCGACTAGGAAAACGACAAATAATCTGATGGTTTTCGCGGCAAAATATATAAATTTTGTTGTACAAATAAAGAGGCATGACTTCTATAATCTTAATCTAAGCATGCATATAACATTTTCTAAATTCTAATTCAATGGATTCCTTATTTTAGCACACATAGTGTAGCCGGAGGAGAGCGTGGATCAATTACTTCCCGTTCAAGCTATCACTCCATGCAAAACAATTTTGTGGAAGAAAACAAGAGCATGCAACAACAAAAAATAATAAAAGCTTGCTCAAATACTCTTGTTTGAACGAAAAAGAGGAAAAAAAAGGCACACGCTACTAAACATGAGGGAGCTAGAAAGAGGGAAAAGGGGCACATTACCTGGTGGGTGTGCGATTGTGTGAAAGAGGAAGAGCCATGGATGAGTATTCTCTGTTGCAGTGAGTGAGATAAGAAAGATAGTATGTGACACGTGAGGCAACAATACAGTGACAGTCGTCACATATATCATTCACATATAGCCTGCTTGGAAGACAGATCAATGGTCACCCCTACCCCATCTCGGTTACCCAAACAATCATTCCCTACTTTTTTTAGAACTTCAAACATAAATTTCTAATTTTATTCTTATCATTTTAATTAGGTCCTTCATGTTGATTATAGTGACTTTTTTTTTTTTAAAACAAAATAAATTCAAGATCTTTGATTGTTTAATTTATTATTTATATGTATATTCTATTATTAATTTTATACTGTTTTTTAAAAAATTCAATCAAACTTAAAATATAGTTAAAATAATACATATTTAAGAAGACGTTATATTTTTATTATATTAATTAGTCTAGTGATTAAAATATTTTCAAATATAATATTAAAATAATAATATAAATAATATAATTATTAAAATAAATAATGTAATATAAAAATATTTAAAAATAATAATAAAATAAAACAAAACAAACTTATTATTCGTCACTGTTAATATCTTATGCAATAAAATGATAAAAAATATAAAAAAAAATCTACCTTATATAAATGATAATAATAATAATGAAATCTTATCTCATGAGTAAAAGAAAATAAACACTAAAATCCTGTCTTATATAGAAAAAAATAAAAATTAATAAATATTTTAAGAGTAAAAAATAAAATATAAAAAGTTAAAAAATAAAAGCTAGCATTTAAAAATATATAAAATAACATATTAAATAATATAAGTTATTAAAAAAATTATTTATAAAAACTACTAACAATATTATATAAACATTTCTACGAGTAAAACAAAAATATAAACCAACTAAAATAACATTCAAGTATAGTCTTAATATATATTATAGAATGTTAATAAGAATGGATCGATTCCTGTTCATTTTTGAACTGCACAAATTTTAACCATTGATATATGGAAAGGTTATATTTCACAAAACTAATTAAAAAGTTATTTAAAAATAAAAAACTAACTAAAAATTAAAAAAATAACTTAAAAGTGGAAAGCTAGTTAAAAGTTAACAAGCTATCCGATAAAAGTTTGACTAGTTAACTTATTGAATTATTACATGTCTTAATCTCTAAATTTATATATTAAAATATTTAGTAAATGTAAAATAATAAATAGATGTATTTATATAATATTTTTATATATTTTTAATATATATTATATTAATTAGCATGATAATTAATATATATTAAAACATTTGTAAAAAAAAATATTGTACTTAAAAAATATATCTTGATTTTTTTAAATATTTTGAAATATAATGTTAAAAATAATAAAATTAAAATATAAATAAATAATATAATATAAAAATATTAAAAAATAACATAAAATAGATAATCTATTTATATCAATATCTTGGAATATAATATTATAATAATAAAATAAATATTATAAATAGTATAATAGCTAAAATAAATATTGTAATATAAAAATGTTTAAAAATTAATAATAAAAATAAAATAAATTTATTATTTATTATTCTATGAAATAAACAGATAAAAACAATAAAATTATATCTTATCAGTGAAAAAATACAATAAAAATATAGTAAAATTTTAACTTATATAAACAGGATAAGAAAAATAATAAGAAATTTAAGAATAAAAGAAAATAAATATATAAAATTAGAAGGTATAAACTATCGATTTAAAAAAGTTGCTTCAAGCAAGTTTCAAAAAATACTACAAAATCTTAAAAAATTATTTATCAAATATTATTAATAAAATTAAACAAAATTTTCAGATAGTAAAAAAATAAAAAATAAGTAAAATAACTTGTTAACCATAACAAAAAATAAAAATTATATATTGATAATATAAAATAGTTTTATACAATAATCTATTAACAACTCACTTCATTTTATATAATATAATATAATATAATATAATATAATATAATATAATATAATATAATATAATATGATAATCAATACCTTAAAAGTTATGTATTATTTGTAATTAAATAACAGAATATATCAACATTAACTAATATATATATATATAATTATAATTATAATTATAATTATAATTATAATAATAATAATAATAATAATAATAATAATAATAATAATAATAATAATAATAATAATAATAATAATAATAATAATAATAACAATAATAATAACAATAATAATAACAATAATAATAATAATAATAATAATAATAATAATAATAATAATAATAATAATAATAATAATAATAATAATAATAATAATAATAATAATAATAATAATAATAATAATAATAATAATAATAATAATAATAATAATAATAATAATAATAATAATAATAATAATAATAATAATAATAATAATAATAATAATAATAATAATAATAATAATAATAATAATAATAATAATAATAATAATAATAATAATAATAATAATAATAATAATAATAATAATAATAATAATAATAATAATAATAATAATAATAATAATAATAATAATAATAATAATAATAATAATAATAATAATAATAATAATAATAATAATAATAATAATAATAATAATAATAATAATAATAATAATAATAATAATAAATAATAATAATAATAATAATAATAATAATAATAATAATAATAATAATAATAATAATAATAATAATAATAATAATAATAATAATAATAATAATAATAATAATAATAATAATAATAATAATAATAATAATAATAATAATAATAATAATAATAATAATAATAATAATAATAATAATAATAATAATAATAATAATAATAATAATAATAATAATAATAATAATAATAATAATAATAATAATAATAATAATAATAATAATAATAATAATAATAATAATAATAATAATAATAATAATAATAATAATAATAATAATAATAATAATAATAATAATAATAGAAGAAGAGTGGTAATAAGTATTAATAAAGTAATATTTTCATGATATTAATAATAAAATTAAAAAAAATGTTCAATAATAAGATTTGCTCATGTTCAATTATGAATTATATAGTTGTTATGACAGAAGTAGTAAACTTAAGGTCAATAATATTGCTGCATAGGTAATTGGCAAAGTTGCTCATGCTCAATTATGAATTATATAGTGGTTATGAAAGAAGTAGTAAACTTACGGCTTAATGATATTGCTACATAGGTAATTGGCAAATCGGTCATGTTCAATTATGAATTATATAGGTAATGACAGAAGTAGTAAACTTACGGCTAGTGATATTGCTACATAGGTAATTGACAAATTGGTCATGCTCAATTATGAATTATATAGGTAATGATAGAAGTAGTAAACTTAACGCAAGTAATATTGATACATAGATAACTGGTAAAGTACAAATAATCATTATAAAAAAGAAATTAGGGAAAGAGGGAATAATATTGAAATGAGGAGTAAAGTTATTGTTAATCCCTATTGGTTATAAGTGTAGAGGAATGATGAAAAAGATTATTGTTATATTTTTAATATTTTATGTACTAAATAAAAATAAATATATTTAAAAAATTTATGAAAAATATATTTAATATTAAAAATATTTTATATTTATATATATAAGGATTGTGGTGGTAAAGTTTCCTCCCAAATTAGAGGAATATAAGTCATTTTGTAACTTTTATCTTTAATAGAATTATATATAATTTTTTATAAAATAAATATAATAATAAAAAAAAAAAAATTAGAACTCACTCGTATTATCTAAAAAATCTTTTACTGATCTTGTTAGTTTGGATAATATTTATTTTCTGATCATCTGTATTTACATAATGCAATATTATGAAATAAAAATATTTTTAATGTACGTTGGAAAATGGAATGCCTTTGTACATATTCCTTCCGTGTTAAACTTGTATCGTTTTGGAAAATGGAAAACTTGCACAATTTACGGGATATGAATATCAATGGTAATCGAAATTAATTAATACTAATTTGTGTTTTCCTTGCAATCCGCACAAAAAATATTGTATAGATATTAATTTATTTTTATTTGAAAATATATATTTGTTATAAATTAAAAACAATAATATAATACAATTTGTTTAGAAATAAATTACTTTCATTAGTTTAATAAAAAGACGGTGAGTCTTTGAATTTCTTTTAATTTTTTTTAAATATGTTCATATAAAAGTCATTTTTTTAAAATTTTCATTACATTATTTTACTTACATGTGAAAAAAAGACTACACTAAAAAAAAAGTTATATAATTAAGTTACTAATTTTGTTAACTTAAAAATACATAAAAGTTACTTTTATATTTCATTTGATTTTTTTAAGTGTGTAGAGTCTGATTCTAATTTTTGAAAGTCACTTTGTTTATAAAATCTTTTATTTCTAGTTAGCGTAAAATAAAAGTGAAAAATAAATAAAAAATAACTAAGATAAATGAATTTGTAAAGTAAAAAACCTAAATAAGAAATTTTAACGAATAAAGTTAAACTAAAAACTTAGAATTTAATTTTAATACATGAAAAGTAGAGAGACTTAAATTTAATTAATTTATTTAATTTATTATTAACATATATTTTAGTATTAAAAAATAAAATAAAATGATAATAAAATGTAGTTTCATATTCATAAAAAAAATGACATAAAATTGAAGATAAAATATTAACTTAAATATGTTTTTATTTCTCTAATTACATTTTTCAAATATCAAATTACAACGCAATAATATCAATCATTAGGTTATTTCTAATAAATAATCTTTCACATCTTATTTGGCTAGATGTTCATGTTTAATTATCATAAAATATAGGTAATCCTTCAATGTCATCAAAAGATCAAAAAACCTCATTCGACTTGATTTGTTATAACAAGTTTTGCAAATGTCATCAATCAAAAACTTAGACACAAAATTATAAATGCTTGATTAAAATGAACTACTAGTTGATGCAAAAAAAAAAATAGTCAATGTTGCAACTAATAGTAGAATATGTTTACAATAGAATTGTCACATTCAAATTGAACATGTCACTTTTAATCTTAGAATCAATACACTTAACAACCACATACATAAAATGATTTTATTGGTTAAGTATGATGAGACATCCTAACCCAATATGTTTTATAGAAAATTAAAAAAAAAAACAACTCTAACATAAAAGTCACAAAACTAAAAAAATAATTTACATTTGAATGATATAAAATTACAATGCAGTAATATCAATCATTAGGTTATAAATAACCAATAATCTTTGACATGTTATTTTGCTTGATGTTCATGTTTCATTACCATAAAACAGAGGTGATACTTCAATGCCATTAAAAGATCAAAAGACTTCGTTCTACTTGATTTGCTATAAGGAGTTTTACCATCGCTGTCAATAAAAAATTGATACACAAAATTATAAATGCTTGATTAAAATGAACTACTAGTTGATGCAAGAAAAATAGTTCATGTTGTAACTAACATTTAATATACTTATAATAGAATTGTCACATTCAAGTTAAACATGTCACTTTTAATCTTAGAATTGGAACACTCAACAACTACATACATAAAAATAATTTTACTGCATAGGTATATTTGATAAGACACCCTAACCTAATATGTTTTATAGATAAATAAAAAAAACATGATTTTAACATGATTATCTTCATCATTGATCAAATCAACATAGTCGTTGTGATTGTTTTGTAAACTAAATAATGTCAAAATTATTTTTAGCAATACAAATAAATCAATTTTATAACAATATAATAAATGATCAACCTTGATGAAGTAAAGTATTTTAGGTCTATCAATTATTTGTCATAAATCATCTTAATTATATAACTCCATCAATTTTGATTTATATTTGTTTTACTAATCTCTATTACTATGAACAACAAATCTTTATCCAAGAATGAAACAAAAGTTCAGGAAAACTATCATGATTTTCTTGTAAAAATATATCATTCTTTAAAATATTATATTTAGATAAATTTGTACACTTGACGAAAATAAATGATCATTTTATTAATATACTTTTTCATAGAACAAATTAAGTTTGTTACAAATTTTCTAAAAAATTGAGACATAATTCTATTAAGTAGTGTAAAACTAGTTGATCATATCTCATTCATCTCACCCTCACCTGAAACTTAAATCTACTCGGATAAAAAATTAAAAAAAATAATGTCAATAATATATGTCATGTTGCATAAAAAGTCATAAAATCAAATGATATAAAAATGATATTAATCCATAAAAAAAAATTAAAACACACAACAATGTTTGAATTAAAACAACAATGATAACTAAACATTGCAAAAGGAAGTCAATGCAAACACACAGAAAAAAGATTAGTGACATATATAATGATAAACACATACTTTTATATAACAAAAACAAAACAAATAATATAAAAATAAATTTATTTAATAAATAAAAATAAAAATATCATTTAATTTATCAAAATAACTAATATCATTTGTTATTATATATTAGAACTCCTTACATATTTCATGTGCGAGAATAATAATTCACTAAGGCCTACTATAAAATTATAATACTTAACATTAGTGAATATTATTGAAAGTTGAAACTAATTATTTAATTAATATAGTTAAATAATAATTTAATTACTATAATTATATTTTTAATTTCATCTATGAACAAGGATAGAAAGTTTCATTATGCATGCAAAACATTTCAATTCTATAACACTATTAGAAGTTGCGTGTTATTGAAAGTTAAATATAATTAATATAATTTAATAATAATTTAATTAGTAGAAGTAATAAACTTAAGACCGGTAATAGTGCTGCATAAATAACTCGCAAAGTACATATAATTATTAAAAAGAAAAATTAGAAAAAGAGGGAATAATCTTGAAATAGGAAGTAAAGTTGTTGTTAATTGCACATAGTGTATTGGTTATGAGGATATAAGTATAATGAAAAAGATTATTATTATATTTTTAATATTTTATGTATTAAATAAAAATTAAACATATTTAAATTTTTTATGTGAAAATATATTTAATATTAAAATTATTTTATCTTTATATATATAAAAGAGTTTTGGGAATAAAATTTTCTCCTCTAATTAGAGGAATATAAATCATTTTATAACTTCAACATTTAATAAAATTATATTTAATTTTTTATAAAATAAATATTATAATAATAATAAAATTAGAACTAGCTCGTTTTATCTAAAAAAATCTTTCACCTCGATAGTTTGGATAATATTTATTTTTTGATAATCTTTATTTATGTAATGCAATATTAAAAAATAAAAATATTTTTAATGTACATTGGAAAATGGAATGTCTTTGTACATATTCCTTCCGTGTTAAACTTGTATCGTTTTGGAAAATGAAAAACTTGCATAATTTTCGAGATATGAATATTAATTGTAATTCAAATTAATTAATACTAGTTTGTGTATGCTCATCAACAATGAAAAAAAATTGTATAGGTATTAATTTATTTTTATTTAAAAAAATATATTTGTTATAAATTAAAAACAATAGTATAATATAATTTGTTTAGAAATTACTTTCATTAGTTTAATAAAAATATGTGTGAGTCTTTGAATTCCTTTTAATTTTAAAAAAATATTCATATAAAGCATAAAAAACAAAATAGTCATACTTTTTAATTTTCATTACATTATTTTACTTGCATCTCACGACATAACATGTGAAAAAAAAAGAATATACTAAAAAAAAAGTTATATAATTCAGTTACTAATTTTGTTAATTTAAAAATACATAAAAGTTACTTATGTATTTCATTTGTTTTTTTTAGTGTGTAAAGTCCAATTTTAGTTTTTGAAAATCACTTTGTTTACAAAATTTTGATTTTAATACTTGACTTTACATAATATCTTTCATTTTTTCTTAGCGTAAAATAAAAGTGAAAAATGAAATGAGAAATAATTGAGATAAATGAATTTGTAAAAGAAAAAACTCAAATAAGAAATTTAGATGAATAAAGTTAAACTAAGGACTTAAAGTTTAATTTAAACAATAAAAAAATATAGATGACTTAAATTTAATTAATTAATTTAGTTTATTATTAATATATAGTTTTGTATTAAAAAATAGAATAAAATAGTAATAAAATGCAATTTCATATTCATAAAAAAAATGACATAAAATCGAAGATAAAACATTAGTTTAAATATGTTTTTGTTTCTCAAATTAGATGTGTATTTGTTTTTCACCTCTCAAAAATAATGTTTTTAGTTGTAATTCAAAAATATAGTTTCCATAAGATATTGTTTTTAGTCTTTCAATCTATACGACATTAATGAACTCGCTAACACGATTAACAAATTGTCACATGAAAATATATATCTAATTATAAAGACTTAAATATGTTTTTCGTCTTATTTAAATAGATTTTTTTTTGTCGTTGAAAGAAAAAAAAATGGTGATTTTAGTCTTTCTTATTCAATTGTTATTTGTTATGAATCTATACACAATCCTACAAATCTATCTCTCTCCTCACAACCTCAAAAAGTGTGTTCTTCGGTTGGAGGAAATAAATAGATTCATAACAAGGTAGAGGTTGATATCTATTCCTTACCTCTAACCAAGGAATACATATTTTGAAGTTTAATTTGTAAACCGTTTTCGATAATACATAAGGGAGGAAGTGATTTTCTCACATAAAAAATTATTACAAGCGTCAATTGTTGACTTAGGATTTATTTGTCATGTCATCAAGGGTTCATTGATATTGTTTAGGTTGAGGAACTAAAAATGACTATTTCTCAATTTCAACTCATTTATGACTACTAGCCTTACTTATATAATTGTTTTGAGAAGAAGTTGAAAAAAAAAATAGAGAAGACATTAAAAATGTCATATTGTCATGATAAACCAACAACTCAATAAAAGTCACAAAACTAAAAAATAATTTACATTAGAATGATATAAAATTACAATGTAGTAATATCAATCATTAGGTTATTCATAACCAATAATCTTTAACATCTTATTTTACTTGATGTTCATGTTTCATTATCATAAAATAAAGGTGATCTTTCAATGTCGTCAAAAGATCAAAAAACCTCGTTCTATTTGATTTGCTATAACGAGTTTTGTCAACGACATGAATCAAAAACTCATACAAAATTATAAATGTTTGATTAAAATGAACTATTAGTTGATGCAAGAAAAATAATTCATGTTACAACTAACAGTAGAATATACTTACAATATAATTGTCACATTCAAGTTGAATATGTCAAGTTGAATATGTCACTTTTAATCTTAGAATTAGTACACTCAACAACCGTCTATATAAAAATGATTTTATTGCATAAGTATATTTGATGAGACATCCTAACCTAATATGTTTTATAGAAAAATTAAAAAAAATACACAATTTTAACATAAAAGTCACAAAATTTAAAAATAATTTACATTGGGATGATATAAAATTACAATGCAATAATATCAATCATTAGGTTGTTCCTTACTAATAATCTTTGACATCTTATTTTGCTTGATATTCATGTTTCATTATCATAAAATAGAGGTGATCATTCAACGCTATCAAAAGATCAAAAGACCTCATTCTACTTGATTTGCTATAACGAGTTTTGCCAATGCCATCAATAAAAAAACTCATACATAAAATTATAAATGCTTGATTAAAATGAACTACTAGTTGATGCAAGAAAAATAGTTAATGTTACAACTAACAATAGAATATATTTACAATAGAATTGTCACATTCAAGCTGAACATATCACTTTTAATCTTAGAATAAGTACACTAAACAACTACATACATAAAAAATGATTTTACTGCATAAGTATATTTGATGAGACATCCTAACCCAATGTTTTATAGATAAATAAAAAACACAACTTTGTTTGACATGATTATCTTCATCCCTGTTCAAATCAACATAGCTGTTGTGATTGTTTTGCAAATTAAATAATTCCAATTATTTTTAGAAATACAAACAAATCAATTATACAACAATTTAATAAATGACCAACCTTAATGAAGTGAAGTATTTTAATTTGTTTGTCAATTATTTGTTATAAATCATCTTAATTGTATAACTTTGTCAATCTTAATTTATATTTGTTTTACTTATCTCTATTACTATGAATAACATATTTTTGTCCAAGAATGAGTAAAAAATCAGTAAAACTGATTTTCTTGCAAAAATATATCATTCTTTAAAACATCATAATTAAATAAATTGTTTACACTTGATGAAAATAAATGGTCATTTTATTAATATACTTTTTCATAGAGAAAATTAAGTTTGTTGCAAACTTTATACAAAAATTGAGACATAATCCAATAAAATAGTGTAAAAGTGGTTGATTCTATCTTGTTCATTACTTTTACCTATAACTTAAATATACCTCGATAAAAAAATAAAGAAAAATGATGTCAAGAATACATGTCACCTTGCATAAAAAGTCATAAAATCAAATGATATAAATGTGATATTAATCTATAAAAAAATAAAATATACAATAATGTTTGGATTACGACAACATATTAAATAAACATTGCAAAAGGAAGTCAATGTAAGTATAAAAAAAAAGATTATTAACATATATTGTGATGACCACACACTCTTATATTCTGAGAACAAAACAAATAATATAAAAATAAATTTATTCAATATATGCAAATAAAAATACCCTTTTCTTTATCAAAATAACTAATGTTAATTATTATTATTATATATATTAGACTTCCCCACGTGCATTTAATGTGCAAGAATAAAAATCACTTTGTATATATCAAAGTACAACTATAAAGTTATAATCCTCAACATGAATGAAAAGTTACGTATTATTAAAAGTTAGAAACTAATTATTTTATTAATATAATTCAACAATAATTTAATTACTATAATTATATTTTAAACCTCATCTATGAAAAAAAATGGAAAGTCTCATTTATATAAAAGATCAAATGTAAAGTTTCAACACTAACACTATTGAAGTTGCATGTTATTAAAAAGTTGAAATCGTCAATATAATTAATACAGTTTAATAATAATTTAATTAGTATAATTTCATTTTTAACCTCATTTTAGTTGAAATAAATGGTTGAAGATACTATCTTACTTATATATAAATATTAAGGTCAGCATCTCTTATTTAATAATTTAATTTTATTCTTGGTAATAATTTATAATTATATTTTATAAATTATTTATATTTTTTAATTTATAATCATTTAATATATTTTAATTGTTTCTTAAACTTTATCTTTTTTGTATTTATATTTATATTTTTATATTACTAATTTAAAATTCAACATATAAATAAATAATATATAATATTCTAATTATAATAAAAATATTATTATCCCCAAAAAAATAACAATACTATTATATAATTATACTATTTTATTATTTTACTCAAAATCTAATATATCTTTATTTATATATATTTATCTTTATATATAAGTAAGATTGTTGAGTTTGCCTTAGGACATTTTATCCCTCATATTAGTCATTTTAATTTTAATAATTTTAAGTAATTAAAATTATTTACTTAAAATTATTATAAATGATTTCAATAGTTGAAGGTAACTAATTAAATTTAAAATTTAATTATTTAATTATTTTCTTATAAATGCTTTGTTAAAATATCATTACGATTATAAAAAGTTATAATCATTCATGTTCTTCTTTAAATTGTCTAATTTTTTCTCCTACTTTTATTTTCTACAAGTTATTTTCTAACATTATTTATTAAAATAGTTTTAAAAAATTATAAATTCAAAATGCAATAAAACACATTTATGGATTAAAAAACATAATGAATTTTAAACTTTTATACCTTAACTAACAAAAGAATTTAATATTTGGAATGTAACTTATCAATTTATATAATTATTTGAATTTTAAAATTTAGTAATATTTTTTAGTTTTAGTTGACATATTAAAAAATTTGATAATTTTAATTTTAAAAATATTTTTTAAAAAAATACACTAAAGGCTTATATTAATTATTATTCAAAATCTATTCAATATAAAGAATTAAAATTCGGTTGCTAAATCAGTGATTGATTTTTTTAAAAAAATGATCGCTAAATTAGTGTGTAATTTTTTTAAAAAACAAATTTGGTTGCTAAACCAGTGGTTATTTTTTTTAAAACAAATTGGTCACTAAATTGGTGGTTAATTATTTTAAATATTTTAAAAAACCAGTCGCTACATCAGTCACTAAATTTTTAAATTTTTTTTTTGTAAAAGTTAAAAAATTTTGGTCGCTAAATCAGTGACTTTCTTTTTAATTTTCTTTTTTAAAAAATAAATCTATCGCTAAATTGATGGCTAATTTATAAAAAATAATTAAGTCACTAAATCGTTAACTATTTTTTAATGTTTTTTAAAGAAAATTGGTCGCTAAATCAGTGACTGATTTTTTATTTTTATTTAAAAGAAACAAAATCGATTGATAAATGGGTGGCTGAATTTTTTAACATGTTATAAAAAAATAAAAATTGGTCGATAAATCGATATAAAAAAACTTCTTTCTTTTTGCAATGGAATTAATGATCAATTTTTAGCTGCGGAGCGATTCAATAATTTGTTTGCTAAATTCCAATCGTCTCTATATTTTTTGTTGTAATCGGTCTCTAATAGCGACCAGATTTTTTATTCGCTAAATCAAACTTTTCTAGTAGTATTCCCCAATAAGAGGAATAAGGTTATATTAAGAAAGTGATAGGAGTGATCGCTTGGTCTATAAATCTCCATGGAGTAGTACTAATATTATTTTGATGTATATTTTGTGTGTCATTGTGTGAACTGATGCTCCTTGATATTCTGTGAATTTATATATGTTATGAGATCTATATGTTGTAGATGGTTTTAGAAAAGATGGTACATACACGTCATACTGGTGGTTCGAGTGCTCATTGAACTTCCTCTTTCGAATCCCCACGATACAGTAGTTGTATATTTTGAGTAATCATTAGTAGTTATTGGCCAACTCGAGTGTGTAAGTGTTGTATCCTCGACCCCTTTGATATATGTTTAAATGATCTTATGTAAGTGACATGTGGTACAAACATTTTATAACTCACATGTATAACTAAACTCTAGTGACATGTATGTGTTAATATTTTCAGTATGTGCTCTATGTCATTATGCATAAGAGTAGGTACCGCAAACAAAATATTACTCATTTTCTTTATAAGCAAATTAAATGTAAAATTTTCCTTAAGAGTAGGCCATTACAAAGATTATTATAGAAGTCCATGAAATACAATATAATATATTTCTCCAATGTTTCAATAATTCTATTTTTATTTGTAATAAGTGAATTCTTTATATTTTCAAATTTTGTCATTATTTTATTGCATAGAATATTTTATAAATACATTAATATATCTATTCTCATATTATATGTTAATATTTTGAGTTTAAGTTTGATATGCTTTATAGTTATTTATGCTATTACTTAATATTAAAATATTAATAAAATGATATGACTTTTAAAAATAAATGTGGTAATGCACAATTAAGTAATATGATAAAAACTTCATATTGATAATACAATAAAATTAAATTTATAACGACTTGATGCATTTATTTAAGAAACACAATAAATAAATAAATAAATAAATAAATAAATAAATATATATATATATATATATATATAAAGTTATTTTCAATAGCTTCTACATTTTCTCTTATTTGAACATGGAAATATGAGGTTATGTATATTGAAAATGCAAGGCCAAACATCATATAATTTAAGTTTTGAGGAGTGTTTAGGAACAAAGAATTCTATAGTGAAAAATATATGGTGAATATTGCTATTAATTGGGGGACTTAGGAGGTTTGAAGGAAAGGAAATACTTAACTACTTTATTTAATATTGGTTTTTCAAATACTTAATATTTTGAGTCTATCTTAATTAAAGAAAAATAAATTATAATTTATTGGTCATCATCTCCTTTTTTTGGGTCGAGTAAGAGTAATCCTTCTATGTTACCTGATCATGTAATGTATTGATTTAACAATTATATTTGTAAATTTACTTACTTGTAGCATGTTTATATTCTCAATTTGTGTTGTCAAGTCTAGAGGAAAAACAATTCTTATCTTGTTAGACAAATATTTTTAGTTTCAAATTTCTAGTTAGTTACCAATAAGGTCACAATTAACACAAATGACCAAGGGTATAATAAAACTACCAAGGTCATAGTTGAAACAACTCCATATCAAATTTGAAGCAACACTTGTTTCTTTCTCATACAAGCTCTTTAAAACTGCTCTAATTTTTGTTAGGCTTCAGTCTTCAAAACATATATGGATGTCCAAAAGGGTGATTTTGCAATCTATATAAACACAATCAAATCAACTATCATGATTTCATCAAACAAGACTCGATGATTGCACATGGTAATCACAAGATATTTTTAAACTAAATGATGTTTTCATATGACTAAAATAAAAACAGAAATATCTTACTTTATCTATAGAAGTTAAAGTTTCATTTATTTATGGGAAGTTATATTATATTATTTTTTAATTAATAACACAACAACTTAATGACCATACGAATGAATTGGGAATAAATGGCAACTATATGAATACAAATAGACATGATGACTATGATATTATATATATATATTCGCCACTAGTAAATTGCTTCATTGTCTTTCATTTTGATTGAATTAATTAAGTTTGTTTATCTAAAGAGACTTAGATAATGATTTAACTTAATAATATATCAATCGATTTGAACTCATATTATATGTCACCTTAAAGGTCAATTCCACCGATTTAATGAACAAGAAAATACATGTAAGGTTATCAATCAAAAATCTAGCTATAAAATATATAAAGAAAATATTTAAAAGTCAAAATTTTCCTATAATAAAAAAAGATAAAAAGATCAACGAGATTTACCAAAGCCATGTGTTTGTTGTGAAGAAAAACCTTCTAGCTACTTCAAAGTGTAGTTCATTCAAATATTAAGATGATTGACATGACAAGTATTCTTCATGGATAGCCAACAATTTTTCTGCTACCTATTTTGTATCATTAGGAAACATTAGCAAAATTCAAATGATGCTAATGTGACAATAGAAAATGGCACCATCTTGTTACATGAAATTAGGCACATGTGTTTAGAAAAACATCAAGAACATGAAAAGCCACGTCAATTGGTTAAAAACTGTAGAAACTATAGTTATTAGCTTCACTTATAAACATGAATCTGATACTGGAAGATACTAAACCAAAAATACACAATGTAAAATCTGAAAGGTGTATGCATGTGCACCTGTTCAATGCTACCATCTTCTATCTCTGTGTTGAATGTAAGCAACATAGATTCATGAAGTAGGTTTTCTAAATCTTCAACAGGAATCGGTGCTGAAATTTAGATAATAAATCATATAAATGAGACATTGGTGAAAGGTTAGAACAAAAGAGGAAATTGGGAAATAAAATGTGTCCAAATGAATAAACTAATAATGGAAAGAAAAAAGAATTGAAAATTAGTCTACAACCATTGGAGTTGGAGAACAATGAATATAAATCAGTCGCAAGTTGGTGCGATTTCTGGAGGGAGTCATAACCACCCCATTGGTTTTGGACAGCCATTTGAAGGGCATACCAACGAGAAAGAAGCAAAATGATACTATTTTGCAAGAAAATTCTAGGGTTTGTTTCTATTATTTCATAATGGTTCCTATCAATGGAATCCATTAGAAGCACCTCTATGTGTTTTGGGAGAAAAAAATTCATACAACACACAGAGGTGGGTGCATGATGAATGAAAATACATAACTATATATATGTGAAATGCATTGGATGAGATACAGAGATGCGAAAAATGTTGAAAATGGTGAGATGAATGGGTTAGAAAGAAAATTATTATGACTAACTGCTTTTATCTTTCTATATATGGAAATTCTAAGAGAAAAGTAGTTCACTATTTATTTGTATTTTTTATTTTTAATTAATTTATTAAGGATAAAAAATAAGATAAATAACCTATTCAGAATTATAATTTATCTCGCATTGGGTTTAACCTAACCCTAACTTATTTAATAAATTGTTTAGACTAAGGACATTTTAAAAATTCATTTATCTAGAAAGAACATGTTTTAAACCCTTAAATAATATATTAATTGTATTATTTTTATCATTATTTTATTAATGTTCTATAATGTCTTGAAATTACATACATGTTAAATTATTTTAAATCGTAATGTTGTTAACTTACTCATAGATAAGTTTGTTGGTATATTTAAAAAGTCTTATTTCAAAACACAATTGGTAACTAACATTCTTAAGAAAAAACTCTTGTATGATATATATTACCTATCGATGTCTAGCATTTACTTTCTATTTGCACTTGGGATACGTGTGCTCAGGTAATTTTCCAGCATGCAATGTCTAATGCTACACTGATTTCACATTCAATCATCATAATTTATTATTCTCTTTTGGAATAGAGATCGACTGTCTAGGATTAGAAAATGTGTCATGTTCATGTCATTCGAAGACTTGTTTCATCACAGTGCCGTCTTTTACTTCATATACTAGCTTATATTATATGTATTAATTATCAATTGCTTAATTTGTTTTTCTTACGCCAATTTATTTTCACTAATACAGTTTAGTTACTATAGTTACGAAAAAATAAGTCATGTACTTGTATACCGGCGTCCAGTTCCAAATAATCGTATACATATAAACTTGTTAATTTTTATAATAATTTTCTTAAAAAAATTATACTAACAATAATTAGTGATTGAGTATCAGTGTGATATTATTTATTATATGAATCAACGATTTTGCACAGAAACTGATTCAGTTCAATCCCAACTTGGGGATGCAATCCAAAACACAAAACGGGTTTGAAGCGCTGAAGATCCTTTTCGTTGTTATATATATTACAACAGAAACAAGGTCATGTTATTTGATCTGATGATTAAAAATGCGTTGTGTTGCAAAAGTTGGAGGCTGGCCTTTGTTAAATAATCTTCGTAAGTTTTGGATTGTGTGAAGTGGATATGTTTTTTGAAATGAATTCCGTGGTGAATCCATGAATATCCATTATTCAAGCTTCTAAGACCGACCAGGTCTTGTTAATTGTTAAGCTGTGTGAATGCGTTGAAGATGCCGCTCACTTTGGTTCCTTTCTCCCACCCTGTCCTAGATCTATACATGTAATTTCTAACATGAACGTGTTATGGAGCTAGCTACTGTTCACCTCTTTCCTCAACTGCTAAAGACAAAGGAGTTGAATTTCAATTGTGCAGAGAACTGTGTGTCTCTGTAATATTGGAACATCGTCATAAAATCTGAGAGCAATACTAGTACTTTTAACAGTTAAGGTGTAAGTATTTAAATTTTGACACAAGTAGACTAGTGCAGCTATCAAAATACTTGTATAAGCTAATTCTCTATAAGCAACTGGTTCAGGGTGTACTTACCATAGGAAAAAAGGAGAAAATGTAAATGTGTAGATAAAAATGGGGAAATGCAAATGGGTAATGTGTGTAGACTACTGTACTGCCATCTACACTTCTATTAGTCTCTCATCTTAATTTTAAGAGTTCCTCCTGCATTATATTTCTGCCTTGTCTATATATCTTTCTCAGTATCTTCTACCTTAAATTTTCGTTTGAGTAAAGAAACACGGCCAAACCCATCTCTTGCTTAATCCAAGCAGTACAATTTAAATATGCTCTAAGAAATCGTTAATAGAAATAAGGTTAAGCATTACATGTTAGAATAGGATATCAACACAAACTTAATTAGAACATTAATCAAGTTTGGGTTGGCTTCTATCTTAGAGGAGTTTTGGCGTTTTACAATTAAAAAATCCAACTTTTTTAAGCAAAAAATGTTTGAGCTCTATTACGTTTATTAGAAGTTTTGAAAAAAAATATTTAAGAGAACTCTTGACAAACTGTATATACAGAATTTTTTTTTAACTGTGAAAAATTTATTCAATTTATCTTCTAACATTATTTTATTTTCTTCTCTTGATAAATTAACCAAACTAATTCTAATTTATAGTCTGTATGGTATAACTTAAAATTGGACAAGTTTAAAAAATTCTAAGATTAAGTCTTTATATAAAAAGACTTGGAAATTTTATGTATGCAAATTTCACTCCTAATTCTGAGGTACTGGCACCCTGACCATAGAAAGTAAAAGTGGAGTTAATGAATGTGAATGAGCACACAAATTATGGTTCTAATTTTTTTTTCTCTCTTTCTTTTAGAGGCAATCATGTTTGTAATCGACTAAGGAAAGATCAATGAAATTCATACTCAAAATATACAGAGAAAACAGGACCCGAGTTGTGGAGCATACAATTTGCAAAATATTTACCATAACATAATTGAGGTTGATGATTCGGTTCACCAGTAAAAGGGAACAATGAAGAAGGAAATTGAGGCCTAGTGACTTTCTCAAACGATGCCTATATTGAAGTATTGCAGCCTTTCACCAATCGATAACAATTATACATAGTTCCAAGTGATCAACAAGCAAGTCCTAATGCCATAAAAACCCTGAAGGAAGATTTTACACTAGCTCACTCTGCCAATCTTGTATAGAAGGAGAATTCAAACTCGCAACAATTTGACTTAACCGAAGAATTTAAGTATACAGAGGTACGAGATTCTCGATCTATGTTCAAGCTCAGTATTATATAGTATTGCTATGTAAATTAGAGGAAGAGTCACAAAATTAAAAGCACGTACAGTTGTCATTATTTGGCTCTGATTCTGCTGAATTCGTGAATTTGCAAGGCAATGAAGTTGGTGTACTCCATGACCTGCAAGGCAATTGAGTAGGTTCTGCATTCATTCCTCAAGAGCACACAGTCATATAAATAAAGCAGATAGATTGTCACCATAATAAATCTCAGCTTCTCACTCCCGGTTCACAAACAAAGAAACAAACCAAAAATACATTATAAAGAAAAAGGCACAAAATTATGGAATAGGAAAGTGAACGAACAAGTATATTTATAGGTAAAATTTGGGGAAAATGTTAGGAAGTCGAAAAGAGAAAGAGAAAGAGAAAATGGCATAAAAATAAGAAAAGAAATAGGCAGAGGAAAGAATAATTATAAGAGGTGTGGTTAATGGTGTAAAGATTGATTTTGATTTAGTTGGAAAAAGCAAGTTGTGCATGCAGCAGCAGTGTTGGGTTAGAAGGAGGAGGCTCAGATGTGAGGCAAGAGAAGAGAGTGATGGCATGGCTGCGACCACAGACAAGAGAGAGTGGGTCACCTCGCCAGGACAGGACACGCTTCTTCTTCATTCAATGTCTGATCCAATTGCCTAAAACATAATATCATCACTGCCTCGCTATATCCAACCAGAGGAAGAGGAAGATGAAGAAGCAGAAGAAAAAGAAGAAGAGGAATGATGATGATGATGATGATGATGATGATGGTGGTGACGGCGAAGGAGCAGAAGAGAGAGAAAGAGATAGAGATGTGGGTGTGTGTATGTATGTAGAAAGGACAGTATGTATCATCGGCAATAACAGCAGGTGAGGGAGACATGCTGCAATGTAAGCCTCATATTTGAAGTAATAAGGAAAGGATGGCTCAGAAAGAGAGTGGGTGTGGGTGGCTGGCTGCGTCAACTAAACATAACAGAAACGCCTCGCCAGTACACAACACAGCCTCTGCTCTGCTCCATCACTGCCTCAACCTCTCACTTTCCAATTCTGGACCGCTCCTGCAAATTAATCATAACCCACAGCTCGCGTCACTTCTCTCCTCCATTGCCTTCTCTCCTGCAACTCAACATTTAACCCTAATTACCTCACAAGTAACAAAAAATTTTACATATTGGGTTAGCATAAAAATAAAATCTACTAATTGGGCTAATTCAATATTCACGCTTCACTTTTTCTCTTTGGGCTTACGCCCTCTTTTCTACCATCAACAACCTCAACATAATACTCATATTTTATAGACCAAAACAACCTCTTTTTTTATGCTATAAAGAAAAAAAAATGATATTATACATGATCCGGCTACAATTATTCATCCGTTTCTTCGTGCTTATATTTTTATTATATATATAATTATTATTTATTATTTTAAAATTAGATTTAACATTAAATAAATATTTTAAATATATAACTAAATTTTCGTAATATTATATAGTATAGTATTAATTTTAGGGTTTTATAAAACTAAACCCTAATATTATATATAGTATAGTATTTATATATTAATTTTAAAAAGTCAAATGTCTAATTTTTACGGATAATAAAAATAATGAAAAGAATCAAGAGGTTGTGTGAAAAGCAAGAAAAGAAGTGGAGCTAAGCATTGGTAGAGGTGACTCTGGAGGAATCAGACATTGCAACACTTGCTTACTTGCAAAAGCTATCATAAGAGAGACATTTCGCTTGCATCCCAAAGGATGCACAAGTGTTGGTGAATGTGTCGACTATTGGGAGGGATCCGAGCATTTGAGACAATCCAAATTTGTTTAATCCAGAGAGGTTTCTAGTGTCAGACATTCATGTAAAGGGGGCGGAATTTTGAACTCGCACCCTTTGGTGATTGGAAGCTTAAAGATGGCGTCAAACTACAAGATATAGACATGGATGACAAATTTGGGATCACCTTACAAAAGGCTCAGGACTTACAACTTGTTCCTGTCAAACTAAACAATTGAGAAGAATTTCTCCTGAAAAATGTTAATAAATAATTAACCAATTATAGGTGTGCCTGGGGGAGAAAATACGTGGTTTAAAAAGAGAGAAAAGTTATTAGATGAGATAAATTTCCTCTTATAAATGCGAAAAGCATTTTATAGTAGTTGGTATTTTATACTTTGTAATGTATGAGGTAGCCTAATTGAAGGCTCCGATTGCCTTATCAAGATAAGACTTACTTCCAATATGAGTGTTTTTTCTTTACTATTTAAAAGTGAGTAAAATATTTGTATTTGTGTGACCGAATCAATATTTTTTTAATAAAATAAAGAAATATAAGCACAATAGCAAAATTCAAACTTAAAAAACTTAAAACTTTACCCAAATCAAATTTATATAAATAATAACAAACAAACAAAAAGTTTTTTCTTAATAATATACAACACGACGTACCCGTGAGAGAATTGGATCGGGATTGACCCGAACAGAGAGGGCATAAAGAAACCGCGGTTGACTGTGGTGTGTTATCCAATATCCACAACACAACACAACACAACACAACACAACACAAGTGGTTCTAGTTATTGATGGCTGTCCACGCTTTCCACCAATTACGCTCACCACCGCTCACATCACACTCACACTTCCCATCATCATCCCCTCCCCACTCTCTCCGACTCACACTCACTGCTTCGCCGCTCTTCAACCCCCGTCCTCTCGTTTCCATCGGAATCTCGCCGCTCCCGGAAAGGCGTTGGACGCCAGTGGCCGGCGTCGTGGAGGAAAGCCAAGAGAGCTCCGAACCTGAGCCGGAGTCGAATGAGGAGTTGACATCGGAACTGAAGAAGGCGATGGCGGAGAGGAAGGAGAAAGAAGAGGACAACTTGTGGAGCGGAGTGGCGCGTGAGATCGACGAGATTGAATGGCCTGCGTTTGGGAAGGTGTTGGGTACTACTGGCGTTGTCCTCGGCGTTATCTTTGGTTCCAGCGTCGTTTTGCTCACTGTCAATGCCGTTTTGGCCGAGCTTTCAGACCGGGTTTTTGCTGGCAAAGGGATTCAGGATTTCTTCACTTGACAACCAACACAATTTCTTTTCCTCACTAACCCTTTCCATCACTACAATTTTATTAGTACTAATTCATGTTCTGAGCCGCATCAAATGTTGAAGTCATCCCAAACTCCAAGTTTCTACGCATTCAAAGAAATTATTATTTGCTTTTCCCCATTGCCATCTCTGTATGTAACCTGTGCTGCTAGAGTTTTGATGTTATGCTATTTATTGTATTGCATTTTTTCATTACTAGTGCCCATCATTTCCTTACCGCTTTTTCACTTAATAAGGTAAAAGAGATTTTGTGTGTAATACTATGCATGCTCATCGTACACTACCAGTTGATTGAAGAAGCTGCATTTTTTTCGTAGGCTTTTTTATGGTGATTTTGTCTAAATATAAAAAATTAATGATACATATTTTTAGGTACTTATCACACAACACGCGTTCAAGTGCCAACTTTATTTCCTCTTTATGGATACAATATTTCTGAGTCTTTTGGAGCTAGTTTTATTTCAGAATCAAACAGTGTTCTGACCTGACCATATACAGCTAAAAGCCTGGTAAAATAAAAAGGAAAAACACAAGTGAAGCAGCTTAAAGCCTTAAAATGGGAATTAATTCAGGGCTCAAAAGTCATGCTTTCAGCTTCGCGTCTCACTGACTCAAATAGCACGGAGGACAGGTACCTCTCCCCGAAGCTGGGAAAAACAGCCTGCACCACATTAAAATGAAACCGTAACTCAGAAAGCAGATTTTGTTAATCAAGTGACATAAATAAACAAAAACATCAAATATATATTGCCGGTTAAAAGCTACGTTATCATGTTTCTGATTCACATCAAATCAGTTCGACCACTGCAGTATTGAGACTGGTGATCCAGTCTTCATAAACAAAGCTCCATCGGACCGAATTTCACACTACACCCATTAGGAGCAACTTCGAATATACTTGAAGGATTTACGTCTCCGAAAGGACAAGTCCACTCAGATTAAGGCATAATGAGTAATACAACGTAAATTCCTTAGACCTCTTGAAAAAATATAGTGTAATTAGTCCCTGAGATTTTAAAAACCTTCCATTTTATTTTTATCCTTTTTTTACTTTTTTTTTGTCTTTAGTTTTTAAAATCTCATGGAACTAAAATGTTTGACCATTCAATCTCAAGGATCAATTTAGGGATTTATATGACAAGCAAGATCATACTATACGTTCACAAGATTATATTACCTTTAAAATATTTTTACCACGTTAAGGGCAGTGAGCAGTGGCAATCGATAATACAGAAATATGTAATAATCAGTGTATCTAGTTGTCAATATAAGAATCTAATTTATATGCACAATCAGGTGAAACTTTTTTAAACAGGCATTCAATAAGAATCTACTATATCGCCACATCATATTAATGAAATAGGATGATGAGCCAATAGGATGAATTTTTATTGGATGTTTGTGTAAAAGAAAAGTATACTAACAGTACATATAAATTAAACTCAAAATGTAATTATAGATGTATGTACTTGTCTTTCTTAAATCAGCAAAATTAAATAAATAAAATCATCGGCCTTTGCAATCCAACAAATTTTCATATTTTGGAAAAAAAAACAAACAATTTTTAGGTAAGTTTTTCCCATCTGTTATGTTATTGTGGTCCAATAGATTATCACCAGTTCATTTCTTGAATATTATGCATAACGAATTAACGATTATACTAGCAATTCTGTTACTTTTCTCAACAAACATTTCAAAGTACTACTACAGGAGTTTTAGGGATACAATCAACTTACAACAATAAGCTTCCCAGCATTTTCTGGTCTTTTTGCTATCTTAATGGCGGCAGCAGCTGCAGCTCCAGAAGATATCCCCACCTACAACAATATCCAAAGTGGTTCAATCAACTATAAAATTAGAAAGAGAGAAAATGTTACAAGCAGCTTATTTTTTACCAAATCCAAATATCCATTACAAACTAGGCTCGACAGAAATATATTAGATGCTCACTCTTGGCTGTTTCTATAGGTTTAGAACTTACAAATAGGCCTTCTTTAAGCGCAAGAAGCTTCGCAGTTTCTATTGCTTCATCACTTGATATCTGCCAATCATACATCTCAGTTTTAATGGAATATTAACTGTTGCAACTTTAAAGACAAATACTGCAAAATGATGAAATACTCAATGTCGTTCTAATACAACACATCAATCACAATTTTATTTTTAATTTTTTTATAGATTAATTCAAATCTGCATCTAAATAAAATCAATTATAACATATTAGAAGTAAAGTTGTATATTACAAAATATTTATACGTCAATATTTGTATTCATAGCCCTAAGATCAACACCTAATCTTGAAAGATATCCAGCATTCCCATTCTCTACATAAAACTGTTCAACTACATTTGATATGAAGTTTAACCGGATTAGATATAATTATGTAAACTAGTACTCAAAAGTTTATAATGACAGTTTGTAGTTTTGCCCAAACTGGAACTTCATCCCTCCCTACTCAGAACCTGCCCATGGAAGAGGAGAACCATAGTGCTTTAGGACAAGTTTATATCAGAAAATAATTAAAAAGGTTCTCAAACCGGAAATGACCAATGAATAGCAAAAATCTACTTTGATTAAGTGATGCATCAATATTATCACATTAATAGAACAGGAAACTGCCAGATCAAATGCATGTCTAAAAATAGGTGTAAGAATGTCAAGCAATTATCAGTAATTGGATATAAAAACTATAAACACATAATTACATGTGTACATGGCATTTCCAAACAACTTGAAATAAATACTTTCATAAACAATAATATATTTTGAAGTATGATTTAAATGATCACTTGAATAATGTAATTATTATCCACAATTAATTAAAAACTTACTTGAACGACTTCATCAATAAGATTGACTTCCAAGACACCAGGGATAAAACCAGCACCAATCCCTTGAATCTTGTGCGGACCTGAACATTCACAATGGAAATTTGAAAATTAACCACAACTAGAAAATAAAGTTCTTTACCTCAACCCTAAGGATTTATTCTAAATAAAAATTGGGAAAACTAAAGTAATTACAGCCTCAGAAGTCAGAACGAAGAACAAAAACAAGAAAAGACAAATAGGAACTGATTTATAGTTTAAACTATACAGGGTTATTTTAAGCTGAAGAGAAGACAGCAAAATCACAGTGACATCAACTTCACATGATTACTATTTAGCATGTGATTAGACCAAAGATCAATCTGGTCAGGCGACCATGAAATGGTGTCAAGTCAAGAAAAATTCATAAGATATAGTGAATGCTGTATTACAAAGAAAACCTGGAGATAATCTTCTTTCAATAACATGGGACGGCCAAATTAATGAAACCCAGTCCTTCATGGATGACAGGAGGAAAGTAAGATGGGGTTATTATTCAATAATACCTTCAACGCAATCAATTTTTAAATGCCAGCCAATAGCATTTACATGGTAAAGTAATCATCATGCCTTAACCCATCGAGTGGGGTTGGCTACGTTATCAACAGATGCCATTGTTTTCTATCATAAACCAAAATTCCAGTAAAACCGAGAAGAGAATAGCAAGAAAGGAAAAGGTAAAAGCAGGAAGAGCAAGTTTTTGTTTTCTTTTATTTTTAAATTTTAATATTTTCTCCTAAAGTTTTCTGAAGTCTTTCTCTATCCCTGTTAATTGGACTCTATTGCATTTGATTTACATGGATCTCAAACACCAAAAAGAAAATCAAATAAAACACCAACTTGTAATGCAAGAATTTTATGGTTCACCTGAAAAAACTACATTTACAGAAGAGGTTATAACTCACCAGGCTTTCCTCCTGAGAGCACTGGACTTTCAACTGGTTCCACACCAATCAGCTGGTTAAAGAGAAAAGATGTTGAGTACATGAAAAAAGAATGATATAGCTATAGCCTATAGCAGAGATAAGTTATTTCCATTTTCAAGAAAAATCTTGTTCAAGTATCCCTAAATGTACCTAAACATGCATTAAGGAAAAAACAAAAAGCTAACCTTTATATTCGAATTCTTCTCTTTAAGATATTTTCCAACACCTGTTATTGTACCACCAGTGCCTATCCCAGAAACAAATGCATCAATTTTCCCATCCGAGCCTTTCCATATCTCTGGACCCGTGGTTTCATAATGTATCTGCAATGACAATACAAATTGCCTAAAGTGTCAACAATCTGTTGCACAAGTTACAGAACAAATGTGCTTATATACCTTGGGATTGGCAGGGTTTTCAAATTGCTGAAGAATGTAGGCATTGGGCGTCTTAGCCAATATCTCTTCAGCCTTCTGAACAGCTCCTTTCATTCCCTTTGCAGGGTCTGTCAAAACCAACTCAGCTCCAAAAGCTAATAGAATGATTCTTCTTTCGAGACTCATAGAAGCAGGCATTGTAATTATGAGCTTGTAACCCCTGGCTGCTGCCATGAAGGCTAATCCAATGCCAGTATTACCACTTGTTGGTTCAATAAGAACACTCTTCAGTAAAATAAGAAACTCAAAATATCAGTATTATACATTAAATTGCCAACTCAAGAGATACACTAAATTAATACCTTTCTCACTGTACCACTTCCAAGTATTGTACATATCAGTTATAACAAAATAAATTAACAGCATATTCATTCAGATATAAAATAACTGCTATGAGAGTACTATAAATTTCATTCTGTAAGTTTTTTTATAGAAATTTTCACATTTTATTTAAATTTGGATCAAACCTCCCATATATATAGGATGTTATACAATAACCTCCATCAAAGAGGATGATCCTGCGAAAAATTGTGTTCTCTTTAAGGCAAATTGTACAGATAGTTATCCTACGTATATATTATGAGGGATATGGCAATGCACCACTTTTGTCTTACTCCTTCATACTTGAAGATTTAGGAACATCAGGATTCACATACACACAATGAGTTACCCATGATATAATTGTTTACATCATAATAAAAGTTAGGCAGTAAAAAGCAGCATCCTTTGCTCCCAAACCATACCATTCCAATATGACACCTTTACTAATCTATTACTAGCTACACTTCTTTTTAATTATCAAGTATACCAACCTTTCCAGGTGTGATAAGTCCCTTCTCTTCTGCATCAGCAATCATACTATACCCAATTCTGTGTCAAAAACAAGAGAACAAGCACAAAATCACAAAAAGCCATGCCAAGCATAATGCTACTGAAAGCATTAACTTAAAACTCAAAGAATCAAGGCTCATGACAATGAAAAAATAGTAACCTGTCCTTTACACTAGAGCATGGCTCCATCAACTCCAGTTTAGCAGCAACTCGGGCAACACAACCATCCACAATTTTGTTTAGATATACTAATGGTGTTTTACCAATCAACTGCATAAAATAAACATCAGACAGCAGTACATAATCTAGCAAGAAACACTATCAACAGGGGCAAAACTCAGTATGAAAAACCATGCAGAAATGGGCATCAAGGTACACAAACTCACTTCTGTAACATCTTTGGCAATTCCAGACCTTTCAACAGCCATTATATCTGCTGACTACAAAGCTGACAAACAAAGACAAACTGTTAGAACCCACAAATTCCATATCCCCAACCACGAAGCTACCAAAACACACACACCCAATAAAAGAAGAAAATTCAATCTTGTTTGGCTAGAATGAAATACTACATTTCAATATTTTCTTGGCATCACCTTTGTCGGAACCAAGTAGGATTTTGCATGAAATATCAGGTGCCCAAATGAATATACAAAGAACTGTAAAACTAAAATATGAAAATGACATTCTAACTATATTTAAGGCTTAAATATGTTTTTAGTATCTACAAAATAAGTGAGTTTTTATCTAGGTCCCTGAAAATTTTTTCTTTTGTTTTTAATCACAATAAAATTTGAAATTATTGTTTTTGGTCCCCGTAAAATTAGTGAATTTTGGTTATGTTTTTTGTAAAATTTATTTTTTTTATTTTCATTATTGTAAATTCAAAATCTTTATTTTTATCCATTACATTTATTTTAAGATATACACATTTATTTTTAGGGATTTAGAAAGTATCACATGCTGACATGCTGATATAATACTTATAGAGATGAAAAACCAAAAAAATATTTTTACAACATTCATCTTATAGGAACTAAAAATAAATATATTTAAGCCCAAGTAGAATTTTACAAGATCAAAATCAAAATCAATATTTTCTTGACATCACCTTTCTCGGAACCAAGTAGGATTTGGCATGAAATATCAGTGCCCAAATGAATATATAACGAACTGTAAAACTAAAATATGAAAATGACATCCTGACTATATTTAATCACCAATAATAAATTAATAATAGTCTAAACTGGGGGTTTGCATTGATCCTGCTTCAGACGTCGCCGTTTCAACTCCGAAAGCCGTCAGGTAAAAAGAAAAAAGATTAAAAAAAAAGGAACAAAACAACCACTGAAATTGATGGATTGGGATTGATGAGTGGCAAGCAAACCCTAATTCAGATGCGTAATTAGCAGGCAATAGTTTAATTAATGTATTGGAGAATTATAGAAAAACAAAAATTACCTTAAGGAACAAGAATGACGAGAGTAAGTGACAGTAAGACAAGTACTGCGGCGATCTACAAAGTACGAACTACTAAGCTAACAAGCTCGTGTCAGTCATATTTATTGAAAAGAGAAAACGACGTAGTATCATTCATGCATTATTACAACAAAAAATAATCATGTATTATTTTATATTTTAATTTTAATTTTAATTTTCTTATCAATAAATTTTTTTTAATTACATTTTTATATCTAAAAATACTATTAAAATATGCGAAATAATTACGAATAATATACATTATAAAATTTGTTAAAGTTTTCTCTAATTGGACAATTCACTGAAAATATAAATTAGTTAAACGACAATCTTAAATTTTTAATTTCCAAACAAATAAAAAAAAAAACAAAAGATAAGTAGTTTTTAAAAGGTTTATTTCTTTTTTTGGTATTGAAGAGGGCCAAGCCCAAACAAACTACATTGAAATTCTTTAACAATCAAAGGCATACACCCAACAGGAAGGGCTGCAAGAAAATGTGTCCTATACCTTATGAGTAATCATTGACGAATATAAGCCACCAAGACCAATAAGAATAAAGGTAAATTAACTCCATTTGACACCAACTGAACCGCAACTTTAGAATCACATTCCAAGCAAAGTTTACCAATGCCATTTGACACCAAAGTTCTATTTCTAAAGCTTACCAAAAAGTTTGTAAGAATTTAAGATACTTGGTGAATTGATTGGATTCGGTTCGACATTAATCTAACCCATAACAACGTGAATTAGATTTATGTACAAACGAAATGAAAATTTCTAAACCATCAAAAAGTAAAAAACTATTTTTGGACCGTAATAGTCCTGCTTTTATCACAAGCAATGTTTTCTTTAAATTATTTTTGGGCTACAAAAGGTTATGTAGCATAATAAGAAATAAAATTTGTCGGAGAGGTATTTAATTCGAACAAATTTATTTTATATAACCATTTGTGATTTAATGACAAGATAAAAATGATTTATAATTTAATTCATAACGTTTACATTTTAAATATTTATATAATAATTTTGATATATGAAAAAATAATATTAAAAACAAACTTGGCCAACAAATATAACGTATGTTACATATCTTTGGGGTTTCCTAATAAAAACCCCTTGAAAGATGCTGGTATTGCTAACCAAGGTGTGGGAAAAAGGTCCTCATCCTCACCTTTCCACCACAAGTCTTATCGTTTCATCCACCACACGCTTCGCCCCATCTTAAAAAACAGTAGATCCTTTGGAACCCAAACATGGCAAGCCTTCAGTTAACACCCTTCACTATTTTCAGACAGAGGCACCCCACGACTAAGCTCTCCACTGGTTCTCAGTTCAAGCCTCGGGCACGTCTTGGTGTGCGTGCACTCACTGTGAGGTCCTATAAGGTGGTGATTGAGCACGAGGGACAGTCCACTGAGCTGGAAGTTGAACCTGACGAGACCATACTGTCAAAAGCATTGGACTCTGGCTTGCCTGTGCCTCATGACTGCAGGCTTGGAGTTTGCATGACATGCCCTGCTCGTCTCATTAGTGGATCTGTTGATCAGAGCGAAGGAATGCTCAGTGATGATGTGGTCGACCGTGGTTATGCTCTTTTGTGTGCTGCCTACCCTCTATCCGATTGTCATATTAGGATTATCCCAGAGGATGAGCTTCTGTCTTTGCAGTTAGCCACAGCCAATGACTAGTCTATTTTTCAGTTTTTAATCTACTTTATTCCTTGCTTCTGCTGGTTTTGATTAACAGCCTTGAGTCTTTGCTTGTTTCTAATTATTGTTTATGTCTATCTGGGTTTATGTATACTTTTATTCTATTATGTAGATTTTTATTCATGCATGAAATACAACATTTTACTCAAACTAGAATAGACACCAACTGCCCAACAATACTCATAAATGGTTATCTACCATAATTAACTATATGTGGATACATAGTTATCATTTTGCAATTTCACTTAAAAATTCTAAACCTTATTCACATATTACAAGGGTGGAATCCAAAATGGTAGTAGAAGCTCACGGTTGCAAAATGATTCAAACCCTACCCAAGTTAGCCTTACCAAGGTTTTAAAAAACAGTTTACAACCACGATTTTGGCTGCGGCGCCAAAACTTTTGGAATTACTGTGACTGTATCATGACCACAATTATAGCCACATGCGCTGTATTTGTCCGCAATTTTCTGCAACATCAAGAATTAGACGAATCTTCAATTGCAACTGTAATTTAAAACCTTCAGCCTTACATAAAAGGAACCATATCCCCTTCCATTTGTGTAAAATGTAAGCTTATATTTGTCTCAGATATATAACCATGGGACAATAGACAATGCCAACTGAACAAGCACACATCAGGCTCAGGTCATATGCGGTTGAATGACTTCTTGGGTCTCTGCTTAATCTTTAGCTTTACGTTGATGCCATTATCAATGATAGACTGAAAAACAATCTGAAGCTTCCCCTCCACCCTTTCTCCTTTCCTTGGAGTGTAAATCACGTTATGGATATCATCAGCCAATGCTCTCTGAGCCAGAATTGCCCCCACAGCGGCACAAGTGGTTTTATTCTTGGTAGAAGCCAGGTCACACTTGAAATCCTTGGAAATGGAATGTGCCACAGCAACAACCTTGCTAGTTACCCTATGAACAACGCAAGCACGAACAGAGGCTTTTGATATGTAAATGTCCAAGCAAAACGGTTCGTGAAAAGGACCTGTAAGCTGGTTAAACGTAGGAGTCCTCTGCCTCTTGTTCACATGATTGATTTCATTCACCCGGCGCACAACACTTTTACTTGTTATCAAGTCATCAACTCTGGGAAGCTTGTGATCTTTGGAAGCCACGTTTGGAGTTGTTTTCTCCTCTCTTTTCTTGGAAGATTTCTTCCTGTGAAAATCTAAATTATACTCTTCAAACTCCTTGGAACTGCGCTCAAGCTTGAAAAACAGATTGCCACGAACTCTCATGTTATCTATGTCCTCAAAATCCACTTCAGCCTCAACATGATCATCAAGGGCTTCATCAGTCACTTGTGGATCAAGAGAACTAACTCTTGATGCAGGACCTCGCCAGGCTTGTGCCACCCCAGATGAGATCCCCCAAGCATCATGATCCACAAGCTCGATATCAAATCCAGTTGAGGGGTGATTGGAGTCAGAAAAAAATGGGGAAAGATGAAGACTGCTAGAGTATTCAGAAGGTTTCACGGTTATAGAACTTGCGGCAGCCTCAACGTCTTTGTTGGGAATGGTTGTGAGGGACTTGAAGCAGAGATTGAATGCCCTGGAGAGAAAGTGTTGATTGGATAAGCATACACCCTTCCTTGCGAGCACGGACACCATGACCAGTGTTCTGAACAGATAAGCACAAAAAACAAGTCGAAGCCTCCCCGAAATGCTCACAGAAGCAAAACACCAAACACTTGGCGTGCACTCACTCACATAGTAGCTAACTGAACTTAGGAGACCGTGAATCCCGTTGTAATTCGAGACCCGAACCTTTGAATGAACACGAAAAGATGAATAAATAGATTTAAAGCAATATAAAATCTATTTGATTCAAGTTTTGAAATGCAAAAACGTTTTCAATAAGCCAATGACTAGGATGGGGTTATGTAACGCCTTTTTCCTTTTCCTTTTGTCTGAGAATTTTCTAACTAAAGTTTAGGGTTTAATTTGTACAAAGAATCGCCGCTAAATCTATCATTTTATTCAGAAGAATTGACTGTGGGAGGGCGAATTAGTTTGGTGTAAAAAATAAAATCTAAATATTTTCTAGCTTATCAAAACAATAAAAGAATTTACCTCCTCTTACAATTTTCAAATTCCCAATTTTTCATATTTTAGAATCAACAATCACACCCACTTTAATTTTGATACTTATTAGTTAATTAAAAATTACTATAGATGTAATTTTTTAAAGTCTTGTCTTCATATATCTCGTTAAACATAATCAACTTTAATTTTGATATTGCGTGTAAAGAGTTTTATATTGTTAATTAATTAAAATTATTATAGATATAATTTATAAAATAATTACTTTAAAATTAACAATTTTATTCTTCGTGACTATCTATTTTTAGATAATAATATAAAAATAATTATATTACTCATACATTCTAATTAAATTTTTAAATATATATCAATCCATATGTATAACTAAAATTTATAATAAATGAATACTTAAAAATATAAATTATATTATAATTAAATTTCATAATAATAATATTTTTTAACATATAAATTATATTTTAAATTTATGATAAATCATTTATATAATGATATAATTTTATTTTTAACTATTGATTATTTTTAAAAAAATAATTTAATTTAAAAATAAAAGTTCAAAAGGATGGTTTGAAAGAGATAAAATGTTAAAAAAATTCTTAAGAATACTCTTATTAAAGTACAACCTTTAAAAAAGTAAAAACACTATCCTTTATTTTAACTATTCTAATTTATATCGAAATAATTTTTTTAAATTAGAATTGGAATGCTAAACAAAAGAAGGGCCGAGTAAGCTGAATCAATATATAATAAGATGGTGTTGTGACGAAGAGATAAAAAGTAACTATATATATATATATATATATATATATATATATATGAATAGTATTACTTTTTGAAATAGTCTCTACTATGTTTATCTTTACATTTTAAATTTTATAAAATTATTTAATTGACTATTATATTTGCAATTACAAAGTTATCATCTCCTTTGTAACTTTTTTCAGAATTAAAAATAATGATAAAAACGAGCATTTGTTATTTTTCAAGTTTAAAATATGTTCTTCAAAATGAAAATATTTTTTCCCATTACCCGTTTATTATTAAGGCCCATTTTAGCAAAATTTTACGCCTTTTTGTAAGAAAAAATAATTCAAGGAGAGTTTTTTTTTAAATTATAAAACACCAAAAATCTTTAATAAACACTTATAAAACGAGAGAATTAAAAAAATTATAAATTAAAATTAGTTTATACATTAAATTAAATTAACTTCTACAAATTAGTTTATTAATTAATTTTAGTTTTATAAAAAATTTATTTTATTTTATTTTTATTTTCAGTTTGTATAAATATTTATAAAGAAATTTATTCAAATTATACCTATAGTAGACACGTAACATTCTAACAAGTGAATTTATCCAGCAATATTCTTACTTGATATACGTAAGTCTAATTTTGATGAGCTTTCGGCTTATAAAAACTTTTAAATCATAGAAGTTTGTCACTAAAACTCTACCAAGGCTTATCATGAAGAGGACTCAGATTTTGTTTCGGCACTTTCAAAAAACAACCCCAAACGGGACAACTAATTTTCACCAATTTCATCGATTTTTAACTAGCTTCTAAGGCTATGTTTGAATAAAAAAATAACCGTGCTTTAAATTGCCCCAAATTACAAGGCACAAAATGAAGAAAGAATTTACTGCTTTGAGAGCAAAAGTACTTTTGAACTCCTCTACCTGGTATCCAAACATGCACTAGAATTTTGGCGTTATAACTAGCGTTCACCCAAGTTCAACAGGTGATTCCAATCCGATTTTTAATTATGCTTGAAATATATGAAAAATTTGGAATTAAACAAGGGTACAAGAATAAACTATTCGAGATAGCATCTAATGCCGTTGTAACATCAAACACCAGCTTAATTACAGAAAGTTAAAAGTACAAAATAAAAGGCTGAGGAGAAATACGATTGTCATTTGCTGCACAGGGCACCGAGAGACCCAACTATCGTTCCCGAAATCATATCAAAATATGGCTTCAATCAAAATAACAGAAAGACCAAATTCTGTGTTTAAGAACTATGGCAGAATTGGACCACAAGCCGAATACAAGGAGCATGGTTTGGAATGAAAGAAACATAGTTTCTTCCTTCCATCAATTAATCATTAAATATAGACAAGCCAGATTAAAACATGCTACCAATCTATGTAAAAAAAATGCTCAAAGTACAATTGATGTTATTACTGCGGAAATGAGTGGCACAAAGGGATTGGAGCAGAAACCCGTATCAACTCTACCACATTCAGATATATACAAAAGGAACCGCACAATCATATACCACAACTTCAAATATTTGCTTCAGTTGAAAGACTGTTGAATATTACTTCCCGGTAGCTTCATCTATTCAGCTACATGATCATACGGAACCAGGTCTGGTGCCAGATGCAGTTGAATTTTTTTGGCAGAATAAACATTCACATAAAATGAATTTAGCTACTTTGAACCTTAAAAAATTCATACTCGTCAATGACACAAGGGACCAAACAATATTTCCCTCAAAATATATAGAACTTATTCACAATACCCAGATCAAAGCACAACACAGAAGCTTCAAAGCCTTGAAAATTGACTTCCATACAAGGCAATGAAGTTCTGAAAAGAAAACTTACAAGAGTATCACGAACGGTAAAGCACAAAGCACATCAGCAGTACAGGACCCGATCATTCTGTTAGACTGGAACCGTCTCAGAACTATCACCGGAAGCATTTAGGCCACTTTCTTCAAAATATATTTCATTTGAAGCAACTCCTGGGTTCAAATGTAAATCCTTCTCATTCTGACATTCAATTTCACCGTTGGAATCAGATCCTACTTGCAACAAACTCTCATCAGCATGATTGAGAGCAGAATCGGAGTCTACATTTTGATTATTCCCGTTTGTAATATTGTCTTCCATTTGAGAATCCAACACTGGAATAATCTTATGCTCTGATGAATCACAATTCATAGCATTGAACGAGTGACATTTCTTGTCTAGGTTTTCTGCTGAACATGTATCAAGACAAGCAGTTTCCTGAACCAAAACTTGAACTTTCAGAATATCTAATGGGTTACTACTCACAGAAGTGTCATTCAGATATATGGATTGACATTTTGAAGGATTTAATTTAACAGGAGGAGCAATTGCTACTTCATTCTTCATTTCTAGTGCACCGTAACTAGCTCTAGAAGGAGAAACACATTTATTTGAAACTGAATCAGACACCATTTCCTCAGAATGAGATTTGGAACAGAGAGTCCCACCAACCAAAACTTGATTGTTTAGTTCTTCAGAAGCATCGCTGCATTCATCATCCACCTCATTAGCAGGATTTGAACTAACATCATCACTTCCATGAGGATCTTGTGGAGTTGAAGAACCTATATCTGACCTACTTCCCACTTTGGTCTCGATAAAATCATTGTCTCCGTTTCCCATTTTCTCAGAATCTGTCAGAAAAAAGAAGGGAAAACTTAGGCAAAAGTAACTTGCTGAATTTAAATAAAATAAAAACAGCATCAACACCTGTGGTTCCATTACCCTCATGTTTTCCTTCCTCCACTAACAGCTTCTGTAACATATCTATACCAGGGAAGACCATCATATTCAGTGACTTCATTTCTTGCCTGAGTGATTCATCTAGATGTGTGAAGCCAAAAACTGCTGTCCATGTATGCGTGAGTTCAGCAATTGCAGGAATAACTAGTTTTTCAACCTTCAGAGAGCAAAGGGCCTTCCAATATAGGAGGAACAAATAAGATAAGAACATGTCAACATCACGAAAAGATGCATGCAGAAAGGCCCCAAACAAAATTTTAAATAGATCATAGGTGCATGGAAATCACAAAGAACCATAGCTTCAAAGTTTACCGATTCAATTGCAGAAAAAAGCCGGCGGCACATCCCCTGGCGCCTATATATATGGCGAGTTCCAATGAATGGCATCTCTGCTAACCTAGGTCCATGGAACCTAAGACAGGATAGTAAATACTTACATTTATACTCCCATTTATTCACATTAAGAAGAAAAACACAGAGCAGCATAGATATAGATTATTAGAGAGAGTAAGAAAATAAGCATGGCCTTTTACTATCCCTTTAAGCTAAATCAGTAAAACTGAAATTGATGTTTTCAAGAAAGTTAGGAACAGAGCAAGTGGCTACCCAGTCATTAATGCTTCCTCATTACAAGTAATATGGCATTTTTTGATAAAGGGCAAAAGGATTAGGGCACCACCAAATTTATGAAACCTTTCTCCTCGTTGTTGCCAACTTGGCAATTTCTAACTAATTCTAACCAACAAATGGGAGGCACTACATAAAGTTAAAGTATTAACTCTAGTGTATGACAGATGTTAGCAAATTCAACAAACTAATAATATGGAAAGGAAAAGTTCTCTCTAAAGCAATTGAAGCATGGATGATATATACCTTACATAATTAAAACCTTCACTCCGTTCACATGATTAAAACAATTTCTCTCAATAACTACAATATTATTTTTTTTATTTTTCTTGTCAAGTGCCAGCTATTATCTTCAATTATTTCCTTAGTTCCCTAACTTCTGAGGTACATCTGGTAAGTGGTAAATGGGGACTTTCAATCCAATTGCAACAGAAAAACCTTTCACTCTCCCAACTTCTACTGTTTCTGCATTTTTCCCTCTCCAAAAGAAAAGGTCAGAGATCCAGTAAGTCAGTAAGGCAAGTCTGAGGCTCAGTACCTGATAGATGCAGCAGCAATGATTTCATCCCCTCGCTCCAAAATAGCAGTGTAAAAGCCACTATAACTCAACCGACTAAAGTTTGATCTGAAAATGAAGAGAAAGCCAAAGAAAAGAAAAAACTGTGAAGCCTAGAAATTATGCATCACAGAAAACAATAATATGCTGGAAGAGTATACTTTGAATTACCAGCACAATGCCAAAGTACATGGTGGACCATTCTATAAGCATTTTCAAATTTTGAAGTAACCCAAACAAACAATTCAGTAAAATGATGCTTATAAACTATTGACCCAATTGCATTTTGTGGTCCCTTTAGTTTGGACGGTGTAATTATAGTCCCCAAAGATTTTTTAGGCCAATTAAGTCCCTCTATTTTTAAAATTTAGCAAATTTGGTATGTCCTCGTTGATTTTCTTATTCCTAAAACCCTTAAATTCTCATTCTTTGACTCAATCTTTACAAATTGATCAGAAAGTAGGGTGGCACCCCAGACTACCGGGTCCACCAGTACCCCCTCCCTTGAGGCCAAAAGACCAAGTAAACCATGCTGGCAAATATGCCTCCATATGGTTAGGCAAAATACAGAAGGAGCTTTTTGGTTTAGGTGGTGTGGTCCGCAAAAAAAGTGGTCAAGAGGAAGACAATCTTTTTTCCACTGAAAATAAACATTCAATTTCACCCAAAATAAAAATATAAAAGAAATTCAAATTTCCCCTCTTCAAACCGTAATTTCTTATCTTATAACATCAATCAAATTTTATCTAGTTTCCACTAATTTTTTACTTCCTGAACTTTTAAAATTATTTCATAATTCAACTTTATCATAAACCCCGAAATTTTGGATTAAAAATAATATTTGATGGTTTTAAGTAGAAGAAAACAGAAAGACTTAATTAGCTTGAGAAAAACATGGGGAACCAAAACCACACATAGTCCAAAATAGAGTGACCAAAGTGCAACTAAGCCTAAATTAATCATTCCATTTCTACCAACTTAAATTAGCAAACAATCAACATCATGTACTTAGATAGCATTAAATTTTAAAAGGTAAAACAAAAAGGAAGATCAATTTACAGCTTTATAAATGCTGAAAACTATAGCATACAGAATCAGACATTAGCATTTGTCCATCATAAATTCATAATTAAATGAGAGGTCCATGAATCAAACAAGGATATTATGATTCATCCATAATGGTTTTACTAGTGCTTACCCACTATTATATAAAACATTACGGATTAAATTGATCCCACTCCTCCGATCAACAACAGGTAAAAAGCATTCATCCATCACAGTCAGTGCAATAGCCAGCTTGGAATTGCATTCTACCCTCTGGGTAATTCCCCTGCAAGCTGCCTCTGAGTCTTCATTTGTTCTATGAATAAGAGACCATGAAAAACCTGCTTCTAGTTCATGCTTGGTACCAAGGTATTTCTTCAAGTGTTCAGAAAGCTGTAGAAGTATAAAGAACATAATTCAGAAATCATAATAATAATTCAGAATCTGGGCTCAGTGCAGCAGCACTACAAAGTTCACCTCTATTTTTCTTCTTTGGGGATTTTTCATTTTCTCAAACATTAAAATACACAAATTCTTTTAAAAAAAATCTAAAAATCTTGAAAGAAACACAAATTCTATATACCGGTGCACAGGCATAAGTGGTACCCAAGCATGCAGAATTGTAACATAGAAAATAGTTAAATAATACATATACATTTGTCATGTTACACTTCAAATCCAAATCATTGAAAACCAGAAGTAACAGTAAGCTGTACCTCTTTGCACTCTTTCCCACAAAAAGAAAGGTCTGATGTGTTGAAGTTATTAGGAAGGATATCCATTTCCTTAGTGCAGGAATCATGATCTATGCAAACAAAAGGTATTTATTAAACAAAGTCAAAGAAAATACAGAAGGGAAGTAATGGCCAAAACAATATATACGTAATGAAGAAACATCAAATATAAACGAGAGAAAGTGAATACATTTTTTCTCACATAAGCTGCAAGTGCGCAAAACATACACAGTTGCACAATCTTTTTTAGAAGTTCCACTAGCTATGCCACAAAATTTGCAGGTGCAATTTGGACAATGCCATTCACCGGGGGGGAGCATCTGCAACAACATAAATGAAGTCCTCATAAAGAAAACCATCCACCTATAACAATTACTAAATGAATTCTGTCGCTAAAATAAGGTACAGTATGCAATTGCAACAAGTCAATAACACCTCTGTCAAAGTGTCGATAATAGATTGTTCTAGTTTTTGTATACAGGAACACTGGACTCTATTTTTATGAAAAAATCCATTCAAAATCAACATGCCTTCTAGATATCAAAAAAGTTAAGAGTCATAAATTAAATTATAGACAGTAGGCATAAAAACAATTATAGTATAGGTAGGTAATTATTTTTCATTGGTTACACTTGACAATGGACATACTGAACAATATCATTAGACACAAGCTTTGTTTCCCCTATAGACATTTGGCAAAATCATAATAACAAGAAAGTGGGATTTTCTTCAGTCCCCTTGACTTCATAACAACAAAGCTCTCAACAATGACATATTATAACTGTCCCTCCTCCACCACCCCAAACAAAAATTAGACAAACCAAATAGCATCTGAAAGGAAAACATAAATTTAATATGCTACTGTTCAACAAGAGACAATGCAAAACAATCAGAGAACAGAGTATGTACTAACGTCTAACAATATGTTGGTAAGTGAGAATCGTAACATGCCATAGGGAAAATAAATATGCACACATACCTGTATATCCAAGCAGCTCTGATGAAATGTTGATGGACAACCATCACAACAGATTAAATCCCCACCATCTCCACATATAGCACAAGTATCATCATTTGGATCATCACCATCAATATCCACTGAATGGAAGCCAATTTTTTCAGAATGCTCTTGCCCATTCCATGCATCTACCTGGCACTGTAGAAGAGAAACTCCAGATTCCAAATATATATTTTGATAAGGCTGCGGCAATTTGCTTCCTGCATGAAGCTCAAACTTTGAAACTGTGAGGATCTTACTACAACAGCCACAATGAATTCCATCTCTTGTGATCCAGCCCTCCAGCAGTACTTTCTTCCGTCTACGGTATTGAACCTTTTGGCTTAACTCCACTGTTCCAGAGTCAATCAACCAGGAAAGAACTGTGCGTTTGCCCATATATGGCACAAAGCCATCAGATTCTGAATTTAATCCTTTGTTAGAACTACGAACTAACAAGGTACATCTTCCATGTTTTCTACTCTTCCGACCATGTACATGAGGATCACATCCAGATAATGATTTTTCTATTCCATCACTTGAGTGATGGGTAGCATTCTGGATTTTAGTGCGAGAACTGACAAGAGTATTTTCAATCATTTTATTTTTCAAAGACTTACTTCCCTGCTTTATAAAGGAGCTTAATTTCTCCTCGTTGCTATCGCTATCCGTGCTATTCATATCACGCTTCTTGCCGGCAGATCTTCTTATTCGATGCTCTTTTTCATTATCACTTTCACCATCGTATCTTCTCTTGTTCTTTTTCAATTCTTTCTCCATTTTCTTCCTAGTTTTCCTTGTTAGCTGACTGAGCACGTCATCTGCAATAGGAGCAAAAGAAGAACTATCCCCTTTGGGCTTGGCCTCACTAGTATCATCATTCGATTGCTTTTGAAGAGCATCATAGGCCTTGATGATAGACCAGTAGGCTGTACCTGTTGGATTAATGTAAACTGCATCCAGATAGTCTCTGTTCCTTCGAGGTCGATAGTCTATCGTCCAACCTGCACTCAGCAGCATCTCCCTTATTCGTTCCCGCAGTTTCTGTTTTTCTGTACCACTACCACGCTTGATTTTTCCTTCTTTCATTCCTGTGGTTGGGAGTTTTTCGTACACAGGAGTCTGCTCATCCTCGGAGATTATTTTTTTCACAGGCTTACGAGCTTCAGCATTTCTTGTTCCCAGATTCAATGATGTGTCACTGTTATCTGAATCCCCCTCATCACCCTTACTGTCCTTGCTTGACAATGATTTTCTTGACACTATCTGTTTCTTTTCTGGACTCTTGAGTAAACCTGGTTTCTTAACATGTTTTGTTTCCAAGCATGACGAAGGAGGAATTGGAACATTCCTCTTGGCATTCTCTTCAGTCTTCAACCTCTTGGCAGTCTCTTCGGTCTTCAACCTCTTGGCAGTCTCTTCGGTCTTCAACCTTTGCCTGCTTTCCACAGGTTTGTGATGATCATACTGTGCTGATGGCCCACCCACCTTCTTATTAACCATTACCTTCAAAACACCATTTTTTCCCTGAACCCTAATGGACTCGTCTGAATTAAACTTCTCCCTCTGAGAGGACAAAGGTACCCAAGCTCCATCCCTGTTGATCGTGAACCTACTGTGACCAACATTATCCCCCGGATACAACCCACTAGGCCTGTCACCATAGGAGTTTTTTCTCTTATCAAGAACACGTCCACTTGACCCCGTTTTGAATTCCCTATCAATGCCACTTCTAGCAGCATGCACTGACCCCACAAACCTTCCTCCTCCGTGAGCAACTCCATTACCATCAAATTGCCTCCTCCTCATGTTTTCCACATTCATAGCATCATATTCATCGAAATCATACACATCCAACTTAGCACGCTTACTGTCCCTCAGGTCCACACCTGTCTCGGCAGTAATACCTGCCCCACTACCCCTAATTCGTTCCACTCTATCCCTCTTCCGACTAATTTCACTACCGCCACGTTCAGAGGCAGTCAAGCCATTACAGACTCGAATAGTCTCGGGACCAAGCCTTCTACCAGGAGGCATCAGCAATTCGTCGCTTGATCCAGAATCACTTGAGGACATAGACACGTTGACGTTGGGCCTTTTCTTCGATTCATAAAGCTTCCGAGAGGCGGAAGCAGTAGCACCCAACCCATCCCCTTTCTTTCGCACAATTAAACAACCCGACGAGTTTCTGCTCTTCACCACAACCCCAGAACCACCCGATCTCACTCCCGATTCCATCTACCAAAGCCCCTCTCCAAAAATACCATAACACGCAACCAAAAACCAAACCCTAATTACCAGATCTGAAGCGAAATCGATCTAAACTCCGCAAAGTTTCTCCCTCCCCCTCGGACCAAAGCAAAATTTCAACGGAATCTTACCTCGCCGGAAAATTCACGGATTCCGTCCCTCACAGCAAATTATGTCATGCGAGTGCGACGCAACTCCCCGACGAAAAACCCGAAGTGATCCAAGAGCGACTCGAGTCGGAGAGGAATTAAACGAAAATCAATAAGAGAGAGAGAAAGAGAGAGAGAGAGAGAGAGGGAGAAAGATTTTTGGGTCAGATTTGCAGATGCAGCGCCTAAGCCAATATCAATAATCAATAATAAAAAGTTAAAACCGCAAACAGAAAACAGTGACAGCATTTTCCCCCTTATTCTAGCTTATTTTAATTTCCCTCCAAATTTTCTCTTTTGTCGTATCACACGCTTCTTGTACTGCCACCTCACATGTCATCCACGTGGCAAAATCAGAATGGTTTCCGCGACTGTTTATACAGTTTTTTCCTGCGTCTGTGTTTGTATTTCTTGTATATCACATTATTCTTAGATTCACTGTTAACATTGAGATAATATTTATTCCAATTGCTGTTACCTAATTTAAAAACAGGGATATTTATAGATTGATTCAATTCGATAAAAATTGAAAAAAAAATCGATCCAAAAGTTGAAAAATGAATAAATTAAAATTTAAAAATAAAAAATCAAAATTTTATTAGACTGAATCAAATTTTGGATTTAATTTTGAGGACTTATCTAATTTAATCCAAACTAAATTTATACACATTTATATATTTTATTTATCAATTTATGATATTAATCAATCTTATTTTATGTGATAAGTTATAATTAATTCATCATATAAAAATATTTACATGTTCATATATTTTATTTAAATTCCAAAATATATATAAATCACTAAAATTTCAATTATTCCGAAATATGCTTATTTTATATAACTAAAATTCATAATTAATAAATAAATATTTTTAAAAGTATAAATTACATTACAATTAAAATTCATAATAAATTAATAGTTTAAATGTATAAATTATAGTTTAGATTTACAATAAATAATTCATATCGTAATACAAAATTATTTAATTTAAGGATAAATATCAAACAATAAATGGAAAGAGATAATATCTTAAGAAAAATTCTTACAAATATTCTTGTTGATATTCTCACTGAGAACAATTCCTAAAATTATTCTCATACAAAATAGTTATTCTAATTTATAATTTTATTTTTAGAATTGGATTGACATTATTATATTTGCAATTGCAAAGTTATTATCTCCTTTATAACTTTTTTTTCAGAATTAAAAATGAGCATTTGTTATTAAGATAAGTTTAAAATATGTTTTCCTGCTACCAGTTTATTATTAAGGCACATTTAAGCACAATTTTAAGCTTTTTTTTAGTTTAATTCATTTTATATTATTAATTTACTTCTTTCTAATAAGTAATAAGCAATTATTAAAAAAAATTCTCCAATTAACTCAACCCAATTTACAAAGAACGCTTTTCTTAAGGTGATTGTCTCCAAAGTCAAACTTTGAAACGAAGAGGACTCGAATTTTGTGTCGGCTTTAGAAAAACCGACACAAACGGAACAACTATTTTTCACCTATCTCGTCGACTTTTAAGTAGTTTTATATGGCTATGTTTGGATACAAGTTAAAAACGTGATTTTGAAAATTCTAGTACACAACCCAAATTCCAAGACACAACGAAGAAAAAAGAGCTTGTTACTTCAGGATCAAAAGTACTTGAACTCATCCAACTAGTATTAACGTGCACTTAAATTTTGGGGTAATAATTTATTCATACCGGTTACCCGAGATCAACCGGTGATTCCAATCTGATTTTTAATTATGCTTGAAATAGGTGAAAAATGTGGACTTAAACAAGGGTACAAGAATACTATTTGACACAGCATCAAATGCCGTTGTAACATCAAACACCAACTTAATTACAGAAAGTAAAAAGTACAAAATAAAAGGCTCCCAAGAAATACGATTGTCATTTGCGGCACAGTGCACCGAGAGACGCAACTAAGGTTCCCGAAATCATATTAAAATATGGTTTCCATCAAAATAACAGAAAGACCAAATTCTGTGTTGAAGAACTATGGTAGAAATGGACGAACCACAAGTCGAATAGAAGGAGCTCGGATAGGAATGTAAGAAACACAGTTTCATGCTTCCATCAATTACTCATTAAATATAAACAAGCCAGATTAAAACATGCTATCAATCTATGTAAAAACAAAAATTGCTCAATTACAATTGCTTATGTCATATGATAAATTACTGCGGAGACGGAGTGGCACAAAGGGACCCGTATCCACTATACCAGATTCACATATATACAATAGGAACCGCACAATCATATACCATAACTCCAAATATTTGCTTCTGTTGAATATTACTTCTCAGTAACTTCACCTACTCGACTACATGACCATTCGGAACCAGGTCTGGAGCCAGATGCAGTTGAATGTTTTTGGCAGAAGAAACATTCACGTGAATTGAAGTTAGTTACTTTGAACCTTAAAAAATTCATACTCATCAATGACACAAGGGACCAAACAATATTTCCCTCGAAATCAATAGAACTTATTCATAATACCCAGATCAAAGCACAACACAGAAGCTTCAAAGCCTTGAAAATTGACTTGCATACAAAGGCAATGAAGTTCTGAAAAGAAAACTTATGAGAGTATCCCGAGCAGTAAAGCACTAAACACATCAGCAGTACAGGACTCGGTCATTCTGTTAGACTGGAACAGTCTCGGAACTATCACCGGAAGCATTTAGGCCACTTTCATCAAAATACATTTCATTTGAAGCAACTCCTGGGTTCAAATGTAAATCCTTCTCATTCTCACATCCAATTTCACCGTCGGAATGAGATCCTACTTGCAGCAAATTCTCATCAACACGATTGAGAGCAGAACCTGAGACATCTACATTTTGATTATTCCCCTTTGTAATATTCTCTTCAGATAAATTCCCTGAAGGAATAGCTTCAAGAGCGTGATTCATATAAACCACTTTAGAAGGTGGAGTATTGTCTGCCATTTGAGAATCCAACACTGCATTAATCTTAAGCTCCGATGAATCACAATTCATAGCATTAAATGAGTGACATTTCTTGTCTAGGTTTTCTGCTGAACATGGATCAGAACAAGCAGTTTCCTGAACCAAAGCTTGAATTTTTGGAATATCTAATGGGTTACTACTCACAAAAGTGTCATTCAAAGAAATGGATTGACATTTTGAAGGATTTAATTTGTCATCAGGAGGAGCAGTTGCTACTTCACTCTTCATTTCTAGTGCACCGTGACTAGTTCTAGAAGGAGAAACACATTTATCTGAAACTGAATCAGACACCATTTCCTCAGAATGAGATTTGGAAAAGAGAGTTCCACCAACCAAAACTTGGTTTAGTTCTTGAGAAGCATCACTGCATTCATCATCCATCTCATTAGCAGGATTTGAACTAACATCATCACTTCCATGAGGATCTTGTGGAGTTGAAGAACCCATATCTGACCTATTTCCCACTTTGGTCTTGATAAAATTATTGTTTCCATTTCCCATTTTCTCAGAATCTGTCAGGAAAAAAAAAACAAGTAGAACATTCAGGCAAAAGTAACTTGCTAAAATTAAATAAACAAAAATATCATCAACACCTGCGGTTGCATTACCCTCATGTTTTCCTTGGTCCACTAACAGCTTCTGTAACATATCTATACCAGGGAAGACCATCATATTCAATGACTTCATTTCTCGCCTGAGTGATTCATCAAGATGTGTGAAGCCAAAAACTGCTGTCCATGTATGTGTAAGTTCAGCAATTGCAGGAATGACTAGTACTTCAACCTTCAGAGAGCAAAGGGCCTTCCAGTAGAGGAGAAACAAATAAGACAAGAACACGTCAATGTCATGAAAAGATGCATGCAGAAAGGCCCCAACCAAAATTTTAAATAGATCTTAGGTGCAAGGAAATCACAGAGAACCATAGCTTCAAGGTTTACCGATTCAATTGCATAAAAAAGCCGGCGGCACATCCCCTGGCGCCTATATATATGTCGAGTTCCAATGAATGGCATCTCTGCTATCTTAGTTCCATGGAACCTAAGACGGGATAGTAAATACTTGCATTTATACTCCCTTTTATTCACATTAAGAAAAAAAACACAGAGCGGCATTGATATAGATTATGAGAGACAACAAGAAAACAATCATGACCTTTAACCAGCCTTTTAAGCTAAATCAGTATAACAAATTGTTATTTTCGAGAAAGTTAGAAACCAGAGCAAGTGGCTACCCAGTCATTCATGCTTCCTCACTACAAGTAATATGGCATTTTTTTATGAAGGGGAAAAGGATTAGGGCACTGTCAAACTTATGAAGCCTTTCTCCTATCATTGCCAACTTGGTTCTAATTAAATGAAACCAACAAATGGGAGGCAATACATGAAGTTAAGTAGTAACACTAGTGTATGACAGATGTTAGCAAATTCAACAGGCTAGTCATGTGGAAAGAAGTTATCTCTAAAGCAATTGAAGCATGGATGATATATACTTTACATAATTAAGAATTCCCTTCCCTTCACATGATTAAAACAAATTCTCTTAATAACTACAATATTATTTTTTTATTTTTCTTGTCAAGTGTCAACTATTCTTTTCAATTATTTCCTTAGTTCCCCTAACTTCTCCAAGGTACATCTGGTAAGTAGTAAGTGTGTGGACTTTCAATTCAGTTGCAACAGAAAAACCTTTCACTCCCCTAACTTCTACTGTTTCTGCATTTTTCCCTCTCCAAAAGAAAAGATCAGAGATCCAATAAATGAGTCAGTAAGGCAAAGTCTGAGGCTCAGTACCTGATAGATGCTGCAGCAATGATTTCATCCCCTCTCTCCAAAATAGCAGTGTAAAAGCCACCATAACTCAATCGACTAAAGTTTGATCTGAAAATGTAGAGAATGCCAAAGAAAAGAAAAAACTGTGAAGCCTAGAAATCATGCATAGCAGAAAACAATAATATGCAGAAAGAGTATACTTTAAATTAATGTACTTCGAGCACAATGCCAAAGTACATGGTGGACAATTCTATAAGCAATTCCAAATTTTGAAGTGCCCAAACAAACCAATCAGTAAAATGATGCTCATAAACTATTGACTTATTGCATTTTGTGGTCCCTTTGGTTTGGACTGTAATTTTAGTCCCCTAAGAACTTTTAAGCCAATTAAGTACCTCTATTTTTAAAATTTAGCAAATTTGGTCCACCCTTGTCCAACCCCCAAATTCTCTGTTTTTTTTTACTCCATCTTTACAAATTGATCAGAAAGTAGGGTGGCACCCCAAACTACCATAGTCATTTGGAGGGTCCACCGGTACCCTCCCTTGAGACCAAAAGCCCAAGTAAAACATACAGGCAAATTGGTGTGGTCCTCAAAATTGTGGTGAAGGAGCTTCTTTTATTTAGGTGGTGTGGTCCTCAAAAAAGTGAAGAGGAAGGCAATTTTTTTCTGCTTTTTTGAGCATCTTTCCTTTTTTGTCTTCTGCTTAACACTCACCAACTAAAACATTGAATTTCACACAAAATAAAAATATAAAAGAATACAAATTTTCCCTCTTCAAACCTAATTTCTTATCTTATAAAATAATTTAATTTTTATCTAGTTTCCACTAATTGTTTTTACTTCCTGAACTTTTAAAATTATTTCATAATTTAACTTTATCATAAATCCAAAATTTTTGGATTAAACATAATATTTGATGGTTTTAAGTAGAAGAAAACAGAAAGACTTAATTAGCTTGAGAAAAACATGGGGAACCAAAAACACACATAGTCGAAAGTAGAGTGACCAAAGTGCAATTAAGCCTAAATTAATCATTCCATTTCTACCAACTTAAACAAATAGTCAACATCATGTACTTAGTCAGATAGCATTAAATTTTAAAAGGTAAAACAAAAAAGGAAGATCAATTTACAGTTTTATAAAATGCTGGAAACTATAGCATACAGAACCAGACATTAGCATTCGTCCATCATAAATTCATAATTAAATGAGAGGTCCATGAATCAAATATAGGATATTATGATTCATCTATAATTTTTTACTAGTGCTTACCCACTATTATATAAAACATTGCGGATTAAATTGATCCCACTCCTCCGATCAACAACAGGTAAAAAGCATTCATCCATCACAGTCAGTGCAATAGCCAGCTTGGAATTGCATTCTACCCTCTGGGTAATTCCCCTGCAAGCTGCCTCTGAGTCTTCATTTGTTCTATGAATAAGAGACCATGAAAAACCTGCTTCTAGTTCATGCTTGGTACCAAGGTATTTCTTCAAGTGTTCAGAAAGCTGTAAAAGCATAAAGCATATAATTCAGAAATCATAATAATAATTCAAAATCTGGGCTTAGCACAGCAGCACTACAAAAGTTCGCTTCTATTTTTAGCAAAGAAAGGAATGTATCATCAAATATTGAATATGATTCCATGAGATCTAGTTTCATTCAAGTAATGGATTCTAGCCAATTGAAAGGAACTTCTGATCAATTCAAAGATCATTTTGATTCCATTAGGAACGAGGATTTAAAGTATCAAACATTCATCAATTAAAGAGATTCAACAACTAAAAGGAAGATCAATTTTTTGTCAGAATTCTTCCTTTCTTCAAATGGAAAGAACAAAGATAGAATCAGAGTTATTCCCTAAAACTTCAACGTGCAAACTATTCATGGAACATGAGAAGTAGATGAACCGGAAGAAATAAAAAAAAAAATTTAGAATCTTGCAAGAGCCACCTGCTCTTTTTTCTCTCACAGATGGTCAAAACTTCATCTAGGTTTTGGGGATTTTTCATTTTAACAAACATTAAAATACACAAATTCTTTAAAAAAAAAATCTAAGAATCTTGAATGAAGCACAAATTCTATATACTAGAGCACAAGCATAAGTGGTACGCAAGCATGCTGAATTGTAACATAGAAAATGGTTACATAATACATATAACTTATCGAGTTACACTTCAAATCCAAAACGTTGAAAATCAGAAGTAACAGTAAGCTGTACCTCTTTGCACTCTTTCCCACAAAAAGAAAGGTCTAATGTATTGAAGTTATTAGGAAGAGTATCCATCTCCTTAGTGCAGGAATCATGATCTATGCAAACAGAAGATATTTATTAAACGAAGACAGAAAAAACAGAAGGGAAGTAATGGCCAAAACAATATAAACATAATGAAGAAACATCAAATATAAACGAGAGAAAGTGAATACATTTTTTCTCACATAAGCTGCAAGTGCGCAAGACATACACAGTTGCATCATCTTTTTTAGAAGTTCCACTAGCTATGCCACAAAATTTGCAGGTGCAATTCGGACAATGCCATTCACCGGGAGGAAGCATCTGCAACAACATAAATGAAGTCCTCATAAAGAAAACCATCCACCTATAACAATTAATGAATGATTTCTGTCGCTAAAATAAGGTACAGTATGCAATTGCAACAAGTCAATAACACCTATGTCAAAGTATCAATAATAGATTGTTCCAGTTTTCATGTACGGGAACACCGGACTCTATTTGAAAATCCATTCAAAATCAACATGCCTTCTAGATATCAAAAAAGTTGGAGACATAAGTTAAATTATTGACAATAGGCATAAATTTTAAGTATAAAAACAATTATAGTATAGGTAGGTAATTCTTTCATTGACTGCACTTGACAATGAACATACTCTACAATATCATTAGACAGTTTTGTCCAAGGATACCATTTTTCATCTTTCCCTGTAGTCTTTTGGCAAAATCATAATAACAAGAAAGTGGGATTTTCTTCAGTCCCCTTGACTTCATAACAACAAAGCTCTCAACAATGACCCCAAACAAAAATTAGGCAAAACAAATAGCATCCGAAAGGAAAACATAAATTTAATATGCTACTGTTCAACAAGAGACAATGCAAAACAATACAGAGAACAAAATATGTACTAACAATATATTGTGAGGTGAGGACCATAACACGCCATATGGAATAAAATATATGCACATGTACCTGTATATCCAAGCAGCTCTGATGAAATGTTGATGGACAACCATCACAACAGATTAAATCCCCACCATCTCCACATATAGCACAAGTATCATCATTTGGATCATCACCATCAATATCCACTGAATGGAAGCCAATTTTTTCAGAATGCTCTTGCCCATTCCATGCATCTATCTGGCACTGTAGAAGAGAAACTCCAGATTCCAAATATATATTTTGATAAGGCTGCGGCAATTTGCTTCCTGCATGAAGCTCAAACTTTGAAACTGTGAGGATCTTACTACAGCAGCCGCAATGAATGCCATCTCTTGTGATCCACCCCTCCAGCAGTACTTTCTTCCGCTTACGGTACTGAACCTTTTGACTTAACTCTACTGTTCCAGAGTCAATCAACCAGGAAAGAACTGTGCGTTTGCCCATATATGGCACAAAGCCATCAGATTCTGAATTTAATCCTTTGTTAGAACTACGAACTAACAAGGTACACCTTCCATGTTTTCTACTCTTCCGTCCATGTAAATGAGGATCACATCCAGATAATGATTTTTCTATTCCATCACTTGAGTGATGGGTAGCATTCTGGATTTTAGAGCGAGAACTGACAAGAGTATTTTCAAGCATTTTATTTTTCAAAGACTTACTTCCCTGCTTTATAAAGGAGCTTAATTTCTCCTCGTTGCTATCGCTATCCGTGCTATTCATATCATACTTCTTGCTGGCAGATCTTCTTATTCGAGGCTCTTTTTCATTATCACTTTCACCATCGTATCTTTTCTTATTCTTTCTCAATTCTTTCTCCATTTTCTTCCTAGTTTTCCTTGTTAGTTGACTAAGCACATCATCTGCAATAGGAGCAAAAGAAGAACTATCCCCTTTGGGCTTGGCCTCATTAGTATCATCATTCGATTGCTTTTGAAGAGCATCATAGGCCTTGATGATAGACCAGTAGGCTGTACCTGTTGGATTAATGTAAACTGCATCCAGATAATCTCTGTTCCTTCGAGGTCGATAGTCTATGGTCCAACCTGCACTCATCAGCATCTCCCTTATTCGTTCTCGCAGTTTCTGTTTTTCAGTACCACTACCGCGCTTGATTTTTCCTTCTTTCATTCCTGTGGTTGGGAGTTTTTCATGCATGGGAGTCTGCTCATCCTCAGATATTATCTTTTTTGCAGGCTTACCAGCTTCAGCATTTCTTATTCCTGGATTCAATGATGTGTCACTGTTATCTAAATCCCCCTCATCACCCTTACTGTCCTTGCTTGACAATGATTTTCTTGATGCTATCTGTTTGTTCTCTGGCCTCTTGAGTAATCCTGGTTTCTTAACCGGTTTTGTCTCCAAGCATGATGAAGAATGAATCGGAACATTCCTCTTGGCAGTCTCTTCGGTCTTTAACCTTTTGGCAGTCTCTTCGGTCTTCAACCTTTTGGCAATCTCTTCGGTCTTCAACCTTTGCCTGCTTTCCACGGGTTTGCGATTATCATAGTGTGTTGATGGCCCACTCACCTTCTTCTTGTTAACCATCACCTTCAAAACACCATTTTTCCCCTGAACCCTAATGGACTCATCTGAATTAAACTTCTCACTCTGTGAGGACAGAGGAACCTGAGCTCCATCCCTGTTCATCGTTAACCTACTGTGATCAACATTATCCCCCCTACTGTGATCAACATTATCCCCCGAATACAACCCACTAGGCCTGTCACCATAGGAGCTTTTTCTCTTATGAAGAACACGTCCACTTGACCCAGTTTTGAATTCCCTATCAATGCCACTTCTAGCAGCATGCACTGATCCCACAAACCTTCCTCCTCCATGAGCAACTCCATTACCATCAAATTGCCTCCTCCTCATGTTTTCCACATTCATAGCATCGTATTCATCGAAATCGTAAACATCCAACTTAGTACGCTTCCTGTCCCTCAGGTCCACACCTGTCTCGGCAGCAATACCTGCCCCACTACCCCTAATTCGTTCCAGTCTATCCCTCTTCCGACTAATTTCACTCCCACCCCGCTCAGAGGCAGTCAAGCCATTACAGACTCGAATAGTCTCGGGACCAAGCCTTCTACCAGGAGGCATCGGCAACTCGTCACTTGATCCAGAATCACTCAAGGACATAGACACGTTGATGTTGGCCCTTTTGTTCGATTCATTAAGCTTCCGAGAGGCAGAAGAAGTAGCACCTAACCCACCCCCTTTCTTTCGCACAATTAAACAACCGGAGGAGTTTCTGCTCTTCACCACAACCCCAGAACCACCCGATCTCACGCCCGATTCCATCTACCAAAGCCACTCTCCAAAAATACCATAACCCACAACCAGGACCAAACCCTAAATACCAGATCTGGGGCAAAATCGATCTAAATTCCGCAAAGTTTCCCCCTCCCCCTCGGACCAAAGCAAAATTTCAACGGAATCTTACCTCGCCGGAAATTTCACGGATTCCGTCCCTCGCAACAAATTATGTCATGCGAGTGCGACGCAATTCCCCCTCGAAAAACCCAAAGTGATCCGAGAGCGACGCGACTCGGAGAGGAGTTAAACGAAAATCAATAAGAGCGAGAGAGAGCCAAAGAGGGAGAGCGATTTTTGGGTTGCAATTTGCAGATGCAGCGCCTTAGCCAATATCGCTAATAAATAATAAATAATAAAATTAAAAGTAATGCTATTCATATAACAAATTATAATATATATATATATATATATATATATATATATATATATATATATATATATATATATATATAATTAAAGATACGAAGAAAAAATAAACACAAAAAAAAAAATAATCTTATAAAAATTGTTGTATACTTTTCCTGTACCCAACAAAATTAAATCGCAACAAGAAAACGCTGTCAGCATTTTTTCCCTTTATGTTTTGCATATTTTAATTTCCCTCCAGATTTTCTCTTTTGTTGAATCCCACTTTTTGATGCTGCCACCTCACATATCATCCACGTGGCCAAATCAGAACGGCTTCGGCGGCTGTTTATACAGTTTGTTCCTACGCCTGTGTATCGAGTATTTCTTGTATAACGGTTTTATTCTTAGGCACAATTAACATTTAAAATAAAAAACTAACACGTGTACTTTATGTTAGAATAAATATTCTCTATACTATGTATATTTTACAAATTCAATATAATGAAAATAAAAATCCAAATAATTGAAAATAAATAAATCAAAAGTAAAAATAAAAATTGAAATAACTGATGTTTTTATTATATTATATTCAATTTTAGAGATAATTTTAAAAATCAATCCAACAAGATATATGTCAAAACTGATAACAAAAAATCAAATATACGCCAAACTTGTTCATACGTGAATACTTTTATTTGTAAATCTATGATATTGATAACATCCGTGTTTATATTTTTATTTTTTATCTTATTAGTATTTTACTATGTCCAGTACAAAAAAAAACATTTTATAATTAAAATTTATAATAAATAAATATTTTAAATATATAAATTATATTATAATTAAAATAATAAATAAATATTGTTTAACGTATAAATTATATTCCCAATTTATGATAAGCAAATTGTATTGTGTTCAACTTTATTTGAACTATTAATCATATTTTAAAATATTTAAATTTAATTTATAAAGAAAAATAAAAATGATCGATTAAAAAGAGATAAAAAAAAATAAAAAATCAAGTATGCGATTAAAAATAAAAATTTAGTGGTTTGAGATAACTCAAATTTGTATTTATTTTTTTCTCTCACTGTTAATTTAAATTAAACTTAAAACTAAAATAAAAAAAATGTATAGTTAATACATAAATCAACAAATTTATGATTATTTATAGTTAGAAGACAATGTATTTTTTTATATGGTTAGTTTACATATTATCTATTCTTTAAAAATTCGAACGGATTTAACTATAACTAATTAAGATTCAAAATTATAAATACTTAAATACATTTTTAATGTCTAATGAGAAAATTTATATTTTGGTGCTTACAAAATTCTTCTTTTATTTCTATCTTAAACAAATTGAAATTGTTATTATTATTTTAGATAAAATGAGCTAATTTTAATTTTAGTTACTGTAGTTAAAAATAACTTTAGTTTTCATAATTAAAAATATAATTATTTTTCTTTTTCCATCCTTTGTTTTAAAATAGACAAGTTAAATATTAAATTATAATTTTGATTTTTTATTTTATTATAAAATTCTTTTTTTTTTCTTTTAGATAGATTATTTTGATTTTTAACTCTTAAATTTAAATTAATAATGTTAATTTATAAATAATTATTGTTTTTCGATTTAGAAACATATTTTTTTAAATGATTTAAAACGTAAAATTTATGTTATTAGTTATATTATTTTTATGCAAGCATCAGTTTGATTTCATAATTTTAATGGAAATGAATCTACCTAAATAAATTTTACGTTTTTAATCAATTAAAAAATATTTAAAATTATATAAAAAAAGAAAATTACGATTGTTTCATAAAGATAACACTAATTCAAATTTAAATGTTAAAAGGCCATAATGAATTTTTTAAATGTAAATAGCAAAAAATATCTCACAATAAAATAAGTTAAATGACAAATTTTAACTAAACATAAATTAAATAACATTCACTCTAAAAAAAATTTAAAAAAAATTATATACTAACACAATATTATATACACTAATGGATAATATATATATAATATTATACTACAACAATGATGTACAATAATAATTTGTTTTGGAAAGATATCTTTCTGGTCCTTATACTTTTAGGTGAATAAAGTTGAGTCCATGTATTTTATGATAATGATTTTAATCTTTATTTAAAAAGTTGAATTTAGTTTATCACCACAAATAATGTATTATCTTAAAGTTGAGAAAAATTATATCTACATATTTTTAAAATTCTGACAACTATATTTATTGATATAAAATTATAAGAAACTAATCCAAAGTATAAAGATTAAAAATATAATTTTTTCATTTATGTTTAAAGAATACAAATAATTTTTATAAATATCAAAACTCAAATTTATTTATTTTACATAGATTAAAAATACATTTAACTCTGTGATTAAATTAAAAATAAAAACTACAAATAATTAATAGTTTAAAATTCGTTGAAGTTTATTATAAAAAACATTCAATGGAATTTTGTGAATATAACTCTAGGTTTAAACATTTAAAAATATATTGTCCGAAAAGAAACGTCGATTCAATGAATGTCTGTTATCTCAGTATTTTCTTAAATTTTGCTTAATTACACTTTATACCTCAAAGATATATATAACTTTGAGAATTTTATCTCTTTTTTTTTATGTATTTTACTTTTAAAATTTCGTATATTTTATTATTGACTGTCGACATGAAATAAATACGTAATCATAAATTAATGTGATAGTTGATTTTATAATTAATGTGATAAGAAATTAAATCGTACAATTTATTCGTAATTTTTTTTAGCACATTTTGATATTGGACTTCTGAATTTTAGCATATTTTTCTTTTCTATTATAATGAAGTATTTTACATTTAAAGCAAAATAATAAAAATTAAAATACAAAATATACTAAAAATTAATGAAAAATCTTAGTTACTATTTTTAATTTGAATAAAATATATTTTTTTTTATCTTCTATTTTTTCATTTTTTATCACACAAAAATACGTTTTACATGACAGAGTAATATTATAGGTGATTACTAAATTTTCTCATTATATTTATTTCATGCACAAAATATGTAATTAATTTCATGCTATTTTATTAATTTTCTAAATATCTACATTATGTTTATACAAAATAACACTCACTTGATAAAATTTAACATGTCAACACATTTAAATAAAGATAGAAAAATAGTGGAGGAATATGCTTTATTTGCAAAAGAAATAGATAATGAATGAGAGACAATAATTGTTAATAATATTTTTATGTAGTAATATTCATTCATATCAAATCATAAAAAAATAAAATAATAAATAACATTTTATTAAAAAAATAATAATCACAATATTGTTGCAATATATTTTTTTATTATTTTATTTTTTTAGTGATTTTTGTATTTTATTTGTTTATTTTATGTATTTTGTATTCTAATTTTTATTATATTATTGTGAATGTAAAATATTTAATTATCGCATAGAAAATAAAATGAATAAATTTTGAAAATTAAAAAAAGAAATATAAAAAATAGTTAGGAGATAAAATTTGTAAAATCATAAAAATTTGGAGAGAAAATATATTATTTAATTTTTTCTGTTGTTGTAAGATTAACTTCTTATAAGTAGAAGTATGAATTATAATGTTATTAATTAATGTTTGCTGACTATATTAATAGTTAAAACTGTTAGTCATTTGTTAATTAATAAGGTTAAGCAATCAATTAATGACGAAATAAAATATGCAAAATTTTAAATTTAAAAATCTAAAAATAAATATAGAAAAATATAGAAAAAATCATGAAATTATATAATTTTAAGAGAAAAATAGAATTATGAATTTTGTATTTACTTAAAATGGGTAACAAAAGAAACACCTGAAGGGATGAGAAAATGGAATTAAACAAGTAAATCTGGCAAACACAAAAAGGGGTAAGAAGAAGGGAAATGACTGTAATAATATCTACCATCTAGACTGCAGGTGTTGAGAATAATTAGTGAGATGGAAGGAGGGAAACGAGGCACGATTCTGATCACGAACGACGATGGTATCGATGCTCCTGGCTTAAGAGCACTGGTTCAGTCGCTGGTGAGCACCAATCTTTTCAATGTTCAAGTGTGCGCTCCTGATAGGTATCCTCTCCACCTTTGATCACGAGATTTGATAGTTGTTTGTTCGTTGGATATAGTGATTTAATTTGATCATTTGCAGCGAGAAATCAGCTGTGAGTCACAGCATCACTTGGCTCCATCCAATAGCTGTTAAACAAGTAAACATCGATGGAACCACCGCCTTTGCCGTTTCTGGTTTGTTTCTCTTCCTGCTTTTCACACAACATCACTATTTCACATCACAAAACAGTCACTACTTACGTTTTCTTCGTAGGGACTCCCGCTGATTGTGCTTCTTTGGGAGTCTCCAAAGCTCTCTTTCCCACAGTACCTGATCTGGTTCGTACTCTGATCTGCCTCTTCCATTTTAGTTTTCTACTCTCACATTTTTGCCTAACTTATTTTCAAACAATTCAACGCAGTAAGTGTTGAATATTTTGATCCGATTACGTCACCTAACCTAGCGAGTGTCTACTGGAACAGGACTTTTGTTGTGTTTGTTGTTATATTAGGTTATCAGATTTCCTGCTGTTCTTTTTTTAACCTAATAAGCCATTCTGCCACTGCTATCATTTTTCTTTAATTCTACTGTATCGAGCTTTTATTTGTTTAGAGAAAGTCCTCTGCGTATAGGATCTATTTGACTAAGCCACCCCTAATAAATGAAAAAATTAAAAAAATAATCCAGCCAGTTGCTGATGCGTGTTATATCCATTTGCACAGGTGGTCAGTGGCATAAACAAGGGTAGCAACTGCGGTTATCACATGTATGTAGCATCTTTTCCTTCCACATGTCCTAACTGACACCCATAGTTATCTTACCACCATTTCAACTTCTGAACTTCAAATGAATCCTTTATGAATTTAAAATGAATGCATGTTTGCCAAGAGTCAGTGAAGGGGGAGGCAGGATCTGAAGCCCTCTTCCTTTGCTAAGAGCGAGCAAGTTGTTAGTAATGTCAAAGTTGGGTGTTGTTTGTTTGACAATTATCTTCATTAATCATTTCCTTCTTAGTTGATATCTTTATATATGAGGGAGTGTTCTATGTCAATTTGATCTTAAAATCTATATATTATGATCTAATCATAATTTTTTTTTTTCAATTGGAAATATTGTAATTTCCCCAAACATGTCATTTCTATGCTGCTTAAAATCTATCCAGCGGTCAGTAAAGAATCTTGGACCTGATAGCAAATGATGTAAAAGAAGGAGGTTTACTAGAAGTATACCCTTTAAAAAGTTTTCCATTGATTCCAAATGGAATTGCCATTATCATTGTAAGCATTGAAAAGATAATGATGATTCCAGTTCCTTGAAATCTGAGATGTGCTCAATTGTGATTTACATAATATTTCTTTCCATTATAGTTGCTTCAGTAGTTATTACTTTATGAAGAAACTTTTGCCCATAGCTGTACTGAGTAGGTCCCTTTGCAGTGTTTACTCAGGCACTGTAGCTGGAGCTCGAGAGGCCTTCTTCAATGATATACCTTCTATCTCCATTTCATATGACTGGTATGGCATATTTGCAATATGCTTTTGGTATGGTATATTGCTGGATTTATCTTGAATATTTGAAATTTTGAAACCATTTTGTTAGCTTATATAATTGTGAGTTGTGATTGACAACGAATGAATGTCTTGAGTAATGTGTCTCATTGGCATCATAAGCTATTGCAACATTCTTTCATCTACATCCTACTGTGGCAACAGCTTTTCATTGACCTGTCTGACCATTTGGAGGTTACTTTATATCCAGGATTAAAGGAAAGAGTAACCTACATGACTTCACCCTTGCTGCGCAAGTATGCATACCTATCATAAGTGCTGTACTGGTTGAGACAAAGAATCGAAGCTACCCTAGAAGATGTTTTTTGAATATAGATGTGCCAAACATTGTTGCTAACCATAAGGTATATCACAATTATTTTTGCAATCTGCATGTTTAACTTGTGATAAATGATTATTATGATATAGCCAGATAGACTTGTTCTGTGGATTAATCATCATAACATAAATTTATGCTGTGATGAAATGAAAATGATACAGGATAAAGGGGGATAAATTAAAATTATATGTTGTTTTTCATACTTTGTTTTAACTTTTCAAGAATTACTTTAAAGTATTTTTATTGTTGTTTTTGGTAATTTTACGTTGTAGAATTGGCATCTCATTAGGATGGAGTATGGTTTACACAAGTTGAAGAAGATTGATTTCTTACTAGCGTAGTTTTATTATGCCTGTTAAAAGGTCCTGCCTACTCTGTTTAAAGTGAGAAACATATTTTTTCACATTAATTTTGTTCCAACTATAGGTAGAGAGGTCAATAGTTTGTTTATAGACACGATTTACGATAGAAATTTATGGTGTTGTTTGATCCATGTAATTGACCCCACCTAGTGGAAAAAATACTTGTTTGTTGTTGTCGTTAGTATTGTTCCAAGTATTTTCCTTGTTTTCCAAGTTCCAGAATTTGTGTATTGAAATCTTGTTTATTTGCTAAAATTATACCTTCTCCAAGGACCTGTCTTAGTTATATCCTAAGAACTGTGCCTAGGGGTGGGAATATGTTAGCATAACTAGGGCCTATGGCTGGTTGCATTAGGTCTGACTCAGCCTAGGTCTTTACTAGATAAGGTAGGCCATGTTTTTTTTTAAAAGCCTATTTAGCTACAAAGATTAGGCTTTAGGCCATCCAAAAAACATTTTAAGTCTAACAAGCTGACCTATTTAAGTAAATATAAATAATATTAATATATTATTATTATTACTACATTCAATTTTTATTTCAATGTCTTTAAATTATATATTTGTTGATCTATTTAAAGGTTTAGGTCCATTGGCTTACATAAAGTCACAGGTCTGTTAGCCTATATAGTGGTAGGCTGGTTAGCCAATTTAAAGGCCTTATTATGAAGTAGGCCATTAAATAGGCTTTCAAGCAGGCTATTAAGAAAGTTAGGCTAGATTTATGTTTGGTAAACAGGCCTAGCTTAGGCCTTAGGTTTGGGAAATAAGTCTAGCCCATTTAAGGTAAGGTTTGGCCTGACATATTTCTGCTCCTCTCTGTCTATTATTCCCCCTTCAGGCAATTTCATAGAGAGTGGCTATGAAAGACTCCTTGTTAAGAGGTTTAAAAAATGTAGTCTTATGTTACTATGGCTTTTGGAATTTATTGTATTGGATAACTATGATTTTTGTCCAATTTGGATAAACTTCTAAGCAAGTAATTATAAGAGAAGTAAATAAAAAAACAAAATGAATTAAACCTCTTCCATACAATAAAATCAACTTATGAATCTCATCTTTTGGAGAAGTTAGATGACAACTTTTTTTTATAGAAGTTGAAGTGCATAAGTTGATATTACCTTATGGAAGAAGTTTAATTTATTTTACCTTCTCATTTTCTTCTTCTGTAAGTACTTATTGAAAAAATTATCCAAATAAGGTCTTAGCTCTCTATGTAAAAGCTAAAAATCTTTACTTGATTTCGTGACAAGAATGTATACTATCATGTTATAAAATGATGCAAAAGGGTAACTAATTATGGAAATAGTCACTGTACTTATGGGTTGTACATGAATTCTCCCAGACCCCCGCACAATGTGGGAAGCCTTGTGCATTGGGCTGTGCTTGACTGCTTGTTATGAAATGATGTAGTTTAATGCTGCTTGGTCCTCCTGAAAGTGTTGATTCTGTTGAACATTGTTATGAACTTTTGTGTGGGATCAAGTCACAAGACTAGACTAGACGCAAAAGACACCTTGCAACCTATAGTGAAAGCAAGAAGGAAACTCATCCTTGATAGAGTGCTATTAGACTAAGACAGTTTTTTTTTTTTTTAAAATATCCCTCGGAGACTAACATAGATTTTTCTGAAGTAGTTTCTTCCTTAATTCCTCCAATCCAAGTCTGCCTTTTTATAAGGCTACAGATAAGAAAGAGATCCTAATTGATAAGATCATAACCAACAGTTATCTTAATAAAAATAAAAACTAGAACTGATAAGGATTCTGTTACACAGAATCTTACCAAGGTAAAATCCATAAACAAAATTCAAAATTTTGAAGAGATAAAGTAATCCAAATTAACAGAAATAATCCTAAACAGCCAACAATTATGTTATTTTCCTCTTCTGATATTGTATCCCACAAGTGCATCCATATCATCACTCTCTGTCTCAACATTGAGCGTGTCCTCAAGCTCAAATTTAGGATAAACTTTCTGAAATTGAACAAGAGGTGTCCTATGGCCATCCTCCTTTGAGTTGTTGTCCTCCCTAGGCACTTGAATCCAAAACAACCTTTTATATTTATGCCCCACTGCATAAGATTTATCACAATTGTAACATCCCCCAGCTCGTCTTTCAGCCATTTCCGCTTGCATCAATTTTTTACAAAAGAATTTTTTATTGCTTCCAGCTGGCTTATTTATGTGTTCCCCCTCTTTAGTTGTCAAACTTGTCTGAGTGGGAGTAGTAACCACTTTTGAAGGATTTCCCATAGTATCATGTAGGGTCAACCCCATATGTTACACAAATAACTCCCTATGCCTTTCTCCACTTTAACCATCGTGTTTGTATTCTGTGTGTGATATCCTCATTAATTTCTCCATTATTTTGTATGATTGATCCAAAATATGTAAACTTAGAAAACCATGGTATGAATTTATAATTTTACATTTTGGTAGGATCTTATGATCCTTCTTACAATCCTACGTGTTATGATATTGCAAACTCTCCCAAACGTAAGTGGGATATCTATCTTGGCAACATTGGAAAGCAAGGACTGAAATTGACATTGGTAATCTTCCACAAAAGCTGTTTGCTTGATATTGGTGAGTTCACCCATGGGGTTATTACTTGTAGGTGGTCCAAATTGTACATGACAGCATTCCTTGAAGCAACTCTAATCCAATTATGGTTTCCTCTTGTCCCAGCTGATCGAACCATCATTGTGCTTCTCCTAAAAGGTGAAATGCAGCCAGTTCCTCCTTGCCTCCTTCAGCAGTCTATTGATTTGTAAAAAAATTGTCACAATGTTTTAGCCATCCCTAGGGATCTTTGGTGCCATCATAAGTGGGAAATTCCGTTTTTGGAATATCATGGAACCATGGACCCCCCTAACTGTGATTTGTTTGTCTTCTGAACCTCTGCTATGTCTTTGGTTTCCACTGCTCATTTCCCAAGTTTTCTCCAGCTGATCCTTTAGTCATTCCTCAAACCACCATGGAATGGTCAGTCATCTGTTCTCCAAGTGCATGTTGCTTGACAGCCATCTTCTCTGTTAAGGTATATAATTTCACGGCTAAATGCTTTGCGTCACCCATGTTGGTTGCTGATACCAAGTTTTTATGAACTAAGTCACAGGCCTAGACACTTCTCTGTTAAGGCATATAATTTCATGGCTAAATGCTTCGTGTCACCCATGTTGGTTGCTGATACCAAGTTGTTATGAACTAAGTCACAGGCCTAGACACGGAAGACTCCTTGTGACTGAAGGCAAGAAGCAGACTCGTCCTTGACAAAACCCCTCCTAGACTTACAATATTTTTCCAAAATAGCCCCTCCTAGACTTACAATATTTTTCCAAAATAGCCCCTCCTAGACTAACAGATTTTTCTGAAATAGTTTCTTCTTTAATTCCTCCAATCCAAGTCTGCTTCCTTATAAGGCTACAGATAACAAAGGAATCCTAATTGATAGAATCATAACTAACAATTATCCTAGTAAAAATCAAAACTAGAACTGATAAGGATTCTGTTTCACAAATTGTATCAAGCCAAAAATTAAAAAAATCAAACTTTTAAAAGTGATAATGTAATCCTAATCTTAATTAATAGAAGTAATCCTAATCAGCCAAAAAATATGTTGTTTTCCTCTGTTGATATTGTATCCCCACAAATGTATCCACATCAAAGACTGAGATTTTGTTTTAACTATCTGTCCTATGTATTTTTGTATCCTAATATTGAAGTTAGAAATTTTATAAATTCAAAGGACTGCCATTGCTAACTTTGCTGCAAGAATATAGTGCTTTGCTTTGCCATGCAATCAATTATAACTCTTTCGTGGTTGTCTTATGTGTGTCTGAAAAAAGGGTTACAAGCTAACTAAGCAGGGTAAAAGTATCATCAAGATGGGATGGAAGCAAGTCACTTCTGAGTCAGAAGGACGAAAAATGTCCTCTGACATGACCAATACAGATACAGAAACACCAAAGAATTTTGACTTATCATCTGTATCACCAGAACATCTTTTGTTTGCGAGAGAGGTTGGTTAATTTCCTTTTTCTTTCTTTTTATTTACTTGAAATACTCCTATTGTTATAAGTCTTGCACAGCTGAGTCTTGCACGAGTATGCTGTAATTGGACTGATTCTAAACAGAGTGGAGACTGTAAGCATTCAGTTTTGTCATATTCTGAAGTAGACATGAAGCTATTCGGAACATTAAATGGATGGACATTTCCTAATCCTTCCCTCCCCTTTTCCCCAAGGAAAATGTAGTGATCTTTTTATATCTTTTGTAGGTTAGAAGTTCTGTACTTGATGATGATGATGATACAGACTACAGATCTTTGCACGAAGGATATGTGAGTATATATAACTTTGAAAAAAAAAAATTAATTGAATACAAATACTAAACATTTCCATTTTTTAGATTACTGTTACTCCTCTTGCTGCTATCTCTCATGCGGAGCTAGATTGTCAGGCCTATTTAAAGAATTTGCTACAAAGTGTCCCTGAACTCCCCTCTTCATCGTCTTTATAATGCTGTAAGTCCTATCATGTATTTGTAGTTTATATAACAGCTTTGATGGCAATATACCGCTAGCAATAGTTGCTTTTACATTTTTAGCATCCTTGCTAGTTAAGAATGATTATTCTTCTATGTTGAATGGAAAATTTAGGAAAATTTTGATATAATGTGTTTAAATGACACTGCCACAAATGACATTTGAGAACCACCTTACCTAATTCATATAAGGGTTGTTATAAACATACATCTACTTTATCTTCTATCTCATTTCCACTCCATTTCTTTTATCTCTCTTGCTTTATCACATCCATTACTTTCTCTCTCTACCTTTTTTTTTTCTTTCTATCTCTCTACCTAACACTCGAAATCCACCCCAAAATGGAATGCACATTTATTATTTTTCTTCATGTAATGCCTATGTTCTTGACAGTTCATGGATTCATAGGTCCTGTCATTCCATGCTTGTAAAATTACTATCAAGAGTCAGTTTGATGTCCCCGTAAAGTTAGGAGTGAAAAAAATTTGGAATGAATTTTTCATACAACTTTTCACATAATCTCTAACTTCTCCATCCTCATTGTTAGGATCCAATTGCAAGGTATGGACATTGAGTCCTACATTGAGTCCTACATTGGAAGAATGAGATTCTAGTGTGGGGTTTATAAGACTTTGGGCTCTCTCATTACAACAACTAGCTTTTGTGATGTGATTTTTTTGAGGTTTTTATCAATTGGTATTAGAGCCTTCCACCATGTCTTTCAATTGCAAACGAGTGGCACGGGTGGTGACATTGGCACAATCAACCCCGCGTGGAAGAATGAGATTCTAGTGTAGGGTTTATAAAATTTTGAACTCTCCTACTACAATAGCTCGCTTTTGTGGTGTGGTTCTCCTAAGGATCTTATCATTCATCTTTAAAGCTATTGACCCTAAATTTGCATCATCATATTGGGATATGACCTCAAGATAGGAACCTATATATTCTTCTTATGAGTGTGATTCCTTGTGTGCCACTATTACAATTTACCTGAGTATTGCACATTCAAAGTTCAATGTTCATGAGTGAACCAAATTTGTTGAGTTTTGGTCATGCATAATATAAGGAATTGCTACTTTTCTTCACATGAATAAAAATATTGATGATATTATTGACAGAATGGATATGCAAATATTAAAAAATGTGATCAGAAGCATGACAAGAAAATGTCATTTAGTTTCTTTTATTAAAATGCAACAAATATGTTAAATTATAAAAATACATTGTACCTGGGTATTGATACATCATCAGTTGTTTAATTTTTTTGTAGGGGTGGCTTCAAATGTTTTATTGGAATACACCTTGGCAATTAAAATGATATTATTGCCAATCAAATGCTACTTTTCTTCACATGAATAAAAATATTGATGATATTATTGACAGAATGGATATGCAAATATTAAAAAATGTGATCAGAAGCATGACAAGAAAATGTCATTTAGTTTCTTTTATTAAAATGCAACAAATATGTTAAATTATAAAAATACATTGTACCTGGGTATTGATACATCATCCGTTGTTTAATTTTTTTGTAGGGGTGGCTTCAAATGTTTTATTGGAATACACCTTGGCAATTAAACAGGGAGGGAACATGTTCAAATACTTAGGATTTGGCTCTTCTAAAAAATAGTTCGCTTTAAAGAGAAAAGTGAGGAGTCTCAACTGTATTAAGGGAGTAGATTTCAATAAATCCTTGATTTATTATGCACATGTATTGTACTGTCAACCAATGTTTTTCTTATTGATGATGGAGATTTCTTTCTTTTTTCCTCTAAAGTGAGGGACTCCCTGTCTGCTTGCCTTAATAAGCATTTACACGGGCACATTCTGCTCATATATATCAGTCAAAATATTAGTACCCTGTGTAGCTCATATTAGTTGCCTTTCGTGACTCCCAGTTTAGCATCATTTGTCATGTGATCAATTATAACATCACATCACTTCTCTTTTTCCACGGGTTGTGACTTGTGAATGCTTTTTATTTGCACATTACTCGGGTTCAGTGGAAGTGACATCAGCTCAATCTGTTGTTAAATCAATTACTGTGATCCTGAGCAATTTGGTTGATCCGGTATGCATGTCATTGCTCCATTATTGTCAAGGGGGCAATAAAGACATTTCAATAGTTATATAATTGAATGAGAACTTATTTTCTGTGATCTAATAAGTAATAACACGTCCCCCATTTTTAGGTTGATATAGTGGCAACAATTCTTCTTGTTTGTTTTCATCCACATGAATTGCACAAGTTGTTGCTTGAATGAAGAAAAATTACTCGATCAATCTGATAGAAATTTAAATTTCGTCTTTGTATTTACGTAGATGTCATATCTCGTGCATATATTTAATGCTGACATGGAGTTGCAAAAAAAAAATCCTGATTACCGAATATATTTTTATTTGTTTCCAACGATCGCGGTAGATTTTACTCGTGATTAATATTTCATTGGTGGAATTTATGCTAAAATTTCTTGATGGATTCATTTGGTTTGTCACTTGTCAGTGTTTTTAAAGGAGCCTGTTGTTTCCAATATTTACTTCTAGCTTAATTTAGTAGAGACATTGCTGATAAAGGGCCATTTGTAGTTAGTTATCATAAAATTGGATGAAACGTACTGGCAAATTCTATTATGTAATTATAATTGTAAGTGATGGCCTTTCTTGGCTGAGCTATTCGCAGTTTTCTAAAACCTGCATGTTTGAATTCTATACAGCATGGGGAAAGGGTTTTGAATACATTGTGTTTTTGCCCGAAGCCTAAAAGTTTTGCCGTTTATGGTGGGTGCCATACTTTTGGGAACTAAATTTGCAATCCTGTGACAATAATAGGAATTTGAAAATAAATGATACTCTACCTGAAGATTAGCATCGCTAGTGACCTTTCTTTCTTCTTCTGAGACTTGGGGAATATAAACATTATTCTTTGCTTAAGATGTTAAACTAGTCTCAGCTTATATGTGCCGAAGTTTATTAGTGTCCTAGTAGGTTTCTTTTGAAACAAAGTTCAAAAACAAAATTTCGCCCTAGGAAGACTAGGATTTCGGCCTCATCACTCTAGGCTCTAGCACTCCCATGTTTCGAGCAAATGATGGGGTAAGGTATTTTCATTTCCCTAGCACAGAAAATAATTTATGATCAGAAAAAAAGAAAGTTCAAAATATTAACAATTTAGGCTTCCAAAGGTTAGGATATTGCTAAATTCTCCAAATATTTTTATCTCATTAAATTAGTATTTCAAATGTTAAAATAACATGATATTAGTCTTTTATAGTTTTTTAAAACCAAATTAACGTAATAACACTTTAATATTTGGGATATTAATTTAGTAGCCAAAATTTTAAGGAATTAACATAGTTTTTATAAAAGAATTTTTTTTCACATTTTACACATACATATAAGTGCTAATATACTTTTATTTTTTTTTTAGAAGAAAGATGTTAGCAAGTTATAAATTTTAGAAGTATTTTAACAAATTCAAATTATAACTCATGAGTGCTAATATAAAAGTACTTTTTAATAAGTTATATTTTGAAGTGTATTTTAATAAATTTAAAGTTATAACATGTTAACGTAACTATTCTAAATAAACGTGTGATTTATATAATCAAACCGAGTATGTGTGTGTATCACACTCAAACTCCACAGGAGTTTGTGCAAATTAACATTTTTTCTCTTGCAGTATACATTTTTGGACTTGTAGGTTGTGCTATCCATTCCAAATAGCTTTCACGTGTCAACTTCAATAAGGAAAATAAGGGAACAAAGTAACAAACTACCATTTCAACAACAGCTTAAAATAGACAGCTTACCAATAAAAAACCCTTATTGAGAATGAGGACTTCTTTAATTTGTTTTTCAAAGGCTAATTTATTCTTACTGGACCGGTCCCCGCCCTCCTAAAGGTTTTGAAAGCACGTACAGATTAAAGCATTCAAAGATGGATGTTTAAATACGCTCTTAATGGATACTTCATAAGACAAAAAAATCAAAGGAAGAGAATTATTCTATGTGTGGATGCTACAAAAGTTAAAAAAAAAAAAAAAAAAAAAAAACACTGTGTATGGACAACATAAATATTTTATGTACATTACGAGCTTCGTATCGATTCTGTTTTGTGCATAGCCCTCATTTTTTCAATGGCAAAGAAGATGAATGTGATTCCACTAGTATTGACCAGAGGACGTGCACGTCTTCATAGGGGCAAGATTTGACATCTTCATATAGAATGTATATCCCTCTTCCTGAAAATAGTAAGTGAGTGGAAAGGAATAATTAAATAAATTGCAACAGCTAATAGGATGAAGATAGAAAGGGAGAAGTGAAGAAAAACACTTGTCAGAATTCAAATGACGAGGCATTGCAAACTTGTACTTAATTTGTAGGAAATCTCATTGAAATGCAGGTGAAGGATGGAATTGTGTCGAATGTGATTGACTGTTTCAAGAGTAGAAGGTTTGTGCTAAAAATAAAAACAATGTGAAGAAGAGTATGCATAAGAGAATAATGCAGGTATGTATGGAACGTACTCTTCTTTTGAGTGGAATGCATCCGGAACCAAAGCTTCTTGAGTGGAGAGAGGAGGGATTGCAGCCACCCCATTTGGTGAAGTGGGTGTGGCTCATGCAGGTGTAACAAACAATAAGAGGGTAAGGTAAGAGAGATAAAGAGGAAACCTCTATAGCCTTTGCTTAAACAAGGGTGAAGATTTTGCGAGGTCGCTTTTCATGTTTTGGGACATATTTACATTCCCTTGCAGGCCAATCATGAAATTCACATTTGTGCTGGTACATTGTCCCTTTCAAACCTCTTATCCCTTATAGAAGAAAAAGAAAACACCCCACCAATCAGCTTTGCATCTCACACTTTCACTACCATAAAAAAAAAGAAAAGAAGCCTCTCTCGGTATCCAATTTTTCCCTTTCCCTAAAGAGTACTGCTAGCTTATGTCTCAAGATAAACTTCCTTTTTTTCACCATCATTTGGCATCTATATTGGTGGTAAAAGGTACACATTCGGAAGGTTTCCATATTTTGACACATAGGCCATCCCTCCTCTTGCATTTCAAGCAAGTACAATCTCACTTTTAAAGAGTCTCCAACAAGCCACACGAGCCTTTGTTTCCTGTTAGTCCACCTGTTCCTCTAGGGTGCCTTACAAGAGTCAAGACAATACTCACGAATGTCTTGCTTACTCACCTTCGACACGTCACTCGCATGGATGATTTGACTAACCCCACATTCCATTCCAATTGCTTTTTCCTCCTCTTTAATTTACTTTCTATCCATCAGAATTATTTCCCCTCATACTAATACGGATGATGAATAATGGTTACTACGTACCAAGCTATCAATAATGCTAGTATGGTGAAGTCTTCTAAAAGTTGCAAGAGGACATATTAATGGGCCTACCATTTCACAGTTAAACTGCAATGAAGTCCAAAAATAAAACAGGGCAGTTATTACATATAGGATGTAGTTTTTCAACAAAAGAAAAGATAATATATTTAATCATGTAAATGTTAATCCTCCTTTAACTATTTCTTTATCTTAAAAAAAATAGTTTTCTCAGTGTCACTAGGGTTTTTATTTAACTCATTTTTTTTAAGAGGAACCAATTAAATGAGTTCAGCGTCCAACTAATCAATGCAAACTGAATAGTTTAATCCTATTTTTTAAATGATGATATGAAACTGTGGATCATTGAGATCATGCAACTTGTTTCTATTTCTGGGCCACTTTCTTTTAGAGTAGTGTTTTTTTTTCATTAAAGATATTTCCTGACCCACCGTCGAAAATTAATTCTTTTGAGACCAAGAAATTATCAAAATGAGTATTATCTTTTTTAATAAAATCTTTTTTATTCACATAAACTGTTATATTTTGTTGATTCTTTACACCAAGAGTAGTTAGTGTTTTATTTTTTTCTTCTTTAAATATTTGGCATCTGAATAAAGGAGGGAAGAATCCCACTTTATGCATAAAATTAGTGCTGCTTAATGGCACGATGAATTACTCCACGAAATTTGATGAAGCTCTATTCAATTGGTTAAATATTAAATTAAAAAAAAAAAAAAAGTATGGTTGGACGGTTTGGCTCACTAGCAAGGTTACTTGAGTCAAGCTCCTCATCTTATATGATGTTGCACCTTCGTTCTTCCACCTTTTTATGAGATTGGATTTCTTTATGAATTGTGAGTAGTACATTTTCGATCCAATTTTTCATTATCTTAATCTGGCCAAAATATAATTTTAAATAAAAATCTAAAAAATACAACTCATTCTTTAATAAAGAAAAAGATAACAAAAAATAAAACTTAATCTAATTGAAAGAATTTTTATTTTTAAGGAAAATAAAACATCAAAACAATCGGACTAAACTCTACCTTTAAACAACTTCTCTTAAATTTAGAAGCTATTAAACTTCAATCAGTTATCTATTAATTGAGTTTTTTTTAATATAATAAAGAATTTAATTGAAATGTGTTAATAGGACAAAAGTTTTATTATCATGTATAATAACTATATTAAAACAAGTACAGTGAAAACTTTTAAAAGTTTTTAAGTAGTTAATGATGGGTGCTTTATTCACCGGCATTAGAGTGAGTGAATATTAAATAAGAGTACTGGTTCTTAATTTTGATGTTAGCCCACTTATTTTTATTAATTACTATCAGTTTTTTACATTAAAAATTTTGAGTTTAAATTTTACACTTGAACCAAAATTTCAATTTTTAGAGTGTACTATGTTTTATTTTTAAAATTTTTATTTTATATTAATAAAAAATATATTGCAAAATAAAAGTAGAAATAAATATTTTATTTTATAATTTAATTTTTTTTATAAATAAGATATTTATAACAATAAATAAAATATTAATGAAATATAAAGATGTGAAGTTATTGGTGAGATCTATTTAATAAATTTTGTAGTGGTGGATTGGAAGGATTGGTACTTAAATTAAAAAAGGATAAAAGTGAATACAGAAACAACCTCAAAAATAAATCTTGAATATTGGAGATCACCTTGCAAGTCATTTAAAAGATAATTTTTAACTAACAGATCATGTAATTTTTTTTTACAATACCGATGAGAATTAAATTCTATAAAAGATTAGACTCAAATGTACAAGTTAGAGTTGAACCTGTTAAAGTTAAAATTTAACCCTCTGTGACCTCACCTCTCCAACTTGTAAAAGTTTAATGTTATTCATTAATTCTGTAACAAGTATCTTAGTGTTTATCCTTAAGAAAGTTGTTAATAAGACCCTTATTTCAAGAAAATAAATTCAACTAATAGTCTGGTTATTCAATAATTTTTCACAATTTGAACATATTAAAAACGTACAATAGTACAAAAAATTAATTCAAATACATGTATCCAACTAGCTCATGAATAATAAGGCAAAATTTTAAACTTAAACTAAGCTTATAAGTTTAACAGATGAAGATGTTAGTAACTCGAGTTATCAGTATAGATCAAGCTTAATATTTGTATTTATATTTATTCTTAATAATGTCCTTGAGCCTGTGTGGGGTTTCAAAGATAACCGTACAGAGAAATAATGAAGTGGCTGTGAAGTGGAGTATAGAGTGAAAGCCCATGAATAGCTGGACCAAAGAGAGCATTAAGAAGGTGGGTCAAATAATTAAGTCCAACAGTCCAACAGTCCAAAAGTTGCACCCAGACTGCATTGACTTCTGATAACTTTAATCTGCAGAGTATTTCAATAATACTTGCTTCAGATTTCTCATTGATACCCTGCTGCCTCCATGGATTTTCACTGCCCCGTCACTATTCTTTTCTGATGAATATAGTAACAAACATATTTTTTCATTAGTTAAAATTGATTAAAATTTATAAACTTTGATGGGTCTCGTTATGATTTAGTAAGTTTTCTTTTGATATAAAAATAACAACTATTAAATTTTTTAATTTTTAATAAATTTTAACTATAAAAAAAAGTAACTAAAAGAAAAGTGTTCCTTTTTCTTATGTACTCTTGCAATCGGGTATAATTGATCGCTTTTTATTTACAAGTCTCGAAATAGTAAATTTCACACACAAATTCTACACGCAAATCGAAGTTGAATTTGTTTTTGTTTATTATAATTTACATTGAGCTATTCACCTAATGGGAGAACGTTAGCTGGACATTTTTTTTAGCATTTCAAGTTTCAACTTACAAACAAATATATCTACGATCCATTAGATTTATAGTCAAGTTGAGTTTTTTTAAAATATAAAAATATCTAATATTTTTTAGATATTAAAAATATTTAATAAAATATATTAAATACTCATCGATCAATACATTTAAAACACTTCTTTAAATAAAAATCTACGTCAAATTGAACCTATAAAAATTTTTCTTTTATAATTATAACTTCATAGAGTAATTTGATATGTAATTATACTTAATTCTATAAAATTTATGCATATTAGAAAATATATTCAATAAAAAATCCTAAAATTAGTTAAAAATTTAAAAAAATTTAACAAATTCTTATGGTGTGACTTCGCATGATAAGGAGATCATACTTAGTCAAAGTATGTCCTTTAAAAATATTATGATAATTTCTGTTTTTTTATAGAAAAAGTGACGTGTATGATACTCTTTTCATGTACGAGAAAAAGTGACACTTATTGCACTTTATTCACATGTAAGAAATGTATAGAATTTTTTTGATTTGAATCTTTAGGTTCGAGGCCTATAATTATGTAGTAATACAGGCTAGTTGCAATGAACACAATATGACTTAAGAATTATAATTTTAAAAACTTACTTGGTCACGTCCTTAGGATTGAGTTTGCTAAAGGACATATTTAGTTGATTATGCATGAGCCTAGTCTTAATCAAGTGGTCCATGACTTCTTAGCAAGCTCTCACACAATGTGACTTGGTGTAATAAGGAAGATCACACCTATTTATGAAATGTGTCATCTAACAATTTTCCAATAGTTATTGTCTTTTCCAGGGAAAGTGACATATATGGTACCTTTCTCATGTAAAAGGGAGTGATGTTTATTACACTTTAGCCACATGTAAGAAAGATTTAAAATTTCTTTGGTCTGGACTTACGGGTACGAGACTTATAGACTTTTCTAACCTTATAATAATTGTGTAATAACATAAACTAGTTGCAGTGATCAACCTATCATATCGACTAGTTTATAAATATGATTTGACCTTAGTATTGTGGTTTAAAGACATACTCAATTGCGCCTTTAGGGTTGGATTTGTTGAATGACTTACTTGATTGGCTATGCACAACTCTCCTCCTAGTTTGACAATCCATAATTCTTTAAGCGTTGAGTATAAAAACATAGATATTTATATTCTTGGTCAATTTACAATCTCTCAAGCATCAAATTTGAAAACTATAGACCTTTGTTATTCTTGTCCAAATGATCTACAATCCAAAAAACTGAATTTAAAAGTTAACGTGACATTCTTATTGAATGATCCAAAATTAAATTCTACTTTATTAGTTTTTAGAATGTTGGTATAAATTATCTTATATAACTTGGACCAATCTAATATAATTGAGTTAGAGTTTATAGGACATAAAAATTTCATAATCTATCATATATAAATAATTTAACATTATTTAATAAAAATAATATTAATAAAAAATTCATACATAGTAATTTTCAAATTCAACGGTGATTTTAACATATATATTATGGAAAATTCAAAATTCGAGAGTAAAAAAATTGAAGAGAATAAGTAAAAAAAAAAAACTGATATACTGATCACCTACTTATTTTCCCCATCTAGGCTTGGCAGGAAAGTAATAAATATATAAGGGAACGAATATTGATTTTACTTCCACATGCAGGTGAGTTAAAGGTGAAGAAATAAAATTAACAAAAAAAGGACAAAATAACAAACCTGTGAAAGCAAGGTGAAAGAAACTTATTGGGAGTTGGGATAAAGGTGATCTATTTTATTTCTTTGAGTAAGAATATGAGGTAAAAATGTAAAATATAATATCTATCTATTTATATAAAGTGTTTTTCTCGAATGATAATAGAATACAACGTGAAATTAATGTGAATAAAAAATGTAGAAATACAACGTGAAAAATAATAAGAAAATAACCTGAAATGAAATTGAAGAGTGAAAAATGAAAATAAAAATAAAATAAAATTTGTAACCAGTAGGATGTGAATAAAACTGTTGAGTAATTTATTTTAATAGGTAGAGTGAAACGTGAAAATAAAAAATAAAAAATGTTAAAAAATTACTAGAAAAAAGGTATGATGAAAGATAATATTTAAATACAGTTTTCTTTTGGTTCAATGGCTGGAAAGGTAGATGAAAGATATAATTTCAATTTTTATTTTATAATGAAAAAATTTGAGATTTTGTACAAATTATTTAAATTTCTTATGGTTTGATCGACTCTAGTGTGTTGAATATATATATATATATATATAATAAAAAATATAAAAATAAAATGTTTAATAAAAGAGTTGAAAACACAGAAAACATTTACCAATGGAAAAGAAAAGTGAACTGATAAACACTAAAAAAAACAACAAATACGACTTTCATTTGTTATCTTAATATATATTAAGAATATTTTCAGTTGATAGTTAAACATTATTTTTTTATAAAGAAATAGCTTCAGTAAATATTATTTTTCTCAACAAAATCTTTTCAATACATACAGGAAAATTGAATTCCTGACAATATATTTAATTAAGTAACTTAATTATTAATGTGTTGGTAGCTAGATAGATATATATGTTTTAACATATTTTATGTGTTAATTAAATACAATAATATATAAAAGATTCCTGGCAATATATATATAATACATAAATATTGAAATAAAAAATGCTAAACGGTGTAAATATGGTCGAAATGAAATGAAATATCTGACTATCCCCAAAAGATTTGAATTTAGGAATAGTGGAATACACAAATCAAGCTAGAGTATCTAGCATTTAAATCAACATTTATTTGCTTTAGTCAATGTATATTAGGGGAAAACCTAGCTCTAGAGGTTATATCGCATTAAATAATTGTATAGTACTATTTTTATCAAAAAAAAAAAAAAAAGGTATAGTACTATCTACAGTACATTGCAGTTCAGGAGTACACGAATTGAAATAAACTAGCCTAGTCAAACATAAAGTTCCCTTCAGTCATAGATTTCTTTTTTTCTATCATCATTGCTGTTGCATGCATCAGTCTCAGTAACAAAGAAATCTATAGCAAGAAGTTAGGTAATATTAATTAGGAAATTAACAAGAAGAAAACATAAATTTAGATTCATTGAAAATGACATTTAAATGATTAGATATGATCCAAGTACTTGTTAGAGTAAAATGCAGAAGAAAAGGGCAGGGGGCAAAAGTGAAGAATTGATAACGTGCTTGGAAGAAAGGAATACAATAGGATCTCAGAATCTCGTATGAAATCGACTGGACATGGATACTCATGATAAGGAACATTCCCTTTAACCTCTAAAGCAAAAAGAACAAAATGAAACCAAAAAGTGAACTCTGCCGTTTTCCATTTCTAACCCAAAAACACTATATATTAACAGTTCTTTCACATGCAAAGGAAGATCGATCGTAATGCACAAACCCTACATTCACCAGAGACAGACAGTTGAATAATAGATACATAGTCTGCATCTATTTTTACAATACATCACTCCATTAAAATGTGACTTGTCCCTAATTGTTCATTACAACACATCACTCCACATCTATTTTTCCGTTTAAGAGAACCGAATTACTTGTCACTTTTGTAAGTTCTACTTCTTCTTTAACACAGGATATATTCTCACATATTTCAATAATGTTATATTATTTTAATAAAAACACTGCATAATAATATACATTTCTTTACACAATCACCATTATATATTAAACAAAATAAAATATCATTTAATTAAATTTGGACAGTTGTAGCATTAATCAAAATATTACTTTGAAAATATCTTGTGACATACACTAACATATACGACTACTCATCCCACAATGTCCGTTCATATGTCATAGTCTCGGGTCTGGTTTTCCTTTTATTACTGAAAAATTATATTTATATATTTTCTACAAAAAATTGTATAGTAAAAAGAAAGAGAAAAGTACAATAAAATAATAAATATAGTAGAGAAATAAAAATAATATTATAAAATACTAGTTTAGCATAAAAAATTATACTGTTAATCAATAAAAAATTGATATATAAAATTTTTAAAATAACTAGTAAAAAATAAATAAATTTATTATATATGATAATTCGTAATTTAATAATAATTTTTTTATACAATCAATACAGTGCTATTTACTAAAAATATTATATAAATAATATATCTCTTTTTTACTAACCACCTCCTATGCTAAATAAATTGGTGCAAGATTGTTTCAGTTTAATTAATGATGTCAAATTCAAGATCTAAATACGTAGTTATAATAAATACATGAAAAAATAAATTTTTTATTATAAAAAAATTATTTAATTTGAATATAATTATTTTACGTAAAAAATACACATGTTTTTAAAAAAAAAAAGAAATTTTTTTTCTTAATTATCTTTTCTTTTCTCATTCCAATTCTCCTATTTTGGGTATATGTTTATAGTTGGTGTTTCCTTTTACCACTATTTTCTCATTTTCCTTTACCAAATAAAAATGAGTAATACTCTATCTTCCTGCAGATCTTCTTCCTACTTTATAAGAAAATATTAAATAAAAAATAAATATATTTAATATCTTGAAAATATAAAACTCATTTAATATTTATTATACACAATAATAAGATGATGATTAGACATCAAGCAGGAGGATTTAGAATTATTTAATAAAAATATTATATATATATATATATATATATATATATATATATATATATATATATATATATATATATATATATATATACTTACTTTATCTTTGATCTCATTTTTATTTCGTTTCTCTTTATTTATCAATTACTTTTCATCTCTGTTTCCTTTTTCAATCCAATCCACACCATTTTGGATGTATGTTTATAGTTGGTGTTTTCTTTTTGAGCAATTATCTTTGAACATTTTGTTTTTTAATTACACATTAACTCCTCTTATTTTTATTTTTTTCTCTTCCATATGACTTATCTTGCTTATATTTTTCTCTTTTTTAAAAAAAAAAATCTCTTATTAAGTGTTGAATAACATTATGGGTGTCTAAATATATTTATCTTTTCCAAAAAAGGAGCGTGTACTTGTTGGTGTAATTACTCTGGCAATGCTAGCGTGGAATGAGTGCAGCCTTTTGCACACACATGCGCAAATCCCGTTTTCATATTTCATTTCATACATCACAAGTTCACAAGGGAACTGTCAACATGAAAACGCTGGGTGAGGAATATATGTATTATCACATATTTCTGATAAATGATAATAGTTAATTTCCTAAGTAGACTATTATATTATTACATGAATACTAAAAATCCATATCCATGGACAGGTGTATTGACAGAGACAAAGATATAAAACAAAAAAGTCAATATATTTTAAAAAAGAATTATAAGACGGGCTGGTTTGATTAGCAGTCGTTTTCCGTTATGAATCAGTGTCGGACGCATCATTACTGTGGTGACCCATCTCACGCCATTGACCAGAAAGACATCGCGTTTTCAAACACACTTTTGCCGTTTACTTCACCCCGTATCAGTGAGTTTGCATGCGCAAGCGTGCTTCCTGCGAAACGCTGTTAACAGCGGTCGTTTCATGACATATACGGCCTTTTAATTTATATATTCAGCGTTTCATTCACTCTCACTCTCTTAAGTTGAAGGGTCTCAAAATGAGTAAGAAGGAGCAGAGAGTTGAAGCAGTTCTTGACCTCATCAGGAAACAAACCCCCCTCACTGTTAAACAGGTTCTCTCTTCTCTCTACTTGTAGTTGTCATTCTTTCAAGAAGAATTAATATATATGTTTTGTGTGTAGGAGAAGTTTTGCAACTATGATTGCGTGGAACGATTTCTCAAAGCAAAGGGGGATAGTGTGAAACGAGCTGCCAAGCAACTCAGGGCTTGCCTTTCTTGGAGAGACAGTATAGGCACCGGTATTATTACTTTTCACATTCTATTATTCTTTTGCAAAAACATTCATTTTACTGGTTTTGTTATTATTATTATTATTATTTTTCTAAAAACAGATGATTTGGTGGCGGATGAGTTCTCAGCTGAACTCGCTGATGGGTTGGCGTACGTGGCTGGACATGACGATGAATACAGGCCCGTAATGGTAATTTTATCATCCTAGCTAGCTTCTGTTTCGGTATAGTGTTGTAAGTTAATAATATAAGGACTTGAATTGGGGTAACAGATTTTCCGGATGAAGCAAGAGTACTACAAGTTTCATTCGCAGAAATTGTAAGTTTCCAAACAGATCCAAGAGAAGAAAAAGAAAGGTTTTACCCTTTTGTTAGTTTCACATCTGCTGTCTGCAGTAGAGCTAAACTCTGGTTTACACTGAAGGTTCACTCGTTTGTTGGTGTTCACAATGGAGGTGGCCGTTTCGACCATGCCAAAAAACGTACAACAATTTGTCATGCTTTTCGATGCAAGTAAGTACGTCCACCCACAATTCCCGTAATGCCGTTTCGCAAAACAACACTATTGAACCGAAAAATAAGTAAGAGGTGACAAACCAGACTAGACATGCAAACATGGGCATTCAACCAAGTCATTATTCCCGTTAGGATCACTCTGAGGCACTCTCAGAACGTGTCTGAAGTGCTCATGAAGTGTCACGGTCTACACTCCAATCCAATTAGTCACATGATACAAAGGCCATTAAACTGCAATTATTATCATTTTAAGTTTATTTCAAATACGATATTTTTATTTTTATTTTTATAAAAAAATTATGCTTTTATTTATCTAAAAAAATTGTTTTTATTTTTATTTTTATTTTTCATTTTATATAAAATAAATAAATTTTAGTGGTGATTCTATAAAATATTATTTATTTATTTTCATTCCTCTCGTATTATTATTTTTTGTCTCTAATTACGTTCATTTTAACGTTCTTAAATAATATTTACTTAATGGATATGAATTTTTTTTTAAATATTACATGTTTATATAATACTACAAATACGAAAAGTATCATTTTAAAAAGTATGTTCATTCAATTGATTTTTTTTTTCCAAACATGTAAGCAGTTAAACAAGTATAAAATACTAGTAAGACAAAAAATAATAACTTTATATTTTTAAAAGAGATAAATTATTTAAAAAATAAATAAAACTTGTTTATTACTTATATTATAAACATATTCAAACCTTATTATTAATATTTGTCCTAGAATTGGTTGATTTTGATCTTCATGCTTTCCTTAAATTATCCTACGGATCATAGAGTAATAGAAGCAGCAGATGTACCTAGCATACTCCTTTTTAGCTTTTGACAATAGCTAGTGATGTTTTGCTCTCTGCTTTATTACCCGGCCCAGTTTTATAAATCTTGATCACCCTTTTAACCTAAGTACTACTGTAGGACTTAAGGAGTCGATTGATTAAATAATTTTGGAGAGATTTATTTATTTATTTATTTAATTAAGCTAAGGACATGTTTGGTTGCAGGCTTTTACAGGTCTGCATCTGCTTTTATGAACTTACTACTGGCAGCACTGAAAATAACGGGGGAGTACTACCCGGGTCGGCTACATAAAGCGTTTATCATAGACCCTCCATCGCTGTTCCCTTACTTGTGGAAGGTAAAAAAATAATAATAATAAATAAATAAACGTTCACAATTGTGGCAGTGTAGCGATCAATGAACAATGTACTTTTTAATTTTGACTATATCGAGTATGGAGAGAGAATGATTGTGTGTGTTGAGAGTGCAGGGTGTGGGGGCATTCGTGGAGCAATCAGCAGTGACGAGAGTGGTGTCATCGTGGGATTTGGATGATGAATCAGCGGAATTGGATTTGGGAGGAAGAGGCATTAAGGCAGGGTCGTGCTCCTCTTCGCGCTTTGCATTCACGGTGTCCCATCACGTTGACTCCCTCAAACCCTGGTACTTGAGTCTGTCGGACACGTCAGCATCCATGAGGGCGACGCCGCTGCCGCAACGGACTCCACGGCCCTCTTTCCTTCAATCACCGGCGGCATTGTTATTGTTCCGGCGGGGAGAGACCTCCAGATGTCGGGAATCGTTCATGCCGTTTTGGAAGTTATACAGAAGGCCATACGACGAAATGCTATACAGGTCAAAGATGCGGGCCCCACTTGGAGGTACTCTCATCTTCTCCCCTCACAATCACATTAGACGACGCCACCTTTCACTTTCTCAACGTTTCTGAATCATATCTCATTACATCTCCCATCTTCTTTTGTCTTTCCCCAAACATCTAAACTACATTAATTCACTACTAGTGCATTTCAATTCAATCAACTAACTTACGCGCCAATCATTCTTTCCTTATTTTACCTCTATTTCAACTATATGTCAGTTCTCAGTGTCAACAAACAGAGAGAACCACCACGGCCATGCCATGAAAAATGTGCTCCCCACTTTTGTTGCTAGCTACCAATTGGTTTTCGTCAAATTGTGCCAACAGTAGTACATGCCTTTCATACAGGTGAAAAAGAAAAGAAAAAACGAAAATCACAAGATGAAAGAAAAATAATGGAACGAGATATGAAAAGTAACGGGTTCGGGTTCATTTTCGTGTCAAATATTTTTTTTAAGTGAAATACCAGTTAATACGAATAACCACATTACTAAAAGTTAACTACTAGTAAAATATAATATAATACAATATAATAACTACTAGTAATATAATAAAAATTTTATTGAGAGGGACAAATTTTATTTTATTATTTTGTACATTTGAAAAGAATTAATTTTTGATTATTGGAAAATAAATATTTTTAATACAAATAAAAAAGAATAATATAAATTTTTAATTGTATTTTTATTTCTTTTAAGTTAGATTGTGTACAGTTCTTTTGGCCTTTTTTTCGCTAATTAAATATTTTTTAAAATTAAATAAATTTGATTTTACTTCAATCTTTTTAAAACTGTTAATTAAAATAATTTTGAGGGATCAAAATTGAATGGAATTTAAACTAAAAATAGCAGAAGTGAAAAATCGCTTAAGCAACTCAAGTCGTTTGAAAATTGACTTTTAGAAGGTAATGTAAAGTCAAACTTTTTTTTTTGTCTATTAGTTTGTAAATTTGACTCTGGAGATTTTAATTTTGTAGAATTAACTTTATTATAAAATACATGTGAAGTGAAGTGATTTTTAATTAATTTTTTTATTTCAAAAGTGAATTTAATTCTAGTAAAAAATTTACTATAAATTTTTTACCTCAATACAAAATCTACAATATTTTTCTTATTTCTACCCCCAACGTGTTGTTAACATAAAAACTTGATTTAGTTGAATGCATTGAAACTTATTTTTAATGACACAAGTTCGCTTTATTTACGCCCAAACTTGCTTTTGGGAGTATGCGGCGGCGCATAACCAATCATTGTTAATTAATATAAACTTTTAATATTATGATATACATGATTAAATTATATTAGCAGCGAATCGATATTAAACTCAAATATTGTTGATAAGATAAATTTAAAATCAAAGTTGAAGTAAAGAGAATTATTCAAGACCGGTGAATAATTTATATTTTGTATTTTGCCATGACTGTTCAAAAATTATTATCATTTTGGGAATTGTAAGCATGGTGAAAGGGAAAGTGGACTCAAATATTGATATTCCTTAATTTAAAAAACATTATTAATCAGTGGCACAAATGGTAGAGTGCAGTGTCGAGAAAAGGTCTGGTCTCTTATCCTCTGATTAAACAAAACAAGGGAGTAAATGTAAACCTCGAGGTCGTCATTCTTTCTTGGACCGCCGCCGACTGGGTGCACATGCTCTATTTACACAGCTTATACGTTTGCCTAACTACATAAGTGAGCCATCTCTCCTTTTATAAATCAATTTAATTTGGTAGAATTGAGTTAAATACAAAATTCAAATACTTAGAAATACTTTGTGATATACCCATAATATATGAAAAAATATATAATTATTCAAAATATTTCTTGAGGAAAAGGATAAATGTCTCGTAATGAAAACATCCTTTAAACACCCAATTATTGAAGTGAAGCCTATGCTTATACACGAGCACTTGTATTAGGCATCAAAGCGCTTATTCCTCTTACTTTTAGATGGTATTTTAAAATTTTAGATGCTTGAAACAGATTTACGATTTTCAGTGGTATGCTTCTCCCCTTATCCATCAAAATGGTTCCCGCAGTCATGGAACATGCCATTCATTTTCTTAGTACAATATCCTTGCCTCTATATAATATTTTATCGTCTTGCATTAAAGGAGAATCTGTCATATCGAAAGTAAATTTCTTATTAAATTTAATTTATTGATAAATCTGATCATTTTGAGATTCTATCACTTGATCACTTTTTTACTTCCTAAAACAAGAATACACGATAAATTTCATTCTTTATTTAATTAACCCCGGCTTTCATCTGTATAAATCTTTAGTAATTGTCATTGCAATTCAAATGAAAGTCTGAAACTGTTCACTTATGGTTTAAAAATCATATCACTTATTAAAATAAAACGATGTTATAAATTATCAAATAACTTATAATTGAGTGAAAATTTGTAAACCTAATTTATTTATAAAAACTTTAAATTCAACTATTATGATAAAATTTACTTTTGATAAAAAAAAGTTACTAACTTATTGGAGCTATCATTTTAACTTAATTATAACTACATACACTGAAACTCATCTTCATGTGATGGATCCGATCTATTTGGCATTATTTGCCAAATAAATGAACAAATAAAAAGGCAGTGCCCAATTTTAAATCTGTGAGCTGAAACAAGGGAGAAACGGAAAGAGAACTGATACTTTGAGACGATTTAAATAAGTTTTTACTCAATTCCGCCACATCTTCAACACGAGGAAAGCTGCATTACCATTACATAAGCTTCAAACCATTTATACAAGAAAGAGACTTGTAACTATTAATTTCTTAATCAACGATTGGGAATTATAATAAAATTAAGGATGTATATTTAGTATAACAAATGTTAAAGTTAGTTGTATGAAATTCTTATACTTCGATTATATTTTAATTTGTTTGATATTCTCCCTGCATCATTTTTTTTGTGATTCGTGGTATTTACGATCTCGTTTTTACAAGTAGCCTAAACATCTCTGTAACTATTATATCATTTCAGTGAGCATATTTTCTGCAAGCTTTTTGATGAGTACAATTCACTATTTCACCTTGTCTTTGACAACAAGAGTGTCCTGAAATATCATATTAATTACTTGCTATTCTGCCGAATGTTTAGGCATCTTGTTTCGTCACCATACACAAAGTTGGTCATCTTAATTGTATTTGAAAGTAAAGGCGATGATTTTATTTTTTCTTATAAAAACCAATAAACTACAGAAAATAACACAAACACACATTATTTATGCAATGATATCATCTAGTCTTCTGGTTCAAGTGAAAGCTTGAAGATTATTCGAAGCATTTTCTGAAAGCCACAGCACAGCATTGACAAACTATAAGCCCTGATATGCCATTATCTGATCATAAACCAAAGGAGGAACCCCAACTTGCACGGTTCCATCTAGCATTTGCATCACTTGCTTCATTGAAGGTCTAAGAGCAGGATTTGGATGAACACACCATAGTCCAACCAAGGCCATTTCCTCAAACCTCTTGAAATCATTCAGCACTTCCGAGTCATGTCTCACCACTACCTCTAGTTCTCTAGACACCACACACCTTAAAACCCAATTTGAAAGAATCAAATCATCATCTTCGCTGTCTTTTCCATCCTGACAAGATTCAATGTGCCTCCTGCAGCAAATAATCTCCAATAGCATGACCCCAAAACTGTATATGTCAACTTTGGCAGTTATTGGTGCACTCCTTAGCCATTCAGGTGCCATATACCCTATTGTCCCTCTCAAATTAGTGTTTGTTCTAGTTTGATCCTTGTTCAAAAGCTTGGAAAGCCCAAAATCTGCAATTTTTGCTGTGTGATTGGCATCAAGCAACACATTTTGGGGTTTGATATCACAATGTATGATTTGGGTGTGACACTCTTCGTGCAAGTATAGTAAGCCTCTTGCGATTCCAAGAGCCATTTCAATCCTCTGACCCCATTGAGGCCTTTCTCCTTCTTCAAACAAAAAACTGGACAGTGCTCCATTTAGCATCAGCTCATACACAAGAATTCTATGGCTACCCTCAATGCAAAAGCCCAAAAGCCTCACCAAATTTCTGTGATGGGTACGGCCAATAATTTTGAGCTCAGTCATGAACTCACTTTCACTTTTCTCAATTTTCTTTTCCAGTTTCTTGACTGCAATACCAATCTCTGCATCATCTATTATTAAAGCACCACGGTAGACTTTGCCTGAAGATCCCTTACCAAGAATCCTAGTGAATCCGTCTGTTGCTTCATGCAGCTCCTGGAAGGTGAATTCTCTGAAGTTGATTCCAATAGCGTTTGCATTCAGAGACTTGTTTCTTCTTATTAGTCTCCGAGCAAAAGGATGGTAGTAGACAGCAAGAGCACCAAAGAAACAGGCAAGAGTGGCAGCAACAGCAAGCATAACCTTCAAAAAGACTCTTACATTAAAACTCTTCCTTTTGGGAAATTTAGATGTCCCAGACTCAACAGTGTTAGGAACTTTAAGTAGTGCTTTCTGTCCCTTTGAAGAAGAGCTATTTCTAGCACTCAGCAAGGGCAACCTCTTCTTGGCACATGTGGAGGTGGAATGGTTATAAGTTGCAGCAATGATATTACAGTCATCCAATACAGCCTTCTTACAAGCTTCAAAATCAACAGTTGTGCGAAAAAAATTAGTAGCAAATTGAAAATCAGTGTCGTCAAAGACCTGCAGCTTGAAGTTGTTCTCTGCACAGAAATTGATAACAGCTGGTGGGTGACAGCCTCTGGAAATATCTTGATGATCGAATGGGATATAACCCGGAATGCACTCACAGTTGACTGATTCATTGTCAGGAGAAGTGCACAAGCCATACAAACCACAAACAACATTCACTCTGCAGGGATCCTCTATAGCTCTCCAAACCCTCATCCACTTGGTGCCATTCTTTTTGTGATATGCATATTGCTGGAAATTTCCATTCTCATCTATTGTAGCACGGTGGTAGTAATCCTTGACCGGGGTTGAAGTGGTGTTGGTTAGATTATAGATGTTGTTGCCAGCGGTGCTTTCAAGGAACATGAGAGCACTAGTAGCATTAAACACCAAATTCGCGCTCGGTGATGAGGTTGAAGTGTACCAATAAGCAGGGTCAGACCATTGATACGCTTGGAGTAACAAGTTACCATCGTTGTGCATTTGTAACATGAAACTTCCCCTCGAGTAGTTTGAAGCTCCTTTGCCCTTGGAAAAGAGGCTTTGAGTACTGTGCAAGGTTTGGCCCGGTAAGATTGTATTGGCTGGAGAGTTGAAACTCTCCCACACAGAATTTGAGTTGGAGTCCTTGATCACGAAATTGCCATCATCTTGCATGTCGGCAGAAGTTGTAGTTCCAATATATATGTTCCAAGCAGTAGTTCCATTTGGGTATGCTACCACAAGGTTCCCTGTAGAAGTGAATTGTATTTGGGAATTTGATTCCACAGGGGGAATCTGGTACCATACCAGTGTTCTCTCCTGGATTCTTCCGAACCAAATTCCCACAAGAAAGAGACCACTGGGAAGAGCGTAGAATCCAAATTCAAAATCACCCGAGGGTGACTTCCATGTAGAATTTGATCCTGCACTGATGTTTGTATTTGATTGTATGGCATGTAAGACATTCAGACGTGAAAGTGAAAGTGAAAGTAGTGCAAGAATGCAAGGCAGAAACATTGGCGTAGAGTTAGGGAAGAACAAGGTCGGGTGAAGGTGTATAAAATAACAACTAAACAAAGAGTCTTATTCCACACTTGAATAACCCAACCTTCAAAGAAGCACTTAACCTACCCACTACTAACTTTGTATCCAATACCTCTTACTTTTCCACATTCGACCAGTTCAATGGTACTAGCATGAGGCGTGAAGATAATGGAAGTAAATTTTTCTTCTTTGACTAAGTCTTCTCCAAACTCTCAACAAGTCTAAAAAATTTAGTTATCCCTCAATTATATTAGACTTTTTTCTTTTTTTATCAAGTGTGAGTTGAAAAGGAAGGATACACTTATTTTTTATTATTATTCATTAAAGTTCTTGTTATTATCTTTACTCGTAAAATGTGATAATTTTAAGTTATAAAAATAACATTTAGAATAAATATGAACGTTTTACATGAAGGTGAGGAAGTTAACAATTTCTAATAAAATCGATTTATATCTTGAATGTTCGTATCATATAATAATCATAATAGAATAAATTTAATTTATTTTATTATTTTTTGGTGTTTCTTTTCTCATTATGTTAGTTATTACAAATATATCAATTTAATGATATAAATACAAAATTATATATATAATATTAATAAAAAAGGACAACATACAAAAGCATTAAAACAGAGACTGCCATTCCAACTATCTCTATCAATATGCAGCCAACCATATATTTATTAGGTAGAGAAGAGAAAAAGAAAATTCAGAATTGAAGTATGGAAGACATGAACCGAAACCCATGACGGAATACGCAAAGTGAGATCATTAAACCTAATTAGTAAGATCTTGCCTGTTTACGGCAAAATGACATTTAAACGATTGAGGGGCATTTCTTTCCTACACTGAACCACTACTATTCAGAGCTTTAATAGTTTCAACTGTATATCTGGAATAAACAATTTCATTAGGCAACCATGATTCTGTGGAAAACACCACCAAACGCGCGCTTGATGCTTATAATAAGTATTTAACGTGATTTTACAAGGAAAAAAAAAACTATGATTGGTTAGGTTTAACCAAAATTAAGTTTTAGCTTAAGATTGTATTTGAGTAAACTAAGATATATTTGAATTAAAAAATTATACTGAATTTTATTATAAACTTATTTTTAAAATAAAAGTTCATGAACGTCAATTCAAACAGTTTTAATCAAATTTAAATTTACATATACACAATAAAAAGTGGGAGAATCAGGTTGATCAATTATGTTGTATAATTGGTATTCAGCCCCCAAGTTCCAAATGATAAAAGTAGGATGCGAATGAAGAAGATGACATGAAAATATTAGATAAATTAAAAAAACAAAAAGAGAATTAACGTAAGGTGAATCGATGTTTTCATTGCAGTATGTGGCCAACAATCAGTTGAGTGGTGGAACACCGACTTCTATATTTCCTTCCAACATGTGTACCACCATTTTCATAGATGGTCGAATAGTTGGATTGGGATTTACGCACCATAATCCAACCATTGCCATTCTTTCAAATCTATTGAAATCACTTTCAACTTGAAGATCATGAATCACTGCGGCTCTTAAATTGTTTTCTTTTGCCAGATACAAAACCCAGTCTATGAGTATCATGTCATCACCCGTTGTTTCATCTTCAATTTGATGCAACTCGATGTGCCTTCTGCAGAATATGATTTCCAACAACATGACGCCAAAACTGTAGATATCCACCTTTGTAGTAACTGGTGCATTTTTGAGCCATTCTGGTGCCATATATCCCACCGTCCCTCGAGCATTGGTGTTTGTTCGAGTTTTATCTTTCATTAGCAGCTTTGCCAGCCCAAAATCCGAAATCTTTGCAGTGAAACTAGAGTCAAGAAGAACATTCTGAGGCTTTATGTCACAATGGATGATTTGTTGGTCACACTCTTCGTGCAGATATAATAAGCCTCTTGCAATTTCAAACACAATTCTTACCCTGCACTCCCAGCTGGGTTTACCCTCTTCTCCAAAAAGGAAGTTGGATAGTGTCCCATTTTCCATTTTCTCATAAACCAGAAGCCTATGTTTCTGCTCATTGCAAAAACCCACTAAGGCAACAAGATTTCTATGATGAGTGAGAGCAATAACTTGAACTTCTGTAACAAATTCTTTCTCACCTTGGTCTTCTACTTGCTCCAGTTGTTTGACAGCAACCTCAACTTGTTGACCCTCCAAGTTTAAACTCCCACCATACACCGTACCGTAGGCACCTCTGCCAAGTTTGTCCCTGAATCCATTTGTTGCTTCTCTCAGCTGTTGGAATGAGAATGCCTTTAGATTGATATCCATAGGCTTTGACTTTGGCTTTGGCTTTGGTGGTGGCCCTTTGTGTATGAGATACCGACAAACGGGGTGATGATAAATGGCAGTAGTTGCAAATAGTGCAGCAAGTAGGGAGCAAGAGATGAGAGCCACTATCAAAACAACCAAAGACGACGAACCCTTTTCATTGTCAACCAGAGGAACTTTAATCAGCGTGATATTATTGCTAGTGTCAGGGGTGATTCTAATGGCATTTATAATTGGCCACGTTTTCTTATGGCAATCAGTGCCGACTAAAACAGCAGCCATGCAGAGACAGTCATCCAGCAGTTCCCTCTTGCAGCCTTCCAAATCCAAATTATTTATGACCTGTAGATCAAGAAAAAAATAATCATTGTTTGGTATATTAGCATCTTGAATTTGTTTCACTTCCACCTTAAAGTGTGCGGCATCGGAATTAGCAGCACACAAGTCCTTGGCCTGACTGAGATAGCACCCTTTGGAGGGTACACTTGGATCCAAAGGTGTATAGCCAGGCAAGCATTCACAACTGAATGTTTGGGTGTCAGGATCAGTTGTATTGCAAAAGCCATACACCCCACAAAGTGCAGTCACTGTGCAGGGCTGGTTTACGGCCTTCCACTCAGATTCCCAATCGCTTCCACTTTCTTTATGGTAAATCAACTTCTGAAAGTTTCCCTGGTAATCGATCAGCACACGATGATAATAGTCCTCCATTGTGCCCACTACTTGATTAGTTGTGAGGTATTTTATAATTTGGTTGGTGCCATTTACCACGTAAAGAAAAGTTGTTGTGCTGTTAAAAATAATTCTCACATCTGTGTTGTGATTAGTTCCAGTCGACCAATAAGCCGCATCCGTGAACTGATAAGCTTTGAGAAGAATGTTGCCATCAGATTGTTGGATCTCCAAACTGTATTTCCCTGTTGAGTAGTCTACTGATCCATCTGTATTGGAATAGAGCTTCTGACCCATCTTCAAAGTTTGGCCTAATAAAAGAGTGTCCGTGGGCCAATCAAAGCTCCACCAGATAACCTTGGAAGCTGAATTCTTCAAGACCAAATTCCCATCATCTCCCATGACCGCAGAGGCTGTGTTTGTTCCATTGTAGATTGGAAATGAAGCCCCGTTGACCGGTTGGACCAAAAGTTTGCCACTTCGTGTGAGATTGATGGAAGATCCAATTTCAACTGGTTTGTCACGGTTTGCAGACCAGACCAGTGTTTTCTGTGGAATCTTGTCAAACCAAATTCCAACGAGATAGCGGCCAGTAACAAGGTGGTAAAATCCAAAGGCGTAATCACCAGACAATGATTGCCAAGATGAATTGGTGCCAGCCACAATGCTGGAGCCCAGTTCAATTGAGTTTATGACATTGGAACATAGAAGCAAGGCAAGAAAGTGAACAAGAATTTTGGTAGCCATTTTTGGTAGGAAATATTAATGCTGTAAAAACTGAAGTTCTATCCTACTGCATATGCTCAATGAACATCATAGATTTGTAGGCTAGAAAATTTTGACAATTATGCCGTGGAAGACTTTTGCCTGCGAAACATCACATCCAACATGGGATTGGCTGACTAGCATTAACAGCCTCCAGTCACCAGGAAGCTGATGGTAGACTTTAAAACAATCAAGATTTGATGTGTACCAATAACTTAAACTTCTGTAATTTTTTTAAAACAATCAAGACTTTAAAACTATCAGTGAATCATAAATAGTGGGCTAGAAAATTTCTTGGCAATTATGCAATGGAAGTCTGTTGGCTGCGAAACATCCCACCCAACGTGGGATTGACTGACTAGCTTCAACAGCCACTAGGAAGCCAGTAGACTTTAAAACAATAAAAAAGGAACATGGAAAAATTGTCTCCTGCATACCCGAACCTTCATTATGCAAGAATTCAAGGCAAAAAGATAGCTAAAGACATTGACTGCATTTTTTTTTGTGGAGTGGGGGAAGAACAGGATCAGGTCAAGGTGTATAAAATAACAACGAAAAATGTGAGGAGTGTTGTTCCACGGGATTGACTGATTGATTGCAAGTTGAAATAAGACGGCCTTCAAAGAAGCAGTTAACTTGGCCACGAGTAAATTTGTTCCACAAGTGCGTGCTACTGCTAATTTTCTTGATATTGCAGAACCACTCAAAGACCATAGTGCCCGGCATTAATACTATTCTTAAATCTTAGTCCTCACTGTGCCTCTGGCTCTGCCAAGTCAATCAGCCATTTAAAAAATGAAAGTTGCAAGTTATTACGTCTTTCTCTTAGCTTTCCACATTCGACCAGTTCAAGGTAGTGTCGTATGGATATGGATCAAGACTAAGTTCAAATTTCAGATAAATAAGGAAGGACACGTGTATTTCACTTTTGAATGAAAATCATGATTGACATAAAATGCAAGTAGCAATTAGTCTTGACCCCTTACACTTTTGAATGAAAATCATGATTGACATAAAATGCAAGTAGCAATTAGTCTTGACCCCACCACGAGAGTGCATACACATCCAGGGAGAAATAGGGACAAGAAAAGAAAACCAAAAACCGTGATACCTGATCTGACGTTAAATGAATGTAAGAATATTATTTTTTTAAAGATAAGAATAGTTGGTGTCTCCTATTTTCACCCAAGTAAGAATCCACTTCGATTAATTTGGGCCGATTGTACAGGTACTTGCCCGTTAATATTTTTATAATGACGAAGGCTCTACACAATATTATAACAGCGTCTACTATAGCACTTCTACGAACAATTAACTATAGTCGTAAATGCACTGCCAACAAGCAGGGTTTAATATCAACTCCTCAACTGGAGTATCTTGTATAATCAAGGTTGAAGGTTTCCCAACTGGTTGATCCTTATCATCGGCGTGTTTTAAAAATTCCAATGAAATCATTTTTGAACTAAAGTCTTTCGGCACACATTGTTTCCATTATTCTGGGTACAAAATACAAACATCAGACATGTCATGTATATCAACTTCTATTGCTGAAACAAAAGCAATAAAACAACTACATAAAAGGTACAGTGTATCACTTTATGCCTTCTTCTGGAGAGTAACCAAATCCAGTTTGGCACCATACGTTCTATTTAGCGCCTCCGCGCACCAACCATGCCCATCATCCACCGTTGGCATTCTTACTTCCATAACAGGAATTGCAGGTTGGCGAGAACCAGGCATCACAACACCAGCTAAAACTCTTAGCACATTTGCAGCATCTATATCCATGCACACATTGATTTCTGGGACTCCTTTGGGCGCCGCAGGAATTCCCATTATCTTGAAATATCCCAATAGGTGGTTTTCTTCTGCCTTTTCCCCCTCACCTTCATAGACAATGATCAATGCCTCGGTTTGATTATCATGAATAGTTGTGAAAACTAGATCCTTCCGTGCTGGCATTGTGGTATCCCTTGGAATTACAGGGATAAAGTTATTCCCATCAGCTCGAATCCCAATGGCAAGAGGTGTAGCTTGGATAGTTAACAAGTCCAAGTTCCCAAAGGGATCATTGATGCCTGAAGCGACAGCTCCTTCCACTGCTGCACCGCAAACAGCAGCTTCCAAAGGATTCATGCCTTTATAGAGTTCCTTCCCTTTGCATATGTTAGTAACAAGATTCTTCACCCTTGGGATATAAGAGCATCCACCTACAATTATCACATCATTTACATCTTCAACTTCTACCTTGGCATCTTGCAAACACTGGATGATAAGGCTTTCACATTTCTCAAACACCTTTCTGTTTACCTCCTCAAACTCCTCCCGGTTAACAGCCTTGCATATCTTCAAACCATCTCCCAAGTCTACATCAACCCGAGTGCAGGTCTGAGAGGAAAGCCGGTGAATTGCATCCTGGGTTGCAACTCGAAGCAGGCCCATCTGTTTAATTTCTTTGACCCCATGGTTCTTAAATAGATTTTCAGAATCTGGCAACAGATGCTGCATCATATTCTGAAGCAAGTCTTCACCACCAATGGTACTTCCTGCCAAGGCTTTAATCTGTGATACTCCTCCCGCTGTAGCAGCAATAGCAACATCACAATAACCAGCACCCATGTTGAAAATGAGAGCAATTTTCTCACTTCCACTGCCCATATTCTCATGAGAAGTCTGCTGTTGTTGCTGTCCATATAACAAAGCCACAGCTGTTGGTTCAGGCATCAACCTGAGAACATGAAGGCCAGCCATGGCACAAGCACGCTCTATCCGGGTTAGCTGAAATCGACTGAATGAAACTGGAACAGTAAGAACCACATTTCTTATTCGTCGTTTCAGCTGAGCTTCAGCCATTGCTCTTAATTCCACCAGAAATATTGCCAGGACTTCCTCTGGAGTGGTGGATCTCCACATATTGTTCACTAATGCAGCGATAAATGGGCGAACACCAATGTCCAAGGTCTGCACTAGAAATGGGAGATTCTTACATGCATGGACAACTGGGTCAGTATCAACTCTGCCAATCAAGCGTTTCATGTTGAAAATTGTGGCTCCAGACAACATCTCATCCTCGTGGGAGAGTTGACTGCTAACTCCACCAGAAGGGATATTATCTTTGAAGGTTACGTATGATTTCATAATCTTCTGATTCCTTGTGTTCTTCAAAAGCTCCACTTGGGAACCATTCCACACAGCAACACTACATTGTGATGTGCCAATATCAATTCAATTGCTATTTCAGAAAAAAGTAGATGATTTTTCTTCTCCAGTGGTTTCACTATCAGATGTCACAGTGTATGCAGGTTCCACCATCCTGCATTTAACAGACACAAGAAAGTTGAGAGTTTTCTCCCAAACGTTATAACGTGTTTAGCAGAACACACTGAACTCAAAGCTTAGATAATTAACAGTCTATTGTTATCATTATTTTGTTTGAACTTTGAATTCATTTTGGGAAACCTTGAGCACTCTTCAGTCAAAAAACCACATGACCATCACAGAAGTGAGGAACAACAAAGCATATATTAAAGATAAAGCACCAGGAAATGCCAAAGTAACATTTCATCATGCGATGATTCATGATTGATCGTGTCTCATCCATTCTGCAGTTGTTAAACTAGCTTTTCTAAAAATTTCTGTAGATGACGTTTCTAGAAGTAAATTTGCATCATAAATGTAGATTCATATGCAAGTATCTCACCACAAATCATACATAGTAACATAATCTTCCCAAACAACGGCACAAAATAAAATAGGAAACAATCTGATGTCGCTCGACAAGAAATAAAAATAGTATTTTAGTCCCTTGGTTGATGAGAACAAGGGATATGTTACAGAGCAAGAAATTTCACTGTAATTGGGAACAATTATAGACCCAAAGTAGTGGTGTGAAAAACAACAAAACACATTCCATTTGGGTCTTCTTACAAACTTCTACACCACAAGCTACCTCTTTCTCTAATTGGATATGGAGGTAGTTAAAGAGCATCGAGGGAAGGAATCCTCATTATTTTAAAAAAAAAAAAAACAGAGATAAGAGCAGTTCAAATTTTTATTTTCTTCAAATACATTCCGACATGAAAATGAAAGTGCGAGTGTGAGTATGATGATCACGTTCCATTAGTAGAGTATCAGTTAAAATAAAAAATAAAAAAAAATTACCATAACAAAAGAGAAGTAGTGAAGATGACAAACCTGAATGAGTCAGCACAATGTGATGGACGAGAATGAGAAGCAAAGACAGATTGATATAACGGCAACACACTCACAAATGAAGAGGTGCTGGAGTTCTAGAGCCTCCCAGAAACCGTCTAGTCTAGTACTTTCTCCGCATTCTTAGTTAGATTTTTAAACTAAAACTAGTTATAATTACATTTTTATTTTTTATAATTCGCTTCCTAAAATTAATTTATGGTAATTTAAAACTGCTAAAAAAATAATAATTAGTGACAATTTTACTAATTTCGGATATTTAATTACAAAAACTATAAAAGATCAAGAATTTAATTATCATTTTTTAATTTAAAGATTTAATTAAAATTTTAAATGATTGAAGGACCTTCCAATATATTAAATTTTTTTATCAATTGAGAATTTATATTACATTTATTTTAACTTGTTATTCATCCTAAATATTTTTATTTGATTTAAAATTTAATTCAAAAGGAAATTATTAGATTAATTTATTACAATATTTATTTATAAATAAATACTACTAGTTGCATTTATTTTATACTAATTGACGTTTACCGTTTTCTTAAGATAACTAATTTTTGTGTGTTGAAATAAAAACAACTTGCTCTTTCCGAGGCTTGAAGTTTCTTTTTAAATGAGATCAGGATATTATCCAAGGCCAAATAGGTTTTCGTTCGAACACGGCTTGTATCTTTAGGGAGTAATAAATATAAATATTTTTTTAGTTTGAAGACTTTTTGAGACATTACTTTATCTTTCTAATTTTTTTATTTCTCTTCAGCTGTAAACCGAAAATAGTTTTTTAAAATAAATAACACGTTATTTTTAATTTGATATTTGTATATATATATATCGTTTACCACATGCCAGAAGTGTCCAGACTCAGGTGGACAACGTGGCTAGTCCAAGGAATGTACTGGTACCTCTGATTGTTCTAGAGTATTGTTTTTCCCATTTTGATCTAGGAAGGTAAGTAGGTAACTATAGCATTTACTTGCAAAATGTAACACAACAAAACTTTTTCTTTTAACAACAAAACTAATTATTTACGAGTAATTAGCTACTACTGGCATTGTTGTCTATACTTGATAATCATGGATTATATAAATATTATAAAACATAAATTAAAAGGAAAATATTTTTAAAAATATGCATAATTCAATTAAGTTAAATTTTAAAAAGTATAGATTAAAATTTTAAAAATAAGTAAAATGTACGCAATTAATTTAAAAGAATCCAAATTTCAAATTTAAAAAAGTAATAAATAATATGTTTCATTATTTAAGAGGGTATTAACTAAAATATTTGACCATACTAAAAATAATACCATCAAAAGATTGAAGTTTAATTTGATGTATAGAATAGAATTATTCCATATTAAAGTTATATATAAGATTAATTGATTAAGTTTTAGTATACAAATTTAATATTCCATCGATTGAGTATTTATTTATCATATTAGTACAAAATATTTATTTACGACCATCGTTACTTAAAACAATTAAATTAGTTTAATGATGAGTAAATACGTAATTAAATGATATATTGGTGGAGTGTAGTTTAATTGGTTTAGTAAGATGTATAATTGTTATAAATTCTTCGATAATTTTGTACGAATAAAAAATAATATAAAAAAATCATTAAAATGCATCCAAACTATGGAGTCGTTTTTGGTAATTGACACTCGCCGCATTAGTTTCAATTCATATGTTACCATTCATAGTGATGTGGCCCTTTTTCTGTCTTAGGAAGGTGAAGTTGAGTGTAAGTGTATAAAGACTCGAGTTTCTTAGTGCATCTGCTCTTGGATTCCTTCTTAGTAGTCATTTTTGGCTTAGAATCAATAGTGAGATTTAACTTACCACATCTTGAAAAAGAAATTTAATTTCTTCAAGTGCATGGCCCTATCAGAGGTATTATATGAATAGTGAACAGGCAACATATACTGAACATCCTTGTTTAACATCATCAATAATAATGGGCCTACTTATTTTGTAGTCTACTTATAATATTACTTAATAATAATAATCAAGTTCGAATAGTAATGGGCCTTAACGACAATCCATGATCCATCCATTTAACTGAAGCATTATTGGGTTTTCATTTTGTAGTCTACTTATTTATTAAGAGTTTGTATCCAATTTTCAATCAAATCAATGTCATTGAGCCCAGACAAAATCAGATCAATGTCTGAACCCAAAAAAGAAAATAAAATAATATGCATAAGAGAATCGAAAATTGAAATTGATTTTTGGCATAAAAGCTAGAAAGAGCTTAATATTCAAAATGCTTTTTTTTTTCAGAAAATTAATATTTTTTTTTGTATGGTGTATAATAAGAAAACATTTTAGTGATATTAAAATTCATACGTTTTTTATATCTAACAATTAATTAACGTTTTCTATTTTTCTACATCTTCTTCCAAAAGAATTATTTATTTTTAATACAAAGATATCTAATTGCATATAATATAAAGAAATTGTTATTGTTCTTAGGTGGTTGATAAACGAGAATATGAATGTTTCAATATACATTAACTATGTTATATATTAATCAAGATTTGTTGTCCAATTTCTTCTTGTATAGCTTGCCCGAATGGATCTATAGCAACATGTTTTATGTTTCTTTAGTTGAACAACGTTTGGAGCGGCGAAATGTTTTCGTGCATATGTTGCAAGCCATATACAAGCACAGAACCGGTTTGTATTTGGCGAGGTTAACGTTGAACTATGATCTATTTCGCTTAAACTCAACTTAAAGTGTGAGAGGCTACTAAAAGTGGGCAACATCCTCTTGGTCAATTGAGACCATCCCAACAACTTTTGGTGCAACAAATGTAAAGTTCCGTTCTACAAAAAGGTAAATTGGAGGATTTTATTCATGAAAACTTTGGGGTCTTTTGATGTCTAGATGTCCGAACTGAGGGTTGTTGACTACTCTTTAAATGGCATGGAATGTTAGGTTTAGGAAACTTTGTTTAGAGTGTGACTCAAGGATTGTAGTACAGTGTGTGCAACATAGGATGGGACCTGATCACCCTTACAAATCCATGGTGGGGTTATTTTATAGTTGGTTCTCAAGGGAGTGTATCGAGAAGCGAACATGGTAGCAGATTGTCTAACATCGTTGATTCATAGACCACCTCGTAGTTGTGTTACTTTTATTCTTAAAGATATAATGAGACTTTCTACACCTCGTACCTTTTATATATAGTTTTGGGTCCTCTTTTACAAAAAAATATAGATTTAAAAACCACGTATAATATTTTCATATAATGAAGAAGATATATTCTTACCTGAGAAGGGAATTATATATGAAAATTATTACACTTCTAATAATGAAAATTTAAATTTACAACGCACAATATAAATAAATAAATAATTTACAACATGCTAACGGGATAAATGAGAATTGATTTACATGTTGAGAATGTTTCCATATGTTTTAAGAGAATTAAAATTTGTTATATTTGGTATTAATAGAATTTTCATAAATACATAAGTGACTTTTCCAAATTTTTTTTAGAAATAGTTTCATTAGATAAATTTATGTAAAATTTTATTATAAAAATATTTTTATGCTTTAAACTTATAGGTTCGAACAAGTTTTATTTTAAAAATATTTTTTTATAAATTTTTAAATTATAAACATGTTAGTATAATTTTTAATTTTTTATTTAATTTTAATATAATAAAAAATTTTGTTCTCTCTGATTTTTTACAAAAACTAAAATATTTTTTTAATGTTACAATAATATTATTATTCAATAATTAAAAATAAATTTTTTAAAAATTATAATATTTAATATATTAAAAAAGATTAAAATAATACCATATTTTATAAAATAAATTTATTTTTAAAATTGTATTAAGTATATTAAGAATATTTATTAGTATTTATTATTTTAGAATATAGTTTGTAAAGCAATCTGCATGACTACTATTTTTTTAAAATATTTATTTATTTTAAAAATAGTTATTAAACTAGTTAGTCCATATATTGGTCTCTGGAATTTTTTTTTTTTACTTTATAATTTTTTAATATTTTATTTTTATAGGCAGGTTGATCTACACAATTCATGGATCAAATCCATTTAATTCACAGGTTACTATAGTAAAATAACCTCTGTTATTAAATCAGTTACAGGTAGTTGAGGTAGTTGAGATAGTTATCCCAATATACATATGCTGTAAATGTAATTGTCTCTCTTCACCAAATTCATTTCAATCAATTATTTTTCTTGGGATTTCTCAATAATTAATATTTTATGGACTTGCTGAATCCATGTAGAGTGCAAACTATAATAACTGGTTTAAGAGTTGTGACCCGAATAAGCATATATACCCACTTATATGCGAGAATAATGCTCTTTTTTGTCAATACCCTTACTTGCAAGACAATCATTCTAACTGTTGGTGTTAATCTCTTCATTGATGCTTGTATATTGTTGCATCAACTCTTTCTCTTTCTCTTTCTCTTTCTCTCAGTATATATCCCATTAGAAGTATATTCTTCTTGACGGTGGGATCACGAAAGCACCTATTGCCTCTTGCATGTTGCATTCACCTGCTCAACTTTTCCAATAACGAGTATAATTAATGCCCTAGTCCTTTTAACCCAGGAATTAGTTTTATAGTCTGAAATTAAATAATGACTCCAAAACACTTATTATACCTAATAAGATACTTATCGTACAAAATTGCACCCACAAATTTACATCGAAAGTAATCTATATCGGCAGAAAAAAGTTTGGCTATAAAAGAGGAAAAGGTTCTTAAAAGTGGAACATATTCCTTCGAATAAAGGCTGGCCTTTCGACAAGGATATGTTTCGATCAACGTGAAAATTTCTGTTCACAAGTTTAAAATTCCATGCTTTTTAAATTGAATTGTTTTAAATCATTCTACGAAATTTCCCTATTAATCATCGTCATCTTATTTATTTTATATATTAAATATTAAATTATTTGTATTTTCAAAAATATTTTTACAAAATAATGGAATGATTAATAAAAAATATATCATTACTCTTTTTTTTTTAAAAAGACATATGATTATTGAATTCGTTTTCAGAGGAAAATAATAATGGATTAAATTTAATAAGATTTTATGTCATTATTTAATTTTTTCTTTTATATATAAAAATCAGAATAATTATCTTAAACGATAATATTTTTTAAAATTATTTTTTACACTAAACTCTCTTGATTATTGTTATTTATATTATAAGTATTAGAAATTAATTTAAAATTTAAAATATTAAAAATAATAAATTAAAAAAAATAGTACATTGAAAAAAACACTCATTAAAGAATGACAACTAAAAATATAATTGTGTAAGATAATTATTCTAATATATATACATGTTACTATTTTAGCTTACACATAGTATAAAATAAATATTTATTTTATCTAACTAAATTATATAAAAAAAATTTTAAATATATAAATTAGAAAAAACAAACTATGCATTAATCGTGTAAAATAAGTTTACGCGGTGATCCAATAACAAAACAACATATATGATAAGTTTGTTAATTTTTAAAATAAGTGTCTCTTAAACTATATAAAAGATATTTTGTAATTAGATGATAACTTAAAAATTATACTAAATTTATAACTTTCATAATTTATCTTATGGTAAACATTTGTTTTGGTCATTTATATTTTAAAAAATTAATTTTAATCTTTTTAATTATCAAACTTTAGTTAATATTATCTCTTCGAAAAAAAAATTATTCTCAAATTTAGAATATGATTTTGAACTAATTTTTAACTGATTCAAGATGTAAAATATTTTTTAATATGAGCAGATATATATATTTTTCATGTATATAAATTTAATGCGACAAATTTCACGTCTTGAATAAAAAAAATAGTTTAAAATCATGTTTTTTAAAATAATTTTTTTTGAAAAATAATATTAACTTAAACTTAAAAGTTAAATAATTAAATTAAATTATTTAAAATATAAAGAATCAAAACAATTTTTTACCGTAAGATAAAAAATCAAAGGTATAATTTAACCATAAAATTATTTTACATTGTCATTGTATCAATATTAAATTATATAAATTATATTACAATTAAAATTTATAATAAATAAATATTTTTAAACATATAAAATATATTTTATATTTATAATAAATAATTTATATTATAATATAATAATATATTTAATTATTAAAATTTAATTAAAAATATTAAATTTTATATTAAAACTAAAGATATTAAAAATAATAAATTAAAATAAAGAAGTTAAATACTCTTATTAAAAATATGGTTAAACTAGCTTTGTTCAAAATAACTACTCTCATTTATAATATATATGATAAAAATTGTATATCTAAATCCCAAAAGAAAGTTATATAATAGTAATAATAATAACTAGTATTTTAACTTGGTATTATATAAAATAAATATTTATATAACTAAAATTTATAATAAATATTTTTAAATAAATTATATTTTAAATTTATTATAAATAATTTATATTATGTATAATATCATTTTAAATTATTAGGTATTTTTAAAAAAAATATTAAAATAGATAAAAAGATAATTTTTTTGCTATAAACACTCTTATAAAAGAAGAATAACTAGAATATTCTGTTAAAAGATGATAGTTAAAAACACTCGTATTCTAGAGTAGTTATTTTAATTTATTTATAAAAGATAAAAAAATATAAATTTTATTTACAACAATAAAAGATCCAATTTTATTTTTCTCGTCCAGTTGTACAATGTCTTTATATACAATATTTTATTAAATATATAATTTTGATTCAGTTTAAATTAGATAATTTTTTAATTTATATTTAAAAGGTATTTCAAGTCAGTTATTATTTTTTATTTGATTAAATGTTGGTAATAGATTGTAGCCCTTAGTTATATGTATTTAATATTATATAAATGAAAACTCATCTCTCTCATAAGTTGGTCTGATGATAAAGGATGGATATAAGAAGAGGAGCTCTAATATTTAGGGCGCGTCGTCGTAGAAGAAGTTGATGAGAGTGTGCGTAACAAACTAGGGCTACAAACAACCCGTTTTTCACGCAAACCTCTGATTTTGCTCTTATAGATCTGCAATCAATTCCAATTTCCAAACCAACCCACAATTTTCATTTTTAAATTTTATTTTGATGTTTTATCTTCCTCCTTTGAATCGGAGTACCGATTTCTGAAACACTTGGCCGAATTGCGAAGCTGCAAAAGTAGAGAGTAGAAAAAGGGTTTCCGCCATAGTATGTGAGCAATAATGGGGTCTGGAAATATAGCACCTTCTTCTTCTGGGCGCCCTGACATGTCCATCTCCGGCAAGTCTTTTCATTCTCTGCGTTCAATTCTTTCTCCTTAATCGCTGCTTTACCATTTGTTACTGTATCATATTTTCATTACTATTATTTGCTGTTTTCCCCCTTTTTTTCATGTGGGTAATTTGCTATCAATTCCTTGCCCTCGGTTTTTGGATCTCTGTATTTATTTGTATTTTCCTCACGGTTTGGTGATCTTGTGTGGTGGAAGATTATAAAGCATCCACTTTTTTGTTTTTTAGTGTCTCTGTTTTGCGTTAATTTGGATGGGATGAGGAAAGTAAGTGATCATGGCTTGTAATTTGTGAGATCGTGAGGAAATTTATTATGGATGAGAGATGATTCGTCAAGTGTTTGTCTTGTAAAAAGGGGGATTGGCCAAGTGAAGAATTGAATTGACCTACTAAGTGCTGAAGAATCTATACGGACTGATATATTATTGTCTTGGGCATGAAATGGGTGCAGGGGTTTCTTCTGGAATCTAGGCAGGCATAATGCAATTCATTGAACTATTTAATTGTATACTGGGTTTTTGAAGCATTAGATTCCTTGAAAGGAGTTTTGGAGCTATGTTCATCATAATAGTCTACGTTATGATTGAATTCCTCTGTTAGTGTTGTAATTTTTAATTCTGTTTCGTCACAAAAATGTTGGAGTCTGGGGAAGGCAGAGGAGTCATGCCTGGTAAGAGTGTATGACAATTTGAATAGAAACAGGTCATGATAGCTTTTGGCATGAAGATAGAGCTTAGAGTTTGCTTCTGATGTGGCTGATTTGTTGTTCCTTAATTCTGGGAATATTGAATGGGACCTATTTTGCAAACTTGGTGTGCTCTTATGTTTTAAATTCTCCAAACAAAAAATTGCTGTAAGTTTTTATATCCCATATGCTGATTAATAAGTCTTTATTCTGTAGAGCTTCGTGAGAAGCACCATTGGGAGCTAGAAAGTTTGACACTGACCACACAACCCTTCAAAACATTGAAATTCTTCACATTAGCTGTTATGCAATACTTGAAGAAAACAGCATTTTATCTATTGGCAAAAGGTGGGTGGGTTATGCTTTTCAGTGTTGCAGTTGGGACTCTTGGCGTTGTGCTGATGACCCTTGGTTGCCTCCATGAGAAGGTATTTGTATGTATTCAGTTAGTAACATATGCATGATAGTTCTGGATCAAAGAACTTTTTATTTATGTTTCTTTTTTGGCTATTATATGCAATTTGTTACCTTGGTAGCATATATCTATAAATCCAAGCTCACTGAAATATTCAGTAAAAGCAGAAAATTTGTAATGTAACCACCCTAAGTGTTCATATTGATATTTTATATTATTGGCTGAAGATTATGCTAATTGGAATCAAATTTCTTGACTCTGTAAACTATATGAAGGATCTTTTTTTTTTTTTTAATTTCAATCATAACATGCACCATGTAAAGTAGACCTTCAGTTTATAGGTAGTTCTTTTGTTCATTTTTTGTTTAGATACTTACTTGGACCCCATAAATGCTTGCTCTTTCTGCAGCATCTTGAGGAGCTTCTTGAATATTTTCGCTTTGGACTGTGGTGGGTGGCCCTTGGGGTTGCTTCTTCAATTGGTCTTGGTAAGCAAAATAATTTATCCCCATAGGTGGTTCCCGATTGTGTAATGCAGGATAATTAGGTTACTGCAGTTGGTCTTTTAGGTAGCTTGTGTGATTTGAACTTTAAGAAAAGCAATTGCTTGCAATATATATATTTTACACTTGTAATTTTAAGGACTTATGATCCTTTTGCCATCATCTTGATCATGTTCCGTGTAATCCATGAGTTTGCATTTTCCCTATTATATATCTATATTGGTAACTTGTTGTTTTATCCTTCTTTTGGTTCAGGATCTGGTTTGCACACATTTGTCCTATATTTGGGTCCCCACATAGCACTGTTTACAATAAAAGCAGTGCAATGTGGTCGGGTTGATTTGAAAAGTGCTCCATATGATACAATACAATTAAAAAGAGGTCCTTCTTGGCTGGACAAAGACTGTTCTGAGTTTGGGCCAACATTATTCCAGTCAATATATGGTTCACAGGTTCCACTTAGCAGCATTTTGCCTCAAGTTCAGATGGAGGCTATTCTGTGGGGTATGGGAACAGCTATAGGGGAGCTTCCTCCTTACTTTATCTCCAGGGCAGGTACAGTATGTCTAGTTTTATCACTTGCTGTTCCTTTACTCTAACAAAGTCATTGTTAATTGAGTTGTTATAATAGTCTCATTTTAATCCTATACTAATATTGAGAAAAATGTTTACCATAGGATATTCTATCATTCTATGTAGTATTTACTATTTGCATCTGGCTTGTGGTTTTACTTGCTTCATTAATAGGATGGTGTGAAGCTCTGAAACTTCTGTTATTTTGTTAATCCTCTATAGGTGGAAAAGAAAAAGAAAAATCCTTCCAAGCAACAAAAAACTGATTCCAACTATTATTAATTAAATATTTTTTATGTTTTTCCAAAGCAAAGGTCAATCCCAGCTTCTGAATCTTTTTTTTTTTCATCATGGTTATCTACATAATGCAACTTGTGTATAATTACTTTACCAATTAAGGTGAACTTCAAAGATTATCTCAACTTTCAAGACCGCAGGATTATACTTTTCTTCACGTGGTCTGGAAATAATGCATCATGTTGCATAATACTTTAAATTAATGAAACATTCAATCTTATTGTTAGAAGAGGAGTGCTAGCAACACACTTTCTACTATTGGTTAAAATTTATTGGAAACTACAAAATCATGATTGAAGTTCATTTAATAAGGAATGAAACTCATACCATTTTGTAATTCCCAATAAATTTCAGCTAATAATAAAAAGTGTGTTATCGGCGTTTCTCTTGTTAGAAAGTTTGGCTCCATTAGCAAATGATAAAGAAATTTGGGTAAAATGTTAATAACTAATGGATCAAGCAAATTAAAGGGTTTGGCCATGTTCGCGGTTGGAGTGATAATATTATCAATACAGCCTAATGTTTGATTGCTATTGTATGTGAGAATAGTCATATTTATGCCTATGTTTCCTTTAATTTATGCCATATAGGCCATACCACTAATCTTAGATACAGAGTCCATCTGATCTTTTTGACATGACTTGCAGCTATAGGTCATTCTTAATATAGTATATTCTCCTACATGTCTGCAAAGAAAACTTTTGCCTGCAAACTGCACAATGATCAAATTTTGGATTTGGTAAATTATGAGATGACTGCTTTTAGGTGGGGAAGAAAAAGAAAGCAGCATGATTGGGTTTTGTTTGGAAACCTTTTTTTTAAACACTACTGCTAAGGCTATGATTTCAAGTATTTTTTTTACTATGAACTATTTTTCATCTCGGCGAATTTTTTTTTAGCTTTCAATAGATGACATTGTAAATCATTTCATACTTAGTTTGGAAATCTTTTATACAATCTAAACAAAACATATCATCTTGGAAATCACTTTTCAATTTACATATTGAAACACGAAACTATTTTAAACAAAATCATTTATAATAATTGATTATTGAAAAACATTCTCCACAAGTAATCCACAATCCTCATGCACACTTAATGTAATTATCTTTAGTTGTTAAATACTCTCATTTTGATACAAGTGCTTGGATGATTAACTAGTTCATTTTTAGTAATTTGGTGTTTATTAGTTAGTTTATTTAGCCAGTGTATATGATTCTGATCAAATTATTCATGTAGCACGCTTGTCTGGGAGCAGAGTGGATGCCATGGAAGAGTTAGATAGTGAAGATAAAGGAGTCTTGAATCGAATCAAGTGCTGGTTTCTTTCACACTCACAACATTTGAATTTCCTTACTATTCTAGTGCTTGCTTCGGTTAGTATGGACTTCGAGCTTCATTTTCAGCATGACCTATTATTCTTTGTTAAAATGTTTGTCTTTTGCAATCTCTTGATGTATTACTAGGATGTTATTAATATTAGTGGCCTTCTGTATTTGACAATTCCTGAGTTGGTTTGTTAGTCCTGACTCTATCATGAAACAGCTTATTCTTTTCAGCAACAAATTTAGCTCACCCAAATATGAATGTAAATTGATTATTCATCACAATCCTATCAATGAATTTGACCTTGTTTTTTATGTTTCTTTCCAGAATGGTAATAATTCTGGAAATAATAATAGTTACTTCCTTTTGGGGGGCGGGAAGCAAAAGGGGCTGTAATTTTAGGCATATAAAGTAGAATTTTCTGTAGTGTAAGCTTGACAGGACAATTTAAGCTAATTAGTCAAAATCTTTACTCAATTAGTACTGTTTTCTTGTTAAGATCTCTATTGTGGTTCTACAGACAATAATTTCATCACTGCAACTGCCTATTGGGTTTGATTGAGAAAATATTTTAGTCGTTAGCAATTCCTTTGTGTATCCTCCTCTAAAATAGCATTTGTTATATATTCTTAATCAACTTGAAAACAGCTATTAACTGAAATTATATTTCAGGTGCCAAATCCTCTATTTGACCTTGCTGGCATCATGTGTGGACAATGTGGCATTCCATTTTGGAAATTTTTTCTTGCAACCTTCATTGGAAAGGCAATTATTAAAACTCACATACAGGTTTGTATTAGTTTAGACTTCTCTTGTCCCCTTACCTTTTAATTTAGCCTTTTTTAAGCCTTTTATTTGCCTTGCAAAGACTCCTAATTTAGACTTGTAGCCTGTGAACTACAACAAAATGGTCCCAGTTTTTACATGGTTTTGTGGAAATATGGGCAAGGTTTGGTTTGTCTTTGTGGGAGCAGCTGGATCTTTTTATATTTTATATATACTATCATTCATGCGAACTCTTTTGGCCTTTGCCATTAATATTTATATTTATTTAAATGATGCAAACAAACACAATATTTTTATTTTATTGTGACTGCTCTTAACCTACATGGTGAACTTTCTATAGATTTATGACCATTACTTATTGTACTTTTTGTGACCCGGCAATCTTTTAAAAGAATAAACAAGAAACCATTTCAGTTCTCCAAAGATAAGAGTGGTTATCATTTTGACCCTCCAAATAAATACATTAAAATGGTACTTCAATGTCAATTTTTGACATTAGGTTAGTCATTCAATGCCATTTTTTACCTCAAATTAGTCCTCAAAAGAACCAATTTGATGTCATATTTGACATCGAAGGACCATATTTGTGTATTTATTGTTAGAGAACCAAATTGATGGCGCTTGTAAAATTGGAGGACCAGAATAAGTCTTACTCTTCAATAAAAAAAAATCCATTTAGACACAGCTAGCATTCTATATCTACAAAATTTGAGCAATCCTGTATGTTTATTCTCTTTGCAGACGATATTCATCATCTCAGTTTGCAATAATCAACTTCTTGATTGGATCGAGAATGAATTTATTTGGGTTCTCGGCCACATACCTGGTTTTGCTTCTGTCTTGCCTAGAGTGACTGCTAATCTCCGTGCAATGAAAGATAAGTATCTGAAAGCACCCCATCCAGTTTCCCCAAATAAGCAGGTACTCCTTAACTGCAATAGTAACGTTTATCAATGCTTCGATTTCGATTTGAATGTTAAATTTCTCAATAGAGTAACGGCCTCAAAAGTGTTGTTATGTCTTGGATATATTTCTAATTTGTGCTGCTTCTTTTTCCGGAAATTATTTCTTGTTATCTATCGTCTGCAGGGGAAAAAGTGGGATTTTTCTTTTACTTCAATCTGGAACACTGTTGTGTGGCTCATGCTTATGAACTTCTTTGTCAAGATAGTGAATTCAACTGCCCAGAGATATCTGAAGAAACAGCAGGAGATACAGCTTTCTGCATTAACGGGAAAGTTTACCTCAACAGACTCGGACGCACAATGAATTGTTTATGTTCTGCTTCTGCTTGTATTGCCCTGTTTTTTTGCGGTTCCTTCTGCAAGCAGAAAGTTGAAATTTAAATTACAACAATTCCTCATGGCCCCATGGAAGTTACCCCAAAAACTCTGCATCAGAGGTCCTGCTAGGAGCTTCTATAGGAATGGATATACATAGTAGGCAACAAAAGTTGCAACTTTTATTTTATTTGTGTAACCATTGTTTGGATTTTAGATTTAACCCCATATTAATTGCTGCTACAATGGAATTATGGGAGTCCTATTCTTTTGCAATGGCAAGACAATTGATTAGTTCCTTTATCTCTCACTGATGTTAGTTAGTTGCCCCCTCGAGATAATGGATTGTGATTTCAGCTTTTTCCAGCGATATGCCAATGAGATTCGTGTCTCAATTTATGCTTTAGTTTAATGAAATTTAATGCCATATTAGCAAGTGAATTGGCAGAAAGGGCCAGGCCAGGCCAGGCCACCCGTAAATTTCATTAAACCAAGTTACCCTTTGTTATCTATCCTTTGATCTGTTCCCATTTTAACTTTTGTTTATACTGCAATGCTTTCAATCCCAATGGATTCCCTACTTTGTAGCCCCATTAAAGGTAATATTTTTAACACTTCACAAGTACTATTAACTCATTCTTTTGATAGTCAAATTATATCTTAAAATTTTTTAGAATAAAAGAGTCTAATTATATCATTTTTATTAATAATTAAATTTTATTAAAAATTATAAAATTAAGTATATTATCTCTTATTTAATTAACTTTTACCTATAATTTTATATTTTTAAATAAATTTTAATATAAATAGTGTATTAAAGACCTGAATATTGAAATGTCATTTTCTGTACATATTGGAATTTAGACCGTTCGGACCTAACCATCCTATATCTGAATAACAAGATCGAAGTGTTATGGACAATTGTTGTAAATTCCATTGCATATTTCTTTACCCTTTGGCTTCTTCTGACACGACACTTGCCGAACTTTGAATTTTGTGAAAGTGCAGGGTGGTAACGTAGGGGTTGTTATCTCTAGGTAACCAACAAAGACATGAATAATGACAACTAGCTAAAACAGGTAAAAGGATTTTATTCAAAGCATATAATAATATATCTTGCAATTAACTCAACAATTTTGAAGATACATGTTTCGGGAGTAAGATATCAAGCCTAATTTCCCATCTAATTTTTTTTACAAAACAAAATTAAATTATAAATCATCGTGGAAATTATACTCATAATTATTATGACATTAATATGTCTCACAGTTTGACGTAAGGATGAACAAGGAATTTCCTAAATATTTTAAAGGCGTCTTCTTTGCTTTTATACACTAGAATAGTTTTTGTTTAGGATACTAGTATTATAATTTGAATTTAATTTTTATACATTATTAATGTAAAAAAATTTATACGCTCTCAAGTTTCAAGCAACAAGTAGGCGGTGCGAAGAGAAAAAAAAAAAAAAACCGTCAAATAAATGCGACCCAATGTTGCTTTTCCTGGAAAAAGAATATAAGGAGAATAAAGGGTAGCTTTTCCTAGAAGTTAGCTTTTTGGGTTCTTGCCCATCTTATTTTAAAAAAAGAAAGAGTAAAGCGAGCCATGCTTCTTAAGGTAAGGCATGGGGCAATTTATTCTCACTATTTTTTAACAATATTTTTTTTATAAAAACACTTTTTTAACGAAAAATTAATTTCCGTTATGAATTGTATACAGATATATAGTAAAAAAAATGTGTTTTCATTTCATCTATCGTGGAAACAAAAACAATGTTGAGAGTGAAAATGGGATGAGAAATGTGAGCAAGGGAGTAGGGGATGCCAGAGTTGTGAAGGAAAGGGAGAATGGTAAGGATGAGAGAAAAGTCCAGAATAATTTAGTCTTTTTAAAAAGTAAGGGGTGTGAGAATAGCAAAAAAGAGTGTGAGAATAACAAAGTCTAAAATGAATAGCTTTTATTTTAGGTCTTGCTATAATTCGCCGAAAACTAGATTGAAGAAAAAGCCCATTCTTCTTACCTAAAACCTATAGACAAAAGGCTCGATCCGTGTACTTCTCTAGCCACGCTTATTGACGCATTTTATTCCTATTTTATATTTCAAAAGCAAATACAGCTGGGATCCAAAAAAACAAAAAGAGAAAACAAATACGTCATATATTTTATTTTATATTTCTGAAAATAAATATACGACATTACTAACTTGAAAACGTGGGTTTGATATGCACAAAGAGATCTATACTATACTAAATTGATCCAAGTTTGACATAAATGACAATACATCTAATTACATAATCCATATATGCCATTCTCATTTTACTTTTGTTAGATCAATTAGTTACTCATTTTGATGTCCTGCAAACACAATCATTCTAGTTTAATTGTTATAACGTATAATTAATCATGAAAAGGGGACCCCCTTTATTTTAATTATCATTTGTTAATTGTTAAGAGAGGAAAAAATAACTTTGTAGAACTATAAACCTCTGACATCAAAATCTAGATTCAAGCGTTGAGAACTTAAAACAGTTGTCGAACTACAAACTTGTTGGTATTTAGATTTATATATGTATGTATACGTTATTAAGAAATCGTGCTTTCATTAGCTGTAGATTTGGAAGAGAAAATCGAAAAGACAAAACAGGGATTTTATAAGGATGTCATAGGCACGTGGCAACGTCTTATACATAAACACTATACATCGTAGTACGTAATTAAGGTCCATAGTTTCATGATTGAGATTAGAGATTTGAGTTAACAAATGAGTTGAAGTCAAAAGGATCATTTTCCCATGAGAGTACGTGGCAAGTTTTAACTACGTCGACCAAGCTGATAATTGAGTTGGTGGATTTTGTTTATTGCAAGCTTATAGAATTTACGTGCAGATGTTTGGATTCTTCTTCGTTGTTGGACGGTGGAGTTTAATTCCTCATTTTTCTTCACGATAATAATATCTTTCTTTGGTAGGTAAGTGCAACATTGTCTTTTATTGTAAAATTTGGTTAATTTTTAAATTTTAAAAATAAAAGAATGTCAGAATCGATGAAAACTAAGCTATAAGACTTATTGTTCAACTTCCGATTTTTTTGGTCAACAATGAATTCATCTATCTAACAATTTTCTTTTAAATATACCATCTTAAATTAATTTTTCTGATAAATGTAGAGTTTTTATTTTTGACAATTAAATGATGTTTAATGTAATAATAATTTAAGATTCTTAGACATGCATGTAACATCACATTAATTCTTTATTTTTAAATACATGATACATTATTGAAAATATATGTGACGTAAAAAAATCTGCTAATCTATTGTACAGCGCATAGGCTTCGCACAGTAAGCAAGAAACGTGGTTTCGTCTGAATGGTCAAATAATTTTAATTTTTTTTTTGGGTACACGGTCAAATAATAAATTAAAAACTAAAACAAAATTAAGAGTTTGATGGAAAAACATGTTCATGCTGGTGTGTACAGTTTTTGTGAAGAATTATGTGATTATATAATTTTCTTGCAATATTTTATATAATCTTATTTTCCCTCTTATTTTTTATTAAATCATTTATTTTATTTTATTTTTCTTTCTCTATTATCTGTGAAAAAAGTTAGGGCGGAAACTTGTACGATACACGGAATTATATTGCATAAAATTTAAAGAAATAAAAAACAATCAATAAATTTTTGCTAATGAAAATTATTGAAAAATACAAATTTGTATGATTTAATTTATCAACAAAATAATTTATTTATAAGTGAAAATTTTTTATTGTTAATAATATTCATATAAACATACACAATTTTTTCCTAAAAAAAATTACACTAGATTCTTCGTAAAAAGATGTATCTTATTCTATAACAAAGAAGTTTGTTGCGAAAAACATTTTAAAAAAATGGTATACATAAGGCCGCGCTTCAGAGTTGGAATTTAAAAAACAGAAAAGAAAAACAGAGAGATCGAGAGAAAGGAGAGTAAAATTTTAATTTTTAATAAATATTTTTTAATTTAATATTTTTAATTTAATATTTTTAAAATAAAAATAAATTAATATAAATTTAACATCGTAATTATATCTTTATTATTTTCAATCACGTCCTTAATTCATTCATCACCTCTTAAAAGAAAAATATGTGTATTAAGAAGATGAAAAGTTAATATATGGACATATGGTCCATTATAATGAATGTTAAAATAAAAAGTTCTCCAAATTAATTCTTATGAAAAAAATATGATATTTACGATTATTACATTTTTTTATTTTCAATTAAATAATTAAAGCAGTAACAATATAAGATTGTAAGGTAATAAAAAAAAATTTAAGATTGTATAAATACTTAAGCAGCATCACATTAACTTCTTTTTTATTTTTAAATCCATTATATTCATTATTCAAAAGTATTATACAATTATAATTTCTCTTTCGTCAAAACAAATTTCATATCTTGACGTCAAAATGATTTTTTAATGTCAGAAAATTATTATTAGATTAGTTCTGAAGATGATGGCTTTATTTTCTAAAACAATGTTAATAACATTAATCATTATTAAAGAATTAATTTAATAAATTTGCATCCCACAAAAAATTAAAATTAATAACTTTGTATATAGAAAATTAATATAATGCAACATATATTTTAGAGATTTAATTTTCCTTGATTTATTAGTGTGAACTAATAAAAAATCATCTTAGTTATGATTTTTTTAAAGAGTTTAATTTTTACATTATCAACCCATAAAAATTATTTTTAATATAATTATTATAAAAATTAACAAAATTATTATACATGTTAATTTATTATTACATAACAATAATTTTTTTTACAATATTAATACATGTTATTTATTGTTTTTAAATAATTATTATAAAATCAATAAATTTATTATACAAAGTTATGGATAATTAAATGGCAATGTAAACGTTACTCTAAGAGTATATTTGAATTAAATTCTATATTTTAGACCATCAAATAAATGTTTATTCTAATAATTATGAGAAGATAAGAAGTATGCTAAGAAGAGATAAGACAAGGACATGAAGAGGTAATTGATACTCAAAGGCAAAGAAATCACGGTTATTATCTCTGACTCTGAGATAATTTATTGGTTCCCATAAGTGAGTGGTATATGTTATTGCAATTTTCACGATGATCACATAAATTTGAACTTATCCAAATTTGTTGAACTGTGGTATGTGATACAGCAAGAATGTGTGGATGACTTAATATGGTATGGATCAGAGAAAAGTTCCCTAATGGATGGGCACCACTGCAGTATTTATCCGTGGCCTCCTTTTCTTCTTTTTCATTCAACCCTCTTCTTCTCGTGAACACCAAATGCATGCCTTGACAATTTTACACCATTTCTTTTTTATTTACATTATCATTACGATTACTGTCTTCCTTATTTTCTTTTGTTCTTATCTTCACATATTCAAATATTGCTACCATTGTTTTGGACAAGGAATTTCAATTAGTCTATTTTGAGGACTCCAACTCAGAAATGCTTCTTCACAAACTTAGCCAGCCACTCTACTTTTTCGGAAATTTACTTTTAGTGCTTCCCACGTCATTAATTGCTGGCTAAGAAAGCTAAAAAGCTTAAATTGATTTTAAATAGTTAAACTTTAAACTAGTTAGTCAATAATAGCCAACCTGAAATGAATCCCCGACTCGTGGGGTTGCATCATCTTATTGTATAGCCCTAATGTAACTTTTTTGAATTGTTTAATTATTGTCTTATATCATCTTGGTTCTTTTTAAGTGTTGAATTTTAGAAATAGAATCTTTTCCTTTTATTTATTATTTTAAAAAACAATTAGTATATACTGACAATAATTACGTTAAATATTATATTTAAGATAATTTTTAATTGATTATCTTCTAAAATTTAAGATAATATTAATTATTATTCTATCAATCATACTCTTATTTTTACTTAATGTTTAATTATTTTATACAGTTATCATAAAATAAAATAAAGAATATTACGTAAAAGAATAATTAATTAGTAAAATAAATATATGCCTATATCAATGGTTACACTTTAATCCTTCCACTTGATAATGATAATAATAATTTATAATGTAATATTTATGGTCAATCATCTTCGTATGACAACAATAATTTTAGCTTTTACTAATATCATGCTAGCAAAGATAATTAATTAATACGTGGTGGTGAAAGTATAATCAGTTGTTAATAGTAATATTATTAACTCAAACAAGTTCTAATTAATTCAAAATATTATATATATATATATATATATATATATATATATATATATATATATATATATATATATATATATATATATATATATATATATATATATATATATATATATATATATATAAAACATGACAATTAACTCAAACTTGTTGGTATTCATTTGACTCATCTCCTCATTAACTAGGAAAAGTCGTTTTGAATGGAAATAAGGTTACCTGCTTCACTATATATATAATTTTTAATTTCATAATTATATGTATTATGTATATAATTATCAGTTATATAATTATTTTTAAATTTTTTATTATTTATTAGTTTTTATATATTATTTAAATTAAAATATAATTATTAACTTAAATTTTATTTATTTAAAATATATAAGTAAAATAAATTAAAAATATTGAATTAGTTTCTCCAAACTCAATAAAATTTAATAATAGATAGGGAGAGCCAAATCTACTCTATCTCATTACCAAGCCTAATATATATATATATATATAATTACAATCATACACTTTTTGTTTTTATTTAATTTTCTCATAGGTTAAAATTAAATTTATAATAAAAAAATATTTTATTAATTTCTATATCTTAAGATAAATTAATCTGACTGTTGGCTAAAAGATATTATCGGTATGAAAAACAAAATATAAAGACTATAATTATTAATAATATAAATTTTAGTAACATGATAAAAAAATCAAATAAATTTAAGAATCTCCGTGTTTCTAGAAGAGCAGGCCAGACATGGTCACACGTTTCAGCCTTTTAGGTGACAGATATCACATTATGATCACATGTGAAAGCAATAAGAATTCGCTCACTTTCATGACACAATCTGCCATGTCACACACTTATATCATCCATTATCTATGTGGACTAAAATGAGATTTCAGATTATCACTTTTCAGCTACTTTTTTTTCACCCACACGTTTGCTTGCATAAACAGTATTATTAATTAATTTAACATTTTTCTATTTGAAACGTAAATTTTTTATGTAAACAAATGATAACAGCATTAATAGCACATGACAAAGACATTAATTATTCTATGTTTAAAATTTGTCCAAAATTTGCTTTCTGCATTTTATGGATAACAAAAGTAGGCCATATTAGATTAGATTAATATTACAATATGATCGGTCCATTCACTTTTTTCTTTATTATTTGTATGAGGAAACTACAATCATTTTTTTCCCGACATGCTACAAACAAATCATTAGACATTTTTGCTGTCCTAATTTTCTGGCAAAGCCTTCAAATATGGGAACCAGATATCAGTTGTTATTGTTTAAAAAAAAGCTACTTATATATAGAACATTGAACATTGTAATTACATTCTACGCTAATAGCATATTGCAAATCGGTTCCATTTTGTTTCGTATTTAGTTTAATATTATTGATTAAAATAAAACAGTGCTTTGTTAACTAGTTTTTGTATTTGATGATACTTTAGGTGGGGTTTAGTTGTTTTAATAATTTATTTCACAAACTTTTAAAGATAGGAAAAATAAAAAATATTTTAAGAATTATAAATAAAAAGTTACAATTACAAATAAAAACAACAAAAACAACCCCTTTAGTTTCTTATTTAACTGAATATCTTTATGCTATTTTTTCAGCATGGTTTTAAAATTTAAATAGAAAATTATTTATATTCAATATTTGACTGTAATTCAAACAAATAAGATTATTTATGGGAAAAAAAAAGAATATCTTTCTATGAGCAAAATTATATGGTGACCTCTTGTATTTTTCGCACGCGGTCCAGAAAACAAGTGTACCACAGATTTGCCATATTATGATTTTGGTTTGTGTTGGGGGATGCGTGAGTTCAAGGTTAGAAGTTTAACAGGAGGTGGTTTAGAAAAATCCGAACCACATGAGGAATTGGACCACTGACTAAACTATAGTAGGTCAAATTAACAACTTTGCATGTGTTCCGAAAAAAATAGTTGTTTTGTAATTTTCTTCCTCATCTTGTTCCCACACACAATATCGCCAAATCAAAACCCTTATTTTCTTCTTTGACGCAACGCGTCGACCTTGCAAATTGATTGCAATTCGCACTTTTCAGTACTGCCCCCCACCCTAAAATCTAATGTCAATCGTGTATTAATTTGGTTAAGTTATTTTTTTTCTCTATTTATTTATTTTGTTGAATTTTATCTTCTATTATTATAAATTTCAATTTTATTTTTTATTTTTTTAAATGTTTTAATGTTACTTTTTTATCCAAAAATATAATTTTAAATAGTGACATTTTTTAATTACTACTATAATAATTTTTTTATAAATTAAAAAAATTTAAATAAATTTATAATTTAATTTTTACATTATCTACTTTTTCAAAAGTCACTTTCTATACTTCTCTCCATGTCAATTTCCCCATCTTCCGTACCACATTTGGTAACCATTGAAGATACAAAATGTGCACAAAATATATATGAAAAAATTCTTGCACACAACGCAACAAACATGTAAAACAACAAAGCTGAAGGTACGTTTTACATCAAATAATTATTTTTAAATATATAAATTATATTATAATTAAAACTTTTAATATATACATATTTTTAATTGTAAAAATTATATTTTATATTTATAATAAATAATTTAAATTGTGATATAATATTTTTTTAACTAATTTCAAAAATATTGATATTTAATTTAGACATAGAGATTAAGAAAAGATAGGTTATAAAGAAATATATGATAAAAAAATCAAATATATAAATAAAAATAAAGGAAAAATAATTTGATATGCTTAGAGATTATTTTTTTCTAGTTGCAAAAATAATATGTAAAACACACCTCCAAAAAAAAATATTAAAAATGTTTAATTGAGAGAGTAGAAGATTAAAAGTCTCACTATTAAAATTGTATATTTGAATTTATAATATAAAAAAAATTGAAATTGATTCAAAATTATAAATTCTATATTTTAGTCATATAAGAAGTTAGAATATTAAAATTTAATTTTATGTTTAATTTTTAATTTAATTATAATAATTCTAATAACATTGAGTTTAAGTGTAAAAAAATCTAGTTACAACAATAATAGGTAACTATGACAATGGGTAAGGACATGTGGTGATAAAGGCAATAAAGAGACCATGATATAATATAGTGATGGATAACTTACTATGATAAGTAACAATGACAATAATAACAAATATGATATAACAATAATAGAAGTAATGTATAAAAGAATTTTGTACATTAGACATGAGTTTAGGAATTGTGATTAAGATGATAGGGATTAAAAATTGATTTTATTATTTTTAATTATTTTAGAATTCCATATAATTAAGCTTTAGAATTATGAGCCTAATTTTAAAAGTAAAAGGATTTACAATCGCAATAATTAAAAATGTAATGTCTAATTTTAATTATAACTCATAATTTTGTGTCTAATTCTATGCGTTAAAGGAATGATTGTGTTTGTTAAAGAATCAAAATTATAATTTATAATTTTATTCAATTATAGCAAAATTGAAATTAGCTCAAAAGTATAGAATCTATATTTAATTCCATATAGCTAGTATTAAATGCATGTAGAATTAAAATTTTAAATTCAATTACAACTCTATTATTTGGTGAGAATGATAGAGTTGAAGAAATAATGTTGTTGATAGTGGTAGTGATAGCTATGACTTGTGATGGTAACCCTGGTAAGGGTAATAATGATGTTGATACACATAGTGATAAGGCTATAGTAGTAGTTTAATAGAAAAAGACAACGACAATTATAATAGAGGTATCAAAGTAGGTTCTAACTCATGAACTTATTTGGTCCAACCAACTCATGTATTGAACAAGGTATAAAAATGAAAACTCATTTTATTGTAAGATGTCTTTATTGACTCACCTAACTTAAAGGTTAAAATAGGTTGATGTGAATCAAATTGACCTATCTTTTTTGTTTATTCTTTTGTCAATTCGAGTATAAACTAGTTTATTGCTCCAACTTTTATATTTTTGTATTTTTTTTTATATTTTTGAAATTAAGTGAGTCAACTTGTAGACTAACCCACCAACATGTGGTGGTTTGAATCAAATTATGCATTTTTTTTCTCATAGAAGAGTGAATTGAATTGATTCACTTTGACATGTCTAGAATGGTAGCAATGATATATAATAACAAGAGACAACAATGATAATAAAGTGTGAGGTGATGTTAGCTATGATAAGGGAGGGTGATAACGATTGTGGCATGATGATTTTAATGGTGATTATGACAATAATAACTACGAAATTAGTGTAATAATAGGGACTGTGATAATGATAATTATGATAATGATTATAGGTATTAAAGTGAGTTAATTTGGCTCAGTAAGAGTTACTAAAAAGTGAGTCAACTCAAGTTGACTCACTTTTTTGCGAGGTGAAAAATAAACAATTTGACATAAGTCACCACAAACGGGTGGTTCAAGTAAATTGATTTACTAGTCAAATTACATAATTAAAAAATAAAATATTAAAAATAAAAATATAAAAAACATAAATACAAAAAGACCAACAACATAATAACAACAAGTTCAAAGAATAAAAATAAAAATAAAAATAAAAAATAAATTAAAATTTTCTAAAAAATAATAACAAGTTGTGCAACTCTCCCATATTGATCAATCAAGTTGAAGTTAAGTAAATCAAGTTAAATCAACTTTTTTAAAAAAAATAAATTAATAATTTTAAACCTATTTAACTTATTAGTCAAGTCCATTAACCATTCTAAATAGTAATGAGATTGTCACAATAGTAACAAGTAACAAGGATGAATTTGCGAGTAGGGCCTTACCCCTCCTCCCTTAAGTTTCTGTATATATAACATTAATTATTACTGTTATTATCAATAATAATAATAATAATAATAATAATAATAATAATAATAATAATAATAATAATAATAATAATAATAATAATAATAATAATAATAATAATAATAATAATAATAATAATAATAATAATAATAATAATAATAATAATAATAATAATAATAATAATAATAATAATAATAATAATAATAATAATAATAATAATAATAATAATAATAATAATAATAATAATAATAATAATAATAATAATAATAATAATAATAATAATAATAATAATAATAATAATAATAATAATAATAATAATAATAATAATAATAATAATAATAATAATAATAATAATAATAATAATAATAATAATAATAATAATAATAATAATAATAATAATAATAATAATAATAATAATAATAATAATAATAATAATAATAATAATAATAATAATAATAATAATAATAATAATAATAATAATAATAATAATAATAATAATAATAATAATAATAATAATAATAATAATAATAATAATAATAATAATAATAATAATAATAATAATAATAATAATAATAATAATAATAATAATAATAATATAATAATAATAATAATAATAATAATAATAATAATAATAATAATAATAATAATAATAATAATAATAATAATATAAATAATAACAAGTTGTTCAACTCAACCAAATTAATCAATCAACTTAGAATTAAGTAAATCAAGTTAAATCAACCTTTTTTTAAAAAGTAAAAATTAATTATAGTAGTAGACAATAAGAATGAATTTACAATAGTATGGAGGTGTCTTGTCCATTCTCCCTTAAGTTTGTTTATATATATAACATTAATTATTAATATTATTATCAATATTTTTATTATATATATTATAATTATAAACATATTTATATACTATATATCATTAAAATATAGTTTAATGACTTTTAATTATTATTACATCTTATTAGTTTGTTCCTTTTTACTGTAAAATTGTTATTATAAGTTTTGGTTAATTGTTGTTGTGTTTATAAGAACGAATAATCTTTTAAAACATGAAAACGAAGTTAGTACAAGTCATAATTGGTAAACAAATTTATAACAATATTTTAAAACAAATTAAGACATAAGTTTTCTTTATCATTTAAGATAAAATTTAATTTTAATTTTCATATAAAATTATTAATATTTTTATAAAAACCATTACTTATTAAATAATTAATTGTTTAAAAATAAAAATATTTAAATAATTATAAAATAAGAAAAACAAAACAACTTTCTTTAATTGATTTCTGGATTCGTCCACGGTAAGCACTGACATTAGAAAAATTATTAGTGGTAGTTGTGCGGAGTAAACGTGAGGAATTAATACTTTATATTTTTTTTTTCTAAATTATTATTGGTATCAAAACTCTAGTTTCACACTAGTAATCTTTAGATATTCTCTAAATAGTATGAGAAGGAGTATGGAATGTATTTTTTATAGTCAAAATAATTTGCACACAATTTCCATGGATCATTTCTTTTTTATATTGTTATATAAAGTGGCCTCTACTTCTACGGTTCTACACGAGACTCGGACACCGTTGATTCCTTTCACTCCAACTGAATGATTGATTACAGCTTCATACGAGAATATTGCGTCACATTTACACACGTGTTAATATAAGAGTTGTATCATATTGATAAAGTCTATTTAATTATTTTACTTTCTAAAATATTGAAAAAAAAGGCTCGAAAAATAAATCGAGTTTTATTCAAACACAACTTTAGCTTTATATACCAAAATGAAAAACAATCTTCGCTTTGATGTTATGAACCTAATTTCTTAGAATACTTTTTGGTATAAAGATTCAGTTTGACTTTTTAATCATAAAAAACTTTTTTTATATTATCGATTAGAATACATAATTTTAAAAAATAATATTTTATATTTTAATTATATATTTTTGAAAAAAATTATTTATAAATGTATATTTTACACACTACTTGATTTGATGAGTGTCAAACCAACCGATTTTAAATGTCTTATTTAAAGAAAATGAGTAAAGTACAGAGTACGATCAAATCTACATAAACTGATCAAATTTACTTCTTTATTAAATTAAAAACGATAATAAACAGAAAGGAATATCAATAGGTAAACAATATTAGAAAATAAAAATAAAATTATTAAAATTCAATGGTAGAAAAACTCTAATTCAAAGTATAACTTCGACTCTGATTCTTAATAATGATAAATTCAGAAATGTGTTTTTTATTTTTAAATAAATCAATTCTGTTCTGACTATTAACAAGTTTTAATAATCCACTCTCATAATTACTTTTGTGATAAAAAAACTCGTTAACTTTTTATTTTAACAATAGGAACCCAAACAAGCTTTTAAACAAATTAGGTTTCTTTTAAGTTATAATACCACCCACTCTATATATAAGATTTTTATATTCTTTATTTGGCGTAAAATCTATTAATAAATCATTCATTTATCGTGTGAATGTATTTATAGAGTATTTTTAAAATAAAATTTATATTTATAATATTATTAACTAAAACTAACTAATTCAATTATTTTTTATTGTTTTTGATAAATTAAGTTATTTTTTATATATAAGATGAAATATAATATCATATTCCTACATTGTTTTACTATAAATTATTAGGAACAAAAGACAATTACAAATCCTATTAATTGGATAACAAGTTCTTTTTGTGCAACCAATAAAATAGTAATTTAGTAATAAACACTATAAAAATATAAATGCATAAAAAGAAAAAAGATAGAAAAATATTTATACACCACAAATTTGAAGAATCATGAATTTAATTATTCTTGAATTAGAAAAAGAGTTTTATTCCTCGTAAAATAAGAAAGGGTTAAAAAAATCCTAGCCCAACCATTACACCCATAATTAAAAAAATGCCTACATACAAATATGAATAAAATTAAGATCCTATAAAAAAATGTAGTAATTTCTAATTTTTTATTTTCTTCCTCTACTTGATTCCAATTAGTTTCCCACACTGCAATTATACCACTTTTTTAGTTAGAGTCTACACACAAAATTTGGACAAAAGAAATCTAACTATCTCATTTATTTTAATTAATTTATTCAGGGTTGTTATAGTAATTTAATGTTTAATTTTAAAAAATAAAAAAGATATTATATATTTTTAGTTAATTTTTTGCTTAATTACACTTTTGGTATTTCAAGTATTATAATTATGTGATTTTTGTTATTTAAGTTCTAATTATTTTGATTGGATTCCTAATTATTATAATCATGCGATTTTAGTACCTTAAATTCTAATTGCACAAATTAAATTTATCAAGTATTGTAATTGTGCAATTTTTGTCCCATTTGTTAATCTCTAGTTAAATATCTAACATATTTGTATTGATATGATAATAATATATGACTCGACAGATGATGTAGTATTAATGATTAACACGTCAAAATGTCAATGTCAAATTAGCAAAAATAAGTTGATAGAGAGATAAAAAAATGCACAACTGCAACAATCAAGGGATCCAAATCTCACTATTAGAACTTGAAGACTAAAAGTGCATATTTGCAATACTTAAGAACCAAAATTACACCATTGTAATAGGTGAGTAACAAAAAATGGAATTAAGCCTTAATTTTTCAATTTGTCTCTCTTCTCTTTCTTGCATTTCTCTCTTCTCTTTTATTAATTTGTCAACTTGTCTCTCATTAATTTTTCAATGTCTCTCCCTTCTCTCAAACTACATTCTTTCTCCTCTCTTCCACTATTTTTAAAAATTTTTCTCTTATATTAATTTGTCAATTTCTCCCTAATCTCTTGAGTAGTCATTGCATTCTCTCTTCTCTTATACTAATTTCTCAATTTCTCTTTCATTTCTCATTTATGAAGTAATAATGAATGAATTTTTCTTTTTTCTATCATTTCTTTTGTCACATATCTCCCTCTTTTCATCTTCTCTCACTTTTGAAGAGGTCATTTTGCATATTCATGTAAATTTCTTCTCTCTAGTAATATTAATAAAATAATTTAACAAAGATAAATGATTTATTATCCATCTTCATCCTTTTTTGACTAACTTTTTCTATATTTTCTTTATATATAAATCATTGAGATTGTTATTACGACAATTGTATATGTACATGGTGGTGAGGTAAGACAATATGAAAGGGAGAGAAATCGAATAAGAGAAAGAAAGAAAAATATATTTATTATTTTTAATTGAGATACGAGGAGAAATAAGATTTTTATTTTTAAATTAAATATTAAATTACTATACTATCTTTAAAATAAAAATAATAATTTTTTGGTCTAAATTTTTGATATACATTGTTAATACACTCAAACTAAAAAAGAAGTATGAATACATTAACATTCCTCTCTCTATATATTTTTTTGTGTGGGTGTATGTAATATCGAATTGAAAAATCTTTTTTTCAAAATTTAAAAAATTAAGTTACGTGAGATTTTATAAATTTTTTTAATTGATTGATAATGTAAAAATTATACTAATAATATATAAAAATGAAACTCATTTTATAATTAGGTTTAATTTAAAATATAGTTTTTTATTAACTTTAATTTAAAGTATTTTTTATATTTTAAAAAATTAGGTTAAATATTACCTGTTTATTTTATTATTATCGTAATTTTTTTTTTACCAATTCATGATATTTACATCATATAAAATAATGACTTTAAAACTAATTTTAACTAATATTACAATGATTTTTCTTAAGTAAATAAAGAAAGTATAATTTTAAAAAATAAGGTATAATTATACTTATTAATTAAAAATCAAGGATTAAAATATCTATAATTTAATAATTTATTATATATATTTAATTTCATTTTTAATAATTAATTTTTCTCAATAATTATAATTATAATTATATTTTATCTACGAAAATATAGAAACAAAATTCCGAGTGTATAAATTAAATCCGGGCTTTGACTTGGCCGCCGTCAAGAAAGAAGATAAGATAAAAGTAAAAAAGAAAATCTGAAAACGCCATGTGGCCCCCATCACAAATTGATGACGCCAACTACGCAATCATCACCGTTGTTCTCCCTCGCTTATAAATACGCCTTCACTCTCTTACCATAACCTCTGTACTACAACATTCACACACTATCTTCCTCTTCCTCTTCCTCTGTGTTCCGCATTGCATTTGCATTTCCATTTCCATTTCATTGCTCCTCGGCTTGTCTGAAACAGTAACCATGGCCGGCGGAGGTTTCACCAACGGCGGCGGAGGCGGCGATTTCGAGGCCAAAATCACTCCCATCGTCATCATTTCATGTATCATGGCTGCCACCGGTGGTCTTATGTTCGGCTACGACGTCGGCGTTTCAGGTAATCTTTCCTTCTTTCTCTCGCTCTGTATCTGTTCCTTCCTTTACAATTCATATACCTTTTTCCTTGTTTATCACGAACTCAACCATGACCTACCTAGCTAGACCTTTTTTTTTTTAAAAGAAAATAAAACGTTTTAAATCTTTTTCTTCCTTCTATGAACAAAATAATAAGAAACGACACCGTCCATCTTTTCAAGAGAATCCATATTTTTTTTTCGATTATATGACGGATAAGTGATCGGATATTTTTTTTATCTATTTAAAGGAAGAAAAGTGAAATTAATTTAGTAGTTGTGTGGAAAAGGATTATCAACGGATAATTTTAGGTGGATAATGGTTTTTTTTTAACCTAAAAAAGAGGATCAATTGTTTCTGGTTTGCCACGACGAGGGTCACAAGCCAATACGGGAATCTCACATAAGTTCCCAAAATTGATCAACCACCGTTCTTAACCAAACAACTTGTAAGGGCATTTTCGAGATTTCACATAACGGCCATCTTTCACCTAACTCACTTCCTAATGGCAATCTGTTCTGTGACTTTTGCCAAAATTAGTTACTTTAATCTTCCAATTATACATGGTCATATATTATCTATAAAGTAAAAATAAAATTGTGATGTTGTATTGAATGGTTGAATCAGGTGGTGTGACGTCTATGCCACCGTTCTTGAAGAAGTTTTTTCCGACGGTATACAGAAAGACAGTGGAAGAGAAAGGATTAAACAGTAATTACTGCAAATACGACAACCAAGGACTGCAGCTGTTCACGTCGTCTCTGTATCTGGCCGGTTTGACTGCCACCTTTTTCGCTTCGTACACGACTCGTAGGTTGGGAAGAAGACTTACCATGTTGATTGCTGGGTTTTTCTTCATCGGTGGAGTTATCTTTAATGCTGCTGCTCAAGACCTTGCCATGCTCATCGTTGGTAGGATCTTACTTGGCTGTGGAGTTGGCTTTGCTAATCAGGTTCATAATTTCTCTTACACTTTATTTTATTTTTTTTAAATATTGTCAATTACGTAACTAGTGAGTTAAGTTATTAACTATTTGGAATTATGATACCATGTTGACTTTTTGAGTTAGGCGGGTAATAATTAAAAATATAGTTATGGCACATGTATGCATGATTCGTTTATTGATTTTTTTTTGTGGAAATATTTTTAATTATTTTGAGTAAATTTTAAAAATTATAATTATAATCAATTCTCAGTGTTACGAAAAAATAACTTCTATTTTTTTATATAAAACATCTAAAGAATAATTTACTTTTTTATAGAATCTTTAAAATAACTTTTTTTAATTAGCTTAATCAACCGAACCATATCTGTCATTATCTATCACAGTTGTCACCGTGTCTAGGATTGTTCACGTTTGTTCAACAACATGTACAGTTCGATTATTTGCTAAATAGGAAATGGTTTTGTTTTCCCTAGATTTAAAAGGGGGCGATGTTACATAGTACGCCTCTATAATACACTTTATTAATCCAATTTGAAGTATCATTGGTCTTGTTTTACGACTCAAAACTCAATTAGTCAAGATTCCTGTGTCCCTTTCGTCTAAAGACGAAAAATAGTATATTCAGTCTTTGTGTGATGTGTATTGCGTGTGTCTATATTTTATATAGGGAAAGAACATGGCCGACCTATGAATATATATAAGTTTCAGAAATTAACATATAAAAAAATCCAAAGGCTTTGTCGTGGAGGGTACAGATGAATGTCCCCACAACAATCTTGTGGATTGTCATGCGCCAACGGAAGGCAATTCTGTAGTTTTAACTGAGACTTATGTGACAATTGTCCATAATTTTTCCTGATACTCCTAAGTCCTAATCGCCCATCAATTCTTACCATTGGACGTTTATAGGGACCACTTTTTGTACCGTGTTTTATTATTATTAGTTTTGTCGTTTTGACACAATTCTTTGAATTCCTATTTTGAAATGAGTTCCATATTTGAATTAAAAGTCCTAGGCCTTTTTGCTTTTGAAAAAAATGCATTCTGCAGTTCAGTATTTTTGTAGTTCACAAATTCTATTTTTCTGTCATTCTTTACGTATAGTTTACAAAGCAATACAACTAAACTGCTTGTAGTTCAAATCAATTAATTATAGTGGAACTAAATTATTAGTATCATAAAGCAAATTAATATTACTGATAATAGTTGCCTTAAAAGACTTTTTCTGGTTGGGCATCTCACTCAACTTCCGTGTTCAATTTGATGACAGGCCGTGCCAGTGTTCCTCTCGGAGATCGCACCTTCAAGAATACGAGGAGCATTGAATATACTGTTCCAGCTCAACGTCACCATTGGCATTCTATTTGCTAACCTTGTTAACTATGGCACCAACAAGTAAGTATCTTTTGTGATCCCCCATTGCTTACTTTTCTTCAACTGATCGAGTAGTTCATTGGAATTTGGAAAATTAAAACGAATCAGATGATGTATGTCTTAGAAAAGATCAAGATATAGTCAAAATAGTAGTCCCCACACTTTTTCCCCCCCTCTGTTGACTTCATTCGTGCTCAGGTTTTCATCACAGGTAATGGTTAGCAAATTGAACTAACTAGTGGATATTAGCGTGGGTGGTTCCGGTCAAAATTGTTAACCTATTGGAAAACAACAAAATTTTGATAATTTCTATGACTTTTATCACCATAATAAAAAAAAAGTGTAGCACATGCTTACATCTTTGCAGTGTGTTATCTGCTAACGGGACAGGTGTCAATTTAATTTTAAAGCATCTGTTTTGGGTCATTGGTCAAACGTGCGCATTCTTGAAAGAAACATGGATTAGGATCCCTCGCATTTCAAACTGCGGAAGATTTCAGACGTTGAACGTAATATTTTTTGTGATACAATATTAAAAACTAATATAAAGTTTTCAACAGTGACATCTTGAACCACATCCCTTGCTTATCTTTCTTAAATGCCAGAGGATCCTGTTCCAAGATTTTTCATTTTCGTAAAATAAAAAAGAGAGACAGAATAAAACACCAGCCGGACTTTCATTTTCTTTTCATGTGGTCGTAGCGGCCCATCTTGGTAAAAGGCCCACATGGTCGAGGCCCAGAAATTTTACGTATTTAATAGTTGATAGAAGAGGATACAGAACTAACTATTTAATAAGTTAAGGAAAAAAATAATGTTATTTTCAGTTAAAACTTTTCATAAGATCTTTTCTTTATCTCTTTATCTATCACATGACACTTGTAACATTTATTGTAAAAAAATAGTTGTAAGATAAGAAAAAGCAGGGTGAGCCATAGAAAGTGAAAACATGATAGTGGTTCAAGAGATTTTAGGTGTAAAATGATTGGTAATATTTGCAGACATGTGAATTAGCTAGCTTGTAATGATGCAGAATAAAAGGTGGGTGGGGTTGGAGGCTATCGCTGGGGTTGGCCGGCATCCCAGCACTTCTGCTGACATTGGGAGCGTTGTTGGTGGTGGACACCCCCAACAGTCTCATCGAGCGTGGCCGCATGGAAGAAGGAAAAGCTGTGCTAAAAAAGATTCGTGGCACCGACAACATCGAACCTGAGTTTTTGGAGCTTGTGGAGGCAAGTCGCGTGGCCAAAGAGGTTAAGCATCCTTTCAGGAATCTTCTAAAGCGAAGGAACCGTCCACAGATAGTAATTTCCATTGCCCTTCAGATATTCCAACAATTCACAGGCATCAACGCAATCATGTTTTATGCCCCAGTGCTGTTCAACACGTTAGGATTCGGGAATGATGCATCTCTCTATTCTTCCGTCATCACCGGGGCCGTTAATGTGCTCTCCACTATTGTCTCCATCTACTCTGTGGACAAAGTGGGACGTCGCATGCTGTTGCTGGAAGCTGGCGTGCAAATGTTCTTGTCCCAAGTGGTCATAGCAATCATACTAGGAATCAAGGTTAACGACCATTCTGATGATCTTTCTAAAGGCTTTGCTGTGCTTGTGGTTGTCATGGTGTGCACTTTCGTGTCTTCCTTTGCATGGTCTTGGGGTCCTCTTGGCTGGCTCATCCCCAGTGAGACTTTCCCTTTGGAGACTCGCTCCGCTGGCCAGAGTGTCACCGTTTGTGTCAACTTGCTCTTCACCTTCGTCATTGCTCAGGCCTTCCTCTCCATGCTCTGCCACTTCAAGTTCGGCATCTTCTTGTTCTTCTCTGGCTGGGTCCTCATAATGTCCATCTTCGTGCTTTTCCTTTTACCCGAGACCAAGAATGTCCCCATTGAAGAGATGACCGAGAGAGTCTGGAAGCAGCACTGGTTCTGGAAGAGATTTATCGATTCTGATGACAAAGTAGCCAATGTCTCTAATGGATTTGATCCAACCTCTAGGTTGTAAATTACGCCAATCACTTCCCTTAATATTTTAGGATGTTAAGTACAGTTAATTAAGCCACTTATTTTTATTCCCCCGCTCATATGTTGCTGCCCTAGACCTGCAACATTGTAATCACTTAAACAGACATCAAATATCCTGTTTTGCAACCCATATAAGATGCACTTTTTTATTTTTTCCTTCCCACGTTTTCTTTTTGAAAATGTTTGTTACCAATTAATTGTTTGTCTTTGGAAGGAATAATATAGATTGGTTACCATGCTTGCATATGTTCTGTACCGGATGTTGCTAGTCCATTTACCTTCAATTATTATTTTTATTTTTGCAAACATGGAATCACAAATCTTCAACGACTATTTTCATGCTGCTTGGAACTGGAAAATTGTAGAATAAACAAATAAATTGACGACTGGAGGCAGAGTGTATGGCTTTAACTTGGACACTTTGTATCGAGGACGGGTTCTTTATGTATAAAGCCAATTGTTATTGGAAAACAATGCTCTACGATCACGCTATGCAACCCCTAGAGCCTTTGAAACTCTGATGACAGTACCTAAATATAAGGGAGCAAGATGTAATGAAGAAAAATGAATCTAGAAAGGGTTAAGGAAACAGCAATTGGAGCAGATAGTATTAAGCACTTAGAAAACGAGTAATGATAAGCTAAAAACGTTTTAATATTTTAAAAATAATTACAACAATTACTTATCATAATATTACCGTGGAGTATGTTACTAGATCTGCGATTCTAATGAAATATTTTCTTAATAAAAAATCTACCAATAATAGTGAATAAAATGACAATGACAACTCGTCAATTTTTTTGCCTCCATTTTTAAATAAACACATTGTTTCGCTTGTTTTTTTTTGTGTGAGAAAAATCCTTTTCGTGTGCCTAATGGAAACTTAACCAGTGAATTAACATATTTATCTTGGACAATTGCTTGGTATCTGGATTTGATACTCGTATATTTATGATGATAACGTATTGGATGTTGTATAAAGCAAATGGTTATTGCTTTTCTCATGCGCAAAGCAATGTGATCTCCAAATGGGAACAATGTATGGTGGTTGTTATTCCATGATGACACTCACCAATCATTTGACAAGAACACGTTAAAAATACAAAAATGGTCATCATGGTTGCAATGAAGTGCAGTAGCCGCACAGATCCAAACCGTTTTCCCCGACATTCTTTCCTTTCAAGTCTCACAACATTACACCCATAACCACACACAACCAATTAAGGCCATCATGTTGCAAATTGTAAGGATTAGAGAATATATGCAATTAATATATTTCTATTTTTTATTTCAATTTCACACTAGTTTTGCTTTGACTAGTGTTACTTACACAGCTATGCTCTTCATTAGCATTGTGAAGATAAGCCAATATCTATGATTCAACCCCTATAATCCCTAATTAGGCCAACTTTTACTGCAATGCAATGCTCTGTCTCATCATTTTTTTTGGCATGCGCCCCACTTTTTTCATTGATTTTCACGTGATTGATATTTTTTGAAAGTCAAGGTAAAAAAACCCAATAAGATACCACAGTTAAAAATGCTCTTACACGCAATAATACAAGCTTGGACCACTTTTACTCTTAAGTGACACTTGTTTAAATTTCACATATATCTCATGCAAAATATTGATATTTTTTTGTCATACATTCGAATCTATTAAGGTTTTAATTTAACAAATGAAGGGACCAAATAAAATTTAGCCAAAAATTGGAAGACAGCCCTCGACCCACCATCCAAACTTGATTGCAACGAGACCTAGGGGGCCACATATGTTGTTTTGTTCTTATTAATAAGGAGGTTTTCATAAAAACAAATAATAACAAAAAGAAAAAGAGAGCCATAAAATTATCTAATTTTCAATAAATTTTGTAACTTACTAGAAATCAATTATGTTGATTTTTCATAAAATGTGAAAGTTTGTTAAAGAAAGAATGGGGCCAACTAATTCACTTTTCCGTTCTTCAATTCCAATACCCATCTCCCAAAGCCATGTAGTAAAGAAGGATATATAAAGATCCCAGACAGAGAAAACCTCAATTGCTCAAAACCTCAGGAAAAGGAAAAAGAGGTCTCTAAATACTGTGCAGAGCTTGTAGCCATGGCGTTGGTAGAGAAAGCTGTGGTTTTCTTGATGATGATGACAGCTTTCCAAGTTTCACATGCAGCTGTGCACAAGGTTGGGGACTCTGCAGGCTGGACCATCATTGGTAATATAGATTACAGGAAGTGGTCTGCAACTAAAAACTTCCAAGTTGGTGACACTATCAGTAAGTCCTCTCCCCTCACTCCAATTTTTATGGTTTATTTATGTTCATTGTTAGTAGATGAGTTCAAAATTATCTGGAAAGAAGATAATCCTTTCAACAGTACCTGCAACTGCAACCTCCTTTCAGAATTCACAAGTACTTTCAACTAACTCAGTCCTATAAAATCAGTTAATTACTCATCTTCATATGTTTCAAGGGTATGTCCTAGTAATTGTTATTAGGTCTATAGAACATCGCTATAGGACTGTTACCGGACTATCTACGTATGTCCTCTACAAACTTCAAGCTCTCTAGTCTTTGGTGTGAGGGGATCTGCTAAAAATTCCATGTCGACTAATAAAATAGTTTAGATAATATATATAAATGGGTTAATCTTTACTTTCCAAACCGATTTATAAACTTGAATTATGCCTTAACCTACTTTTATAAAAAAAATCAAAAGAAAAATAAACAATCTCACCGTAAATTAATGGTTCCATCTTATCTCTTTCTAGTCATGCATAATTTTGAATAGAAAAATTGGAGAATAAAGAAAAAATATATGAACAACAGTTCTCTGACTTTGGACCCCAACATTGCACATACAGGGTGAAAAAAATTTGCTTCTAATCACGCTGCTCCTTGTTATTAAGAATTAATGGGTCCCAAACATAAGAGAATTTATTTTTTAATCCCCTATCCAATTTTTTGCTTTCTTATGATTTTTATTCTTGCAAGAGGCATTTAAATATTTGTATTACGAGATACTCTCACCATACTCAATTATAAATAAATAAATAATTCATGAATGATTGACTAAAATATAAATAAATTATAACTAATTTTATCTTAATTATTTAATGATATTATTATCAAAATGTCTTTACTTTAATTATGATTTTATTTTAAAATTTTCTTTTTTATTTTTATATAAGTTTTAATAAAGAATAATTAAAAATGAAAATAATATTAACTGCATAACGCACAACTTTCATTTGCAATAGCTTCTTGGTTTTCATGGTGCACTGCACTTTTTTATACAGAAAGATGGGAAAGAACATACAATGGGAATGTTGGTTGGTCTCACGGTGGACTCGCAAACATTATATTCCATAAACCTTGAACCATAATAATTTGGAGCATGGTATTTTATTAGTAGTAGTATTAATGAAAGTGAAAGAATTAAAATAGAAATTGGTAATTTGTGTGATCAGTTTTTGAATACAATGCCAACTTCCACAACGTGATGCGAGTGACGCACGCAATGTACAAGTCATGCAATGCATCATCCCCGTTGACGACATTGAGCACTGGCAATGACACCATAAAGATAACAAACTATGGACATCACTTCTTCTTATGTGGCGTTCCTGGTCACTGCCAAGCAGGACAGAAGGTTGATATTAACGTGGTGAGGGTAACAGCTGCAGCAGCACCAACACCATCATCAGCATTGGCCTCTCCAGTTCCACCTGCTACTGTACCTGCACCTTCTCCTAACAATGCACCCTCATTCATTGTTGTAAAGGAAGGTCTTGTTGGTTTAATGAGTTTGGTCATGTCACTGCTTGCACTTGCTCTTTCTAGCTATGCATATTAATTGGGAACTGGGAACTGTACTTGTTAGTTCTTCAGAGTTTGCTTTATACGGCCATTTGGATTTTTTCTTTTAATAATGGGACATGTCAAGATATTTCTCTAAAGGTTCATTGTCAAGATCATTCGCCTAGATCGCAGGCATCCTTGTAAACGTTTTTGAATGCCAAGAAATTTTTTATTTTCACTTTGGAATTTTATATTGATGACCTGATCGACAGACAAACACAAATAAATACAAAGCCGAAATTTCTAGTTTATATTACTATGATGCGTGGATAAATTTTAAAAAATTATTAAGGTATGAATTAATGAATTTGAAGTTATTCTTATTAAGTATGAATTAATGAATTTGAAGTAATTCCAACTTAATCGATGATTTCAAATTTGAGTTTTAACTAAATATGTAGCTATTGAATTTGACTAAATATGTAACTATGTACTCGAAGAATTGTTTTTTTCTTTCATAGTAATTTTTTTTTTAACTTGAACAAGATTCTCTTTAAAATAATTTTATCACTCAAAACATACATGTAATTTGTATAAAAAAAATTTTAAATGTTTTATGCTACAATTTTTTAACATTTTCTTAAAGAATTTAACTAAAATATATTGACTTAATAAAAATATATATTATCTTCCAATCATACTAAAGATTATTGACCTTGAAAGCAAATACTATAAAATTTATCCAATTTTTAATTAATTAACTATTTTTAAGTTTTTTACAATAATAGTTTATCAAAATTAAATTCCCTCAGTAATAAATGATACAAAAATGATTCTTTCTTTTTCTTCTATGTTCATAGTGATCTACTCATTTCCATTCCTTCCATTCATCTGTCAAGAAGGTCTCTTGAGCTTTGCGAAGTCGATCATAAACCGATTTTTTTTTAATAAATCATAATTTTTTCGATTAAGTTACACGGCAAAGGATGCAAAAACAGTATTATTTTGATATTATATATTTACTTATGTCAATTATATTTAATATTTATGTTAAACTCTTATTCATCTTTATTATAACTCTTACAAGATAAAATATTCCTAATGAAGTCAAGAATAAAATTCAAGATAAAATATTCCTAATAAATAATAACTTGAAAATACTGATCATGACATTAAGGAAACAAAATTATAGTTTAAATATGAAATGAAATAAATTAATTTCTGGTAGTAATAACTATCTTATAAAATGTGATATTTGATACTTTTAATGAATTTTTACAATATTTATTGTACATTCCAAACTTAAAAAAATAAAATTAAACTTAAAATTAATCTAATCAGAACTTCTCAGATTGAATTGGAACAAATTTAAATTTAAAATCAAACTAATTTAATGGGAAAATCCCAAAAAGATAGGGCTAGATGATTTTGCTTCCAAATTGATTCAACCCAATCCGCAAATACTCCTAAATTAGGCACTCATTATAACAACTGCAAAGTGAAGAAAACTAAAGCAATGATCTCGACCAAAAAAGAAATGGAAAGAAGACTCAGATCTAAATAGATCGTACTAAATTCAACTATCATTATAATCAATTCTTCCTCCCTTTCCCTAGTGGTTAATATACAAAATTCTATGGCCTGCTGTCAACAACCCCATTCCACAGATCGGTTTCTCTAACCTATTTGAACATGGATACAAGAAATAATAAAGAATGATCTTCAAGGAAAATTGGAAGCGGAAAGGACTTCGAGTAAGTTACAGGCAGTGTTAGTCAGGTATATCCTGAAGCAGTCCGTTTAGCAAAGGGCGCTCCACATCTATATTCCTTGTCGTCAATCTTTTATTCTGATGCCGAATTCTGTGATGAGAAAATCATGAGCACAACTTGCTTAAATCAATTTATTGGAGTAAGTATATGAATCCTGGTAGATGCATAACCAATCTTTGCTAAGGCAACACAATTGCACAGATTTTACTGCAGAAAGAAGACAACAAAATATGAAAATGCATAAATTTCTCGTCTAATTCATCCTTAATGGACCTAAAATCGGACAAACCATTTATAAGCTGCTCACAATCTCACTAAATGCTAAAAATGACTTTGCACACGGCATCCAACTATATTTATCCATTGAATAATCGTGTTAATTTGGAAGAGATAATTTGACAAAGATGTCCAAATGGATACACTTTCTGCAAGTTGAGCACACATGGTTAGCGACACCTTTCAGCACAAAGGATAACCTCCCTATTTTGTGCTCTAGTACATTTTTCAAAACAATAAATAGCAATAACATACAAGAGTCAAGACACTAAATATCATATCAAATTTTTCAAAGATCCACCAAAATAAAACTCAGTTTCATAGGCACCGTGGCAATCCACTAAAAGAAAAACTTATAAACTTTTTAGAATCTAACAAATATACATGTCAGACATAAAATATTTAAATTTAGAATTAGAAAAAACTTAATAGGATGTAAAGGGCGTAAAGTATCAGAGACCTTACACTAGTTGACTGAAGCTCTAATGTATTCACATTTTCATTGTCCTGTCCAATTACAAAGTACAGTAAGGAAAAATAAAATTTGCAGGTTCAACTCCAATGCACCAAAAAATCCAACAGTTACCAAGAAAGATTACCTCAATCAACAAATCTTTTCTGGTAATTAGTCCAAGCACGCGAGATGGACGAGGAACAACAAATAAATGCCTTAGACCAAGTTGGCGAAAAAGATTGTATACCTGTGTCATCAGCAAGACATCATGATCAGCAAGACAACAAAAATGGAGAACAGAAATGAATAAGATTATTTAGAGGATTTTAAACGGCACACCTTTGTCAAAGACATATCTTCTGGTACAATATATGGCGAGGGATTCAAATATGGGGCAAGATCGATGTACATTTCTAAGTCATCTGAACTTAGATGTATATCATCAATACATATTCCTTTACTAGAAACAGGCTTTGCAAATTCACCAGAATCATGCCTGGTAGTTAAGGAGAATCATAAAAATGCAGAATACAGATGCAAAAGGCCAAAATAACAAACTCAAGAAACCTTACCTAATTGATCTTCCCCCACCTCTGGGATCAGAGGGTAAAGGGCTATGCTGGAAATCAACCTTTGACTGCAGAATTACCAATAAATGACTGCACAGAAGAAAAGAAAATAGAAGCTTAAGTTTTCAAGCGATGCAAGCTTTTAGCCTCAAGTTACAACCAAAATTATATCATAGAGAAATAGAATAAGTTTATTATGCTCATTTCTCACCTACGAAGCACTAATCCAATAACAAGTGGCTCTCCACTTCTTGTGTGTTCAATCACCTTGCATAGTAAATTGTGAAATACAACTTAGAAAATGCTAGGAACAATGCTCAAGTCAAGATTAGTACAAAAGTTATACATACAGGAAAACCATTGTGTTTGTTGCTCCGCAAAATGGAAACTACATCTGAAACCTTAACAATGCGAGGGAAAGAGACCACCTTCAATAGACAGATTTACACATACAATCAGTGGCCAAAGGAATAAATACAGTACAAAGCATGTGAAAGTGAAACATAGTTTATCCAGTGTCAGCCTCATTTTTCATATATGTTAAGTTGTTAATCATTATAGGAAATAGCAACATCTCATTAGGTTTATTGTTTTAAACTTCACCCCCACCCTCTCCCCAGGTAAAAAATGACAATGGTGTCCTTTCTCTTTGGCCACCCATGCATAATGATCTAGGTCACCCAGTCACCCTTTGATCTTAGGTTGTATCCACTACCATAATTTAATGCCTATGTCAGGCTTTCTTTAAACTTGGGTGGCCCTAACATGTGTTCTAGGTTCTAAACAATTTCGTCACTGGAAACACTGAAAGAAAAACACAAATTAATTGGACAACTAACAAGATGTGCAATTTGCATTCACCCTTCCCCTCTCACTCACTGGAAAAACATGCAGCAAAACATAATTTACTTAGACAACTGTTAATGTATACACAATTTCTTAAATAATTTTTTAAAATTATATTCACCCTTCCACTCCCACAGGCCTCCTTTGCTGTCATATTCCGCATCTCATATTTAGGCCTTGATTCCAGTAAAGGGATGCCCCTCAATTGAGCCTGCTCCTCGTAGATACCTTCATTAAAAGCATCACCAACAGCCTGTAAGGGAAAAACTTAGTGCATTTTTTAGTGATTTTTCTTTGTAGAAGGGGAGTTTTGATATGCATACCTTTGATATAAGAAGAACAAGCATAATAAGAGGTAAAAATTTTAAGTTATTTGTGATTTCAACCATAATGACACATAGAGACACTGTCATCCGCATTGAGCCTCCAAGAAAAGATGCAGCTCCCAGCAAAGCATACCTGAAGATAAGAAAAATATCATGGGTAAATTTCTTGGAAAATAATGAGTACATCTACACAGAAAATCATTCTGGATACTGAAGGCTCCAATAGAAAAAGTTATATGCCAGTGTCATAGGACCCACGATGGAAGAACAAAAGGAAATAAGATGGTTGGTCAAATGTAGTTACAGAATTAGTTGGGTTGTTAACTTAAATAGTAGGTGGAGAATAGAAAATCACTCATTCTGCTTTGTTATCATTTGGGAACAGAGCATTAGCTCTATTGTTAAAGGGAAGACTCCATTGTAAATGGCAAACCCTTGGAAGAACTCTCTCCTGAGGTTCTTCATTGGTGATTCAATAAACAGTACAGCTGAATGGAATCTGAATATTTACCACTGACATTTACAGGTCTATGTACATGCATATATACAAGTGAGGCCTAGACCCATTTAAGCTGTATCATATCTTGAATTCTCTGTAGCCCTGTTGTATTGCACCCTTGTCAAATTAAGTATCCAGACTTCCTATTATAAAAGTCTACAAGAAATTCCAACCAAGGTAACCAACGCAGATTTCCAAATGATTCAAACAATTTCAAAATGTGTGGCTTAGATGCTAGGGAAGGCTTTAACACAATAGTCAATGAAGAACAAAACAAAATGCAGACAGAGCATTGAAGGAGTCGCAACAGATAAATACAATAAAGAGGACAGGAAAAACTGTAATGGACCCTCCCCAAAATAACCAAGCAAAAAAAGAATGCAATAGAAGTGGGCTGGTAAAACAAACCAAGCTCCTGAAAGTAATTTTATTGAGAATTGAACTTTCCACTGCTTGAATTATCCTTTGGCACTATAGGTAACATGTAAAACCAGGAATATATAGATAGGAGAGAAGTAATAAAATATAAATGTCAAATATGAAGAATAGATACTACTCCCCATGGATCAAGAGGAAAAGAGCTACTTAGTAACTCGTTAGTTCAGGATCAACCAAGGTATCGATGTTCAATTTGTCAGCGGCTCTTCAAAGAGAGAATACATTTCCTTTGAGACATCAAAAACATGGAGAACAAAGGGGGGCAGAGCATGTATCTATCACCCAAAAAACAGGATAGGCGATTGATCAATTGCTCAAATAGATGTCTTCTAAGAATAAAATTAACTCAATAAGTGTAATAGGTAGGAAAATCATATCTTGTTAATCATGATTTTGAAGAAAAGCAACTAGCAAACTCACGTTCCCTCTTCAATGTTGAGCTTTCTGTAATATTTTACAACAAACATGCCAACAAGACGCCCATATGTTGATCCTATCATTATACCAGGAACAAATTGACCAGCTGGCACAGCAGTACCAAACGTCACCACTGCTAAAGCATAAAACATAACCTGAAAGATAATAGAGATAATAATCACAATATAATCATGTAAAGCATCAAAAGTGCCAAGTCCCAACTCTATCCAATATGGGAGCATGAAGATAAATCAACTGGAATTCCTGTATTAACTTTGATGAACAGACCTCCATGATGGGGGGAAAACCATCTAATTGGTGCATCATAATAAAAAAAAGTATATTTCCCATGCCCATTTGGAAAAACCATACCCCCATCCTAAATATCTCTAATTACATTCTGTTATTGGTTTCTATCATCAGCTCCTTGCTGTATTCTTATTTTACATGCATGCCTACCATACAGATACACTAGCATGCATATACCAATGTCCAAAGTTTTGTTATAATCATAACATAGAAAATATCACAGAACTAATGTCTGATGTATGCAAAGTCGAAATCAGTAAGCAAGAATGCAATACCAAAAAGGTTAATAAACTTTGTGAACTGTACTCATTTATTGTTTTTGCACTGAACAAATTCCTTATGGCGTCATCCTGAAACAAAAGAATAGTTAATTAATGTAATGTATTAAGAAAAGAAAAACAAAGTAAAAATATCAGTTCATTCAAAACCTGTGTATTGAAGAAAATAGTTGCAAGATCATTGTATTCCTTGTCTTTGCTACAAAAAAACTGCAAAAGGCACAGAATTACCATAGAATCTCCAAAAGTAATTAAAACCATAAGTGTCATCCTAAATAGCATTAGAAAGAAGTTAAATTCAAAAGGATGTCTACTCTCACAACAGAAGGGAAGAGGGGCAAAGGCTTCCAAAACAAGCATTAGATGCCCTCTGTTTGGTTTCATGCCTTTTTTTATTTTCAAGGGATGACATGCAGATAGAGAAACCTCAGAGTTTTAAGGCTTTTATTTTTTGCTTTAGTTTTGATCCTCTTTAAGCTAAATGTTTTCTTTAGCTTTTCTTTCAAGGACTAATTTTATTTTTTTCATCTAATAAAATATGTTCTTTTATCAAAAGAATCTACATGAGACATGTTATATCACAATAAGAAACAAAAGCAAAGGGCTTCAGTGGTGACTTCATCCCTCATTCCCTCCCACTTTGAACTGTCATTAAGTAGTATAGAAAGCACGAAGATTAGGATAGAGATAATTGAAACTCACTACAAACACTATTTCAAACAAAAAATAAATATGAAGATAAAGCACATCAAAGAAACAATATAAAACCAACGCTCTTACATTTACATAATTCCCATACATTCCAGGAGGTCGTGGACATTCAATACCAGATGTAGGATCAGAATCAGGGCAAGGACTACATTTTCTTAGAAGTGGCAAGCCAAATGAAATGGCTGATGTTAAAATGGATACAAGGCAGGCTTCAATAATCTGCAGTTCAGAGGAAAGGGGGAGTGAGTGAAAAGTAAATTAGACGAGAGAAGAAAATGCACCACAGGCAGATATGAAATAATATTATTGAGTATTGACCATAATCACTTTCTTCACTTCAGTTCAGGTTTTTCCTTCTTTTCTTACCTTTTTCTTCCTTAATTTCCTTTCCACCCTATTGATTTTTCTGTATTTTACAGAGGCAGAGAAGATAACAATCAAATCAAAATTAACAGCATACCTTGACCCTGTTCCCTTTCTTGTGAAGATGATTTCGACGCCAAGTGGTAATATAAAGTGTAAGCTGGTTGAATAATGCTCCTGCAAATTATTGATACTATATTAACAAATAAACTAAGGCCAAGTAAAGTTCACGGTACAACTTAAGGGCAAAAGTTCCTACCTAGCAGACCTCCAATAACCCCAATAATAGCCATTGGCAATAGCTCTGCAAAGGAATAATCCTCTTGACCACTAAAAATAAAACCAGTCAAGAAAAGGAAAGAAGAAAACAAATATCTAAATATTCAATTGACAGTGAAAAAGGTGACAGGTCAGATCTTAACTCCGATATATCCCATATTATGAATCCACCTGACCCAAAGTGTCCACATTTTCCACTCTTACACCACCCCATTGCAGTTCGGACCACAACTGCCACAACAGCAGAAGTGAAGAAGACACGCCACATGAGTTGACTCCTCCACCTTGAAGAGCACAGGAAACAAATTATACAGAAGTGATAAACAAATATAAGTAGAACAGACACAACTATCTTTATTGCACGTGCTTCTAAGCAAACAAAATTATTTTATCAAGAATTAAAAATCCTTACCAAGATGTAACCTCCTCTAATGCAAACAATACACCACCAACTGGAGCTCTAAATGCTGCAGCAACTCCAGCTGCACATCCACAGGTTACCTTTTAAGACATCAATGGAATTAAAAATGAGCATTTTCTTCTTCCACATTTTAGGGTTGGAGAAGAATTGATGAACTGGAGATCATGGAAAACTTTATATGGAAGTACATTTTCTTCTCTAATCAGGTAAATTTTATAACAAGTAAATTAAAAGAAACAAAGTGGTTTACAAGATCACGGCGATCCCGGTCACTTTTGAATACTTGAAACCACCTTGAATTTAGATGATACTTGGTGGATCCACCCTGTTCAAGGCATGACATCAAAGATTATTTCAGTTTCTTGTTGCATACATATACATATACACACAATAAATATCACATAAAGGTTCAAGTTCAGAAATTGAATCCCTTTGGGATGATAAACAATACAGGACTCAGTATCTCACCTGTGCAATATATACACATATTAAATTGGCTACGAAAAAAGTACATTGCATACTTAAATGCTTCTCAAATTACTGATATATGGTTATGGAAAATTAAACTTCTTCCTATGTGTTCAGAGTTCAGACCGAAATCAGCTTTCCCAATTGTTAAATTAGGACTAGAATCAGGCCCCCTGATCACTACTTTCAACTGGAACTGGAATTGGGCTAGCCCGGTCACTATTTTTGGACTGAAACCAGGCTAGTCCAATCACTAATTTCTGGCTGAAGTTGGCATACCCTGATATTTTCAGCATTTTAGTAGAGAAAGGAATAGACAAGGTTATGGTAATGGACTGAGGATTATTTTGGTAATCTGTGCCGATGCTGAGTACAAAACAGATCATTTAAACGGTTGATTAAAATAGAATAGACACCTCAGGTGGTATTGATATCACCTTTTAGTCTCATTTAATTATTTAAGTAAAATAAAGTTTTGAGAAGGAGATATTTGTAAGGTCTCATGCATCTATGCTCTGAGTAGACTACATTTAACTTACTGTATAGATACTAGCATATACCAAGTAGTAAGTACTTACTTGTCCAAGCAAAGAAGCAATACAAGCACCAGTATGGACAAGAGGACCTTCTTTACCCAAAGCAAGGCCTCCACCCACTGAACCAATGCTTCCAAATATCTGTAGCACATAAGAAGAACCTTGCAATTAATACAGATAAACATTTCTGAAAAGAACCCCCCAACCCACTAGCATCAAAGGAGAAGGGGGAAAGAAAGTAATCCATCACACCTTTCCAATTAAAGTTCTGAAAAGAAGGATGCCATGAATATCAGCTCCTGAACATAAATGAGAATCAGCAATCTCAGTGTACATTGGAATTTTACAGGATTAACATTCAACACAAACCCTGGAAGAGTTTATCTCACCATTTAAGTAACCCTTGATTTCAGGAATACCAGATCCAGCAGCTGCTGGTGCAAATTGTGTGATAATATATACAGAGGAATACACCAAAACCAAGTTTATCAGGACATATACGACAAAGCCAGCAATATATGATTTCTGAATTATTTCAAACGTCACCGAGAACTTCCAGCCAGCAAAATTTTCCACAGCAATATTGATGAGAACGGCAGCAAGTCCTGTACCTGCAAGCAATCAAAGAAAAATATGTATAAAAAACAATTTTCTGAAAGTGCAATGAGGACAGTGTAAAAGTAAAAATGCCAAGTGTGAACCAGACTGAAGAAGTATTTGGTAAAATTCGAAAATTCAAGACCAAAAATCACCAAATTCTTAGTCATGAAAACTTAGTCGTATATATGTTTTTTAAAAAATAAACAGTTGCTGCGTACTAAAAGAAACTAGCCTCAATAAATAATTTAAACAACTGTCGGTGAAAGATTTCTATGACCTTATGTCTCAAACATTTTCACTGCAGAAGTTTTCAGTTTTCAGCACTCAGTTGAGCTTCAAAACAAGTTCAAACGCAAGCTTCGTGTCCACATTTTATTTGTTTTTCCTAAATGAATAACAATTTTATACTACTACCCCTGATGCTTGCATGCATGCATATAAAAGGCACTACTACCTAATAGAAGAAAATATAGTTGCTATTCTGAAAAACTAGCAATTAAAAATCAAAGAGTAAAACCAAAACGCGCGTTAGCAAAGAAACAGCACTTCCAAAACTGCGATTAATTGAAGAACGTACAAATGCCAATGAGCAGGGCAAAGAACCATTTAACCACCAGCAAATAACTCACATACAGCTTCCCTCTCTGAGCCTACAAATCTCGAAGCACAGCACAAAATCAGCACATGATTGATCAAGTACAATAATTAAGAAAATCAGCACAAAATCAGCACATGATCAATCAGAATAATAATAAATTAAAAAATGATAGTTAAAATAGAAGAAAAAACCTGTTCCTCGCGATAAGCATAATTCTCTATGACTTCATAGTCAAGGCTCTCGACGCCGCCTCCATCGTTCTTCTTGAGGATGCCAACAGCGTCGTCGAGGAGCTGCGATTCTTCCGAGTTGGGAATCCGCGACCAAACGAGCCTTGCCGTTTCGATGCCGTTCTGGAAATGATTCGCCAGCATCTTCGGACGATCGGAACCAAAACTCAAAACCTAGAACACAATTCCAAAACGCGCGCGTCGTTTCGTTCTGCTTTGTTCTGTTCCGGTAGATTCAGTAGCGCATCGGTCACAGATCAGCAATTGAGCGAGTGCGAAGCAGCAGTGTCGTAAACCACTCTCTTCCTTCACTGTTGCTCCGTCGTTTTCCCTTTCAATGGCGCGTTCGTTGTTGTCCTCACTCTCTGTATTTTCGTGTACCCGATTTCTTATGTTAGAGCCAGGCAAACCAAAAGAGAATGACCCAAACTAACAAAAGGAGGCACGGAGCAATTTTCCAATACGGATATACCTACGTTACGGAGTTTTCAGTTCGCTGTTGTGAACATAAACAAACGCTGTTAACGGATGGAGATTTTGGGATCCTGAGGTGCCGCTGTACTTGATCACACCATTATGGCAGAGTCCTGTGTAAGTAATTCGAGTCCACTTTCCTTTGACAAGTTAATTTTTAATTAATTAATTAATTAGTTTGGTTGATAAATGTGATGGATCGAATTTGCTGTCATGACATTAAAAATAGATGCAACCATTTTGTGATGGATGGGGTTCACAACCAAGAAAATTTTATTTCTGAAGGGATAGCTAAATAAACCTCAATAAAGTAAAATAAAGAAACACAATCTTGGATGCAACTACTTAAAATGGTTTTTTATTTTCTGTTAATTTTTAGTAGAGTATATATCTCGAAAACAAATGTAAAATTCTCAAAAATAATTTTTGTTTGAGAAAAATTGTGAAGATGTACGAGGATGTGCCAACTATGGTAACGGTGACGACAAGTGGAAAATTCCGGTAATAGCCACTTATAAAACTCTAATGGTCAAGTTAATAAATATTAATAATGTTATGGAGCATGCTTATATAGGAGGTTTTGCATGAAAAATTTTGTTAAATAGTTATTGAGTACATAGCCAACGTGATGCATGACGGGAACAACATCAAACTGAAATTGTCGTTGGATATCCCATCTCAAGCATACCAAAACAGTATTGCCCTAAGTTTGGATTAACTTGAAGGTCGTCAGACCCTTTACAGTATGGCAGGAATGTGACTCAAAAGGCTTGCATAACAATTGCCCCCAAGTTGGTGGAAGAGGTTATGGTACTTTTAAGAATATATTTGTTTCACAAACTAAACGTTCATTCTCGAATATGTAAAATGAAAATGTAATATTTTCTATATTTATTATGAGTTATGAAAAATTATTTTTGGGTATTTTTTATTCTTGAGAAAGTTGTAATATCATTTTTTTTTTACATTTTTATTCTCTATGGTAAGCAACATGGCATTTCCTCACTTTGGATTTTTTTTTTTCTTTTTATGTTATGTTTCTCCTATTATATCACATAAACCAAATTTTCAGCCATGAGTGAGAAAATGTTTTCATCTTGGTCTCACTCATGAAACTAATAATTACATACTTTATGTTTTTAGTACACGTGAACTATTTGTTTCACAAAATATTCTTTTCTATGAAGACATTTTTTTTACCTCAATGATCAATTAGTGTCATAGGTTACTAACTTTCTAATTATTTATCTTCCATCTCACACCAACTGTACCGATCCTTCTACTAATAACCAGCTTGCCACTCCTCCTTCAGACATTCTAAAATCCATACAAAATCATATTCCCATTAGAACTTCCACATGCACCAAGAAAACATCAAATTACCTACATGATTACTACTGTAATATAGTCCACTCTAGTAATACTGCTAATGGATCCTTAATTATTCCCTACCTCTCACAAAAGCTACATATTATCTCTTTCCACTACTGATGGGCATAGAACTTACTCCTAGGCAGTTAAACGTGCTTGCTAGAGGAAAGTCATGAACAAAGAAATTGCATATTTAGAGCATAATGACATGTGGTCTACGACTGAATTTCCATCGAGCAAGAAAACCATAGGGTGCAAATGGGTATAGAAAATAAAAGGGAAAGTCAGTGGTAATATTATTGATTGTTGCAAAACACAACTAGTCACTAAGAGTTGTGCATAGGTAGAAGGGATTGATTTTGTAGAAACTTTCTGCCCGATTGCCAAATTTACCATTATCTGCTTGGTGCTTGCCTTGGCGACTACAAAATAGTGGCATTTACATGAACTATATGTAAATAATGTTTTTTTACATAGTAATTTATGTGAAGAAATATACATGTGCTTCCTCGTGTTAAAATCTAATCAACCTAACTAAATATGTAAATTTTATAAATCATTATATAGGTTCAAGTAAATTAATCCGCGATAGAACTCTAAATTGATTATTGTATTATTAGTTTTAAGTTATGTTCATTCTAAATATGATTATTCTTTATTCATTAAATCAACTAATTCCCTTGTTACAATTTTGTTAGTGTTCGTAGACGACATTATTTTTATAGGGAATGATTTGGAAGATATTCAAATTGCTAGTCTTCCCAATCAACCAATTTGAGATTTTTTTTTTTTTTTGCCATAAAGTGGTTAGTTCTAAGCAGGGTATAAATATTTCTCAACAAAAATATACTTTGGAGATTTTAGGGTAAAAAAGTGTTATTCTCATATGAATATATGGAAAGTTAATTTTAAACACACTTGTAAACCATCATGCTTAGACAAATGAAGTGATCTATTTACATGTGTTCAATTTTTAGAATGTACAAAAATTTCTTCAACCCAACATGCAAATTTGCATAATGAGATTAATATTTGGTCCAGCAGATTGAGATAAATCTATGAAAAACAAAAAAAAAATTGTAATTTTCATTTTTATTTTAATTATTTTGAATTATAAAAAAAATATTCACAGAAATTTAAAATATAACCAAACATGTTTTTAGATATATTTAGAAATAACATAACTAGTTATAATATTCCCAGTAGCCATATGAAACCTTGAAACTGATTAGATCTCCCCCTTTTTAATTTTAAAAGGAATCATGTTATATAAACTATCAATTATAAATTAAACTCTATCTGCTACTAAATTTTGTCATATATTAAAATTAGATTTCTTCCTTAGTCTCACTTTTTTTAACAAAAAAAAGAGTCTCACGGCTAAATAGTAATAGAATTTTTTCACCTTAATAGTATTTTACTCTAATAAAAAAAATATTTGATTGATAATATGAAAACAACATTTAACATGTCAGAATATTTAAAAATTAAATAAATAACTTTTACATTAGAGTTTATGTGATTTATTCACCTTCCTTGCACACATGATATTTGCCTACGATTGGAATAATTTAAAAGAAAAAAGAATATATTTTTTTTACATGTGTTTTGTTAACTAAGTAAGAGAGGATTGATATCATCAAATTTTGTTACAATTTGGATGTTAACGAATGGATCCAATTTTAATATTTGATAAAATTCAAGGTTAAAAATGCTCAATTAGAGGTGGGAGGGCTAAAATTGTACAAATATAAAAGCAAGAGACTAGGACTACAACTACATTTTAGCTTCTATGTTTTTTAAAAAATATTTTTTTTAATTGCAAAACACGCCTAAAAACCTAACACAATATAAGAAATAAAACATAAAAATGTTAGTTTGATAATTTTTACAAATTAAAAAAACAGCTTCTACAAAAATTAAATGAACATAATATTTTTTTTTTGTTAGAACTAAAATCGGAATTTGGAAGAAATATACCTATACAAGTTCAATATCCTGTTAGCAATTTCTGAGAGTGGCAATGTACCTTTAACTGCTTATAAGTAAAGATTGGAGTTAGTGACCTCAATAACCAATAATAAGAACTTACATTCTTAAAATAAACAAGAGTTTTATCCATCAAAATGTTTTTGATCCAATAACCTGTATATTTTTGTAAATAAGAATATTGTATTTAAAAAGTCTTTCAATATTTTTTAATTTTAGTTTGATATTTTATTTTAATTAATTAATTTGTTATAATTAATGTTAATATTAAAAATAATAGTTTTTACTAGTTTACAAAAAATACATTAAAATATTTTATTTAAATAAAATATAGGTTATGAATTCATATATGAGTAAGAAGTGGGTAACAATAAGTATCAAAATTCCTGTCCATGCGATCGTAAGTCTCGATACAATTTTTTTACTGAAATTTATTATCATCTCCATGTGTCGCAAAGTAAAATAACAAAACAAATGTTATCAAGTACCGTAATAATTAAGGAAATAGAAGTATAATTTTTATTGTAAAAGAAAATATTTATTATATTAAAATATAAAAAATATTTAACACTTATTTAATTAAATATATTTAATATTTTTAAATTTTTATCTTTAAACACTCGTTATCTTTAAAACTCATACGATAATATCAATAAATCACATAAATAGAAAGAGTAATTGGTGAAACTATATATATAATTAAATATATTTTTAATTCCTGTAAAATAAATAAGTTTTGATTTTAGTTTCAGGAAAAGTTTTTGATTGATTTTAAATATTTTTATTTGATTTAATTTTTATTTCTATAAATTTTGAAATATCTATTTTTAGTTCATAATTTTTATTTTAAGACAGATAAATAATATTTATTTTAAGGATTAATTTCTTTTTAAAGATATCATATAATAACATGATACCACATGTATTAATGTGTGTAACTTACTATAGTTACTTGAACTTTTCTTTAATATATTAGTGACTAACAAGTGTTACATAATAGTAAAGACCAATTAAAAAAATTAAATTTTAAAGGAATGGAAAATAATCAAAAAAATTTATAGAAACTAAAATAAAAAATATTTATTTCATGAAAAACATATTTAAACATATATATAATTTGTAGTAATTAAATTATTTTTTGACATTTTAAAATTATTAAAAATTTTAACAAATTTATTTTAATATTTTTATTATCATCAAAATAATTTTATGTAAATTAAATTAGTTTTATATAATATCTTTTTATTTTATAAATATAATTTTTAATTTGACAGATAACTATTTCTTTTAAAAAAATAAGTTTTAAAAATATTTTCATGTTTTTAAATGCACTTGTCTTCGTACTAGATTTTATTATTTTTACATTTTTATTATTTACAGATTACAAATTACTATTAAAATAAATTTTATCAACCAAAGTATTTTTATGTAAAATAAATTAATTTTATGTAATATTTTTTATTTTAAAAGTATACCTTTTATTAAAAGAAATAAACTGTTTTAAATAAAATTAAAGCTTTTAATTCTCTTATCAAACAACTTTTAATTTATAAAGAACTTTTAAGGTAAATAAAATAAAATTAACAAACAGCTTCTACTTTTTTTTAAGCTTTTATTTTTAGCTTTAATTTAAAAATCACTTTTAAATAGAAAAGAAAAGCTGGACCAAACATATCCTAAGAATAGAATTGCATTGAGTAATATGATCAACAGTGGTCATGGAAGAGCAGTCTAACCTTTCCAAAGTCATAATTCCTAAAACTTAATAAACAACAGGATGTCTACCAATTTGAATCTTGACTCCTCCACTGTCAATGGATCCAAATAAAATTTATATATATTCCCCGTTCTATTTCTAGCCCATTGATTTTATAATAATTAAAATTCACCCAATTCACAAATTTGAAAGCACGATCCACTAAACTTGGGCACGTTGTTGGTGTATACATGACATGAGATCACAACAAGGTATCGACCAATCAACTAAATGAATACAAAGGATACTCAAGATTGAGCAGACATTCATGAAGTTGAAACACTGAACCATGTTATAACAATATAACAATAACATAAACAGTACATACAATCTCTGACAGTTTCCTCTGGTGCATTTTTATAACAGAATACAGAACCAAATATACCCTACTCTGTACCTAGAAGCCACTATAATCATGTTCTTTATACATTTAAACAAGCTCCATTAATTGCTGCGAGACATCTGCATAAAAGTGAGAATCAGTATTAATAACCAATACGCATGTTAGACAACCATAACTTCTTTCCCAGAATTGTTTACAAAATGATTTGACATGAGTGTTAACATTTGGATGGGTAAGTGGTCCTAGCACTTTATTCCATCCAACAACCACAGTTGAATCTGGGAAATTTTCTGTCATAAATTTGGCAATTTATTTCTACTTGTGCAGCATTACTCTAAAATATGGAAGTCCAGTCACATTTTCAAGACAACTCTTTTTGGCAAGCTACAAACTTACGTTTTTATAAAAACATTAAAACCAGGACTAGATTTCAAGTTTCAAATGATTAGACTATACCAAAAATATTAAGAGAAACAGTAAATTAAAAAAGAGGTTGACATCAGACAGCTCTTAAAAAATGATCAACTGCTGTAATATAATGACGAAATTGCTTCTTTTCTTCTCTCAAAAATCAACCACGCTTCACTTATCCATACTGATGAACCAACCATTATAGAAATCAAAACAGTATAAATTCAACATTGTTTCTTGACAAGAGAAAGGGGAAGTGGGTGCAGAGTACCCCGAAGAATGGATGGTGTTGCCTCAAATTCTTGCCAGATATTGTGATAAGCAGTAAGATCAATTTTGAGAAACTTTGAAGCAAGATATGCAGCTCCAGCAGCAATATAATGGGGTTTATACTGAAGCCATAGAGAGCTCTGAAGCCTGCAAACCAACATTTTTCAGCTTCAGAAGACCACCCAAAGACACATCACTACTGTGTACTGACAGCATCTCTCAACATAAATTCAGAGATATGCAAATAGTTAACTAACTATCTGAGGCAACAAGAAGAGAAGATTCTTATAAAACTCAATATATGTTCTCACCATGTCTGAGATCATGTCAGCTATTGAAATAAGAAGTAATATAAGCTAGATAAGACATAGAAAATTGAACATTGATTCCAAGTGGAAAACAAAAATTTACTAACTTTTCCTTACCAACAAGAAAAGCACCAACTCAGGAAGAATACTATTCCAAGAATCTCTGCACAATTGCTGATAGAATAGGAAACTATAGCATTTTCTTATACTCATCTAGAGAATTTTTTAGATTTCCAGGCCCAAATATGCTGTGGGGGCTTTAAACTCCAGAAATCTATGTAATTAAAATATGAAAGCATACATGGGGTGCCGCACGTTGCAAACAATTGAATCTTTCAAAGCTAATGTCAATGCAATATCTTCTGCTCTACATTTTGATCTGGACAGCCTTGCTAATATGCAAATCGGAGTGCTTGTGATGAACTACAGATTAACTCACTAAATCCTCTACCACTGTCCATATTGCAGATGCAAATTGTATGTTTAAGCATCATTACACAATACAGCATTAAAATATGGAAGGAGAATTTGAATTATCCTTCCAGAGAAGAGCAACAAAATCCAAAATAGAATTGAAAAAAATCTTCCCGATAATTTCAGTACAAACCTGCAGCTAATTATGGACAAAGCATTTTACCTCTAAGAAAGCACAAGATAGAAATTACTATAAAAGATAAAAATCCAACACCAGGAATGGAGCCTTCCTTGACAACTTAAGTCACTAGTTCAGAGAGTCAAACACCAATCTATGAATGCTCCAACGAGCATGTCATTTTCAAAGAACTAAAGGTTCAAATGTAATTAAAAACAACTACATATCAAACAATGTAAACAATGAAAGAGGAATGTGGACTACATCTTCAAAATAATGTTCAAATCTACAAAATGTGAATCGTGAATTGAGGAAGCTACAGTGAAGAATAAAACTCAAATAAGATAAGTTGGCTGAAACTTATCAAGCTCCAATATATTAAATCAAAAAGAAAAATGCAACATGCATTTCCAGAGATAATAAAGGAAAAAGTTTAAAACGAAAGGATTTTTATCAGTAGATTCAAGCTTGAATAACAGTTTTCCTCAAAATCAAGTAATCAATTAATGAACCAGGTTAAAAGAAAATAAACAAAAACTTAACGCCAGAAGAAAAAATATAAAAAAAGGCAACCCAGTGCATGAGACTCCCACGTAGTAGGGGTTGGGGAGGGTAGATATATGGAACATTACTCCCGTAAGAAGAGAGACTGTCTCCAAGCCAAGGTCCCATTTTGAAAATTAAATGTTTTTCAGGACAATTGAAGTTCATATCTGAATTTCAGAAGCTATACATTTCTGATTTCTTTTTGTTGGTGTTAGATTGGATGATAGCTTCCTTGATCTTCTTTCTGTTAATTATATTAAAAGTGCAAAGATAACCCATTTGGTTAAGGGTCATCAGAATAAACCACAAAGCATTGAGGGTTTGTCAGAAAATCTGGTTTGGAGGTATGGTAGTGGCTATCTTGGGTAGCCAAAAGGAGAAGTTGGCTAGACATATTCGCTCCTTGAGGGTAAAGCAATCCGTTAGACATCAGCAGTTCAATTTCAGATGTAAAACAAAATGTTCCATGAAAAGCCTGCACTATACGCATGGCAAAAGAATCAATACCCCACGAAAGATCAACTGCACAGAGCAGTTGCTGTAAAGAAAAATATTGAGACTCAACGCAATCTTGAACCAAAAATTAGAAGGGAGACACCAAAGCTACTAGTTCTCTAGACCTCAAGAAAATGCACCAAGTTTTTCATGGTAATAATCACTGTGTGTTAGATGTATGAGCCAAGTCAAAACCAATGAAAAGGGTGTCTGAAGAGGACATCAGGTTGAAACAATACATACACATGAAAACCAAAACAAACTGAAGGGAATGGAGATGTATATTATCTGATGGGTTATCTACACCCAAGCCCAAGCCAAAAATTCTACGAATCTATTAGGCTTAAGGGAGAAAAAGGAGAGAAAAATTAGTTATGGAGAGTAGTTAGTTACAGAAGAGAGAATGGATGTATTAGGGGAATCAGGTGGAATCACATAGGGATCATGTCTTCTCAATTTGTGGCTTATGACTTGGGCTAGGAAGTTTCTTCCATCACAGGGAGCCCTGCTCTTTATTTTCTGTAATTTCCCTCTCATCAATAAAATACATTCTCCCAGCTAGATGGGACCAGAGCCTATCATTTGGTGCTTTCATTAAGAGGAAGTTGTAAGGCAGAATCCAGTGTATGAAAACTTGTATGGCTTCTCAACGCATTGACACTTTAGACACTCGCATGGTGACTGTTGAGTCCTCTCTCGAAAATCGGGAGGAAGTACTGCTGCATAATCATGATTTGGCACTGAAGGAACATATGATACAGCTAAATGATCATTCAGCTAATCTGGGTTCCTTGATGACCAGCATTGGGGGCATTACCAAGTGCTTCGTAGCTTGACATTTCAAGGTGCAAGAGGGATTGCAGTGCCAACAGTGGAATTTGGATTGCTCATCAGCCAGCTCTAGCATTAGGAATGATTGCACTGAGGACAAGGAGGTTCCGCTCAGAAACTTCTCTGGAATTGCTTCGGACGAATTCCATCCCTCTACAGGGATGATCCAGTCGGGGAGGGTTTCCGGTGCAAAACATATTTTGCTGTGCAAGACACACTAACAGAGCTGTGAGTACAACGTGCACAAATATGTATGGAGGGAATGACGTGGCTTTGGTTCAAGATGCTGAAGGAGGCAGAACTAGAATTGGACTGGGAAAGACTCAAATGAGCTCTTTTTTACTGATATGGCGATCATCATATAGGAACCTGTTCTTGCAATTTAAGGTACTTTTCCAGGAAGGAACAATGGATGAGTACGTCGACGAGTTTGAGATGCTTGCTGCTCAAATAACTGACATTCAAATTTGATTGTGGGCTTGGGTACAAATAACCCATCAATATCAGAACAAATTTGGTCCACTGGACAAGCAATATGATCCCAAAAATAAGAAAACTTACCCTTTACTGATCAAGTTTAATGCCAGATTCATCAAAACAGTTTTTGATAGGCCTAATTTGTCAAGGACGGATGCAAGAGATGCATAAGGATGCTGCACATTGAGTTCAAAATTTAGAGTTGTAAGCAACAACAGCTCAGCCTCAAGCACCCGATCATGATACTTTTCAAACCAATCCTGAAAAACAAATCAAGTCTATATAAGTGAAAACTAAACTTACAAGAATCCTATTCTAAGGGAGAATTTGTCCAAGAGATTCTTTAGTATTGGAGATTATTTTAGAAGCCTTCCAAGAGAAATGTCAATTGATTTGAGCTAACATGCTACTTAAATGACAATATCCATCTAAAAGTTTATTGCAGATCAGCAATATATCCATGAGTAATAGACATATCTAACATATCCGCATAGAAATTGATAAAAGATTCTACTATTTGTTGCTTTCTTGCATGTCTCCTACCAGCAATATGTTACGAAAAAAAGTAAGAAAATTTGAATAGTTTGAAGTCTACTCACAACAGGAAGCAGATAGGACAGCAAAGTAAAATCTTGTTTATGTAAGATTTCACTGGATGCTCGCAACACGTTATTCAAAGGGCATGGTGTTTCCTCTGACTTTCCAGCAAGAAAAAGGGCAGCAGTAGCAATCAACTGTAGCAGAGCACAACCAAAATTAATTAAATCACAGCTTGACTATAGAGAAGCAACTTGAAAAAACAAATAAGAAATACCACATGCCGACACTGCATAATTTGTTTAGATAAAATAGGTAAGCAATAGAAAACATTCATCTATTAGGAACACAGGCACTTTGAATACTCCTGGCTATAGTTTTGCAAATTTTTACTTTTATTTTTATACAAATACAAATGGAAATACTATAATAAATAGATAAATGATGGTATTTCATTAACTAATGCTAAATTTTGAATGTATATTCTTCCTTTAATTAAAGATTTGTGCTTTTATGCTAATTTGATACTAATTTGATATGTTGTACCATATTTGAGTCATGTCTTATCTAAAATTTGCCATATCCTGTATCCATGTCGTATTGTATTTCTCTTATGTTGTATTCATGCTTCCTAAAGCATATCCATGATAAAATTTCTGTGCAGTTCTCAAAGTATGACAAATTCCATGAACATTGCAGTTTTTCAGTGACTGTGAAGCATTTAGTAAGAAATAAAGTAGGTACTTGGAGCTAGAGGACAATTAGACTCACAAATCTGTCATGGCAAGCATGTGATCGTCGAAAAAAAAACCGGTGGCACAGAACCATGGCTGTCCCGATGGTAGTTTGAGGCCTGCAAGTGCAAAGGAACATGTCAAACTTTACACAGGTACAAGACACTATCAAACAATTAATTGTAACGATAAGTAGCAATATCATAAACATATAGCCAGTAATGTTATTATGTTACATGTGATCCATAATGTGAATCTTACAAGTCAAGCTGCATTCCAAGATTCTGTAGGAAAGCACAGTAGGAGTACCGCAAGTGTGTCTCGTGAAGTACATTAATACCATCTTTTCTTGACGGAGAACATCTATCGATCTCATCCCTTGACATAAACACCGGTGCATCATCCTCAAATATAGAACAATCAAGCTTGCAGATAGGTGATATAGAGGTATCAACATTGGATCTTGTAGGAGGTGCTTGGAAGTTAACGGATGAAGGGACATTGCCTTGGACAGTGGATGGAAAATAGTATTTCTGGCTGTTTTCACAAATAGGAGCTGGATGTTTTCTCCTTTTCAAAGATGATGGGACAGCATCATGCTGAACATAATTTCCATAATCAAAGTAGTAAACATTAGAATAGTCGCCATGTTCTGCCCAGTAGTTATTATGAAAGTTATAATTTCCATGATAATAATTGATCCTGCTTCGTTTCCGGTTGCCATTGTTGAAGTCATTTCCATCAAAGGTGGACCAATAACCACCATGTAAACCACGTTCTTGTGCTTGCAAATGCCATCCAAAAGACATAATTCCTGCAAAACATAATAAATCACCTGTTTATTGATGATGACTTTTTTTTTTTTATAAATCTTCACATGTTTTTTTCTGTACTACAAAAGCCACCTCTGCAATCAAATTCCGATTTCATCATTCGAATGCCACCGACAAATTTTCGATAATTTAGAGTCTAAAAAGATATTTAGTATCTAAAAGTTAAGCTCATGAAAATCCAATTTGTTTTCCCAAACTATAACACAAAACATAAAATTCCTAAATGATAGCATCAGATGGCACAGAGGACCAAATATTGTAGAATTAGATGGTGGAAATTTAATCATCATACGAATCTTGTGGAACATAATTGACAAAAAAAACGAAGAGAAAATCCAAAGTAATAACTGAGAATAGGGTGAAGACGAACCTGATTGAGCAGAGAAGCAAATCAGGGAAATATTATTATGAAGTTAAAGTTTAGAAACTGGAATTGGAATTGGAATAAAAATTTAGTTATAAGAGAGATGACAAAGCGTCTTTGAAATTTGAAGATCAATGGCAGCTGAAATTAAAAAATAAATAAAGAAATAAGCTGAACTGTAATTTTTAGTTCGGGAAGGCATGCAAGGTTAGTTTTTTTTTTTTTAGTTCATTACTATTTTGTTTACTTTTAAAATTAATTAAATTTAATTTTTTAGCAAGTTTTTACTTATTCTTAAATTTTTTTTTCAAATGTTTTGATTTTTTTACAAGATATATGAAATCATTTTAAATTTGTATAAGTAAAAAAAATTAATTAATATGAGTTGTGAAATTAAGATGTGAAGAGAACAAAAAGTTACAATTTTTTATTTGAAGTGAAATTTAATATTTTAACTTGTGAATTTTGAATAAACAATAATATAATTTATTTAATTGTAGAAATCAATTAAAAGTTTGAGAATTTTAAATAAAAGAAACTCAATATACAACCAAATTTACTTAATTTTAAAAATAAAATAACCTAATTAGTTAAAAAAATTAAGTGAATTAAATTTACATACAACTCAAATTAAAAATGAGAAAATAAGATATGCTGATTTAATTATAACATTTTATATATAATAAATTTGTTAACTTTAAAATAATTATTTTAAAATTTTAACCAATATTATTTTTAATTCTCAGGTAAATAAAATTACAATATATTTATTACAATATTTAAAAATAAAAATATAACATAAATAATTTCTACGCTTTTATTGAATTACAAATTATTATATACAATAAATTTATTAATTTAATTCAAAAATTCATATAAATATAGTTTTTAATTAATTGACAAGATAAAATAATTATATTCACCTTATGTATCTATTAAAATAAAAAATTATTGTTTTAAAATAAATCCAAAAGCATGAGGAGGGAAAAATAGCGTCGTTATATTAGTAGTTTAATAATTAATGATAAATATTATTTAATATCCTTACAAAATTTATTAAAACTTAATATTGAAAAATGTTAGTATATTTTTATCGTAATTTTAATACAATTTAAGCATAATCTTGAATTAATTCAAAGATTCTACTATTTTATTACGAAAAATCTGTCACCAAAAGTAACGAATTACTGGTTTGACGAGTTAGAATATTCGTATCTTTACGTGATTGGATTGGAAGAGGAATCCGTATCAATAAAAATGCACCACCTCCCTTTATTCTTGCTATATAGGATTTGGAATGACTTTAACTGAAAAAATAAATATTTAAAAAGTACATGTGATAGTTTTATATATTAATAATAGTGAGAAGTATTTCTTGTGTATATGTATTTTAAATTTGGGAAGAAATATATTCAATAATATTACTTAAATTATAAAAATTATAACTAATTAAATTATATACAAATCTTAAATGCACATTGAAGGGAAAAATATATTAAATATCAGCTCAAGCTCATAACAATTTTTAATGAAAATTTAATGTACGGTTTATAATATAATATGTTAAAAAATACAAAATTTTATGGGAAAATACTTTAACAATATAGAATAAAAATTGAATTGGAAAGTTTTATAAAAATATAAATAATTAATATAAAAATTAAAAGTTTAAAGAATTAATGCTGAAATCACATGTTTTAAAAAGAATCAATAAAAACACCTTCATTTAAAAAAATCAAGATTATATTTATCATATAAGAATAAATTTAATATCTATTATGAGTAAACATATTTTTAAATTATATATAATTATCTTATTTATATAAAAATAAATATATTATTTAATTAAATTATGTACCTAAAAATAATATAATTATATTAATTTAAAATATTTTTCATTATTTTAATTACCTTAATTATTAATATTTATATTCGTTAGGCATGTCAAGACTATAGTTATTAGTATAAACTAAAAAAATGTTAATAATTTAAAAATAGTAAAACATCTTATAATGGCTAAAATGAGACAAAATAATGTTTGTAATGAATTCAAACATATTTAAACTTAAAAAATTATTTTAAGAATTTAATTATTTTTTCTAAATAATTTGAGTACCTGTTAATGTATTAATTTTTTATATGAAGAAAATAACACATTTTATCTTTTTCTATTATTATCATTCCTTATATTTTATATTTGTCTTTTTTCTTCTTCCTATCTTGTTTTTTATTTATGGTAGATATTGTTGTAAAATATTTTGTTTTGAGTTGGATTTACAACCACAATATTCCAATAATCATTTTTTTTTATTTTTTACAAGTATTTTTGTTTGGAAATAATCTTGTTTAAAATAAGATCATACATTAAGTGTAATACCTTTCCCAATAAACATTCAAACTTTATTACTCACGTTGTAAAATACTATATCAATTATTATTCGTCACCTTAAATATAATCGATAAACCAATCTAATAATTTCTTTTTATATATAACAAAAAATTTATATGAAATAAGTTTCAAAAGTTCATCATGATTACAGTAAACTTTTAAATTTGACAAATATTTATAAAAGTCTTTGTAGATTACTTGCTAATAAAATATTTATAAAATATAAATTCAGTACTTACTGATTTCACCCATAAGTAACCTAATAATATCAGAGTTAATAACCCTGTCACCTCCAAAACCATGTAAGCCTAATGTGTGGAATGTATAGCTTGCACTTGCAACTCGTTAGCAAATCTCCTAAAAATCAAGCAATCACAAGCAAGAATTGCAGGATCAAATAATCACATATAATTTTATTATCACGATTCACACTGCTGATTTCCTACTAATTTCATGCTATTAAGAAAATGCAATATATAAGTCATAGATTATACATTTTTCTCTAAAATTGCCATCTTTTTTAACTGTGACTTATTTCAACGAGTGAGAGTTTCTACCCTTGAGCTAATGAAAAACAATTTTAAATCGGAATAGCATTTCTCTTTGAATAATAAATATATTAAATATGTTTTTTAAAATACATCTTGAACATAATTGCTAGTTATAACAGTTATAAATTACAATAATCCATTGACTTTTGAAATCTCGCATATTTAAAAATTATAAGATATATTAAAATTTGAAAAATTACACTTAAAAACTTTTATCTTCCTTCCTAGTCATCAAATATTCAAACATAAAAATGCAACTATTTTTTTCTTACCATCAGTTTTTTTTTTTTTAAGTTTTAAATGATTTTTAGTCACAATTGGACATGAACCAACAAATAAAGTATACAGATAAATTTTATTTAAAATAATAATGAATTAAGATTTCGCACACCCGTCTCACAACGGTTGACAAGTGTTTTCTTTTTTTATGCCAACAGTAAGTTAGAGGTGGCTTTGCTGTCAATTTTTTTTTATATAAAAAAAGTAGTATCTACTGTTTAAATATTTTCGGGATCTTTTCATAAAAAAAAATGTTTGCGGGATCTTGCTAATTAATATTTTGTAATAGCACTATTATTTAAAAATTTAATAACAATTATTTATTAAAATTACATTAAAAATATAAAAAGATGTAAAATGCATTAATATAATACTGTAGTACTTTTTAAAATTATTAACTAATTTAAAGCACTAATTATCATTTTCTATGTTTTTGTGCTAAAAACTTAGTGGCAATGATAACATAATAAGTTAGTCAAAATTTCAACACGAAACATAAACGAGCTTGGATGAATGACATGGCCAATTAATCCAACTAGGTCTACATAAATAAACAATTTAATTAAAGTCTTATTAAATAAATATTTGTGTATAAATTATTTTTATGATAAAAAAATAATAAAACTAATTATTTTAATAAAATTATAAGTTATTTTTATAAATTATATTATAGGATTTATTGAAACAAACTAAAAATAATTGTAAATATACTATAAATTATTTTTATATAAATTAATGAATTAACATAACCACTTAAGAAGTACTATATTTTTATATTTTTACGATTGTAAGTAATTTATTTAGTAAGAATATCTGTACTTTATCTTGTGTTATTAATCTTTTATAGTTTTTACTTTATTATAATTTGTTTTCTCATCTTTTATATATTATAAAATTCATTTAAATTTTTTTAAAAAATATTATTAATTTCTTATCAATATTTTTTGTCTAAATCAATAAATACAATATAATAATTCCTTGAATACTATGGAGAATAAGAAAAAAAATCATAAAAAATTGTTGTTTTAATGGTGGTACTCTAACTAATTAAACAAAAACATATTAATCATAAAATCTCAAAAAGTTTAAAAATAATTCTAAGAGTGAAAAAAAAGAATCGGCTAATTAATCTTTTGAACTCTTAGGTGGCGGTTAAATAGAGTTATTATTTTGAGCATAATACAGCTGTTTTAGTTTATAATAAATAAATATTGAATAGTTAAATAGAGTACCTGGTAAAGAAAGCATGGTAGCCACCCCACCAGTAATGCCACGAATCCTGCTGTGAAAGCATTATGTCCGGTTGCGTTGAATTGAGATTCGATCCGAAATATCTGACAACTAACTGGCTCCGACACCAACAATTTGGTTTCTGCCGGAGGGAGAACCCAACCCGTAATATTAATTACTACAACTCAATCAATGCTACCAAACTTATTGTTTCTTCAGTAATCATCATTGACAAAAATCTCCACCCATGAATGCAAAAGCACTTCTATAATTGGCCTACCCATCTACACCTACACCGTGAAATAAAATAATACTAAACCATAGCATGTTTCAGTATTTACAACCACGATTTGAATCATTTTCATACTCCTTAATTAGCACTAATGACATCGTCACTAGCCTCCCTCAATTTCAAAATTAAGAAACAATAAAATCGTCCCAATAGCATCCACCTTAGAAGGAGAGGTTTCATTTAAAAAAGAAGCTCACACGTGTTGTGCCCTCCTCGTTTCACGCGTGAAGCACGTGACACCTCCAATCACAAAGTTCACAACACATGACACGACCCACTCAGGTCAAAAAACGTTTCATAAACTCCACCTATCCCATGTGAAGGTCCTCAATCTCACGATCGAGCCTTTATTACCTCGCAAGAGAAGCGGGGTTTAACAAACCATAGAAAAATGAAGCCTGGCGCCAAGTTTTGTCTTATGTGATTAATTTATTTATTTAGATATTTTTTTCTTTAATAAGAAGAAAATAAAATTTCTGCCCCTATACTAATGGTTATTTTATATCTTAATTTAATATGAAATCTACTTTTAATCACACATTCACTCATTTTTTATTCAATTGATGTATTTATTAACTTATTAATAGGTTAAGTCACATACATTACCGAAAAAAATACTATTTTTTAACTTAGCAGCATGTTAAATATAAATATTATTGCACTAAAAAATATAAACATTACTTAAATTATTTAAATTTATTAAGCGTTTTTAAAAGAGTTTTAAGAGTTACGATGCAAAAACTTGTACCTTATTAATGAATTAAAAATTTGGTATTAATATTATTTTTAAAAATTTATTAATCGTTAATATATAATTTATTATTTTAAAAATAAAATTTAAATCTATAAAATTATTAATTAGACTATTTGTATTTAAGTTGATGAAGTAATTATTTATTTCTTATAGAGAGGAGTGCACATGAATAATTATTATTTTAAAAATTGGAAATTACATAGAGGTGCCAGTGAGGTTGAGGTTATAAATGAGAGGGGTATGGTCATTCTCCAAGTTTGGCCCAGATAGAAGATGACGTAGATGAAGCAGAGAAGAGAGATGGGAAGAAGAAGAGGGAAAGAATCGAAATCATATACGCTTCCATCATCACCCTCACACTCTTCTTCGTCGTCAGACTTCGAGTTCACGATCTCAATATCCCCGCGCAAATCATCCACAGCACTGTGCCCAGCGGATGAGCTCTTCTACAAGGGCCAGCTCCTCCCGCTCCACCTCTCGGAACGCATCTCCATGGTCCGTACTCTCCTCCTCTCCTCCGCCAGCACCTCCTCCTCCACCTCCACCGCCGCCCGCGACTCCACCGGCAGCAGCTCCAACGACTCCAACTCCTCCTTCACCAGCGACCTCGCTCTCTTCCCCGACTGCGACTCCTCCCGCCCCAGCGACGTAACCGACGACGATGACCTCAAGCGTCTCCACAACCACAACAACAACAACAACATCATCAACAACAACAACAACCTTTCCTCTTCCTCTTCCAAGAAGCCCCACAAGTACTTCTCCTTCTCCAGATTCTCCTCCGTTTTCCTACCAACTAAAACCCGCGACCCCGTCAAGCGAATGAGCGTCACCGCCAAAGAGGTTATCAGGAAGTATTTTAAGAAGGTCAAGCCTCTCTACGAGAAACTCTCCCAGAGAACGGTGGAGTTAACGAAGACGGAGAGATCCACGAAACAAACGGAGAAGAGAGGAACTAAAGAGAGTGCGGCTTCTCTTTCTCATTCTTTCTCGGGGAACCTCAGATACCCCAGAAGAAGAAGAAGAAGAAGCTGCGTTTCCAGTTGCCCTTCTTCCATGAGATCATCTCCCAATCATTCCGGCGTGCTTTCTCAAAGGTGTCCTACTGTTACTGCTTCTATCTATTCTGGAGACACTTCTTCCATGGAAGAGTTGCAGAGCGCAATCCAAGGAGCTATCGCTCATTGCAAGAACTCTTTGATTCAGAACAAAACAATGCTCAGTAACGAAATCTAAATCTTTTCAAATTCACATCACATCACATGCACTCCATCCATTGATCAGTTGATTAAACCAACGGTCATGTTCAAAAACATTTTTCTTTTCTTTTTTTCTTGGGTACTTTTTTTTTTTTTTTTTGCCTTCAATATCTGACGTGGGAGTGTGATTAAAAAGCTGCATGTGACTACATTTGGAAGTTCCATTTGGATTTGGCAGCGAAGGAGAACGTGGAAAGTTGAAACTTTATTATCCGACTAGCCTTCGAAATTTGAAAAGTTATGGTCTGTATAATTTATTGCATAACAGTGACGTAGCTCTGGTGGTAGTAATTGCTCTGCAACTCAAAATTGGCAGCATGTGACTTGGACTTTTATTGGAGATGATTCCATTTGTAACGTTGCCTCAGCTTGTGATAATAAATAATGTACTAGTAGTATTTTATTTCATCCTGAAAATCCAACTTGGTGTATACGTTTAGAAAACTAATAGAAACAATAGTACAATCCAACTTCATTTCATCGTGCATGTGCGTAAATTCAAAGGAAGTTTCAAGTCTTCTCGTATCATGAGACGTTATATTTAAATTTAAATGTGCACTTAATTGTTTAAAGAAGCATGTGAGAAGCTTCCTTGCAAGTCTCCGTCGGTTGGATAGTTTCATCCATGTATTAAATGTGAATTCCTCCATATTTCGAATTTGTAGTTAAAATAAATAAAATAATCAAATAAGTTCATTTCATTTAGATAGTTTTAATGTTTGGATATAAATTAGGTAACGTACTTTTGACAATTCTAACACGGTCTCAAATTTCAAGACACAAAATTAAAAAGAAAGAATTTGTTACTTCAATAGTAAATAAAATAAAATTGAGCTCCTCCAACTAACGTCCAAACATGTTTAAGTATAATGTATTAAGTATTAGAAAAATGTTTGGCGGATACCATGGCCAATGGCCTAGTGGAGGTATCTACATAGAGAGAGAAAAATATATAAATAAATAATATTATGTGATAAGAAAAGAAAAATAAAGTATTAACTCGGAGAGATTAATCAAGTGGGACAAACGGTGTCTAACATTTGATAAATTACATGTTCGAGTACTTTGCATGTTTGGTAAAGTAATGGTGAATAGAAATATCTTCTTATAAATCAATGTATAAATATTTCTTTAATATTTTATATTATATTTTTAATATTTTTTACTTTTTTCATTTTTTAACATTTGTATTTTGAATGAAATTAATGACTTTTATTAAATCATGAATAAAATTCTTTAAATAAGAGATTACACTTACACAATTTAATAGTTTTTACTTGAATTTTAAATAAGAACAAAGAAAAAAAATATTGAAGGTACGATTTTAGTATTTTCTTAATAAAAAAATTGATCGATTAAACTCAAACTAAAACATCAATTGATCTAGCTTTTAAAGTTTTTATTTTCATTTATCATTATTATCGTCTAAAATTGTCAATTTAAAGATAAAATATTAGTGTAATGTTCTTTCATAAAATAATCATAAAGACATTTACATATCACTAACATTTATTTTTTTAGTTTAATTAATTTTTATATTTTCAATCGATTAGAATTTACTTTTCAAAATGAATTTTTAAAATAGTTGGTAAAAAATTAACACATTTATCATATATAACAACTAGGATTAAATAATAATATAAAAATTACATTTTCAATACTTTAAATTAAATTATAATTTTTCATGATCGTGGATCTATTGATTCAATATATAATGACCACACATTCTCAAAATGTGTGACTAATAGTTTAGACTCTCTAGGCGTACACATAGCTCAATTTCTAATTATATGAATAGATAAGTTATTCGTAGATAAAGAAGTTACTCTTTAGCTAATATATTCTTAGAAGTTAGTCTTATAACTGCAGTTGTGAAAATATGTGATTAAAATAAAAAAGACTTGTTATTGGTTCGAGGATTAATTGCCGGCGCCAGAATAAATAAGGGACAGTACAAAAGAAATTGACATATCTTATTGTAAAAAAATAAAAAAAAAAAATAGATGCTCTGATGCTGTATATCAGTGAGGCATGTGCCAACAAATCAATTTTTATTAGATATAAATTATATTAATGTAAAGAAAAAGTCTAATAATTAATAGTTTTTCTTTGTTAATGCATGACGTTTTTTTTTTCATCGAGCTAAAAGCATCGAGGAAAAACATTAAATATGCTTATTCTTATGAAAAATGATATATTTTTACAAATAAACTATAATTAGGCTCTTTAGTTCTTTAAACATTAATACACAACTAAATACAAAAAGTATGAATGATTTATTGAAAATAATGTAAACATTTAAAATAAAATTTTAAAATAGCGTTAAATCAAAACGCTATATTACAAAAACAAAGTAACAGTACTTACGTATTAATATGTTTACATATTACATGTAGGGATTTTTTTTTTTTACCGGGCCTAAGTCTAATCTGCACCGCATCATCAAAATTAAATGACTTAGCCTAATAAGTTGACAAGTCAACCCTATAAAGAGTTTTGGCTCTTGTGTTATAGGTTCCATTCCAAGTTTGACATCAATATAAATTTCTAATATCACTGTTTAAGTATACTAATGTGTTTCTCAAAATGCTTAAACTATTCTATTGTAATAATATTTAAGAAGATGACATATTAAAACAATTAATTAGTAATTACTCATAAGTACTTCTTATATAATCCAGATGAATAAATTTTAATAATGTAATATAGATTAAATAAATTTTAATCTTAATTTCCCCAATCCTAAATTTATGTGAAATCTAATTTTAGTTCTTCAAATAACAAAATTTCCTTTACAATTACTATTAACAATTATTAAGTAGATAATTTTCCTTCAAGATTAATTTCCTAGTTGATTATGTAAAAAATTTAATTAAAAAAACATGAACTATCAAGAAGTTAATTAACGGAATTTCAATTAATCCGTTAGGAAGTTTGGAATTAGAATAATGCAATAATCCTATATTTGATTATTCTACAAGTTTATTAATTAATGTTGGTATCATCTCCTGTAATGAGTTGTTTAAAACATGTTAATAGTGATAATATCTCCACGTGAATTAAAATGACAACATAATTTATTTAATTGAATCAAAATAAGAATTTACATGTATTACACGATAATAAAATTAACAATTTATTATTGAGAGAAACCAAAAATACAAAATAATAGAAAAAAAAATTGTTATAAGTAAGATTCTCATTCTTACTTTTTTTTCTACCAATTCTCTTTAGAATACGAAACTCTAAGAAAGAGAAGTGAAAAATAAAAACCAATGTCTCCTTATATTTTTTTCCTTTTTTATTTATAAGAAAATTTGAGAACTAGGATAGCATAGACTTAATGGTACTTTGAGCAAAACATCATTCCCCCTTCAATAATGGTTATTCTCAAGTTAAGAGAGGGAGAATCAAAACCTTACATAATCATACTTAATTTCGATTTAACACAATTATATTTTATTATACATGATATATTATCTTTTGCATGATCATGTTCTAAATTAAATACAATTGTACTGGATAATAACATGATCATACTCAACATTTGGAGTTCAATATGCTTTAGAAGTGTATGCACAATCATACTTCTTAATACATGCATATGTCTAACTTTTTTAGATGCAAAAATCTAGGATTATAGTCTTTTTGGGTTCTTTTCTAAGTTGTGCCTCAACTAATATTATATCAAACTTGAAATTTTGAATGAAAATCACACAATAATATTAAGAAAATAATAAAAATTACACTTTTAAGTCACTTATTAAACACGTACAATGATGATTTATCACAATAAGATAACTACTAATATAAAAACTCTACGAAATAAAACTAAAAACTTCTTTTATAAAGATATTAAGCCTCAACTTTAACTTCTTACTTATTTAATCTAGAATTGGATATGCTGACTAGTGACACATACTTCATAATTATTCATTTAATATATTTCAATTTTCATACTTTATTCTTATACTCAATATATCTATATATTTCTTTTACTCATAATTTTCTTTGTTATATATTATTTTTTTTCTTATATTATGCAAATAGTAGAATTTTTTTTAAGACTTAAGACTACCTTGAATCTAAATTCTGGCTCCCCCAATGAGCATAGGCGGAAAAAAATGAAAAACTTTGTAGAAACAGAAATGGTGTATCTGCAAAAACAAAACAAGAGGCAGACGATGAAAGCAAAAAGCCATTCAGCAGCCGTCTGGTTCATTGTTTTCATCCCCAATTTAGTCACTATAAAACAAACAGTCACAAAGCATACAGCGACAGCTATTCCCATGTAATGCAAATGAGACAAGTTATAGATAGTCCCTATATAACATACGCATTAATTACCCATATGGAAAATTATCATGGCATGTGCATGTGGCATGAGGTGTTCCAAAGGGCTTAAAATCTGCTGTGGTGTCACTGCCATTCTTCTAATTATACTGTTAGTGGTACTGCTGGTCTTATTCTTCACTGTCTTCAAGTCTAAAGACCCCAACATTATTCTGCAGTCAGTTAAGCTTCAAAGTTACGAAGCTGAGATTTTTACTCTGGAACTAAATGTATCATTAGGCATAGTGGTCACGGTTCAAAACCCCAACCATGGAAGCTTTACCTATCAGAACAGCACAGCTTATCTCTATTATCGAGGAAATCTTGTTGCCGAGGCTCCACTACATGAGGACACAATTCCAGCTCGAAAAGATCATAACATAAGCACATCTTTGACTATTTTTCTAGATGTCACAAAATTTAAGGATTTACTGACTGATTATTTCAATGGCGTTATAAATTTTACCTCAAAATCCACCTTACAGGGGAAAGTCAAGGTATTGAACCTCTTCAAGTTTAAGGCCACTAGTTCCTCCACCTGTGATCTCTCTCTATTCTTAAGTGACCAAAGCATCAATTCTGCGTGCAACTCAGAAATCAAAATTTGAGATTTTCTTTTTCTCTAATGCTATTGTTAATTACAATTCATTTATTTTGCTACCTAGCATTGATATCACACATATGAAGTTTTTTTACTTGTAATCTGATTGATAAGTTTGAGTTATATTTTAGATAATTTAAATCCATTCAGTGTACTATGCATGTTTTTATAAAAAAAAAATTGTAATTATATATATTAATAGTATCTTTTACATAATAAATAATATTTTACATGATTAACATGATATTATATTTATATTAATATTATTTTTAATTTTAACTTTATATTTCATTAATTCTATGATTTAGTTATATATATGTAAACATAATTGCTCATATATAAAATCTGATGGAATTGCCCTAGTAATGGGGAGGGTTTGTGCAGTTATATATAACATCAAAATTTGTATATAAAATCTGATAGAGTCAGCCTGAGATTTTAAATTTTAATTTTTATTGTGGTCATTAATCTATAAAAAAAAAAAATATTGCTCATTTAGCTTTTATTTTCGTGAAAGATGTTGAGTTAGTGATGTACCCAGTCAGATTTTACCATTGGTTCAGGGTGATTTATTAGCCTCTGTGGCTGCTTCTTAGCTTTCAATAAAGAATCATTCTTAAAAAAGAAGCTATATATAACATCAAATTTTGTTGTATATTATGTTAATATATTAAGTTTATCTGATCTTATATTATATATTATCGAATTTTAATCACGATAAATTCATGTTCAAATAGATAAAGATCAAGTTAAATCTGTTTATAAACACTCCCGTACATGATGTATGTCTTAAACTTTTTTATTCACTCTGCATAACACACTAATAAGTTTACGAAAGAATACATGTTCTAGATAATTTGCTTACTCTGACGATTGTGTGCTTATATTGTCAACTTTTTATTGAAAAGTAAATATTTATAAGAGAAAAAAAGGTAAATGTACGAGTAAATATTTAATTATATAAATTTAAATTAATTTATTATATTATTTTTATGAATTAAATTAATATTAAAATATAAAAATGCTTAATTTAATTTAAATTTAAAGATAATAGTATAATTATAATAAAAGTATATTTTAAATACAATGGGATCTGTAACTTGTAAGAACATTGCTTGTTGTTTAATGAGTTCTTATGTATTTAAAGATCTGAATGATTGCACAATTAACCATTGGAATACTCCACATGCGAGGCAGCCGCATCAGAAGAGAAGTATATCAGCACTCAGCAACATGCTTGATATTTGGCAAACCTAGTGATATTTGGCACGCACTAATTTAATTTAATTTGCTTATAATTTATGAGTAACTCTAATTTAGTTCTCAGTTTCAGATACTCTTAGAACTTAAAATAAATAATATTTAATTATATTTTAAAATAATAACTTACTCATCATCATAATAATAATTGTTACAGAATATTGCTATCACAATTAGTTTGAAACTAAATTCTCAAGTTTGATTATCGATTTAAACATAAAATTATTATTACTTTACTTTCTGAATAGTCGATTCGATAAACAGAAAGAACAACTCTTTAACTTAAAATAATAATAATAATTGTTTGAAGAAAAATCACAAGAAAAATTCCCAGTGTGGTGGAGTCGATTTCTATTGCATGATTCCACGGATTAAACATTTTGACAGTTAAATTTAAAGTTTTTATAGAGTAAATTATGTTTATAAAAATTTTATGGAAATCTGAAACGAATTGATGCTTCAATTCATCATACCATTTTATTTCAATGAATAATACATTATTTAAAATATAAACAAATGTTCTAGATAACATATGAAAAACTAAAATCATGTGAAATTTATATATATAATCTCAACGATTGAATTATTAGTTTGCTTAATTTTGTATTCTAAAAAAATTATGAAGTGGCATGTTACTACAGATAGAGTTTATTGGATTTAATTTCAATGTGTTGGTGAGTTCCTAATCCTAATTCCTAATGAAGGAAAGGCAAACGAATTGCAGATAAGAATTGTGATTGTATATATGCCTGAGGCAAAGTCATTAGAATTCCTCCCCCGTTCTTGGACTTAAAGCTAGCTAGCGTACTTGAGCCTCATCGTTTTAATGGCAAAGCATGAAAGGGACAAAGAAATGCATGGTCCCTTTTCCCGTGAAACCACATTCACAATCCCATAATCTGAATGGAAGGTACTAAGTTACTGTTACATAACTCTTGTCTGTAACAGACTGCTAACCAGTACGTGCAGTGCAGCCATATTTCAATTTTTAAGGGCCTACTTGAAGATGCAATATTGGTCCAAATGCATCCGAAAGCCGAAAGCATTGACCTATTAACTTCATTGCTCTTTCATTGCTCTTTTCTTGCCCTTTCATGTCATTTCATCAGTTCAGTCGTCGATGGCAATCACTTAAGTAGCTTCATAATTTAGCTTGCTATTCTCATATTTTACATAAACCCTCTTAATCTTTTAAGCTTTGAAAAATTGGAAGCAGTGCACTAACAAACCAATGCTCAACCTTGATTTATCTTATATGTTAGAAAAAGTAACCTGCTGCTGTCATTTATTTTTTTTGGATTTGGCAGAACTCTTTCCTTTTGGTAAGGACCGACATTAATTAGGCCTACAAATAACGTGCTTAAAGATTTTTTTGTATTTTTCTTTTCCTTTTGCGGGTTCCACATTGCTGTCATTTCACATTATTGTCTGCCTCAATAATAATCCCGGGCAGGACCACTGAATTTCCAATGCTGATTCAATACATTTATAAGCATTCAAAGTGAAAAAAAAAAACAAGATATTGTCTTAAATCAAATTATTTCTTTATACAATATTTTAAGTATTGGTATTTTTGTAACCAACATTTATAAATATTACTTTCATATGAATAACTAAAATTGGTTATTACTAATGAAATACCAATTTTAACCCCGGAATATCCAAAAATATTTATAATATTATACCAAAAATTTGTCCAAATGTTTAACCCAATTGCCAATAGTCACATTCCAAGAAGATACTCTATTGTGGCCACACTACTCTCAGAATCCCATGTGGGCCAAGTGTTGTATTCAAAGATTGGCGAATGGCTAGATACAGAGCTTCTGTCTTTTACTGTCCATTTATTTAATGAGTTTTGTTTTGTTTTACACTAGCACGGGGGAGTAAATATTTTATGGACATTTTTTATCTCTACTTTTTTACATCATTGTTAAACTAATTGACTAGGTGAATATATTAATTAATTATAATATATTAATTATAATCAATAAATTATTATTATTATCATTATATTGAATTAATGAATAAACATTGTATTAGACTTACTTATTAGTCTAATGCGTTAAGTTATTCAATATTGAGAGACATGTGTTATCATTCAATAGATTATTTAATTGTTTTTCATTAGACTATTAATACACAGTTTTTTTATAGAATCAATTATAATTGGAGTAGTTATTTTGTTCTAGGATTCAACCAAGCAATTTATCAATGTCTCGTGAAGATCCAGATTGTTTAATTCTGTACACAAAATCTTTATTTAATTTTTTATCTATTCTTGATTGAATGTGTCATAATATTGTATCTAATTGATCTTCTGGTTTTGGGACTTGTTAAATTTCATTGATTGGTATTATAGCCTGAGTTGAATACAGATTATAGTTGTTCCATTGTATATTTTTTTTTAGAATGAAATTGTATGTACATACCCTGTAAACGTTTTTTTTTTGTTTTGGATTTTTCAACCAATCGGTAGAAGATGATTAATTTATCTGTTGAATGGAAATCAAGTCTCTTTGATGGTTATATCTATCTTTCTTCTCGTGTTGACCAAACCGGAGATGATTAATTTAATCTTTTCTGTTGGATATGGAATATAGATTTTAAGTTGGAATTTTAGTACTGTTATTATAATTTCTATTTTATTAAAAAATTATAATTCTTACTGTGGAGTTAGTAATGTTAATATACAAAGGTTGTTTGTTTTATCTTTTTAGTGTGATTTTATTTATCTATTTATGTTCGCATTATAAAACAAAGGAATTAATATCTAATTTCATTTTAAACATAATTTACATTTTAACGTGGCATCCTGGAATTCTTTTTTCTTTTGAAATGCAATGCGTGGATGGAGAAATTTTCTTGCTATTTTTTATTTTTCTAATATTTTTTTGGCTTCTTCTTGCACATCGATCCGTTGCTTGTTGTAGTGGAAATTGAATTGTTTCCTCTTTTTGGAAATCTGGCTTTTTTTGGAATTTTGTATACCCAATGCTTGCGGACATCTTTTTCTGCATTGATGTAACTACTCCTCAATCATTTTATATATTAGTGCATTGTTGTGTCACTGTTACTATTTTGGGGCAAAATTTAGTTTGGAAATTTATGAATTTAGTTTGAACTCGCATGCTTACTAATATGACATCGGTTATCTAGACAGCCTCGATGTGTGTAGCTACTTAGTGATACAATTTAAGAGCAAATTTAGCTTAATGTTTATACAATTCATGAAGAATGCTTGATTGTCTAAAATGCCATAATTCTGAAAAATAGTTATCAGAAAACAACCAATTACATTCCGAAGCACAATCTATTTTTTTTTTCTTTTAATGATGTTTCAAAAAAATAGTTTCAGGAATATATGACAAATTTTCGAAAAATAAATTTTGAAATCCACTATTTTTTTTTACCATATGTTCATGCATCTTTTGAAAAATTTGTAGATTTCTAGGCATAATACATATGAGACGTTGATGCTAATAGTCAACGACACACTGCTTTGTTTGAAAATGTGTTGCAACACAATCAGGGACGAAAGTACTGCACGAGTTGTGGGGGCATTTGCCCCCATTAGGATTTCACTCCCTTAGAATACAATACACTGTTTCAGTCCAATAGCCCTTCAATAATAATAATAAACATTAACCACTCCACCTGTAAAATCTGAAGATGAATTGAGAATGTCTCCATGAATATAAATTATGTCATCATCCATAAATATTTAATCATATTTCTTTGCTATTCACTTTTACTATTATCCTTTTAAAAAAATGCATCTAAATATTTTGATATTAATTTTAAGAAAATAAAGTGTGTGAAATTCATAATATTTAATTTTTTTTAAGTATAAATAACTAAACATGTTTTTTACGCAGTTGATTACTATATCGTGTTGTATATCCTATACTAACTATTAAGCAATAACAAAGTCAAAAATTATGTGTCATTTTATATTTACATTTTTCTTTTATAATTTTATTTTTATATATTTTTTATTTTTGTAACTGTTACAAGTATAAAATATCTATCTATTTTATTACTAATTAACAACTTCGTTATCGATTTCTAATTGATACTTCATTTCAATTACATTTTTCATCCATAAATCTTAAACTTTAGACATCACTTAAAATATGATCAATATAATAATTTGTTGTTTTTGTTTTTTAATAAACATTTTGTATGCAAGAATAATAATTGACTAATTGTTTAATTACTTACAAAGAGGAAAAATACAATATTAAAAATAAGAAAATAATTCAATATTTTCATGATATGGAAAGTCAAAAAAAATTATAATCTATATCTATATTTTAAAATATATTATATTTTAATATTATAACTTTATATAATTCTCATGACTTGTTGAGACGCTTCTCAGAAATATTGTGATATGCTCATGGATAAGAGAGGTGAATCATGTTAAAAATATGATCATGTTTCAATATTAGTTACATTTTTGCATTTATATTAAAAACATGTTTGTATTTATATGACATCAAATTTCAACTTAAAATCAATTAACGATAGTGAAGTTATCAAACAATTATATACTATAAGCTTTAATACTATGTCAAATTTTATCTTAAAAACAATTATTGACAATAAATAAATTTGTTTAATAAATATATAAATTGTATCCGAAAATTTGAGACAACTAATATAAAATTTTCCAACAAAAAGACCATCTTGATTTGAAGATAGTCACTGTTGATAGAAAATAAAATATTTTGCCCCAAAGAGCAAGCATGTAGTGGTTATAATGCAAACATTTGAGTTAACAACCTTTTTACAATGTTATTGCTATTGCATTGTGGACAAAAGTTTTTTTTTGTCTTATTTTGTTGAGTGATGATGACACATGGAAAAAAATCACAATTATAGATGATGTGTTATCTTGTTACATTTATTGATCATAAAAAAACTATGTTTGATTTCATCTTTAGTTAGAGATGATACATACCTATATCCGTTGGAGTTGCTCAAAAATATCATACTAGGAGAGTTGGGTATATGAGTTGATTCACTTTCTAATTACCTACGATATAAATAGGTTTGATTGATCTATGAAATAAATGGTATAATCTATTAAGTTTATTTATGTTCAAATAGTAAAATTACAAGTTAGTACGAACTCATGCATTTTTATTTTTATTTTCTTATATTTTTTCTCCTCTCAAAATTTTATTTAATAATTAAGAGAAGTGTAATGAAAGTGCGATATATTATCAATTTTTATATATTTGTGAAAGAAAAACTACATAAAATAATTAAATAAGTAGTTACTATATATATATATAATTTAAATATTTTATATAAATTCTTTTACAAATTTATACAAATCAATAATACATTCCATTTCATTATATTTATGTTAATTATTTATTAAAATTTTGAGAGACTTTGAATAATTAAAAAATTATGTGAATTAAATATAAATAATTAAAATTAAGACCATGAAAATAGCATGTAAAATAGAATAGAGGACAAAATGATATAATTAATATTATTTTTCAAGTCAATTTTCGATTATTTATGCACTCAATATTTTCATTTTAAAACATTAATTTTGTTTTTCATAAGTATAAATTATTTTTATTTTTAATTTATTTAAATAATTAAACATATTTTTATTACAATTTAAAATATTTCATTTGTTTACATTTCTTCAATATAATCTGTATTACAAAATATTTGTTAGTAATATTTTACAAATTAAAATATTGCCCTCTCAAAATTAAATAAGAATCAATTTACAACGGACTCTCACATTGGAGGTCGGCCCAATCACCTCTGCCAATGCTCTGTTATATTTTCTGTTTGTCCTTTGACTTCTGCAGGTGCTTTAATTGAAGGTAAATAAATATATGATTAATTTAGAGTTTCGATAAAATTAATTTTACATCGTCAAAGGCAAGTGATATCTGTGTTTAAATTAATTTAAACCATGTACTTATTTAAAAAAATATATTTATTAAAATATAAAAAATAATTATCTAAATTAGAAAAAAGCAGAAATTAATACTCGGAGAATCCAAATTCCTTCCCGTTCAACCACTGAATTTTCATTTCTTTCAACCATATCAGATCCCCTTCCGTACCAATACAATTGCTTCAATTTTTTAGACCAAAGGTAGTTAGAAAAAAAAAAGAAGTTTGTAGATACTAGCACGATGATACAATAACAATATGATAGACATAAACATATTATTTAACATTATTACAAATGCGTTGCTCTATAGTATATAATCAATTCAAATTTAATCATAACCGAACGTGCAGGATCTGAAGTCAAGCAGGTCCACCAAACTTTACCAGTGGACCCACTTTCTCAATCCACACTTAACCTAGCATGCGCACTGTAGCAACATCCTTAGTAATTATTACATTTATTTATTTATTTATATCTCAATTTCATTTTATTTTTTTTATCACATTTATCATTTTTTATTTAATAAATATAACTTAATTAATAACACAAATTTAAAATTTGATTCCACAAACAAGTGTATAAAAAGGGACGGAAAGTGAGTTGGATTCTGCATAATAAATTCTTAAGAAGAAAAAGAATTTTAGGTGTAATTATATTTCAAACTGAAAATTAATTCTATAGTCAACTTAAATAATTAAAGTTTTTAAAAATAGTTAAAAGTCTCAGTAAAAAAAATCCCAAGGGGTAAGATTCATCCTTTTTTCTTCTTTAATTAACCTCATTCCCGGCGGGAGCGCACGTTAGTGTACGAAAGATGAGTGCGTACTGTTCACCCCCGAAATAATGCGGCCTCTTGGTAGCCCGACACCTCTCCCCTCAGTCAAAAGAAAAAGACAAAAGGGAATGAATGTAATTCCCGAAATACCCCTCCGATCTGGGAGCCGTGTTGAAATCCCAAATTCCATTTGGGATCACGCTCTTCTCTCTCGCACCTCATTTGTGAACAGTGCGTGTCGCAAAGCAAAGAGAGAGGGACCTTCACCTCCTTCTTCCTCTTCCTCTTCTCATCCTTCTCTCGTCCATGGAGCTTCAGAGACGACCAGATCAGTGCCTCCCAGAGAGGAAAGGGCAGAAGAGGAAGCTTGAGGAGGAATTCGAAGAGGACCGACAACAGATCTCCACGCCTCCCACCGGCGACGCTCGTGACGCCATCCTTTCCGACGTTAAGGAACAAGTTTCCGTCCTCGATTCCACTTTCTCATGGAAGGAATCCGATCGCGCTGCCGCCAAGCGCGCTACGCACGCCCTCGCCGATCTCGCCAAAAACGGTAAATCTATTCCTCCTCCTCCTCCTCCTCCTCTTGTTTCCTTCCTTTTCGTTTTTCGCTGTTCCCGTCCGTTGCGCGCACGCACGCACGCACGCGTTTCATTTGGTGCCTGTGTTCGCAGAGGAAGTCGTGAACGTGATTGTTGAAGGAGGCGCCATTCCGGCTTTGGTTATGCATCTTCAAGCGCCTCCTCTTTCTGAAACCGACCGTGTGCAGAGGCCAATGCCGTTTGAGCATGAGGTCGAGAAAGGAAGTGCGTTCGCGCTTGGACTTCTCGCCGTCAAGGTAATTTTTCCTTTTCTCTCTTCTCGTGACTATTTCTTAGGAATTGTTACACCCAACTTATTTATGCCTTGGTTTCTGCAAGTTCTGAAGTCTATGCTCACGTTTGATATGATTCAAGGTTATAGTTCCGCGCTAGTTATTTGCGTTGTCATAAATTGGTGAAGAGGTTAAATTCGCTTACTAATGTTAATTATGATTTTTTAAAAACTTTTTTTACATGAAAATTGTATCATCTAATTAGAGTATACCATCAATTTGGTTCCTCAAGCATTGCTCTTTCTTCTCTCCCAAGTATTGACAAATCCTTCAAATTAGTCTCTGGATGCCAAAAAAATATATTAACGTAAGGACTAAAATGATGTATATTCAATACTTTAAAGACTAATATAATTTCATTAGAGAAGACTATTTAGGAGAGAGGGTAATACTTTAGGGATAAAATTGATGGTTTATTCAATCTAATTATTTTGGTCAAATGTTGTGAACGAATTTTCATTTTAGAATGGTAGTAGAAAGAAGCTTTGAAGATAATGGCTGATGGTCTAATATGTTGTATGAAAATGCCTTCTGCAGCCAGAGCATCAACAACTCATTGTTGACAGTGGTGCCTTAAAACATCTTGTCGATCTTTTGAAGAGGCATAAGAATGGCTTAACATCTCGAGCCATTAATAGTCTCATTCGTAGGGCTGCAGATGCTATCACTAATCTTGCTCATGAGAACAGCAGCATTAAGACCCGAGTCAGGTTTGCTTATTCGAGGACTATCATGCAATTGAAATTTAACTTGGAATGTTTTTGTTCTTATGATTATCTGGAGTTAATGTGTAGGATGGAAGGTGGGATTCCACCACTTGTTCATTTGCTTGAATTTGCGGATACAAAGGTGCAAAGAGCAGCTGCTGGTGCATTGCGAACCCTTGCTTTCAAAAATGATGAAAATAAAAATCAGGTTAGTGGTGTGTAGTGAAATTGGGAATTTAAGTTGACTTTCATATGATATGAGTAAGTCACATGACATCATGACTTGTAGATCGTTGAATGCAATGCCCTTCCAACTCTGATTCTAATGCTTCGTTCAGAAGATGCTGCTATTCATTATGAAGCGGTATTGCTTGTGCAACCTTAATTATAATGCTAAATTTTGCCAGTTTTGATTTTGGTCTTTACAGTTCTCTTACTGGGCACATGCAATGAATTTTATTGTATTATAGGTTGGTGTTATTGGAAATCTGGTCCACTCTTCCCCTAATATAAAGAAAGAAGTTCTTCTTGCTGGAGCCTTACAACCTGTTATTGGCTTACTTAGGTATATTCTCACTTTGGGCCCCGGAAAACTACTATGCTCCTTACCTCCCTTCTCCCAAGTCTCAACCCTACACTCAATTTGTATTGATATTATAATATCTCCAAAGTTCCTTTTTCATGGCTATAATCTTCCATAATATATATTGCTGACAAGAATATCTTTCTATTAACCTTTTCTAATGCTGTTTCATGTAACAGCTCCTGTTGCTCTGAAAGCCAGAGGGAAGCAGCCTTATTACTTGGACAATTTGCAGCAACTGATTCAGACTGCAAGGTAAGCATGAACTTTAGTGTTCTAACCCTGACTTTTACTGAAAGGTGAGGGAGATAAAGGTAGAAAGGGAAAACCCTAACACCTTTGTCTTCATGTTTGTTGACTGGATGGTGAAAAGTGGTGGAATGAATAATAGATACATGGATTTTTATTTTGGACCTTGGAGCAATTGTTTTATTATTCCAACTTCAAAGGTTGGATTCTTTTATTACTTGTTTCTGAATAGGGTGGGATGGTGGATGTTAACTCATCAATGCTTTATGTATTATATCTCTGTTTTTAATTTTTACCTTTTGTTTTGTTTGATTTTTGTAGGTTCACATTGTTCAGAGAGGTGCTGTCCGACCTCTGATAGAGATGCTTCAGTCCCCTGATGTTCAGCTAAAAGAAATGTCTGCCTTTGCATTGGGGAGATTGGCCCAGGTTATTTGTTTTCCCTTGTTTTTTCCATGTTGTAATTCACTTGTGTAAGTTGAGAAGGTTAAGTCATTATTATATTCATGGAAATGATTTTTCATTTCCTCTTTATAGTTTTTAATCCGTAACGTATATATTGTACATATTTCCTTCTCTGTGTTAAATATTATATTATATTTAATGTCTCATCTCAGAGCACTAAAGTCATCTTACTAATATATTATATTACAGCTTTATAAATGCAGGTGTTATGCACTATTTCCATGTGTATGTTGAATCATTGGCCTTTTAACACTGTAATCATTTCCTTTGGCCTGAAAATATTTAATTTTAAATTTCAGGATGCACATAACCAAGCTGGTATTGCGCACAATGGTGGCTTGATGCCATTACTAAAGCTTCTTGACTCGAAAAATGGGTCTTTGCAACATAATGCTGCTTTTGCTCTCTATGGCCTTGCAGATAATGAGGTAAAATAAACTGTATGAGTTCGAATAGAAGATTTTGTCTTGACTGTAGAAAACCTTATTACAAAGTCAATTAACTGTTCCTTTTTTATTTTTTTCACTTTGTCCCTTAGGATAATGTGTCCGATTTTATTAGGGTAGGTGGGATTCAGAGACTACAGGATGGAGAGTTTATTGTTCAAGTAAGTTTGCGTCTCTGATACCTATGCAGTATCTCTGGTTTCAGGGTTTCTGCTTTTCCCTTTTGTTGCCTATATCAATGGGAATTCAATGCTTTTGATAATTGCATACAAATTTTATCTTAGGCACATACTGATCTATAAGGAATTGGTTTCCATTGCAGGCAACTAAAGATTGTGTTGCAAAGACATTGAAAAGATTAGAAGAGAAGATTCATGGCCGAGTAAGCATGATGTTGCATTCACTTGTTACTTGATGCATTTTACTGAAATTAACATGGAAATGACAGGGATGCTACTACTGTATCAATTATAAGTTCTACTATTATAACAGCAACAATCTAGCCTTACCCACAATTTTTATGAGTTCTATATCCTGTTCAAATTTGTAACCTATTAATTTTCTCTTTGTAGGTGCTGAACCATTTGTTATATCTCATGCGAGTTTCAGAAAAGGCTTTTCAAAGACGGGTTGCTTTGGCTCTTGCTCACCTTTGTTCTGCAGATGATCAGAGAAAAATATTTATTGATCACCATGGTATGCATCTTTTTAATCAAACATTTTGCTTAAGTTTGATGTATGTTGTCTCTTGCTTTTAAAATCCTTTTTCTGGGTGATTTATTATTTTTCTATTCTATTTGAATCTAAGCATCTGTCCATGCAGGTTTGGAGTTGCTTATAGGGCTTCTTGGCTCTTATAACTCGAAGCAACAGCTTGATGGAGCTGTGGCTTTATGCAAGTTGGCCAATAAAGCTACGACTCTGTCTCCTGTTGATGCTGCACCCCCATCTCCAACGCCCCAGGTAAGCTTGTGTAATGCTTGCCTTGTCCTCAGTCTTCATGGTATCATTGCTAAGAGTTTGATTGTTTTTTCCCAATATTTTCATATGATCTTGATGCTTTTTACTTTTTAAAATCCTACCTAATATGACCAAGTTACCAAGGAGACAAGGACATCTATCACTATGCCAAAAGCTTAAGTGGTTAGCAGAGATGTAACTCTTAACATAAAACACTCTGCATTAGACGTGGGTCCTTCCCTATTTAAGCCATTGGCCATTGGTCACCAGGTTGAACCCAACCCACTGACTCAACATACACTCTCATGACCCTTTGGGCATACAATTCTCTCTTAGAAGAGGTTCATCCTTGAACCTTGAAATGATTGTAAACATGTTGCACCCGAAATTCAAATCTGCCCTGGCTTTGATACCAAATGATATGACTAAGAGTGCTTACTACTATGTCAACAGCTTAAGCTGTTAGCACAGGCACAACTCAACATATAACACACTGCATTGGACATGGACTCTTCCCTATTTAAGCCATTGGGCATGGGCCACTAGGTTGAACCCAACCCATAAACCCAACATACATCATCACAATCCTTTGGGCATATCACTATCAATGGTTTAGAAGAGCTTGTTATTAAATTTTCTTCTCACCTCTTTGCCCATATAGTAGTCAATGGTAACAATGCTGACTTTCTTTTTTCTGTTTGTTTATTGTTGACATGTGATATCTCTTGGTGTTTAAAATTGATTTGAATATTGGGGATGTTGTTTAGTTATAAATATATGGTCTATTTAATTAATTAGCATTGGCCTCTGCGGATCCAATAATCGTAGTTAATATGACCTATGCCTTCAAATATTATGTCTGCCACTTGCGTATGCATGAGAAGCCCAATGCACTCATGCACTGCTCACTTTCTGTCTTGTCTAAATAATTCTGGATCCATAAAGTATTTTTAAAAGTTTTAATATCTGTGATCCTAGACTTTTCTTCTTGCAGGTCTATTTGGGAGAGCAGTATGTGAACAATGCTACCTTGTCTGATGTTACATTTTTGGTTGAAGGTTGATGCTTTTTCATTCACACTGTTTGTTTTCTTAAAACTGTTGCTTGGAAAATAAATAACTTCACTGAAAATGCAATTTTGTCGCTTCAGTTGTCATTTGTAGATAACTTGGTATTTTCATACTTCACTGCAGGCAAACGGTTTTATGCTCACAGAATCTGCCTGCTTGCATCTTCAGACGCATTTCGTGCTATGTTTGATGGTGGTTATAGGGTGAGTACATATTGATCTTCTCTATTGGATCATATGTCTCCTCTCACCTGCCTTTTCCTGTTCCTGTTAATTGATTTTGAGCCAGAAAAGGAAAACTCTATTGTTTACTCCACTTTATTTCATGATAAGCATGATTTATCATCTATTATTTTGGTTTTAATGTTTTTGTCTACCTTGTGAAAGCTTTTACAGGAGATTTGGCTGTCAAATTGAATGGTGAATTTAAATATAGCTGCTGAATATTGTTAGATATTTAGATATTGTATCTTGGGTAGTCTAGGATCTACATAATTATGGTAAATTGTAATTAGGCAATTAGGATATCTGTAATTAATCTCTCATTTCTTACCCACATTATATAATAACACACTCCACTGTGTTCATTGACATGGATTTAATTATGTCTCTTGTTTTCTTTTTTCTCTCAACAATAGCAATAAAAATTTATGTTTCATATTGAAGCACAGTAATTTATGTCTGTGATATGCAAGTCTTTTATTGTATGACAGGAGAAGGAGGCACGGGACATAGAGATTCCAAACATTAGATGGGAGGTTTTTGAGCTGATGATGAGGTCAAATAAATTCTGCATTTGTGTGCTTTATGACAGTTGTGCTGTGAAAGCTTGTAATAATTTGTGGACAACTTAAGTCTTATTGTTTTTAATCTTTCTCCAGATTTATATACACTGGATCAGTCGATGTTACTCTTGATATTGCCCAAGATCTCCTCCGAGCAGCTGATCAATATCTTTTAGAAGGACTCAAGAGACTCTGCGAGTACACAATTGCACAGGTCAGCTAAGAGCATTTTGGTACACATACACACAGTTTTGATTCTTGTCCTCCTGCACTAATATTAGATTGGAAGGTGGATTCCTCTGATTTGACGTTTTTGGTCCCAGGATATATCACTGGAGAATGTATCAAGTATGTATGAACTTTCAGAAGCCTTTAATGCTATATCGTTGAGGCACACATGCATCCTTTTTATCTTGGAGCACTTTGATAAATTGAGTGGAAAGCCAGGGTATCTATCTGATCCCTCAATCCTGTGTTTGCTTCTTGTATATATTTATTATTCCTCTGTAATGCGTAAAAGATGTTTGTAATTGTAAGTAAATCTAAATGGAATTAAATATCTGAATCATCTTGTGTAAGCTGGAGGTTTTAGGCCAGTTGCACCTACTTTTAATACCAATTTGTCTTTATTTTCCTTGTAGTAATCAAATGAGAAATAAAGCTGACTTTTTATATATAGTTATCAAAATATGGAAAGCTGTATTACTAATTTTTCTTTGGGAGAGGGAGGGGGTTGTGATTTATATTGCTGACCTTTTGCTTCTTTTTTATTTTGGGTGCTTAATAACTTGCTATATTCTTAGTTCTGTTTGCTTTTGACAAATATGATAGACAGGCATCTTAAACTTTGTTATATAGTGGATACTGACTGACCTTTGGTTTGAAATTTTGAAATAAATTGAATAATTAAGTTTTGGCAGGACAAATAGATCACAAATATGATGAATGAATTTCACATTATCATTGCGTTGGTTCTGTCTTCCCAATCTTTCTAAATTTTTGTTTGCACCAACTATTTGCAGACACTCTCATCTGATTCAGCGTATAATACCCGAGATCCAGAATTACTTTGTTAAAGCTCTTACGAAGGCCAATTCCAGTATCCAGCTGTAGTATGCGCTGTTCTATTATTGACATCTAACCAGTTGCAATGTACATAATGTGGTAGATGGTTCTTCCTATTGTTGAACCTGCGAAGGAAGTCTCCTGGATTGAGTACAGCATGGCTTAAAAAAAAATCCAACATCGGGTCATGTACGTTCTTTTCTGATGCAGTGTAAGTCCCTTCTGGCTGTAACGTCATACTCATTGTCATAGATGTAGCAAATGTGACCTTCACGAACATTGTTTTTTCTCGTGCAATATTGTGATGGTTATGACTTGATAGTTCTCTTAATTGATTTGGCATTACATTTGTTGAGTTTATCAGAGTAGTATAGGACTATAGGTTGCCCAAACACCTTATGTATATATGACAATTAGATAGTTGTCTGCAATTGTGCTGATGATTAGGTTACTTATGTCAAGTCTTTATTCTTGTTTTCTGACATGGAATTATGTTGTAAATTAATTGCAAAATTTGCACATCATTTAAAGTTGCAAATGCGCCATTTAAATTCTCAATTACTCGTATGACCCAAGGCATGCTGAATTCAGTCGCTGCTTATAAAAAATGGCTCTCTTTATGCATGCAGTCAAGCAATACTGTATAGAATGAAAGCTTCCTATGTCCAAATGAAACCCACACAAAATCAGTGGACAAAATCGTCCGAACATTTTATCTGCTTTTATTGTGGTCGGGTAGAATCATTTATAGAGTAATGTACTAAAACTAATTTGATCAATCAAAACATGTGACATGGAAATTGAATATGTCGTCAGGTTATATAGTAAAATCTAAAGTTTTTTGTGTGGATGTATCAGAACTTCTGGTGACTTTTCCATGGGCAGATGGAAGAAGGCCTATAGTGGGAAAAGGCTTTTATCTTGGCCCCATGCATTACCATTCGTCGTACCTGAGGAAAGAGATTCCAAACGGTCTACTTCGCTTGGAATTGGCTCAAGTCTTTGTGTGCTTGTTTCATGATTAGAGTAGACTGTGCAAGTCATTCTTTGCACCTGCATGAGAGATAATTAGTTGTTTGCTGCTTGGGACGGTTCGTTCCTAATAGTTTTGTATGCCTGTATCTCAATGAACCATTAGGGTCGGCTGGTGGGGGGTTTGTGTAGTATACACAAGATTTTAGGTTTTAATTTTGTTGCCGTCTTTGTATTTCCGTGCTTTACCAAAAAAATCAATACACGGATATGCAAGACTTGTGCATTAAACTAGTGTCTCGCTCATTGCGGCTGAAAACAAATTCATTGAATCACGTTATTTTAATAAAAGTTTCTTCTGAACTTCTATGCCAAAAATGAATTGCCGTTTCGATAAAAGGAGTACACAGGACGAATTAACTGTTGAGTATTGTATCATGCATGCTTGGTGGAAATATCATAACTCATTTAGATTTTCCTCCAAAGAAATGCATTTTTGTGGGTAAAGTTGAGTTATAATTATTATTTGAAAAATATAGGAATAAAAAGTTGGCTAAGTTAGACTTTTGAGGAAATAGGTCTGACTTCCTGTAAAAATACATTGGGTAAGTGACATATAACCTGATATAGGTCATTTTTAAGGTTAAGTCTATTTTGAAAGTTTATCTGACTTGGCAAATCTATTTGAAGATTTATTTTGCAATAAGACATTTAAATAAGTCGAAAGATCTGCTACTAAATAGGTCAGAAGTTTCTTTTTTAAGTGTCATTTTACTATTCTTACAGTACATGTAATTTTTTGTTGTTTTTGTATTTGTTTTTATAAATACGAAACCAAGCCTGCAAAGAAAAAGAATAAAAAGAATTAAGAGAATGCTAGGAACATAATTTTTTTAATGCATTTTCTTATTAGATGAGATTTGTGTGTTTTCACTAAATTTAGAGCAGAAAATCAACAAGTCTGGTTTATTTTGTGGATTACAATTTTCAATCAATAATTTTAATGTTAACTTATAAATGTTTTTATACTTAATATTATTTGCAAAGATTTTAAGTATTGTTTAAATAAGTTAAAAGATAAAAGTATATTCCAATATTAAATAATTAAAGAAAACTAATATTAATTTGAATTGTAATAATACTAACATTATCACTTGTATCATGCACAAAAATTATCTTAATAATTTATTTATTTATTTTATTTCTAGAAAAAATATTAAAATAATTTATCGTTTGATATTTTTTTATATATAATGACGATAATAAAATTAAACTTAAACTTTTGTATAAATTACTCCAACTCTCCACCAGGTCGAACTTGGCGAATTTTCTGTCATTTGATATATGTATATCATTATTGGACATAAAATATTATCATAAACTTATATTATACAAAAACATTAAAAATATTTTGAACTAAAGAAAACATTATGTTTTTATAGAAAATAATTTTCTTAAATTAAGGAAATTAATATTGTTAATTTTCATTAAAAAATATACAAACAAGGGGAATACACGATTCTTGGAAAACTTATCAATTCGTCAAATAAGTTGGAAGTTTCGAGTTCAGGAAACCTCTTGTTTGGTTTACTTTCTTTGCTTGTCGACGTGTCATAGAGTAATTAAATCTAGCGACAGAAGTTTTTTGGATTTGCTTTCTAATAAAATTGATCATTGATCGAAGTCTTTGTTATTTTGCTTTGACGTTGAGGGGCAGAATATATATGCAAATCTAATTAATCAGTTTCATTAAAATCGGTGCCATATCGGAGTGAACATGAACAAACCAAATTGAATTAGTTGTACAAATTACGTATACCCCTTTTTCCTGATAAAATATGTATCAATAAATTATTCCTTACAATAAATGGCGCCCTTTATCGTAAAATATAACTTCAGGTCTAATCTTTCTAATGTGATATTAATATGGATAAAGGATTTCATTAACTAGAAGAAAGACAAGCTTTATTTAGGGTCCATAATTGGACGAAATTTATTTAGCTACGAACCCCTTGTTATAAGCTGAAGTATGCAGATCTTTCACTGGCTAAGAAAATTAGCCACGATTTTGAACAATCTTTTGGCTTGCTGAGTTTCCATATCAAACATGAAATAAACATGATCCTCATGTTCCTCTTCAAACAGTTCCACTTCCCCTTTCCAACCACTCACCTTGACAGCCTCATAGTACAAAACTGCTCTGTCTCTAAAGTGAAGGTGATCCTTACCAGCAACAGTAACAAGCATCTTAGAACACCCAATATGAGCCAAGCTGGGTGCCCCAGGAGCTAATGGATTGATCATAGGGTTATCTAACCCAGCAGGTGCATCGGGGTACACAAACTTCCAAATCAAACACGGAGGGCTCTCTTCAAAGCCTATAACAGGTTCAGACCCAATTGGCTTTGAACCACAGAAGTAAGGGTGGTTAAGATAAGCACCATAAACATTGACACCACCGGGTAATGCTTCCACCCCAGCACGCATGGCAATGTTATGAACAATATTAGCACCGCTGCTATCACCCCCAATAAAAATTTTGCTAAAATCACCGTAATTGACGAGCCACGTGTCGCTGTTGATGGGATTTGGGGTGGCATGGGAAGCAACCCAAGCGAGACCAGCCCAACAATCATTGTAAGCTGCAGGGAGAAAATGCTCCGGAGCTTTCCTATGCTCTATGGAAACAATTATAACATTTGCCTGAGACGCTAATATGTTGCAGCATTTTGTGTGGTGCGCTGCAAATGCTGACTCAAAGCAGAAGGCACCACCGTGAAAGTAGACTAAAATGGACAGTTTTTTGTTTGGTTGATTTAGTTTTGGAAGGAAAAGTCGAGCAAAGAGGAGAGGGTTCTTTGAGAAGACAATGTCTTTGGATGAGACACCTGTTGTGGGGTCTTCCAGTGAGGGAGGACTTCTTCGTATGTTTATGGGACGTTCAATGGAACCATCATTGTACACATATATGTAGGGAGGAACCTGTAAGACTATGTGTTTCATGTTGCCCGTGCCTGAACCCATTTCAACACCTCTAATCAGCCTCTGCATTTTTCTGCTCTTCGGATCATACCTATATATATATATATATATATACATGCCAAATGGAATACGCACAAGAAAGAGTTCTAATTCACATAAATTTACTATCTCTTTCATCTTCTTTTTACTTTTTTTTCCTCTTTTTCTTTTTCGTTATATCAATTATCATTGCATCTTTTTTTTTTTTTTTCATTTCTCTCTTCGATCAACTTTACCGATTATCCGTTGTTATATATTGGTGAAAGGAAGAAATATAAACATAAAATAAAAAATGATAAATATAATATTAATGTGATGAAAATAATTATATATAATAAAAAAATAAGAAGAAAATAAAAAAATTACTGATATAATTATTTCAAACAAAATTTATAAAGAAAGAACGACACATGTATTTGCTTCTTTATTTACACGTGCTTCAATGCATGTGAAGGGAGAAATGTCTCCATGTTTATAGCACCTTTGGTTACGCAATATTGATTGATGCTTGATTACACGTTATCGACGTGGTTTTTCACGTTTAAATATTTGAAGTTAATAGGTATAACTTTTATATCTTTTAGTAAACTGACATAGTTTTTCACGTCTTTATGGTTGTTTTTTTTATATAAAAATATTCAATATTCACATGTTTGGTTATGTGATATTGATATACTATGTTTGATTACACATCATTCATGTGATTTTTTACGTTTAATGTGAAGCGTGTTTGATTTCAAGTTTTGGAGGTAATTTTTCATATTTCAGATGAAATTTTTAGAAGTTAAAAGTTATAGTTTTTACATTTCGTGATTCATCAATTTTTAATGAATTTTCAAATACACTAGTATCTTTGCATCTTTTAGTAGATTCACTTAATTTTTTTTACATTTTTTCTTTGTGTTTCCAAACACATGGCATTAACGTGTGAGTTTTTTTTTTTTTTTTTTTCTTTTCTTATATGTTTTTCAGAACAATTGTATTTGGTTCAAAGCTCGGAAATAATGTAGACACATCTCTATCATATATTAAGTTAATATGCTTTCTTTAGTTAGTATATTAATTAAATGAGATTTTAAATTTCTTTAAGGATTAAATGTGTTTTTATAGTTCATGTAAATATACATGAGTACGTTTTTAATCTTTAAAAAAATATCGTCTCTCTAATATGAAAATATTAGATGCACTTCTTGTATTTAAAAAAAAAAAAAAAAGATGTGGTTCTTGTATAGTTCATGTAAAATATACATGAGTACGTTTTTAAGCCCGTCAGTTTTTGGAATATATTAGATGTGGTTCTTGTATTTTACGAAAAAAATAATTACCTAATTTTTGTTTCTCCAATATGAAAATAGAAAACCACCACACCTTACACATTTTCATAAACGGAGAATTAAAAAAGACATTTTTTTTTTACTAAAAATGAATTTGTGTATATTCTTAATTATTTTAATATTCTTGATTTAAAATTAAGTATAACAAGATGCATAGAAATTATTATTAAAATTAATAATATTTTATTAATTAAATTAATTTTAAAATTTTGTAAATTTTAAATATTTTTTATAATTTAATTTATATTAGTCTATGTCACATACAATATACTTATTTAATGCATATAGTTAGTTTCATAGAAGAAAAATATGAAATTGTTCACTCAAATCTTTTCAAACCAAGTTCGTCAAACTAAATTATAATTGTCTTGATGTTTTTGACTTTTTGAATAGGAACATTGAGTTTGTAAGATTTCAGTTTATACTTTAAATTATAACAAGTGATGCGTAAAACAAACATCACCTCTTGATATTTTGACTTTTTGAATAGGAACATCAATTGAGTTTGCAAGGTTTCAGTTTATACTTTAAATTATAACAAGTGCGTTACACAAATATCTTTTATATTATTATTTTATTAATTAAAAGCATTAAATTTTTAATATTTAAATTAAGGTAACTCAAATCAGTCCACTATCATTAATATTTAAGTTTTTAAGGAATATTTAATTTTTATATATTAAATGATCAATAAATTTTTGCGTCTAGAAGAATGAATTATTATTAATAATATTATTATTATAGTTTAATTTTGATAGGTTATTGATATAAAGTTTTTTACATTATTAATCATTAATTAGAAATGATACTAAATATAATTTTTAAAACAATTATTACAAAATATTGAATCACATGTATAAGAAGAAAATAACTTATATACATTGAAATTATAAAACAGTTTTATCCTAACATCCTATATCAAATTATTATATATAGTAAATTATTAAATACTATTAAATCTGAACCATACAAATATAAATAAAATGTTAAAATTGAAAGTTATTAAATGTTTATATAAATACTTTAAAAATTCACTCCACTTTATAATTTAATCTAAATTATTTATGAATAGACTACATTTCATTCTTCACATTCTCATACAAACATTCATCTCACTTGTTGTATTGTATATATATAGGATCGAGATTCTTTTATACAAAATTAATCAAATTACATCTTTCATAATTTTTTTTAAAATAAAAATTTAACTAATCCAACCATTGAATATAATGTTCTTATTAATTAAATCATGAATACAAAATTTTATAGAATTCTAAAATTATTTGATTGTTCATCACATCACTTTATTTTTACGTATAATATGACATTCAAATATATGTAGATATTTATTGTTGAATATCATATCTAGAAAATTTTAGATTATGCAAAATTTTAATTTGTATATTTATTCTAATTAATGATAAACATCATATTCAATTATTTAATTAATTAAAATTTTTTTCTAAAAAATAATTAAAAGTATAATTTGATAAACTTTAACACTTGATATCAATCAAGCCTAATTCCTCTTTGTATATATATATATATATATATATATATATGAGAGAATAAATAAGACAATTCATAATCAAATGAAAATATAAAAATTATTTATCCTATAAGTCTATTTAGATTTTTTTTTCATGAAATGATATATATATATATATATATATATATATATATATATATATATATATATATATATATAAATAAATAAATAAATAAAGTGAATTGAACAATTTTTTTTAACATGACTGAGAATAAAAGGAATTGTAACCAAAGTCTATAGAGAATGAAAATTTATTTCTCTAAATTCTTAACCATTTGTTCTAATATATACTAGCATTTTCACTAATTGATATTTTTAATGCATGGTTAATTTTATATTATTAATCAATTAGAATATCACCGTAGCCATAATTTTTATTTAATAAGAAATAATTATTTACTATAAATTATAACATAATAGATTATATTAATAATTTAATTTCCATTCATTAAAAATTAATTATATCAATAATTAATTAACAGTTATTTTTCTTATTATACGGCATATTGTTAGGTTATGATTCATACCCCATTAATACTCTTTACATTATGGATGAAGAATTATATGAACTAGACCAGAGACACAAACACAGACAGATCCTATATGCATTAAGAGACTCTTGAGGAACACAAGGGAAAATGAGAAGTACAAAACTGAGGGAGGCAATTTTTGGCTTGGTCAGTTTTCATATCATATATAAAATAAACATGATCCTCATCTTCCTCCTCAAACAGTTCCACTTGTCCCTAAAGTAAAAGTGATCCTTAAGCATCTTAGAGCACCCAAGCGTACCCAAACTATATGCCCCATGAGCCAATGGATTGATCATGAGATTATCCAACCCACCAGGTGCATCGGGCTACCAGAACTTCCAAATCAAACATTGTTATGGACAATATTACCCCCGCTACTGTGACCCCCAATAAAAAAATCTAGCTAAAATCACCATGACTCACGAGCCACGGGTCAGTGATGGCATGGGAAGTAAATATGTCGCAATATTTGGTGTGGTGAGATGAAAAGGCTGATTCAAGGGTTCTTTGAGAAGAGAATGTCTTTGGATGGGAAGGTTGTGGGACGTTTCTATTGAGCCTTCGTTGTACACTGGAATATTCTGCTTTCTGTCAAACCCATTTCAAATATGCAAAATGTGTATTCCTATAATCAACTTTTGCTTTCTCTACGTACTAATTTATCTGTGTGTCACATACACATCTTAGTATATTTATTAATTAATTTATTAACAGCATCGTTATTTATTTTTTTAACAAACTTAGAATATTTAAATCTGCATAACTTATCAAATTAGTCAACTATAATTAATATTTAAGTTTTTAAAAAATATTTAACTTGTATATTAACCTCTAAATAAATAAGTACTTTGTCATAGTAGAAAAATAAAAGATATTAATATAGCTATTTTTTATCTTACTATTAATTTTCTTACTATCTAATAGTTCTAATAGGTGATATAATGAAAAATAAGGTAACCGCATAGAGTAATTCTTAAAATTACTCTTCGATTAAAATGAATTATTATTATTATTTAATAAAATGACATTTGATTTACATATTATTTTTAGGAAATTATTTAAATTATTAATCCAATTTATGGAGAGAATTGAGTTTTTTATTACATTTAAAAAATATTTACTTTTTTACTCACCAACTAAAGAGAAAAATTTAAAAGAAAAAGTAAAACATTTATTATATTATAAAATATTTAGTATTATATTAAATAAAATATTTAAATTTTATTAAATAAAAATATTTAATATTTTTTATTATAATATAAAAAATAAGCTATGGACCAGATAAAACTCAATCCATCAACATTAGACTTTTATAATACCATTTAGACACATTATTTAAGAAAATAACATTTAATTTACATATTTTAAGAAAATTATGTATTACGATAAAAAAAGATATTTACGTTTTCTGAGACATTAACTAAAGATAATTTTTTAAAGAAAAAGTAAATCATCTATTATATTAATAAAAATATATAATATTATACTAAATAAAAATATTAACGTTATATTAAATAAAAAATATTTAATATGCTTTAACTATAATAGTTTTATCTATCTCAAACCATATTAGTTAAATGTTTATATAGTAGGATGTTAAACCAATCTATCTAAAAGTTTGACAGAAAAATCTAACATCATTTTCATAATTTGCAATGATGAATCTTGTTAGGCTTTATGGTGTCTTATGTGAAAGTCATTTCAAATATGATAGAGAGGGATGTGCTAGGTGAAGAGAAACTGTTTCGACCGTCTGAAACTTTTAATATTATCACGTCATCCATTATAATTTTATTAGAAATATTATAAGTAATTGATTAATTAAATTTAAAATTTACTATTTTAATTTACAATTTAATCTTTTATATTCATCGATTATAATTTTATTAAAAATATTCTAAGATAATTAATTAATTAAATTTAAAATTTACTATTTTAATTCTTAATTTAATCTTTTATATTTATAAACTAATGAACTTATCTAATTTTAAAAAGCTTCATTCTCTCTATCTTCTTTTATATTTATCTTCGATTAAATATCTTAGTTTTTTTTAGTGATGTATTATAGAGTCTTTCTTTATGAATTTTGTGTTTTATTTTTTTAAAAATCTCATCATATAATTCGAAATCAACTGAAAGTATAATTTTTATATATATAAACGATGATTATCTAATTTTATTTTTACTGATATTTATTTTTATTTAAATATCTTTTTTATTACACAATTTATTGCATCCCCTCCTTGTGTATCTTTCATTCCATTTTATTTTCTCTCTCTTTCAATACCTCGTCATATCAATTAAAATTAACTAAAAAAATATTCTAATAAAATTTTATAAAAATAAAATAAAATTTTATCTTTATTTTCTATAATCTTTATTTTACTTTTCTTGATAATTATTATTTTTAAAATTATTTTTTTAATTTATATTTTTCTTGTTTAATCTTATTCTCTAGTCTTATCTTATGTATTATTTGTTTCTATTTTTCATCTTTTAAATTTTATAATATCTAATTTGTTTAGAGTTAAATTACTTTCGTCAGTTTACAAATTTTAAATAAAAGATAATAATTTTATAGCTCTGGTAAAAATAACATAGTGGAATTTTTTTCATATTTTTTTTTACACAAGTTATTGTTTTGCTGTGAGTTTTATTTATTTCATCATTTTAGATTTATTTTTAATTAAAAATATAGAAAACACGTTTGACCAAGAGCATAGTCCTGCGTGTTTTACGAAATTAGTTTCGTACTATTAAGCATTTTTCTATTTTTTTTTTATTTCTCTTCATTCCTCCCCACATCCTAAATTTGGAATTTATATTTAATATATTTTTTCTTCTAAATTAGGAGTAAATTTATTTTTTTTCTCTCAGATTAATGATAATTTTTAATAGGAACTACAAAATAAAATTGGATTTGATTTTGTGGGAAAATTATTAAAAAATAAAAAATAATAATAAAGATTTGCTTTTGGCAATTTTTTAGATCAAGAGCATGAAATAAAAATAATTGCAGCCAATTAGAATGTTGAATATCATTCTATTTCACCTATTGTCAATTTGTCACAACCACATCGAGACATTACTAATACACCAAATTTTACAAATTAAAATCAGGGAATGGCCACCAAATTCTTTGTTAGACAAAAAAATGTTGAGAAATTTTTTTTTTTAAAATATCTTTGAAACCAAAATTTTAGAATCGATGGTTAATTGGATGTATTAGGAATGAGTAAGGGAGGAGTTGGATAATTTTATGTTGAAAAATTTTATCTTTATTTTAAATTATTTTAAAATTTCAATCATTTTAAACTTGATTCGATTAAGACATGAAATATACAACTTAAATTAAGTATATACTTTACAATATATATTTAAAAATAAAAATATTATTATAAATATAATATCATAATATATTAAATGATATCTATTAAATAAAAAAATTATTATCGATAAATAACTATTATAAAAAATTTAAATTTATCCAAATTAACTTCGAGTGGGATTGAATAAGCAAATTAGATTGGATTTTACTCACTTTTAGTAGTGTATGTGAAAGATATTAATATCCTACTATATTTATTTTAAAAGATATTACTTTTTAGTTAAATGAGTAAAATTATGTAAATTTTATAAATATTTATTTAATCTTCTAAGAAATCATTTTTTAAATATATTTTAAAAATATTAAAATTATAATTTGTTAAATAATTTAATTTTTATTATTTTAAAGTTTATTGCGATAATCCAATAAAAAATAGATTAAAAATAATTCTCTAAACAAATTATTTTTAATTAGTTTTAGAAGTTGCTCACAATAACCAAATAGAAAGAAAAAATCCAGTTCACACAACCTAGCTACTTATGCGTTACATGATGCACCTAATCCTAAAATTTAAAAGACCAATTATTCACCATATATATTTCATGACAAAAAACATTAGGACAATGAATTATACACCTTACACGAGCAACGGGTAAAGCAAAATGGGACTAATTTTCTTATTTGTAGTTGGAAAGTCCGTTATAATAGTTCCATCACGGGTATTTGTTCTCGAATCGGGTTATTATGAGATGTGACTTACATTGACGTTCTATCACACTTGATATTGGTTGGACTAGGAGGAGTGCATATTTAGTCTAAAGTAGTATTTTTCTTTATCATAGCATTATTGCCTATTGGTCACTTTTTGCTGGCCATATATATTTTTAAGCTTTTAATATTTTGTTGTGGATGCACACACTTGTCTACACCTACAATATCTTTTTCTAATAGAGATCTTTTCTTAATTACTTTATATGTGGAGTAGGAAGAGACATCTCTGTCATCGAAAAACTTCAGCTGTCCGTGTAATTAATGCATTTTAAAGTCACCACCAATTCTGTGTAATTATTTATGATGAATAAATTCAATTTATTTTTCACTAATTACACAGATTATTACTCACCTAAACAAAATATGAAAGAATAATATTATATACTAATCAAGAATAATTTCGCCCTTATGGGTATTACAATTTACAATAGTGGAAGGGGAAAATGCTCTATATCGATTAATTTCTCCATTAGCAAAATTCACAAGTATAGCTTTTAACACGGACAACAGAATTTAATTCTCAAAATAATATCCAAACTAGTAATTTTTTTTAAAAGAAGGAATTCAAATGATATAATTTAACTCCCTTATATTTTTATTTACAAATTCTTCATCAGAATATGCAGAATAATTAAATTTAAATGATAATACTATTTTATATATTTGTCGATCATATAGTATGGAACCGCTCATAAAAAGAGCTTTCACCTGCTGAAATACGTGCATCAATCCACTATAAAAGAAAAATATAAACGTTTACTCCATTCTGGGATAGATTTGAGATAGAAAGAAAAAAAAAAAGAAGAGATGTGATGAAAAAAAACTAAATGTATATTTCTAATTACTCCATTGTAAAATGTTCTAAGAATTGAGAGAGGCATGTTTGACTATATATAAGGTCTATTTAAATAAAATTTTATATAAATATTGATAAAAAAATTAACTTATACTAAATTAATATATAGAAATTATTTTAATAAAAATTTAATTTTTAATCTATATAGATTAGTTTTTTTTTTCTTATAAATATTTATAAACAAATTTATCCAACCAGAAGATAATTGAATTCCTCTGCATCGGACCAGGATTCCCTGGAGCCGGTTATATGACTGCAGGGTCCTGCAAGTTAAAATCCAATGGCCCAAATAATTTTCAGTTTATATTTTTTAATATTTTTATGTATGAAAAGAAAATAGAGGGATGAAATGTTTTTGGATAGTCTCTCTCCAACTGCCCGATAATCCAAATCCTCTCCATGTCATAATTTAAAATATTATTTGCAACATGCTATACACATTTCTCGAGTATTCATTGCAATTTGCTACCTCATTCATTCAATTAATAATAACTACATGGCACATGCTTCAAAGTAAAAGAGTTGACATAATCACAGAATTCGAAAAAAATTTAGTCGTTGTAATAAAACAATCTTGCTAACAAGTAACCCCAATTAAAGATGTTAACTAAAAAATACGAATAAAAATTTAATGTTAAAAATTATAAAAAATGTTTTCTTTTAATTGTTAATCAATATCTCTTACAAAGGCGCATGTTAAGATTTTCCGTAAAAAAAAAATCTGGATTAAATAATAAATAATAATATTTTGGGTGTCGCTCCAAACAACAGGTGGTTTCCCTCCAAATAAATGATGCTATATTATACATTATCTACGGTCATGATTGACGGTTTGACCAAAAATAAATCAAGTTAATTATTTTATATAGTTTTATTTTCTTAAAAAAATTCTCTTTTATTTTGTTTTGTCTTTCCTATCATGATCAGATATGGAAGAGATAAACTGATATATAATGAAAATATGAAATCTTTCGCGTTATATTGAAAATCCATATTCGTTATTGGAATGGAAAACATATATAGTTCTATTTTGGGTAGATTAGAAATTAAAGTAGTTATTATATGGTTTAACGGGACGGAGTATTTATGACCTTAACAAACTTTTTTTTTATAACTGAAAAATTCGGATAAATAGAACATGAAAGTTGACCATAAGGTAAAAATGAAAAAGAAGAAAAATTTAGATTTAAGAGAGGTGAAAAGTATTATTATTTTAAAAACAAGGACAATTTGTTTGGTCATTGTAATTTACGATGATGATTACAAGTACTTAAAATAAAATAGAGTCTTGGTCCTCTTGGATTGCAACAGCAATTTCTCCCCTTACGCCAAAGGTGTTTCCAAGTGCGATATGGATTCGAGTTCCACAGTTGGTAAGACGAAGGAGGTAAAGATGGAGATTCCAAGCTTGATCCGAGTTTACAAGGATGGAAGCATTGAACGACTCCAAAACACTCCAATTGTACCACCCAATCTTGAAGATCCAGCTACAGGAGTATCATCGAAAGACGTTGTGATTTCAAATAACCCCCTCATCTCTGCTCGTCTTTACCTTCAAAACCAGATCAGAACCCAAGAAAAGGACCTTAAAGTCCCAATCTTGGTCTACTTTCATGGCGGTGGATTTTTCTTCGAATCTGCGTTCAACGAACGGCACCAAAAGTATTGCAACTTGTTTGTCTCGAAAGCAAATGTTTTAATGGTTTCTGTGGAGTACAGGCTGGCACCAGAGAGCCTTCTTCCTGCAGCTTACGATGACTGCTGGGATGGTCTTAAATGGGTGGTCACCAACACCGATCCCTGGCTTGTCAAACACGGTGATTTTAACAGAGTATTCATTGGGGGGGACAGCGCTGGTGCTAATATTGTGCATAACATTGCCATGCGTGCTGGTGCTGAATCTCTACCTGGTGGTGTCAAAGTCTTTGGTGCTTTTCTTTCTCATTCTTACTTCTACGGTTCAAAGCCAATAGGGTCTGAAATGGTTGAAGGCCGTGAGCAGAGCGTGCCCTTTTTGGCATGGGAATTTGTATATCCGTCGGCACCTGGTGGGATTGACAACCCTATGATCAACCCCTTGGTTACTGGGGCACCTTCCTTGGCTGGTCTTGGCTGTTCTAAGGTTCTTGTTTGCGTTGCTGGGAGAGATTTTATGAAGGATCGAGGGGTTTTCTACTATGAGGCCCTCAAGAATAGTGGCTGGCATGGTCAAGCCGAGCTCTTTCAAGTGGACCACGAGGAACATGCTTTTCACATCCACAATCCACAATCCCAAAATGCTAACAAGATGTTCAAACGCTTTGCAGATTTTCTTCGACAGTAGCAACTCAAATCACACCATTCTCAATCTTAATCATTTCTCAATTTAGTTTCCTGTCTCCATCTATTACTTCAACTTATTAAGCAAATAAATTTTTATTGGAAACCACTCTACCTCTCCTATTTTATGATCTTCGCTCTCTGTTTCTAATTAACTTTATTTAATACTAAAAAACTTATGAATCGTACCATTCGTAGTTTCCATATTTTTATTTCCGGCTATGCTATTTGCTACCAAAATATACAATACCAATTTGCACGAATACATGTAAGTGGATAATTGATAATTGATTATTTAAAAGATAGACAAGAAAATACTAAAATTGTTAATCAGTGGGAAATCAAAGAATGACCTTTGTGAATGAATGACTTGGTACAATTGTTTTTTCGTAACAAACTGCATTTTCGTAAAAATATATTTTATTTTGTTTTTTTATAATATAAAAATTATCGAGATAAATTTTGTGTTTCCAAGACTTGGTTAGTTAATTAGGAATACACAATACTTGATTTTTGTTTGGATCACTGGATAAAGCATGGCCGTGTAAAGCAATTAACGCAAGAGCCTTAGCCCATTTAAGTTTTATTAATTGGTATTATTATTCTTACTTTTAATTAGGAGTAAATGTTAGTGACAATTGAAGATGGAAAGTTACTTATTGAAAGAAAAAATAATTAAATAAATGATAATAGCATATGAAAAGTTACTAATAATTTTAGGGAGTAAATATTGCAACATGAAAATGAAAATAAAGAGATTTTAGAATAGTTACTTTTTTTTACTAATAAAATTACAAGTGGTTGAAACATAATTTATTTTGTTATTTAGGGAATTTTTATTTCTTAAATAACTAAATGTTTTTTATTTTAAATTTTAAATTATAATTACTTTAATTAAAAAAATCTAATTACAGCTTTAAAAATATTTTAATCCTTTTCTTCATTGACAATAATCAAATTTTTTAATTATAATTTTCAAATTAAAAAAAATATGTATTTAAATAGGAACCAAATTAATATATATATATATATATATAATTTACCTGGGTACAGAAGAATTTCTCATAATTTTATTGTTACTTATTTATATTCAGATGCTTCATTCAAACTAGAAAGGTATGAATTTGGTTTTATAAAAATTAAAAAAGAAGATAAAATTGATTCAATTTCAATGTATTACTATATTGAAATTTTCCTTAAATCTTATTTAAGATCAATAATATTATAAAATATGAATTACATTTTACCTATTGAGAATGAGATGTTAAAATTACTCAATTGTATGTTTTAATAAACAATTTTGTAGCTCAAAAAATAAAAAATAAAAAATTATATTATATTAACACTCTAACCTTAGGTCCGGCAAATTTTAGACACGGCCCTGGCGTAAAATAAAATCCAAATGGCCTAAAACTTTGTGGGTTTTAACAGTAATTATAGATACAAAAATTTATTTGAAGCCTATGAACTTTTGAGGGTTTTCTGTTGCATTTTATTTTTATGACCACCATTGCTCATTCACAGAAGAGAACAAATTTCATATCATGCATAGATAAGTTCAAGATATGGCAGGTTATATTTTCAAGGCAAATTAATCAGGAGTTTGGTATTCACCGATGGATATACTGAGGTTGTGCATCCCGTGGCTATATGATGTCATTTGCTGGTCATCAAAATTGTGATGTGGTGGACAATTGCACGTTTTAGGGTCTTCAACTATGGCACACAGAATCGTCATCACATGCCAAGGGGTTTAGCAATTGAAATGGCCTTTTTGTTCTTGGTTCTATATGTATCTATTTACATCAGTATGGACCAAAGGATATGTAGAAAATATGTAGAAAATATCTTGATGAACGCAACATGTCATACCGAGGTTCATTTTATATTTTGATATTTTAATTCAATTTTTCTCATTACATTTAGTAATTTGTGTTTAATAGTTTTAACTTTCTCATATTTATCGTTATTAACTTGATTCAGTAATAATCATGCATGATATTTTAAGGTGAAATTTATTCTTAATATTCACTAGTCTTTAACATTTCTTTTTCTCCTCGATCATGCATATGCTAATATTAATTTATATTTATGACGATTGTAACAATTAATTACTTTATTGCTTTGTTGCTTAAATAGATTATTAATTTTTTTTAGTTTTATTATGCTACGTTATATTTAAGAATTTCCGAAAATTTTATATAAATACTAAAGTTTTTAATTGAGTTCTTAATTTATTTTTATTGAATTTATTAGACACAAAATATTTTGTTAAGAATTCATAAGATATAGTTGTTTTTATAAATAATTGATTTTTTTATAAGAACTCAAGTTTTTTCTCAAATGATTAAGAATTAATAAGAACTTTAAGAACTCATAAAAGTTAACACTTTTAGTATAGCATAATCACTAGAAGTTAGATTACAACAATTTTCACTTCATTTTGTATGAAACAATTTACTCACAGGACAACCAAGTTGTTTCGCATGCCAAAATTTATCGTCCATTAAGTCATTGATATATAGGTTTTAATGACAACTTATGCTATCTATAGCATGTTGGCCATCAAAACAACTTAGGATGCATTTGTTTGTTTTCTTGGTTTTTTGACCAATGTTCGATGGAGTTTTTCCATTTATATGCTTAATATTGTTTCGGTGTCATTTTAATGTTGTAAAGGATAAAAGTCCAATACTCTCACGTCCATTAGATCTCTCTTAGTAGATGAGAAGAGCTCTAATTAGTGAGGCAATTATAGTGAATTTTCGTAGTAAAAAAGAGAAGAGAAGGAGTACAAATCAACCACATCAAAATTTATTAACCGTTGGATTGGGGTAGAACTTTGACAACATGTTCAACACAAATAATTCTTCATCTTAACCGTTCAGATCTTGATTTGAAGGTCTGTAGTATGATAAATCATACTTATACAGTAGCACAATTTTGTGAGTTCTTCACTTAATTATGTTGGCTGGTTGTATGCATGAATTTGTGCTCTTTATTTAATACTCTTATACCATTGTTTGATAAATAGTGGATTGATTTCTTTGATTTGGATGACCCGTGATTTTTTACTTCTCACATTTAGGAGGTTTTCCACGTTAAAAAATCTTTGTGTCTCTCATGTAATCTTATCATCGTTACTGTCATTATACTTGTGATTACTCCTTTATAGATTCTTGCAAGAAAAGAGAATTTATATCCGCTGTATTGTTGCCAGATTGGTGGTACATTATTGTTTTCCCCTATCAAAGTGGTACTATAACTCTTTGCTTTAAAGAGTATTCTACTTGCTTGAATAATAGATGTTAATACGAATAATAGATGTTAATACACATAAAATGTTGAGTTTGAATGATGCTAATTATCACTAGTGGGGGAAAATGAAAAATTTATTATTTGTGAAGAAAATGCATCTTCCTATCTTTGCTATTCAGAAGTCATAATTGATGTCCGATGAAAAATGAGACTTTGAGCATCAACAAGTATGTGGTTTTATCTGGCATTTTGTGGATGATAATGTTTATAATCACATTGCAATTGAGACACATGATGAGACTTTGTGGGAGAAGATTGAATCTCTGTATGCCTCAAAGTGTGGGAACAACAAATTATTTTTGTTGAATTCTATTATGAGTTTGAAGTTCAAGGAAGGTGCTTCCCTTCCATATCACTTGAATGAGTTTCAAGAGATTCTTGATCAGATGTCAAGAATGAGCATCAAGTTTGAAGATGAGATTTTGTGACTGTTACTTTTGAATTCTCTGCCTGAGTCTTTGGAGACTTTTAAGTTCCATGTCACAAATTCAGTTCCTAATGATGTTGTCTCTTTACAAATGACAAATGGTAGTGTTCTCAACGAGGAGATGGGAAGGAAGACACAAGGTTCTTCATCTCAGTCTGAGGTGCTTGTCATTGAAAATATGGGGAGAGGTGAGAAAAAGGAAGGAAGAGAAGAGAGTAGAAGTAAGTCCAAGTCCAAGTACAAGAATATGGAGTGTCACTATTGTCACGAAATAGGACATATACAAAAACATTGTTTCTTGTGAAAAAATGAGAACAAAGACATGAGAGTTACTAAACAAATTATTGGTATAAGAATCATTCGTGATAAATAAGCAAAGAAACTTTGGTTATCATAGGAACACTATGTTAAAAGGGTGTTGTAGATATTTCATATGGAAAATGCTAAAGCAATGAGCACTCCTCTTGCTACTCATTTTAAACTAAGTTCTAAACATAGTCCTTCAAATGAAGCTAAGAAGATTAATATGAGCAAAGTTCCTTATGCATCTGCAATGAGTAGTTTATGTATGCAATAGTGTGTACAAGATCAAACATTGCACATGTTGTTGATACTACCAATAGATTTATGTCTAATCATGTAGAGAGCATTGGAATGCTATAAAATAGATCTTGAGGTATTCTCATGGTACCAGTGATTTGAGACTTTGTTTTGGATGTGATAAGCCTACTTTGGTGGGATATTGAAACTCAGATATGGCTGGAGACATTGATTCTAGAAAGTCTACTTCGGGCTATTTGATTAAGTTTGCAGGGGGAGCTGTGGCTTGACAATCTAAATTGCAGAAATGTGTTGCTTTGTCCACTACCAAGGTAGAGTTTATTGCTATTACAGAAGCATTCAAGAAGTTTCTTTGGGTGAAGAAATTCTTGTATGAGTTTGGTTTTATTTAGGACAAGTACTTGTTATTCTGTAATAGTCACAGTGCAATTCATCTTGGTAAGAATTCAACTTTTCATTCTAGGTCCAAGCATATTGATGTGAGGTATAATTGGATACGTGATGCTTTGGATGTTAAGTTGTTGGAGTTGGCTAAAGTTCCTACTGATGATAATGGTGCTGATATGATGACCAAGACTTTGTCAAGAGATAAGTTTGAAACTTGTTGTGAGATTGTTGGACTGACAATCACGTCCACATAGTTGTGATAGGGAAGATATGTTGATTTTTTTTAGCTTCCAACTATATGGACAAAAACCCAATATCCTCAAGCCTACTAGATCTCTATTAGAAAAGGAGAAGAGGTCAAATTAGTGGGGGAGTTAGAGTAATTTTTTGCAGCCAAAAGGAGAAGAGAAAGAGGGAGAGAAAGAGCACATACCTGTCACGTCAAAATTGTGATATCTTATTCATTAACCATTGGATCGGGCTAGAACTTTGACAATATGTTCAACACACATAGTTCTTCATCTTAATCGCTCAGATATTGATTTGGAGATCGATACGTGGTGTAATAAATCATGCTCATACAATAGTACGATTTTGTGAGTTCTTCACTTTCATGTTCCTAATTTCTTTTTTGTTGCTTAATTATGTTGATTGGTTATATGTACGAATTTGTGCTCTTGATTGAACACTCTTATGTTCTTGTTTGATAAATAGTTAATTAATTTCTTTAGTCTAAATGACCCATTGTTTTTTACTTCCCACATTTAGGAGATTTTCTACGTTAAAAAATCTTGGTGTCTTGTATAATTTTATCATTGTTATTGTCATTATACTTGTGATTATTTCTTTATAGATTCTTGTAAGAAAAAAAAATTTATATTCACTGTATTGTTGTTAGATTGTTTTTTTCTATCACTTTGTTAATAAAACAATTTTCACACACAAAACATGGTATGTATAAAAGTTAAATTGAGAAGTTATACAAAAATTAAATTATATATTTAACCATAAATTAATAGTAGGTTGTTAGTCACGAGAATTAAAAAAAAAAATCTATGAAGTCATTCAATATATATTTAAATTGGAGTATCACATTTTTTTTTACAAAGTACTCTCACATCTAAATTACAATATAGTAGAAATTAAAATAAGTAAGCAATATAATTATTTCAATCCATTCATCATTCCACAAAAATTTAGAAGAGCATATTATTATGTTAATTACCCCAATATGCTCATAAACAAATGTGATTGGTTTGTAGTAATAAAAACAAAATCTCATAATAGAAATAACAGAAGTTGAACAATTAAGTAGCTTACATGATGAAACAAATAATTACAAACAAGTTTTGATCTAAGGTGCGTAAAAATTAGAGAGTTTTTTCTACAGTTAGTTTGTTTAGGGAAAAAATTGGTTTTAGCTTAATTATAACCAACTACTCCTTAATCATTGATTTGCAAACATTTTGAATTAGTGTGGTACGAAATTGACAAAAAACAGCAAAAACTAAGACAAAGCTCGTGAATCACGTCCTAATGCGCAAACATATTTAATTAAATTTTCAATGTAAAGTGAAACCACGTTTTAACCTAATTTTTATATTTTATACTGGCCGGTGGACTATCTTTGTATCTCGTGTTTGTCTCCCTCCACTTTTTACCTGCTAGCAATTGGATTTTGGAATTAGATAAAATATTCCCGCCGACTTTACATAACATTAATTCCAAACAGTCAAAGTCCGGCACCTTGGACTTACTTTCTTTTGGTACATCAGAGTTGGATTCACAACTCATATCACTTTATATATTTATTTTTAAATTTATTAATAACACCTTTTTCATGTATCAAAATAATGATATTTTATAAATACAACTTTATTTTATATGAATAATTTTATGAAAATATTATAAATATTTTTTAACAAATCATTAGGGATGGGTCTATCAATAGAGGAAAAAGATTCAAAAAAATAATTTTACTGTAGAAAAATATTCTTGTATAATAACGAACAACAGTATTCTCTTATATATATATATATATATATATATATATATATATTATCAATATAAGATTTTTTATATTATTAATTAATTAAAGATATCTTAAATATATTAAATTTATTATTGTGATATTTTTTTCACTCTCTGTCGTGGCACTTATTTCACGGGAGGGTGGAAAAGAAAAGAAAATGTTATGGTAAATATTTTTATGTTAAAAAATTAGTGTTAGAATTCATAAATTTGACCAAACCCGGGCCGTGTATTATTGTATTTAAAGCAACCTAACATGGCATGAAAGTTTGTGCTTTCCCCTTGTTTGATCATCATTTGGGGTGTGTGGTTCCATATCGATCGTTGAATTGAATGGCTTCTGAAATGAGCGGCAAAGAGATAGAAACAGAGATTCTTCCCGTAATCCGAGTGTACAAAGATGGAACGGTGGAAAGGCTGATGGGGTCTCCAATAGTGGCACCTTCCCTGCAAGACCCCGAAACAGGTGTCTCTTCCAAAGACATTGTCATCTCCAATGACCCCTCCATCTCAGCTCGTCTTTACCTTCCCAAATCCACCCACAAGAAGCTTCCCATCTTGGTCTACTTCCACGGCGGTGGATTCTTCATTGAATCCGCCTTCTCCTTCCTCGACCACCGCTACCTTAACCTCATTGTTTCCCAAGCCAATGTTGTCGCTGTGTCCGTCGAGTACAGGCTGGCTCCAGAGCACCCTCTTCCTGCTGCTTTTCATGACTGCTGGCATGCCCTCAATTGGGTCACTTCCCATTCCGATTCAAACGACACAGAGCCATGGCTTCGTCATCACGCTGACTTTAGCAGAATCTATATAGGGGGTGACAGCGCTGGTGCTAACATTGCGCATAACGTGGCTCTTCGTGCAGGGATTGAAGCCTTGAATGGGAATGGGAACGTGAATATATTGGGTGCATTCCTTTCACACCCTTACTTTTGGGGATCGGAGCCAATTGGGTCTGAACCGAATGAGGGTCTCTTGCACTTGCATGCTCGGGTTTGGAACCTTGTATACCCTTCGGCGCCGGGTGGGATCGACGACCCCACCATAAACCCGTGCGGTCCCGGTGCTCCCAGCTTGGCCTCACTAGGGTGCTCCAAGTTACTTGTTTGTGTCGCTGGCAAGGATCAGCTTAGGGACAGAGGGGTTTGGTACTACGAAGCTGTCAAGAACAGTGGGTGGCAAGGTCGAGTGGAACTGTTTGAGATGGAAGAGGAAGATCATGCTTTCCACATTTACGATACCCACACTCACAACGCCAAATATATGATCGCACGCTTGGCTTCTTTCCTGCTTTGATTTCGATTATGTCGTCAGCAAGTTTTTGCAAATTTTATTTCTAGAATCTCATGTTGTCTGTGACATAATAATATTGACATTTTCAGAGAAAGAAAATAAAAAACAAATTTTACAATCTGTTAATAAATATTCGAAAGTTATAAAAATTATTAAATATTTATTAACAAAAGAAGATAAAATTTATCAACATGTTAGTCTGAATGATAAGTTAACGTGATTTAGAAATGTCAGGTTTAGTTTGCCAATTGATACGAAGAGATCACGCATAATCTGAATAACTGCCATCTTTCAGGTTTAGTTTGCCAATTGATACGAAGAGATCACGCATAATCTGAATAACTGCCATCTTTTAAAAGTTTCTTATGATCGGAGTTATCCATTTATTTTTATTTCTATTTTTATTATATTATTTATTTTATTATATTTTCTCTTTTTTATTTCTCATTTAAGTACAATTTATTGTAAAATTTATTATATAAATAACATTATTTTTATTTAAAGTTTCTTTTTAACGAACATTATGTTTATCCAAATAATTCAGGATTCGAATTTTTAAGTAAGATTTTCGAAAATAAAAAAACCGATTAAAATATAAGATTCTAGTAAAAATACCAAGCCAAGTTCTGATGAGCACTTTAGAGTATATAAATACAATAATAATTAATTAAAAAATTAACGGTGGAGAATTATACCAAAATTGTGTATATATATATATATACAATTAATATTAATTATAATTTTAATGATTGATTTAATTTAATTACTGTCATACATTTTCTTTCTTTTAAAGGCATTAAATATCATCGAAGATACATTGCATTTCTGTAATACTTTGCTTGGGCCTGACCAACTCAGTGGGTCCAACATAACAAATTATAAATAATTTATATTGGACTTTATTTCGGGACCATTAATTAATCATATTGGACATTCAGGCTATTTTTTATTATTATTGAATTGGCGTAATTAGTTTTCAATATTATCAGATTAGTGCAAGTTTTGAACTTTTTATTAAATGAGAGTAAGTCATTGGAAAATACGATGTGTATATGTACTTGGTGTAAATAGTTTTAAAAGTTTAAAAAATTGTATACTTAATTTACTCAAAAAAAATTTTAAGGTTAGATTATAACATTTACAAAGAGTTATTGATAGGAGTATCTCTAAAGCTCCTCTTAAAATAATTTGATGTCTCTTTTTTCTTTCTCTACGAATAAAATTTTACTAGTTCAATCATTAAATTAAATTTTTTTATTATATAGATTAACACTACATTTTTTATAACATTTTAAAAATATTTGATACTTCATTAATTAAATTCATCTTAATATATATATATATATATATATATATATATATATATATATATATATATATATATATATATATATATATATATATATATATATAAAAGTAAATATTTACTATAAAATTATATTATAATTACTCCTAAAATAATTTGATCCTCTATAATCGTTAGTCATATACAAAAATATGACTCGCATTAAAAAAAAAAATTAATGAGCTAGATGTTAGGTACGACTTATGTATACATCAAGTTTATTAAAAGTTTAATTATATAAAATAAATATTTATGTATGTATTTTACGTGCCAAAATATTAGTTTTTTTACAATATCAAATTAATGCATTAAACAAAGTAAAGTGTACCTATAAATCTACATATAAGGTAGATTTATCAATTATATTCTAGATTTATATTAATAAATAATTTATATTGTAATAAAAATTATTTTTAATTATTGATAAATAAAAAAATGATATTCGATTTAGAAATTTAGAAATACATATGAGAAGGATACATTGAAAGATATAAAAGAAGTTAAGAAAAATTCTTAAAATCATTTTCGATGAAAAAAAAATGTTCTCTATAAATAGTAGTTCGTAAAAAAAGTCTACTTTCAATATAACTATTATTATTTATATATGGAGTGAATTTATATCGTGTTACAAGATTATTTTGATTATGCATAATTTTTTAATAAATATTAAAATTAATTTAAAAATATAGATGAAAAATACAGATTAAAAAAGATAAACAGTAAAAAATTTAAGTGTACAAGTAATATTAAGATAAGACAAGTGGTTTAATAATACTACGAATAATTTCTAAAAATATTTTTATTTAATAATAACTCCTAAAATCGTTGTTGTGCTAGCAAGAGAATTCAGCTTAACAATAGCTAGGAGTATATTTGATTGACTGTTTGTACACTTGATTTCAGATAATATTAATTTTATGCAAATAATTTCAATTAAAAGCAAGCTTAAAATGAAATAGTTTATATTTTAAAAAATTATCTAGAATATTTAAATAACATTAATTCTGAACCATTACAATCAGTTTAGTGGTGGAAAATTTTGAATAATATATACAAATTTCTAAGTTTTAATTTTATTTTCATTAAAATTAAATATATTTTAAGTCCTGCAAATGACTGTTTGATTTTTATTATTGTAAAATATTTTTGTCATTTTTAGAATTTTAACATTTTTTTGGTATTTTTTAATTTTTATGACTAATTCTACTTAGTTTAAAGTTTACATGACTATCAAAATTATTAATACTAATTAAAATTAGTAAGATAATAAAAAATATTTTAAATAAGGATAATTAAATTATTTTTAGATATTTAATTTAATTAATTAATATATTTATTTATTTTTTAGTAGAAATAATGTATTTATTTTTCAATATACTATGAATAGTAATTTTATTGTTTTTAATATTATTCTTATTTTCAATTAAATGATTTATTTTTAAAATTATATTTTCTTAAAATTCTAATTTACTTAGAAAATTTTAATTTAATGCTAATATTTTATTTTTATGTTATGTTTGCAATTTAATTTATTAATTTTACTTATTGTAATATAAATTACTTTTAATATATTACATTTCATTTTATTTTTTTATTTTATAGATAAAATTAATACTTTAAATATATTTGAAAAATAAATTATATTAAAATAATTCAAAATTAATAAATTAAACTAAAAAAATAACATAAAAAGTAATATATGGAATTTAAATTATATATGTTTTTAAAAGAAAAATATTAAAAGTATATTAGTAAATTGAAAATAAAATTAATATTAAAAAATGAAATCATTTTTCAAAATATATTAAAAATAATTATATATAATTACTTATTTATATAAAATAACAAGTACATTGATTAATTGATTTGTACAATTAAAATAATTTAATTATTTTAATTTTAATTTTTTATTACTTTAATTATTTTTATTATTATTATTTATTTTTTTAATCATGTAAATATTCAACTAATTAAAATTAGTGATTATGACTAAAAAATGGCATTTAGAAAAGGCCAATAATATAAAAATAACAAAAATATTTGTAATGATTAAAGATGGAAAGTGTATTTAAACTTTTTCATTATTATGCTTTTTTACATTAAAGAAAAAAACATTAATTCTATTTATTATAAAAATAAAATAAAAATTGATATGCAAGTTAATTTGCAAAACAAATTCACTCTTCCCACGAATTATATGTATCATTAAAAAAAAAAAATCTCGCAGTCGGAACATACATAGACTGTCACGTTAAATAGATCAATCGCATGGGTTTAGCCGTTTAGGCCCATATACCTTGCTGCCAACATCAAACGGTTCTTTTTATTCTGATTGGACTAAAAATAAAATATAGAGGAAAATATAAATAATAGAAATATTAAAAAGATGTATTATCTAGATGAATAAAAATAAGAATAAAAAATGTAGAAAAAAATACTAACAATATTTCTCCAACGTAAGTTTTTCAACTTATAAAAAGAAAATGAACTAATTAAGTTATATAATGTAAGTATTTTTCTCCTTAACCTATACATGCCATGTCAGGTAATCATGAAAATATATTACAGTAACAAATACTTTAAAAAAAATTGATATTTATGTCCATATATTTCAATAATTTTCCATTTAAGAATTTCTAATGATATTATTTAATATCATATGGCATGCATAGTATAAAATAAAAAAATGTCAAAATAAAATATTTTAATTTACAGTAAAATTATATATTTTATTAAAACAATAATATAATATAAAATAATTTGTATAATTATAAAGATACACAGACTTATTAATCTTATTTTAAATTTGTTATTAATTTATATAAAATAAATATTTTCTATTTATTTCAATTCTTAAAAAAATTATATATTTTGAAGTATATAGTGAAAATTATTATACCCCTGAGTTTTATATTTACAATGTATGAATTCATTTTTGCATAATTTTAAATGACTTTCTCATTTTGATATTATATTAATGTTAAAATTTGGTAATATATACCATTATTAATATATTTAATAATATAAAATAGCTTTAAATTTAATATAATTTATTTAAGTTAATTATAAAATATTTACGTTCGACATATTCATTAACTATGCAATATATGATGAATATAATTTTTTTACGTATAATTTAAATATTGAGCATATCAAAACTGTAAATTTAAATATTATATATAATATATAATTTAAAAAGACTTTTCTATTATCATTAGATGTTAAACATTAAATATATTTATATTGAATTTAATATTAAATTTAAATGGTATCGTAATTTTGTTATATGATCGAATGAATTGATTAAATAATTCAATTATGTTAAAATGATATTTGAAACAAAAATGAATTATTGTTTTCATAATATTTTAATGATTAAGAATTAAACACTTTGAGATTTGACTATATAAACAGTATTTTGAATAATTTGAAATATAAAAATCATGTAAAACAAATTGTTACAGAAATTTACTATTATCTTGTACTTGTGATAAGAAATGTATTAACTATTTCTCTAGGTATTTTAATTCTTTCCTCAACATAACCGTTGAATATTAGATAGTTATGAAATATATATTAGTTGTAATAAATATTTAAAAGAATTGATATTTTTTTCATATATTGAAACAACTTTTTTCTAAAAAGATTTTTAATGATAGTAGTTTATATTATATGTGGAAAGTATAGTAAATATAATAAAATATAAAATAAATTAAATATTAAAATAAGATTTCTAATTTAATATAAAACTATATATTTTAAAGAAAAGAACAATTTCATAAAATATGTGCAATTGTAGCGGTAGACGGATTTAATAATCTTAATTTTATTTTTAAAAATTTATATAAAATAAATATTTTCCATTTATTTAAATTATTAAAATATTATATATTTTGTATTATATGGTAAAATTATTATATAGCTGATTTTTATATTAATTGTACATATAATTTTACATAAGTTTAATATTTTAATATTATATGAATATTAAAATCATATAGTATATATCATATTTAATATATCCAATAACAAAAAATAACTTCATCTTTAACGAAAAATTATTTAAAGTAATTATAAAATTACGTGTGACATATTCACTCTATAACATAATGATCAATATATATTTTCCTGTAATTTAAATATTGAGTGTAAAAGAACCATAAATTTTAATATTGTAATAATATTTAATTTTAAATAATTTTCTATTATTATTAGATTTTAAAATATTAAATATCTTCATTGAAATTAATAGTATACTTAAATTTAAATATTATAGTTTTAAAATACGAGTTGATAAAATAATTTAACTATTTTACAATGATATTTTACGTAGAAATAAATTATTATTTTTCATAGCCATATATTTGTAGAAAAAAGGTAGTATAAAAGGAATTATACTATATATTAAATAGTGAAAATTTTCCAAAATTGAAAAGTAAATAAGAAAAATTCTCTTGGCGAGAATGTGAACACTTGTTTAAACTTGGCATTAAGTAGTTCTAAATTTATATACTATAAATTTTAAATAAAAAATAATAATTTTTTTTCCATGGATATCTATTTGTATAAGAGTAGTATAAAAGAAAATTTTATTTAAGAAAATTACATAAAAAAGACCCTATAGATTAAATAATATTTATTTTTCAAAATGAATAAAAAAAAGTTGTTTTTCATGTGAATGTGACCCTTACCAAACTTATTTTTAAATAGTTTAAATTTATATAATAAAGAATACAAATGCCTTCTTTTTCAAAGTTTAGAATCTTTGTGACGCATGGTTATCATAAATGTTTTTTTTTCTTTCTTTTCAAAGTTTTGAATCGTGTGTGCAGAATTGAACTCAATTATTGATTAACATATTAATTAAAGTTTGCGTCACAGACCCTTATGATGTATGTCTTCTTTACAAAGTTTTGAACGGTATGTTTTAGTTGATCCGGTGTGTGATTTACAACTACTACAACAGTCCCGTGCAATGCACGGCGGACAAAGTTTAAAAAATAAAATTCAACAGTTCCCGTACTTATTTATTATTATTATTATTATTAATGAAGTTGAATTTAATAGGAAGTTAGTATATGTCACTATAAATGATGACACTACAGTTTTTATAATACGAGCATATGATTATTATATGAAATGATAATTATTACATTTTATTTAATTTTTTGTTTGTTTCTATGATAACTTTATTTATTTGTTATCTTATTATCATGTTGTTTTAGTGTATTTTTCAGTTTGTGGGAGAGTTAGGTTAGGAATATAAGAGAATAACTTTTCTCTCTCTATATTATATAGTATTTATTGTAATATTCAATATATTACATATAATATATATAGAGGGAGAATATATATATAATTTCTAAATTATTGTAAATATTTATTATAATATATATATATATATATATATATATATATATATATATATATATAATTTGCATTTAACATACTATCTTATATATATTTACAATAATTTCCATGTAAATTTAAAGTACATTATTAATTAAAATATTAAAAATTAAATAATTATTATCAAATATTTTAAAGAATACAAATATTTGAATAGTAATTATAATTTTAAAAATTTTATATAATTTTGAGAAAAGTAACTACATAAATAAGAATTAATTTTGTATAATTTAATTAAAGTTATTTTTATAATTTTCATAATTTATAAGAATTAAAATTAAATTAAAAATTATCTTTCAAAAAATTATATATAATTTTAACAAAATAATATTTTTACTACTTACACATAATTTATACCTTATTCAACTATTATCTTATCTATTTAAATAAAATAAAAGATAACACAACAATGTTAATTATTTGGTTTGCACTAATTCTACTGTTATCTTGTTTGTATATCTTATTTTATTCAATTACCAAATGAGTTATATATATATCTTATATAATAATGGATAAAATAATTTTATACTGTCATTTATATAATGTAAAACTATTTTATATTATAAATATATAAGGATTAACTTTGTTTTCTTTATATATACAGAATTAATCTTAGACACTGATTAAAATATTAATTTAAGTTTACATCAAATTAAACCTATTATTATATCTTATCCCATATGTGGTTTAGAATTATATATCTTCCTTTACAAAGTGATTGTGAATTATATGTTTGACATTATGTGCACAAAATTAATCTTAATTATTGACTAAAAGGGTAAGAGATAACAATTATTATTAGATATTGATATTAATCCTTAAGATTAAACCATAGAGATGATGTAATTATAAGATTAGATAAAAAAAATCCTCATAATAATGATTTATTTAAATATATAATTTTACCAAACATTTATTAACTTAATAGACACTTATCATATAATAATTTGAGTAATAAATTTAAGAATTAATACATTTGTTAGTCTTTTTAAATATAATAAATTTTGATTTGGTTATTATAATTTTATTTGGTTATTGTAATTTTATTTATTAATTGTTATTATAATAATTTTAAAATTAAAAAAATAATATTTATGATTACGTGACATACATTTAAACGTATCGTATATCACTTGCTTGAATGAATTTTAAGAAAAAGAAAGATCAACAAATATAAAATAGGATTCAAAATTTATCCTTCAGATTGGTATCTTAAATAAAATGGAAGAATGAAAAAGAAAGTGTGACCCACCCTTACATTGTGTCTCTCCAAAAATGGATGGAAAGGAAAAAGAAGATTTTTTTTAATAAAGGCTAAATTATATTATTGTGACACACTGATATAATATCACAAATTTTGTTTTTAAACAATTTTTTTATATTTTGATCTAATGGTAATTGAATGTTTAAATATGTTAAGTTGATCAATAACATAACTATTTGATTATTGTCTTAGCAGTGATTTTGACATGATAATTATAAGATGATGTGATTTGGTATAAGATTATTGACATGACAAGAGAATTAAAGTGATTTTGACATGATAATTATAAGATGATGTGATTTGGTATAAGATTATTGACATGACAAGAGAATTAAATTGTATATATTTTTTTTCAAACTTTTACGATTTTATGAATTTAACTCTCTAGTCTTTTTTTTCACATTTTTTTTCTTACTTTCAAAATTTCATGTATTTTGTCTCTAACATTATAATTAAGTATTTTGTATTCAAAACAGCATAATAAAAATTGAAATACAAAATACAAAGTAAAAAAGACACTAAAAAAATAGAAGAATGAAAAAATAACAACAAATGTATTGCAATACCATCATGGTTACTGTTTTTTGTTTGGATCAACAACAAAATCATTGTGTCTAGCGAGTGTGTGTTGTGTAAACATGAAAATATGGACACGAAAAAAGATATAATGAATTAAAGATAATGACTACTACTAATATTTTATTAGATATATAGTGTTTTTACGTGACAAGTTATGTAAAAGAAAAAGACAATAGGAAAAAAAAAAGATTTGGCTCAAACCAAAATTAGTAACTATAATGCTATCACAACACATTTTGCTATTTTATTTTTTCATTCATTTTTTTCCGTGTATTCTATATTTTAATTTTTATTATTTTGTTCTCAATGTAAAATGTTTTAATTGTAATAAAAGAGACAAAATATGTAAAAATTTAAAAATTTGGGATCAAAATGTGTTAAAAAAAAGTTGAAAGCAAATTATGTAACAAAAAGGTTAAGGGACAAATTTTACAAAATTATGAAAGTTTGAAAACAAAATATGAAATTTAACTCACTTCTCAGGTTAGTTACCACATCATTAGTCATATAAACTGTCACATCATCATTTGATTATCTTATCATCATTTCACATCAACATTACTCATCTTATCATCAATCAATTAATTATTATGTTACCGATCAATTAACAAAATCAAAATCAACTAACGATACATATAATAAAATGTGCAACATTTTTTGGAGGTGTAAAAAAAATTTATTCAAAAATAAAAATTGTAAAATTATATAATTTTGAAGAAAAAATTCAATAAGCTTTATTCTTATTTTCTCATATTATTTTCTTTTTAGAAATATTTGTCATTATATATATATATATATATATATATATATATATTTTCTTTCACTTTTATACGATTAAAGAGAAATTTATTTCTTTTCTTTTATTTCTACGACCTAAAGATCATTTCAATTTTTCTTTTTTCGTTTTTTTATTTCCTTCCACTTTTTTTTTTTTCTTTTCATTTTCTTCTCTAAACGAAATACGCTATGAAGTTATAGGCGATGTAATATATTTATATGCATCTCATGTGATTACCAAACCAAGACAAAGGCTATTATAATAAAATTATATTTATGAGGTTAAAATTAAAAAAAATAAAGACTAAATCTAAAATTCTTTGTTTTTATAAAGAGTTAAATATATTTAAATATAAAATTAATTATAACATGTTAAATTTAGTTAATGAAAAAGAATTTGTTTTAACAAATTTTACCAACAAAACTGATTAAAATAAGTTGAAAGTTATAATTATTTTATACTATTTTGATAAATTCAAATATATGATGCATAGCAGCTGACCTTAAATTCGTCCCTTGTAAATATAAAATCAACATTAGACTTTTCAAACCACAATTAATATATTACTTTTGTACACGTCTTTATAATATTTTTATATTTAATTTTTTCAAAACATTATTCATGTTATTAATAATTTGTTTCGTTGAGAAAAGAAAATAAAGATAAAGATATATTTTTTGTTTAATTAAAAAATAAAATTCATTTTTTTTTTATTTTCTCTTTAATTCAAAATTTAAAATCATTATCCTTTAAACGAAACGAATCACACACACTTTTTTTAATTATAAAATTAATTATAGAAAATAGATATAAAAATGATTTTTTAAAAATGTAGACTATCTTCCACTTGATAGTTATTAAGTCCTTGGAGTCAAGTACTCCACTTAGCTAATTGCCTACTCTGAAATAAATATATTTCAACAACCAGAAGTCCAAAGATGGATATTGGTCCTATTCGATTCAAGATTATCTACGAAAATAATAACTATACTTTCAACGAAACATAATGTTAAAAAAACAAAGTATGTTCAATGGCATGGAGAATAAAAATACAAAGTTTGACAGTGACGCTGATGGGGTGGGATTATTTAATGAATTGTCCCAACGTAAGATTAGAAGCAGAAGAGTGTTTGGATTTCATGGCGAACGATAAGGAGATAGTAAAAGAGCTTCTTCCCCTTATACGCGTCTACAAGGATGGTAGCGTGGAGCGTCTTCTAAGCTCTCCAAATGTGCCACCCTCATCATCAGACCCTGACACTCGTGTCTCGTCCAAAGACATTGTCATCGAAGACAACCCCTTCCTCTCTGCTCGTATTTTCCTTCCAAAATCACACAATAAGCACAACCAGAAGCTTCCAATCTTTGTGTACTTCCATGGTGGTGCCTTCTGCGTTGAATCAGCCTTCTCCTTTTTCGTCCATCGCTATCTTAACATCTTAGCTTCGGAAGCAAACATAATAGCTTTCTCCGTGGACTTCAGACTCCTTCCACACCACCCTCTTCCTGCGGCCTACGAAGATGGTTGGACCACTCTCCAGTGGATTGCTTCCCACGCCACCAATAACGCCACCAAGCCTGAGCCCTGGTTAATGAACTTCGCTGACTTTAACAAACTTTACGTTGGGGGTGACACCAGCGGGGCTAACCTTGCACACAACTTGCTTATGCGTGCAGGGACTGAAACCCTTTATGGGGATCTCAGAATATTGGGCGCATTACTTTGCTGTCCCTTCTTCTGGGGCTCCAAACCCATTGAGTCTGAGCCTGTTGAAGAGCACGACCAGAGTTTGGCCATGAAGGTTTGGAGCTTCGCATGGCCTGATGCACACGCTGGAATCGACAACCCAATGATCAACCCTTTTGCTCCTGGGTCACCTTCTTTGGCCACACTTGGGTGCTCTAAGATGCTGATTACTATTACTGCAAAGGACGAGTTCAGAGACAGAGATATTCTCTACTACGAGACCGTTAAGAAAAGTGGGTGGAAAGGTGAGGTGGAACTGTTTGATGCTGGCGATGAACCGCATGCTTTTCAGCTCTTCAAGCCTGAAACTGATAGAGCTAAAGCCATGATCAAATGCTTGGCTTCTTTTCTCGTATGACTCTTCTTCATGGATGGATATGGGTTAGGATACCATAATATATTTCAGAAAATAAAAAGGGTGGGTTCACTTGTCTCGTAACCTCACTGGTTTCAGATTGAATTGTAAGATGTTCTTTGGTATCAATAACTTTCGTCTGTGTAATCGTACAAGGAAAATGGAATAATCTCCTCCATGCTTGCCACCATCATGAATATCACCTTAGGTTGTCCACAAAAGATAAGTAAATTCTTACTTAAAAATTTATAATTAATTATTATTTTTATGTGTGTATGAAATTGAATAGAATCTATATTAGAATTTAAAACATTCAAATAAACTAGCATCATAATATTCATAAATGGCTATAAACTCTTAAAGAGATGCATATGCGTGTTATTTTTTTTAATCTTCAGAAATGTTAGCTTAAAAATAATGTCTTTTATTTTTTTAAGAGATTTCTTATCATAAAAAGTATTTAGAAAATTAGTTTAAAAGGATGGATATACTTTTCTTAAAAAGTATAACTCTATTTTGGAATTTTTATAAAAAATTATAAATAATATTTTTTATGAGATTGATTATTAAAAAAGATAAATATACAAAATATGCAAATATTTGCTTTGCAGTGTCTCAGTATCATGTGGGATAGACCTGACCCAATTGTGAAATTATTTTGTATTTTTTTTACTTTTCTGAAAAAAATTGACTTGTTATAGAAATTTTAAAAATAATTAAAAAATATAGTATGAAATTTATATTTTTAATATTATTTTTATTTTTATAAATATTTTCTTTAAAAAAATTATAAATATATACGAATCTAATTATCTATTCCGATCTAATCCAAATTTAATCAAATTGGTAAACCTCGGATTTAATTTGAAAACCCTAGAAAATTGATAAAAGTATAAAATATATAACATAATATTTTAAAAAATATTATAAAAAATATTTATAAATTAATGAAATAGTAAAATCTAAAAAAAATTGCCTTAATCATCCAAATATCAAATAAAGCATAAAAAAATTAATATTTTAAACTTTTTATAACAAGAAGTTAAAAATATTTAAATATTAACAAAAATATCAATAGTCGAATATGAATTAGTAATTATTGGAGTACTTAATTATACAATAAATTTATAAAAAAATAATTAGTCTCCAACCCATATAACCTGCAGACTAGACTAGACGAAGCAATAACATTTTAAAGAGTGGATATTAATTCACTTAAGACGGCGGTTAAATGGAAGCACCTCATGCAATTAAAGATCCATTTGTGAAACGCATTTAATGTAGATATTATATGATGGGCCGTTGTGGTGTGTTTCGGGTTTCAGTGGGGACAGATGGGTACGTTTTCTGCTTTTAATTTCTCAGGCCTTTGGACCCGTCACTTACTAAAGTTGGAGTTGAACACTTACGGGTCATCGCATGGTAACGTTGGATTCAGAACACATTCTGGGCTATGCACTAACATATAGACGTGGACCTATATATTCTAATGTGTTTAGGAGTCACCTGTTGTCAGTGCTTACTTCATTCTTTTTCATTTCCCTAGTACACCACAAAAAGAAAATAAAAATTCACCTTTAACTAAAATGAAAATCATTTTTGTCCTATTAGACAAGGAGGCAACCATGGATATTATATTGGTAGATGCGGGTGACATCTTTGACCAAAAATATCATTAATTAAGTAGTTTCAATTCATGGCAATTAATCTATACCACCGAGTAAATGAAGCATTAGTGTTCCACTGGCTTGATATTAAATAATTAAATCATGCGTCGGTGTCAGAATTCCATTTGTTTACTCCCGCCATTTATGACTATACAATAATTTAATCAAAGAAAGTCGAAGCTGAGTTTGACAATATAGACACATAGCATGGGATTATTTAATGAAGGGTGACCGTGTAAGATTAGAAACACAAAGTTCCCTTTCTTGTTTTGTTTTCCTACCCTTCCATGGCAAACGAGAAAGAAATAGTGAAAGAGCTTCTTCCCCTAATAAGGGTTTACAAGGATGGCACAGTGGAGCGTCTCCTAAGCTCTCCAAACGTGGCAGCCTCAGAAGAAGACCCCGAAACTGGAGTCTCATCGAAAGACATAGTCATAGCAGAAAACCCCTTCCTTTCTGCTCGCATTTTCCTTCCAAAATCCCACAAGAATCTGAACCAGAAACTTCCAATCTTGGTCTACTTTCACGGCGGGGCATTTTGTGTTGAGTCAGCCTTCTCCTTTTATGTCCACAGATATCTTAATATCTTAGTATCCGAAGCAAACATAATAGCCATCTCCGTTGACTACAGACTCCTTCCACACCACCCGCTTCCTGCAGCCTACCAAGACGGTTGGATCACTCTCCAATGGATTGCTTCCCATGCCATCAATAATGCCACCAACAAGGAACCCTGGTTATTGGACTACGCTGACTTTAACAAAGTCTACGTGGGAGGTGACACCAATGGTGCTAACCTTGCTCACAACGTGCTCATGCGTGCAGGGAATGAAACCCTACCCGGGGATCTCAAAATATTGGGTGCATTACTATGTTGTCCCTTCTTCTGGGGGTCAAAGCCCATTGGGTCAGAGCCTGTTGAGGGTCACCACCAGAGTTTGGCCACCAAGGTGTGGAGCTTCGTGTATCCCGATGCACCTGGTGGAATTGATAACCCAATGGTCAACCCTTGTGCTCCCGGTGCACCCTCTTTGGTCACACTTGGGTGCTCTAAGATTCTCATTGTTATTACTGGCAAAGACGAGTTCAGAGACAGAGATATTGCATACCACGAAAGCGTTAAGAAAAGTGGGTGGAAAGGGGAACTGGAACTGTTTGATGCAGGGGATGAAGAGCATGCTTTCCAGCTCTACAAGCCTCAAACTCATCTTGCTAAAGCAATGATCAAACACTTGGCTTCTTTTCTCGTATGACTTACTATTGGTTCACTTCTCTTGTGTTTGAGATTGAATTTGAGTTATTCTTGTTGCATAATTTACTCCTTCATAATAACTTTCGTCTGTGCAATTAATAATTATTCAAGGAAAATGGAATGATACCCCTTTCTCTTTCTCTCCTTGTTTGGCACCATCGATCATGAATATCAATGTAGTGGTCAACAAAAGGATGCCGTCTCCTGCACTTTCTTTTAAATTAAATTTTACCAAACTAACAAACAACAATTCCAACTCAAAATTCTATTTTTACTGCAAAATGGAACAGACATGTTTGAATCTAATTTGTGACAAATACTGAATGTGGTCAATCGTTCAGTGTAACCAAAAAGATAATCATTTTCACCTAATAAAATATTGGGTGAGTTTGACGCCAATTCAAAGATAGTATAACATAAAAAATGGATTTGTAATACAACTTTTTTGTTCTGTAGTTGATATATAATACAAACTTAAATAATTAAAAACAGCAGTCCACCAAAAAGTTAATGTTTCAATTCAAATTGATAAATATTAGCAAGGTATTTCCTCCCAAGTCCCCATCTAATTTAATGAATCTCTTAATTTCGTCGTTCTCAATGAAGATTAATTAATATTGTAGGTAAGAAAGATTGTATTAAAGAATGCGTTAGCCCTTCCCGTTTAAATTTATATTCTTAGTTAAGGTTAGGTCTTCATTTTTTAATTCAAACAAATTATGAAAATCTATTTTTTAATTGTGTCCTATGAATCTTATGTTCAATATTAATGATCGAGATCGAAATATAAACAAAGATCCTCAGAGGGTTTAGTTTTATGTTTATTTTATTGTGTCAAGAAATATTTTAATATTTAACATTGTTTTAACATTTTTGAGAAAGTGACATGGAAATAATTAAAGTTTCTTATATTTAATAGAAGTGAAATAAAATATTTTTCAAAGTATAAAAATTTCTTTAAAAAAATTTGTTATAAGTAAGAATAAAACTTTTCTATCTTAATAAGAAGGAAAACTTTCTTATGGCATTTCACTATGAAGTTATTAATTTTTTTCATGATAATTGACCGTAATAACACTTCCACGAAAATTAAATAATAGTCACACATTTTATATATATTTTTTCTAAAATCATTTCTTAAGAATCTCATTTTCAGGAAAGTGACTTAATTGAAAATGAAAGATTCTCAATACTAAACGCCGCCTTAAGATATAACAAAAAGTTTAATCTATTTTTTATGCTCTATTATTAATTAATGAAACCAAAGAGACAAAAACTTTGATAAACGCATCCTTAATATACGGGAGTCAAGTTAAGAACCATTTTCCCAACAACCATGTTGCTTTATTTAATTATTAACAAGTTGACTTTTTATTTTAATGATTACATATATGAATTTTTATAACATTTAAAAAATGTTAAAAATATAAAAAAATACTTATTAGTTTTGATAATATTTTAATTAATATATCTATTCATATCACACATTTACATCTCTTACAATTGCCTAGATAAAAAGAAATGAGAGCAAGTAGGATGCACTTTAGCATTTGGGGGAGCGGGGATTGCTTATTTTTAAAACTTTTAATTAGTCTTATATTTTTATTCTTGGGTACATCAAGATTAACGCAATCAAACTACGCCAAAGTGGTGTTATAGTACATATATTAACACCCTTATATTTCGTTATATTAACGCAATAAAATATTTAATATGGCATTCATAATTACTTCTCTGTTATTTAAAAATTAGACTTAATTATACTTATTTTTTTATTATCATTATTCCATAAATTTGGTTATTTTTATTTATTTATTTATTTTACGAATTTGATATTCTTATCATTTTAATTATGTATTTTTATATACACGTCATATTTTTTATTAAATATCCGATATTAAATTGATAAATAGACCAAAATTACACGCTTAACATAGTATGCAATAAAATTTGTAAAAAAATTGAAGGGTCTAAATTTGTAAAATAATATTAGTAAAAGAATTGAAAGTGCAATTAAAAAAAATTAGTTAGAGATAAATATATAATTAAAATAATAATAATTGATATTATTTTGAACCTCTAAATGGACTAGTAAATAGAAACAAAGTTAAACTATTAGTTGATCCCTATGGCTATTCACATTTTAAGGTTTTGCCATATTCAACATTATAAATTTAGTCCTTAAATAGTTTTTTTTAACGGTTTATCATCATTGAAAAGTTTTTGTAGTGATTTTACACTTTGTTCATAGGAACTAAAATTTAAAATTAAACAATTATAGAAATCAAATGAATATTTTTTTTTTTGGGTAAAGGAACAAAGGAATAGTTTAACATAGAAAGAAAATTTTCTTTTAAAAGTGGATAGATAAAAAGAATAGAAAGCGGTATTGTTTTTGTTTGAGGGTAAATTGTCGTGTGTTTTAATTTTCGTAATCCCAACTTAACTTTTCTTTTAATGAGATTGATAAAAAATGAAATTTCAAAGATAGTACTTTTGTATTTATTTAATTACTTTTTCATCTCACAATATATTATTTTATAAATTTATTGCAAAGTTTAAATGCAATGTATTTAAATTAGATAATAATATTTTAGATTTAAGTTAATTAAAATTTTTGACAGAGATAACATATATTCTTTATAGGAAATAATTTTACTGGAGTCCAGTAAACTTGGTAAGAATAACAACTTTATTACGATAATTTAATGCAGCTATTATATAGAAGTTAAGGACCACTGATTAAGATATAACAATTTCTTATCATACTAGTTAATTCACATGCAGGATGATTTGAGTCAATTAGATTGTATTAAATAAAATCTCTTTTTTAAGTTAACTGTAATTTTTCTAAAATAATTCAAAATATTTAAAATTACATCTACAAATTAAAAATAATAAATAATACAAGCGTGTGAATTTGTATTCGTTCACCGTTACAAATGATGGCATTCGAGAAATGGCTGAAATGTTGACAGCCACGTACTAGCTTTAATTATTTACATTAGTTACTTTTGATAATTAGATGATATAGCTAGAAGCCTAGAACTCCAACCTTCTGACGTTCCTTTCCTTTCATATATTTTTTTATCACAATAAATTTTATATGATTAATAAAGCATAAGTAGACTCATTACACAATCAATCCACATATTATTCATCATATATCCATTTACCAACTAACGTTTTTATTTTTTAATTAGTTTTCTGCAGGTCGTTTGTTTCATTTTGGTATTTATATCCACGGATTTCCATTGCTTAACCGTCCAGATGGGGGAGTCATGGAAATGAACTAGGGGAAATGAGTTTCATCAATTAGATTTTACATTTAACACTTATAAACATTACAACTGCCAGAAGGAATTTTGCTGGTACCTTCATTTGCTGATCGTGTGCAATCTACCATTTTCTCTTAAAGCAGAATCACAATTCAAATGTTGGGAAAATTTCTGACATCCACGACTAAATTAGAACTCAGTTCCAGTTTGCTTTTCCATTTGCATTCTGCCCTCTACCATCAGAGAATGAACCCTGGCCAAGATAGCTTGATCTCTTCTTTTTGAGTATTCCAGGAAAATATATGCTCGTTCAAACTACCAACTCTGATATCCTCGTTTTCATGTTTCTGAAAATTTATTTCTTCACGCTTGAGTCTCTTAGAGGCAGGGGTCACATCGAAAGTATCTTCACTTGATCTCTCATTTGCCATGGGGAAACTCTCATTCCTTAACTCGAATAATTGTTCTTCTGTCCCCCCCATGTCATCACTAGCTTGTGCATGGTTGTCAACAGGGAGGTGGTCTCTTCTTTTCCCTTTGACTGAAACCTTAGATATGTCCTGTCCGTTCTCCACAGCCTTCATCCATTGTAGATCACTTAATGTATCTGCATATACCACTTCTTTTCTTTTCCGCTTTCCGGTGACATTACCACTATCAAAAACTTTGACCTTATCATCCTTTAGTGGAGAGTATACCCAATCTGGCAGTTCATGCTCTTCCATGAGACGAGATCTGTAATTCTCCTTTTGCCTTCGCTCTTCATCCATTTTCTCGAACAGCCAAAATTCCTCATCAGATCGGGCAGCAAGGCGGTTAATTTCTCTCTCACTCGGCACATCTGTACCAAGTGTGCTAGTACCTCTGCGCATAATCTCCTCCAACATTTCTCTTCTGTCTTGTGCTGCAATAAATAAAAATATCACATGTTCAAACAGTTTAACTTTAGCAAGACTTAGGAAGCACAACACAGGAGATTGATATGGTGGCACAGCTTTGTTCTAGGTTGAACACAACTTTTCTAAAGTGTTTGTGATTTGTAGAATAAGAAAATGAAATACGTAATGATTCTTAATTCTTAATCTCTAAGGAATGCAAAATTCGTCTTAACCTACCATTTCTGCTCAAATGCTCAACCAAAAAATAAGTTTTTCAAATGAGAGGATAAGATGAAAATGCAGGTAAACTTCAGTTTAAAAGGCTGCATGTTATACCTGCAAGGGCGTAACTTTCATATTGATGTGCATTGGACGAGATTCTCAAATAAACAAAGTATAAGAATATTAAGTGCATAAAAATTTGCTAGGTTCAGCATAAAAAGACATGGAATCAATGATGAGTCTGCATCAAGCATCAACATGTCATGAATAACATATGAGATACCACTTCTGTAATTTGTTTATAGCTCTAGTAGCAGTTTGGCACATGTTTGTAGTTCAGGAAGGTCATCAATAGAATTTGCAACAAATTGCAAGTGTAAAATACTTGCTCTGAAGTCTGAAGCTGTGAACAAAGAAATATCCTCCCCCACCTCCCTTTATAGAACGCAAAGAAATTATTTTCTAATTCATAAAAAAATCGCAACTCATAGATAGGCTCAGGATATAGCAGAAGTATCAAAGAACAAACCTGTTGAAGTCGTGTTAAAAAGCCCTGCCTGAATGACTTTGGCATCAATTCCCATCTTTTGTTTAGCACGCTCTAAAATCACCTCTTCAATTGATCCCACACTAACCAACACAAAAACTCTAACTTCCTTTTTTTGTCCTATGCGATGGGCTCGATCCTCAGCTTGTTGATCCATTTGTGGGTTCCAATCACTGTCAAAGATTATAACAGTATCTGCTGTTTGCAAGTTCAAACCAAGACCTCCAGCACGGGTGCTCAAGAGAAACATAAAGTATGGAGAATCAGGTGCATTGAATTTCCGTAGTAGGGAACCTCTTTCCTCGGTTTTTGTTGAGCCATCTAGTCTAAGAAATTTAAAATCATGAAGTCGCAGATAAATTTCAAGGATGTCCATGAGCCGAGTCATCTGTGAAAAAAGGAGGACTCTATGACCAGCTCTACGAAGTTTTGGAAGCAAACGGTCAAGAAGTTCAAACTTTCCTGATGCTCTGACAATCTCCTCCTTGTGTTTATAGATATCATAGTCACCCACAAAGAGGTAGGGATGGTTACAACATTTTCTGAGTTGCATTGTCAAGTTCTGTAGACTTTTTGATTTTCCAGAACCTACAGATTGTTCTCTAATTAGTAAAATGTTTGTAACACAAGTTCCCAAGAATAAGGTAAGCATAGAAGGAAGAAAAACCAATTAATGTTACAAGGGTGGCTTTTTGTTGTTGGGGAGGAGGAAGGGAACAATACAGTTATACAGGGATGAAAATTTTTCTTTTGATATAAGGAAATCAGAAAAACACCAGCACCAGGTGATCAGAAATAATATTTATATTGAATTAACAAAAGAATCATATTTGACCAATTCATCACAATGTACCAACTGGTAAAACATAACAAACAAATTAACATCCAATTGGATGGTGAAAAGGAATCTTGTTTACTTCCCAAGAGATGGGCAGAACTGATTCAATAGTCAAGGCTTTTGACTTTTGAGAATCAACTAACAATGGGGTGGTGTGGGATGGGTGCGATATACGAAATACCTTTAGCAGAAGCAGACCAATATTCAAATTAAACTTGGGAAAAATAATTACATCTTGATAAGGTTAAGAGAAGTCGATTAGGAAATAACTGGAAAACAGTAGTGATACAAACCATTGTCTAAGCCAACCCTGCCCACGTCAGTGACTTGTTGATAATATACTTTCTGCCAGGCTGACAAATCACATTTGAGTATGACCTGAGATTTGCTAGGAAGAAATTTTTCCACTTCATCCTTTTTCCTTCTCAATATGAAGGGCCTTATGACCTAAACGAGTGAACGATAGTCATCAGAATGATGTTCAGAAAACAAAGAAAATAAGAAACAAGATAGAAGCTCACTTGATGCAGACGCCGAATGATCAATAACTGTTCTTCATCATTTAGAGAGACATCAACTCGGTCTGCAAAGGGAGCATTAAACCAATCCTCGAAATTCTGAACTGAATTGAAAATGTTTGGAAGGAGAAAATTGAGAAGGGACCATAATTCCTGCAAACTGTTCTGAATTGGGGTACCAGTCAACAGAAGTCTTCGCTGAATGTGATAGCTGCATAAAAGTAAAAAAATTAAAGTATATAAGTCAAATATGTTGTTCTGTCCAATTCTAATATGCTTATATTAAAGAAATTTGTTTAATCTAACAAAAATCGTTTTAAACAGAACAAGATAGTCAACAAGATAAATTGCAGAAACTAAAGAAGTCTAGAAGAAATATATGATAGTAAAGTAGCAGACCAAAAATAATTCTTCTAAGTGAAATTCTAAAAAGAGAGGATTGACCACTTTTTTATGTTTTTCTTTTGACTAAGCAATTTACCTAAAGACCTGTAGAAGCTGAATAAGCATCCCATAGGCCATAGTCTCAAATTTTAAGTTTTTGGCTGGGGTTTAGGTCAAATTGAGGCCAACTAGTCCTCAACCTTTACCCTCTACAGAGATAAATATTAAGGAACTAAATGAAATTTATATGTAGATATAAATCCAAACAAACATGAAATAAAAGAGAGGGGCTACTCCCCACATAGAGTGCCATGGCATTGACAGGTAATGCAGTGTTGTTGACTTCTTTGACTATGCTATGCACAGTTTTATACTCCACTTTATTTCAACATATAATTTTTCTTCAGTCTGGTAGAGCCATCAGGCTGTACAGAATTTTTCTAAAGGAAATAAAAGGATAGCATTACCAGAACTAAGGGAAGTGAACATATTAAACATCAGTGTAACATGAACATCAAAATTGTTGAACATGTCAACCATCATCATAACACCAATAATGGACAAGTAGAATCGTACCCAGAGTCCAGGGTTCTTGCTAGAGCACACTCATGATTCTTCAATCGATGCCCTTCATCAACAATCAAGTAGCGCCAATGGATTTTCTTGAGAAATGCTTTATCTCTCATTATAAGATCATAGTGTGTTATCAAAACATTAAATTTCCCCTCCCCTGACAATTCTTCCTTCATTGCTTTCCTCTCATCCAGTCGCCCATCATAAAGAATGGCTGTGATGCTGAATTAGAAAGAAAATGCACAAGTGATTTGAAAATGAATAAGATGTGAAGAACTAAGAATTTGTTACCCTCTCCTTATCAGGACAGGATAGGAAATGATTTTTCAATGTCTTGCCCTGGACATACCTAGGAGCCCATGTTGAGAATTCAGTGATCCAATTTGGCAGAACAGCCTTTGGAGCCACAATCAAGTAAGGACCAGTCACACCCTTGTGTTCTATAAGATATGCTATCAATGAGATGGTTTGTATTGTCTTCCCAAGCCCCATTTCATCAGCCAATATTCCATTTAAGTTGTTATTAAACAAAGAAAGCATCCACTGGAGGCCTTCTAGCTGGTATGGTCTTAATTCTCCACCTTGAAGAATAGATGGCTGCTCAGTTACCTATAAATAATTATGCTAGTTAGAATTCCATTGTACTACAATTTTCTAGAATTTTGAATGTATGGAAGAAACACAATAAAGTAAATCACAAATAGCTACCTTTTCTTGAATTGAATGTATGGCAGAATTATATTGCCGCTGACCTTCAAGTAAATCACTAGTATCACCGCCATTATGATCAGAATCTATCAAATCCACATCTTCCTCAAGAGGTGATTCCTTAGAAATTCCATTCTTCAATCCATCTGACTCAGGTAATTCAGTTTCTGAATCTTCCAAGGGTTCAATACCATCTGAATGTTTTGAGTCCTTTTGACGTTGAACGGCTGCTCCCAAATTTACAAGTAGTTTATTTGTTTCTTCAAGAAGCAAAGTCAATCTTTCATTCTTACTCTCTTTCACCATCCTCATGTAAGCTTCCTGATCATCAGCCTTTAAGGCTTGGAATCTCAATTTCTCTGCCCGTGTTGCACGTTGTCTTTGCCTTCCATGCCATGCCTGCAATATTATTTATGAGAATTCATAATCCAAATTCAAGCAATGATAAGTGATCTTCCAACCCCAAAAAGAAGAGCAAATATGAAACCTAAATCACCTAGAAATGTCACTAGAAGCAAAAAAAAAAAAGCCATGATCAAATTCAAACATTCTTCAACATATTTACACTTATTGGAGATAAACAAAGTTCTCGTTCTTGTATTCCTACATTATCAAAAGCACATACACACTAAGAACATGTTTTTTGCCAATACAAATAATTATCATAAGAATAGTTCACTTCTAATCCTATTAGGCCAAAAAGTTATATCCCAAATTTTATATATAACTTTCCCATGTAAATATACATATTACATTATTTTGTAACAATTGAAAGATAGGGGAAGAAATAGTGTACCTGGACACCATCATTTCTCTGTTTTCTCCGCTTCAAAGAAGCTTGAATTTGTAATTGGAACTCACGGACAGTATTCAGTATTTCTGCAAAAAATCTTCTTTTTCTGGTCTCCATATGATTTTTTGCCTGCTCTTCCAATCTTGATAGTCTCTGCATTTGAGTATGAGATAAGCAATATAAATAAATTTCACTCCATGCTCATATACTTCTTGCACCAATGAAGCCTCATCATCAACAAATGTAAACTATACCCTATAATACCCATGACATGAAAAATGAGTTTAAACCAACACTGGAGGGGAGATCAACAAGTTAAATGGAAAATCACCTCAGCATCCCGTTTCTTTCTTATTTGATCATCAGCATCCATGGCAAATGGATCTCCGACACCATAAAGGGGACGACGCAACCGCATCATGCTCCAATCAAACAATTGCCTATCAGGATATGCACATTTAACATTGAGCCAGTATTCAGAACTGACGTCAGTTCGCACCTTCCTCTGCAACTCAGCTAGCTGCCAGAAAATGGTCCTTGCCGAGAAGGACACAGTTCTCGTCATTTCTCAGTTTCAGTTAATACAAGCTAATAAACATATAACAAGCTCTTCACAAATGAACAAGACCTATTTTTGAAATTAATTTGCCAAAGCTAGACAATATATTAATCATGCAAGAAAGATTCAAGAATCAATTTTACCTTTAGTCCATAAAGCTCAAGCAGGCACTTTGTCTGTAGGTCCTCTCCCCTGCTTGAAGGCAATCCTGGTTGGAAAACAGTAATCAATTATTAGAGATATAGTTAGTTGAAGATTAGTTATTAGTTAGTTAGTACTTGGTTCATGCCTATAAATGACTTGATGTAATCACTTATACTCATTCAATCGAATTTTTCTCTCAGCTCTTTCTTCTTAGCCATGTGTCGTAACACAATCGCTCTTGTTCAGATTCAGTTTTAATTAATCCATACAAAGACGCAGCATGTTCAGAAATATGGGGAAGCAGTTTACACAAGTAGGCATTTCCTTTCTAGTGAAACGGCGAACCTTGGAGTTCGGTTAAGCGGTGCTGAATCTGACTCTGATAACGGCTTTCCATAGTTTTGTTCAATTTGAAACCGGAGGCGCAGTTAGGACGCTGCTTCAACAGTGCATCTTGAAGGTCGGCCAACAAATCTTCTTCCGGTGCATCGACCTGCATAAGAGAAAAAGAAGAATGCAAAAAAAGAAAATGTAGCGAATAAGAATGAGAAGAAAGAATGAAGGAGAAAAGAGTACCGAGGAGTTGAGAGGTTCAGATCGGCGATAGATAGAAGAAACGGTGTGAAAGAGTTCGGGGGGAAGAGGAAGGTTGCGGGATACGAGGTTGAGGGCACCAATCAGTAACACCGCTTGCTCCATCTTCTGCTGGCGGGAGCCTTCACCTTTACTTTTATTTAATTAATTAACTATCTAATAATACTAATATTTCAATTAAACTTACTCTCTCTCCCTCTCTTGCTAACTCATCTAACCCTCTCTTCGCCCCTCTATCCCTTCGATATTCCTAACTTAATAAGGGAGTTGCAACGGAAACCCTTCCTTTATTTTGTTTACCCCAAACACGCCTCTAACTCTCCTCGCAAAGACGTTACTGCCCTTGCTTTTACAGCAATACATAATAAGAGTAAACCTAATCCACTGTATTTGGCTATTGCTTATTTAAAATTATCTATTACAAGGGTATCTCTAAGATTAAATAAATTTTAAGATAAAAATATATAATAAAATGATGTTAATATATTATTAAGCATGGTGAAATTACATGTATACAAAAATGAAGTATAACGGGAGATATTTTTATTGTTAATACTAAATATTTTATTTTATCATATAAAATAAACTAGTATTTTAGTCGATAAATATTTATTTTATAGAATTAAAATTTATAATAAATAAATATTTTAAAAAATAAATGAATTATTTGAATTAAACACATTTTGATTTTTAATAACGTAAAATGATATATCAAAAGTTTAAACTTCAGAATCAAACCCATTGGAATTTATTAGGATATAATATAATAATATTAAATTTTAATTTATCTTAAAAATCTCTTTAATTTGATATAATGAGTTTAAATTTAAATTCAAATTAACTAAATTTAAGTAATTATATTGAAGAAAACTTAAAAATTATTAAGTTAAACAAAACAATTACACTATACTCTATTGAATTTAAGAATTCTTTTTTACGGTTACCATTTTCAAAATTTATAGTTATTCACTGGTCTTACAATACAATGGAAGTTTCAAACGTTCTCTGGTGTTCGTGACTCTTAAAAGCAATGTTCTAACTTACCAAATAATGAAAGTCTAGAAGTGTGATTTGCATATCTCTAGGAACTAAAAGCAGTTAGCATTATGTTTTTCTTCGTTTTATTTTTCATTTCATCTGACTCCATGTGTTAAGCTTGAGAAGAAAGAAAAAAGGATCGAGCTCGAGGGAACAAAAATATGTATTGATATTACTGTAACACTATTCCTATTTCATACTAGGATTCAACTTTACAAGAGAATCTGTTGAAGGTATCAAAATCTAAGAAAATTACAGAGGTATTATCCTTTGTTCTGAGTGTTTTAGCCTCACTCAACAACAAACTAGCAGTCTTTTCTGCTGTACTCTCTCTCTCTGGATAGCATCTCTCCCTCATCTGGGCAGTTGAGAAAGCAAGCTGTCAGAGCAAATTAGTGGGAAACAGAAAAAAAATATATACTACAACTAGAAACAAAGGCTCTTTTATATAAAACCTGGAACACAAGCTGAATTGCCTTCTTCACACTGATGACATCCCATAATCCATCACTGAAAATTTTGCAGATGCCAAAGTTATACTTTAAACATGGTCAAAAGAAAAATGTGGATGTTCAATAAATAAACTAGTGACTAAACTGTATAAAGAAAAATATAGGTGATAAAATGAACTCTCTGGCACGGTATATAAGCTGGTATTTTGCTGACCCAGCCCGATAGTCTACCATGCCAGGCCAATTTCGGGCCCTTCATCTCTTAAAATTACCTAAATTTTCAAAGAAAAAAATAATATCGGCCGAATAGGCCCAATTCTATTCGAGCCAGTGTTTTTAGACCCAGTTTGGTCTGCCAGACTAGCCAAATTGGCCCGAATTTGTTTGGCCAGCTTTTTGGGGCCGGCAGATTTGCCACCTCTTTAAAAACACCATGGTTTGGATTTTGCGAAATAAAGCCAGTTACTTCACTAACTATTTCTACAAAGGAATAAAGCTCCTCTAAAGTCTGCAAGTAATGGTGGATTCATCCATTCAATTTAATGTGTATTGTGATATTAACCCGCTAAAATTCAGGCCTTTACTTGTTCACTTTAGAAGAGTTTTTTCCTTCTAGAAGAAACATTACTGAAAGACAGTGAACCATGATATTCAGAAGATACATTTTGCTACAGAAATTTATAAAAGCATGCATCAGAAGCAAAATCACCTAGCTAGAATAGCAAAAGCCTGGCTTGCTTGATCAATATGCACAACTTGACTTATGTAAGGTTCTGAACTGAACCGGGAATCCTGCTGTTTCAGAAATTTGTCCCCAAGCATCCTTGCCAGATTTATACCTGCATCGAGTGAGAACCAGAATCAGCAATTGCCAAGTCAATATTGTAACTCAGGAAAATGAAATTTTATGTTTCAGTGAATTCCCATCATACCATATAGACGTGTTTCCCCATCTTTTAACGGTTCACCTGTCTCTTCGATTCTGAGTCTTTCAGAATGATTCGTTATCTTGTGATCTTCTGTCATCTTGATTTGTTTCCCATGTACACTGCCAAAAATAATTCATTATAGGCATAGAAGTATACTCGCAAGAATTCAAGTAAATTTAAGCCAACATAACCAAATATGGCAAAATTAAAAATCCATAGTTATAATTAAAGTCACTCGGATAAGAATAAGGCATCTATTAGTACAGCAATTGTTGCATATAAGTAATACCTAAAAATCTATAAAAATTGATAACTAAACAAAACTGTAGATCTGCTATCCACTTCAAAAGTTCTGGAACTAATAATGCCAGGATTTTCTTGCACAAAATATTATTAATCAATAAATTATAGAACACATGCATTTCAACGTAACAAGAAAAGTTAAACTAGCATAAACCATTATAATCATATTATTGTTTCTGATAGCCCGAATGTCATGTTCCCTACCCTTGCCCTTGACCCATTCAAAATTCAAACAAGTCATCCAAAGCATTCCAGTTGGTAGATAAACAAACCTCATAATGCAGGCGGAGTCTCCAACATTAGCACATTGTGCATAGAAATTTTCATCACCATCAGTCCACACCAGAAGCACTGTTGCTGTACAACCCTGCAAAGAGTTTGTTAATAAAACATACAAACCATAAATACAAAAATTTAGAACAGATAATAAGAAAAAATACTCATGGATATGGCCTAAGGATATGCTAAACAAGATCAGAGCGGACACATAATACCTCATAATAGTGATTCATGTGTGCTTCTGTTTGAGAAAATGCACCTCGAAGAATATCTGAAGCATCACAGAGTGATAAAACCCTCTCCCTTTTTAATGAATCCGATAATATACTAGCAATTACCTCAGGAAAAAGTCTGAAAAAAGAAATACAAAAAATGAGTAGTATTTTGCACACTAAGAACAACAATGAACTTTGATAAATAACTAAAATATGCACAGAAGGTTGTTGCAATTCTGATTAATTATTAAGGAATACTTTTTAGTAAATTTGTCCTTTTACTATAGGTCCCAATTTCACTTAGCACTAGCAGGATTCTTAACATTCAGACATCGTATCATTATATATTTAGCATTATATATTTACTATAGGTCCTTTTATCCTGAGTATATAAGCATAATAAAACTAGAGTAGCAGAACATATCCGTCACTTAGTTTGTGGTGTCCATCTGGATGGGTACAGATTACAGAATTATTTCAGAACATATGCAAGCATGCACTGATAAAACTGATACTGTTTGACCTGACTTGTTTTGTCCTCTTATTATCTACATATGTTAAGGGACTAAAACAACACTTTCATACAACTTAGAGCAGGATAATAATTCTCAAGTACAATAACAGCTCATTGTCCATTATTGGTTTGGAATAGATAACAACGGAATTCACTTTATACAGCAGGCCAGGGGTATTGGAGATGCAAATGATGAAAAACAACAACCAATGTGACAGTGTATTTGGTGAAACTACAGGGGAGGGGATTAGGCAGGGAAGGAGGAAAAACTGAGAAAAAGACTCGTGAATGGATTTATATCTAAAACACCCCATAATGTGCCCTTTTATGTAATACTCTTTGCTCTTAAAGCATGAACAATACAAAGACCAACTTGTGCTGAAATTAAACCTTCATATTTAAAAAGAATGGGAACAGCAAAGATCAGTTGGTCATAAAGGCTCGAACAAACTATACCAAAAGCTTTAGTTGTTTAACCAGGACAAAAAATAGAATTATCTCTATTATGCCCCCATGTTATTAGCACTTACCCCTATTTATACTACTAGTAGACTAATAATCAAATCAAATAAGGAAACATGAAATATGGTAATCAATTTCACAAGATAATCCACGATATTTTAAAATATTCTAAAGATACAATAACAATATTCTGAAATATTTTCTAGAAATTTTAACACTCCACCTGAAGCTCAAGCTTACTAAATTTTCAGCTTAATACAATAAAATACATTTATAGAAAATTAGCTAAAACTTTAACTGTAATGCAGTAGCAGGCAACAGCACTTGAGACTAGAGATAGGGTCTGGTTATCTAGAACTAGGAACAGAGCCAAAGAATCTAGGACTAGAGGCAGGGCCAGCTGCATTTGGGACAAAGAAAAGGCTAATGAGTCCTAGCCAAAATAAGTCACCGTTGAAATGATCATGAAAGGAAAGTGACAGCTGGTATGATCATTAGTGGATTGCTGGACAGATTGTTAACAAGGAAAGATGTTACTTTATCATTCTCACTCTACCCTTCAATGCCGTGCTGGCATTGTAAAACCAAATAACAAAAAGAGAAGAGCAAAGATGAAGATTTAATAGGAACCTGAAGATGCTAGAATAACAAACAAACACCCAGGGGTAAAAAAAGCCAAGAGAAAGCTGGAAAAGATCCTAAAACACAGCAACAGAGTGAATTGGACAAGAGACAAACAAACCCAAAACACAGCATTAAACACCCTTTGTAGGGTAGGAACCAAGATGGCAAAGGTTGGGTATCATTAGACTGGCCACATCAAGGTGAGAGGAGACAGTGGCAGTAAAGAGGACTTAAAGCACTATCATGTAAGCAAAGGGGCTAAACTGGTCAGATTCCAGCAAGCAGCACATGGTGGGATGTTGAAGCTCCTGCAGCAACATAACTCAATACCCAACTGAACATGTCAAGCTGATTACAGAGCGACAAAGTAACAAGATGTACAAACTAGGGTAAGATTGAACAGCCACAATCGTGGAAGAAAGAGAAAGATGAGAAAGAAATTGAAGTTGATCAAGGTTTCAGTGGCCAGAACTTGTGCACACCCCACGGGAAGAAAAGACTAATGGAGATGACAATAAGGTGCAAAATGTAAATCCGTTTGAGGCCCAAATAGATAGGAAATTTGGTAAATATTATACTAGAAGAAAGAAAAATATTGTAAAGGAAGTTGAGGAGAGAAAGAAAGCCTATAACCAGATATTGAGTTGGTTATGAGAGAGTGGGATGGTGTAATTCGGATATCTTGATGGGTAGTGGGTATATAGCATGGTAAAGTGACAGAAAAAGCAGGGGGGATTGGCAAGGACTTTTGGGAGAGAATAGGCACTCTTAACTGCCTAGAATTTATTTTCCTTTTGTATTTTCACCTCTAGTTTTCTTACAATCAGATCTCAAATCACTTTGGTACAGGTCTGTTATCATCTTTAATACAGTGATTATTCAGTATTACTCTTGTTATAATTTTGGTACCTATCAGACAACATCATCACAAAGGATGGCACCACTTTGATACCATGTTGAAGTTATATGGAATTAGATAGGGAAGAAGGAAATGAGAGAATAAAGACAATGATAATATTCTTCTGTATATGATGTGATACAAAATCAAAATAATAACCCCTGTTTATAGCAGTACTAGACTCCTAAGCTTAAATTAACCAAATAAGGGAACAGATCAGGAAATATAATGAAATAAGGAATCCATTCCTACGAGATCATCCATGATACTCTAGAAACAAAATAACATTTTCTAAATACTCTAACAGTAGGCAAGTCAATACAGTTTATTAAACATTCTTCATATTTAATTTTGATCAAATACAGTATGAAAACTCACTGAAACAACCAAAGCCTACACAATATGTATATTTAAGTTACTAAAGGATACAGGAGAAAGTTGAAACAGACATGACATCTCACATATTATAGAAAAATCAGTAGATTATGTTCAGAGATAGTACTAATATGCACATTACTGTGGATTATGGAGATCCACCTTCACAACCATAAAAAAAAACAGCATGGCAAGATTAAATTATTTCTATTCATGAGATCCACTGTCCACAGTCATCAACATAGGGAAGTATAGAACTGGCAAGCATTAACATAAACTTTCATAAAAATGGCAAACAACAAACATGGCCAACCTAAGGCAGAAAATACTAACTTGCTAGCAGCTTTGGCAGCCCCATCTCCACCATGCCCATCACAAATGCCGAAAAGTCCAAACTGAAAATTAGGAATAGTGGTGGGTCAGGTCCCTCTGGAAAGTGAGAAATAAAACAACAGAATAGACCTTCATTTAAGAGTGCTATGAAAATAAAAAACCTGATCCAGCCCAGGTAGAGGCCATTGATAATAGCAAACATCTTCCATGGGAAGCCTTTTTCCTCCTCGACGCATAGCCATGGGATCTGATGCCATACCAACTCCAAAGGGAATGTTATGCTGAATTTGCGAAGTAATATGAACCTGCCATATATTAAATCACATAGTGAATTATATAAAGTTTTTTAGAAGAAAAAAAATCAAAGCATTAAAAAAAAAAAAAGCAACAGCAGCATACCCACTTCAAGTATACCATTTTCAAAGTAAAAAATATATTGCAAAGCAGAAACAAAATAACTTTAACACTTAAAATCTAATTACAACAGAAACTTTGGAAAAAGCATGTAGATAACTTGTTTTCTAAGTGAACACAGAATAATCACATTTACCCTTACTTATAGAAGATGCATTATTGCCTATCTCAGAGGAGGGAGGATATTGATCATTGTAAGAACAAAAACTACAATATAGATTCAATCTAGCTATAGCCAAAATCTAATTCTGAATACGTAACTTCTAGTCAATCTAGCTCAACAGAAACAGCCACATCCTATTTTGTATCAAAAAAGTATACCCCCATATCAGCATGCATGAAAAACAGGACAGGAGTTGTCATTCAAATAAACTCCTAAACAATATATATCCAGATAAAAAGCATTCTTGGATTATAAAAGAGAGCAGAAAACTTTGTAATTATGAATTACCTACCAAAATTTATTAAACCTGTAAAAGCTGTGCAGACAGTCTCTTCACAGCTAATATCATGCATACAAGTATAAGCTTCGCATCTATGACAATCAGAAGCCAAAACATAAAAAAATGTGGCAGTGCTTATAACTGAGATTCGGTCCTAATACCCACCATTATTTTTGATGTTGTTCCAAGTGTTATGATATCTCCATTAGCAAGATTCATTGAATCTCCCCAATTCCTGCTTCCAGTGTCTGGATGGTTGATTGGCTTAGAATTCAACAGTGTTCCATTCAGGCTACCCATATCCACCAACTCCCATTTCATTTTCTGAAAATCCAATTATAACAATAAGTATCACACACCATACGTCTTAAAAATCCAATTACAAGTCAGAGAGTTTACTTCCAAATTCCACTTGATTAACGCGTGCTTTCCAGACACCTCTGAATCCTTTATTAACAAATCACTTGGAGAAACTCTTCCCAAGGTTAGCGGCAGACGGGAGGGATTCGTGGACTGTACAGAACAGCGAAGTCCCTGAGAAGGGCCGCTGATAACCTCAAGAGTGAGGCAACTTCCTGCAGTTCTAACAAAAGGATATGTCATTATGTTGACATGTTTGGCGCATATAGAGCAATGGCAACTCGATTAAAAAAACAAAGAAAAAAAAAAGACATAAGAAATTACTTTGATCAGAGATATCTCTTATCACAAAGTCCTGCAGTCTTTCAGTTTGAAAATTGGGCGGGGCAGGCTTTTGAATTTGAGCTAATTGAGCTGTGGGAAGAAGCTTAAGCGTTTGGCCAACATCAACGTCTTCGGATGAAGGATCAGAGATCACATCCACAATCAAAGTATCACCAGCCTGGGGAATGTTTGGTGAAGCGGTTGAAAGGGTTTGAAGCCTTTGCTTATGAACAAGCCCTTGGCCATGGGTTCGGGGTGAGCGAAAATGAGCTTCACTGGGATAACACGCACCCTCGAGATCATAATCTCGAGGCAATTCATTGGGATGATGAAACGACGACGCATTTGCATCATCTTCGTCTGCAACGAGGGGTCTCTCTAGGTCGCCCTTCGATTCGCAAGATAAATTGAGTTTGAGAGATCATAATTATTCAGATCAGAGTTTGGATTAGGGCAAGAAAAATGGAATGCTGAAAATAGAAAAAATGGGGAGGAGTACCTTGATGGAGGAGCGGAAACGCGAAGAGAAAAAGAAGCGCCATGGTTTGAAGAGAAAGAAGAGGAAGATGATGATCAGAAGAAGCATAAGGAGAAGAACCACAGTCACAATGGTTTGTAGCATCGTACCCATCGTCTTCCTTCTCTCTCTACTCTTCCGCAAGAGAGACTAGAGATTGGGTCTGGGTTTGCGAGAACCTCGCTTTGAAATGGTCGCACTTCTTTTTCCTTTTTTTTTTTTTTTTTCTCTTCGACCAAATTAACTTCAACTACAAATCACGACACGCCTGGATTAACCATTATAATTGTTTCAATATTTTTCTTTTTCTCTTTTTTCAATGTTATTTAAGTTTAAATTCTCAACAAATAGTTGGGAGTAAAATTTTATTTTTTAACAGAAATTATTCATAAAAAATATACATACTTTGCATTTATAATATAGTTATCTAAAATAAAAGTATTTAATTTTTTTAAAAATATAGTCATTTTAAAAATAAAATTTGCATTATAATTCTATTCAATATTATTTGTACTTATTGATAATTTACTTAAATATTTAAATTTTTAATAAGGGTAATTTTATAAACAAAAATATTTTATTAAAACTTAAAAGTGTTATTTTTAATTTTTAATCATTTAAGTATTTAATAGTTTCAAAATTTTAATAAAATGGAGGGATTTCATTATAATATGTTCATAAAATTGAAAGAGACTTGTTTGATATTTAAGAATAGAGGCACTTAATTCTTTTCGTTTAGATTGTATGTGACTACTCATTTTATTTAGTTTACATAATTTATTTAATTAATTTAGAAGCTTATTTAATTGAAATAGAGTATTGGATAATAACAAATCATACAGGCTTAACACCGCATTAATATTGTACAGATCGAATCGAGCAGCATTTTGTATTTGATTTTGTTTGTTAGAAGAAACAGAAATAGGATAATTAGTATGGGTTGAGAACGATATCATACAGATATATAAAAATATTTTCTCCACAGCATTATTAAACTAGTCTTGTTATATTTAAAAAGGTAGATGATGTTATATATAGTATAATAGTTTTACATTTTTTTTATATTTGTAGCAAGTGGTTTAACATTAACTAACAAAATGTATTGTGTGTGCGAGTGAGCGTTTTTTAAGTGAAGGCTCATAGTATATAAACTTTATCAGGAGGATGGGAAAAGGAAATTAAGAAATGAAATATATATATTACAAGAAATCAAAACATAACTTAATTCGTCGAACTAATTAAAGGAGAGTCGTTGTTTTCATGTTAAGTAACGGAAGTTTGTTAAAGTGAATAACAATAACTGAAAACATAAGTATAATTTTCTTGGAGACAAGGCAAGTCTTTTAGGCACAGTTGGTGATAAAGCGTATTTAGATAAAACTATTCTAATTATATTTGTCCAAACCTTAAGAATACTCTAAACTGGAAGGTGGTGGGCAAGTTATAACAACAATAGGGGCAGTAGTTATAATAATTAACAATAATGTTGGCTTTAAACAGTTTTTGTGATGAATATAATGGGAATGTCTCCTTAGGTTGGTGGTAATGGTTATTGTTAGTGAACTAACGGCAGTTTTTTCTTTTCCTGCACACTTTATAAAGACAACGAAGGTAGTTCAGCAACCTTTAACGAAGCACAAATAAAACAGATCTTAATCCGCTTTTGGGAAGTTTCTCGATAATGCTTTTATAGTCTCTAGACGGGATTCGGATTCTAGCCATAGGACGTTCAATTAGCAGGAAAAAGCTTAAGATATATTTGGTTTAAATTTTGATAAAATTGCTTTATAAAATTTGGTGTTAAAAAAAGATGTTTTCTTAATTAATCTAAATAGTAAATACTCCAACTTAAAAAAATGTAAGACATAGTTGAAAAACATGATTTATTAAGGTAATATTTGATTTTTCTTTAAAAAATATATATAATTGTTAATGTTTGATCCAATATAATTGATTTTAATATGACATTTTTTAGATTTTGGTTCATTAAAAATATTTCTTTTAAAATAATTATATTTATTTGACTCAATTTCATCTTTTTAAAGAGGATAAAATATTAACTAGATTAAAGTTGTACCTATAATGTATAACTTACTTTCATCGACACATGTGGTACACGGAGACCAAGACGGGGACTTGAAAATTATAGTGCTGCGTGGCTTTTCTTTTGTTCTTCGTAGGACATATCTGTAGTGTACAATTTCAGTATCTCTTTCTCTTTTCAATCTCCAAAATTTCCCATCGATTAGCACTTGATTTTGTGATATATATATATAGGTTGAAGAGCTGAGTGGAATGTTTTATAGGGATGACGCACAGGTGAAGAAAACCGGATATTGGTGGAAGCTAATTTAATTCACTCGAAAAAGGTAAAATAAAATTGAAGTAGAAAGATGGAGGCCACGAACCACTGGAAAACAAGGCGTGTCCCTTTCATTCATTTTCTATTTTTGTTTTATTTTATTTTATTGTATTTTTATATTTTCTTTTCTAAAGATTAACAATTTGCGTTGTAATTTTCTGGACAAACATTTTGTATATTCGTTTTTTGTTTTTTAATTGTATTTCTTTTTCTCCTTTTTTTTTGTATTGAGCCCAGCCGGCCTACTTGTTTTCAATTTTTTTTTTTGCCATTATCACTGATTTTTAATTATTAGGTGTGAGTTGACCCAATTTCTAAAATTTATTATTAGGACATAATAACAAAATAAATAGAACAAAATTGGGTGTTAATAAAAGTATAAAAAATCTATATTTTCAATGTATTTTAATTAAATTATTTAAAACTTACATAATTTATTATATATGTACATGTATTTAATTATAATTTTAACTACTATTTTTTCAATTAGTAGTTATAACTTCTCAATTTACTCTCACTTGTTTAGAATGTCATAAGCAGACCCACCACAGATCGACAAGCGAGTAAGAAACTACCTTTTTTACAGTACGCATATAATAAATAAAAGAATAGAAAACAAAGTTATAAAAAATTAAAAATCAGTTTTGATTTGACAAATTAAAACTCACTCTTACATATTTTTTAGTATTATAAAAAATTTTTAAGTCATGTAGTTTTGTTGGAAATTAATTGTGGGTTAGTTAATTTAACTTAATTTATTTTTGTAGTATGTCATTTTTTATATCTTTTTGGGCTTTTGTTAAACTTTTTATCACCTAATACTGATTGAAAGAAGAAAAAAAAAGCAAAAAAAAAAGATTATTTATAATTTCATAATTTTTAGACTTTATTTTTATATTTTTTTAATTTTATCGCATAATCCTATTAAGAGTTATTTTAAGTTTAAATAAACTTTTTTATTTATTTTTAATTATTTATTAAAGATCTAATAAACTAACTTTATTTTACCTCTAGATGTTCATTTAATTGCTATTACTTTTAAAACTTAAAATAAAGAAAATCCAACTTTATTAATTTAATAGAAAATAAATCAATCAAAAACAAGAAAAAAAAGAAAGGAAAGGACAAATATTCCACAAATTAACAGTAATGAATACAGCCTTAGCATGGATATAATTAAAGAGTATAACAACACTCTAAACCCATATAAATAATTAGAATTTTAATTTGTTCAATATACATGATAAATATTTAATCTGAATCTGTTATTTAGATTGATAACTTGCTTAGATCAATATTTTATTTTTACATGAGTGGCATGAAAAATATAAGCTTTGAAATTTTAATTTTTAGAAGTGTTAAAATTTTGCAGACTTTCAAATTTTAGTTTATGAAACTGTGCAAATTTTGAATACTTTCAAATTTTAAATTCTAAAAGTGTTAAAAATTTTCACACTTCTAAATTTTTTATTTTTATTTTTTCAAAATGTTGAATTGTGTACAAAATATTTTTAAATTGTTTTTTTGACAAAAAGCATAAAAAGCATAGAAGAGGATGTAGTTAGTAAAAGACGGTGCAAAAAGAAAAGCCCAAAATTTTATCACGAAATGCATACTGTACATGCAGAACCCAATGAACCAAAGTAGGCTTCAATAGTTCAAATCCTCTATGCCCTAACCCACACGACAAAACGAACCCATCATGCAGACTGATTAAACATACAAAAAAAAGGTCTTCTCCCTTGTGCGACGAAGACATAATATATTAATTTAAGTTAATAATTTTTATAATTGATTGTTAATTATTAAATATCATAAATCTTACAACACTATTTGGCATTAAGTCAGCCCAACTGAACTCAAAATATGATTCAAAAACCAAATAAAAAAATTAAGTTTAATATTTAAAGAATTATTAAGGAAAATACCAATCAGTAAAAGAAATAAAAGTAACAAGTATTAATTTAAAATGAAATATTACATTGAAATAAAAAATATTTAATTTTTTTAAGTAATTGAAAATATTTATTAAGAGTATAAAGCATATTTCTTCATTATGATTTTCAAGACATTTATTAAAAAAATCGTTAATAACTGTGCTAAAATAAATTTTAAAATAAAAATATTAATAAATAATGGGATGGTTTTTTGTTTTTTGTTTTTATCGAGACAACATTAATAAAAGAAGATGAAATTTTAAAACACTCTTGCTTTGTCTGAACATACTGAGTCGAAGGAATTTGCAGGCTTCTATCGGAGGGCTACTTTAGCAGCTGGCAAATTAACCATGTTCTAGAATATAAAGATGGTAATATAAAAAAATTGCACACGCATTAGTAGAGTTAACACTTTTAATGAATCATTTATACCAGTTTAGATTAGCTAGCTAGACCTGATAGCTATCTGTATCTGTACTTGTGGGGGTCTATCTGTAGGAGCATTTTTACATTATGTTTTGGTTGCACATCATAGTTTGATTCTTCATTCTTTGAATATAATTTTAAGAAATTCATAATTATAATTTCTACTTCTCAAACATGACTACATACTCCTCTTTAAGTTTCCAAAACATGATATTAATGGTAGGATTTCTCACCTCTAGACATTGTAAAAAAAGAATAAAAAATATGGTGAGGTTCACTTTTTATGTTATGCATCATTGTTTCTATAAGGGACGGTGGTTACATGTACATGTAGCTTTTTAAAGAAACCCAACAAATCAACTCACAAGCAACTGCGATAAAGTCGCTCTAAAGCTTTATACTTTTTAAAAACATTAACACCAATCTTTAGAGTTAATTTTAATTAAAAAGAAAAGGGTTTTATTAAAAACATTTATGATATTTATATTTTTTACATAATAAATATTGAATCGCTTAAAATCGAAACCGCATGGCTCGATTAATATACGAATAGTTACCTGGTCTTGAAATAGCAATTTGATTAATGTCACTAGTTATTAGTTGACATGGTGTCATCCATTAGCTAGCAGTTTCATTACTTTGTTAAGTTGAAAAGGAGGAAGTACAGGGTTTAACATTTAAAAATAGTTACAATTATTAGTAAGATGACGCACTCCTCACATGGTCGAAAAGATAGGTTGGGGGAACATTATAGCTACCCTTTGTTTCCTTGCTTGATGTTTATGTAAGCCATGAACTGGATTCTCTTGTCCTTCCCAGTAAAGTTCCTCCTGTATAGTATAAATTTAATTTAATTTGTAGGAAACAATTTGTAATCAACCATAAAGGCTTCACTTAATTAAGGGACCATGACGTATACTTCGTTAAAGATTCTCCATTACTAATTAAAAACAAAGCTAAAGAACATGCACACATATATGGATTCCGATGCAAACATCATTTCCTCTCTAATGAAGGATCATGCGATCATAGCTTGTTGGCTAGATTTAAGCCTTTAAACGGCAAAAAGGTGACCCGGATAGATACTATGCAAAATTTGATCATATCTGCTCTTCCTCTATATATATCTCCTTTAATGCTATATATAACCTTAGTATTTACTTGAGAAAGAAGTTTTAAAGTCAAGGTACCATGCTTATTAATTTAGAGGTGTACAGAGCTTAAAGGGAAGAACTATTTCAAGGTGGGTTATCATATTTCACAAACTCATAGAATCAAACACAAGACCCTTTAACCCTACAGATTGAAATTGGCTGCTTGATCTTTTGGATTGTGTACACAACTATATATTCAAGTATTTAGCCGTGTTTTTTTTTTATGCAAAGCTGATGTATATGGACTTCTTTTTTAACGTGGAGAAAGGCTAAAAATAAAAAAATATTATATGTTTAATTTGTTTAAGTGAAGACCAGTCAAATTAAGACACGATCATATAAAAGATTATTTGTAATTACATTTTTCTACTGATAATTGAATGAATAATAAAGATAAATATTTAATAGCAACATTAAAGAAGTGACTTATTGAAAAACAAATCTCAATCTTTGAAAAAATCATTTTTACATTGTAAATTTTTCATTCGATAGTCATAGTAAAATTGAATTTAGGATTTTATTAATAGTTTAATTAAATTGAAATTTTGTTAGCAATTTTAAGTCATCTTGTTCTTTAAATTCAATTATATCGGATGATTGATTCATTATTTATATTGAAAATATTTACTTCACATTGTACACTTATTCTAATCATAATATTTAATTTTATGTTAAAATCTTAGTATCTTTTAATTTTGTTTGTATCATATATTTATTAGATTATTTTTTGCAGATTTTTGTGCATATTTATCTTCCCTTACCAGCTTATTATCTTAGTGTTGTCCCCTAGTCAAAAGCTACCAATTGATCCACATGGAAAAATCAATTATCACACCAAACCATTTTACTTTCTTAATATAAAGATGCATGCTGCAAGGACGAGTCATTGCTCAGCTCGTCAGCTGGCCATAAATTTAGGCTTTGAAATAGTTTTTGATATTTTGCCAGGGCTTTATATGTAGTCTGATTTTTTAATAAAATAAAATAAAGTAAAGAACGACAAGAGACAATATTTTCTTTGTCATAAATCACATATAAAGCGTGGAGATTATAATAAGTGGCGTATAAGTAAAATCCTCCACCTTACAAATATTTCAAATGGAGTAAGAAGAGAAAGCAATACAAATATTTCAAATGGATTCCTTCGAAGACTTTATTGATGCTTGCTTTTAAGAAAAATTCTTTTTTGATACAACATGCTGCGTAAATATGGTTACACTAATTTTGCAAAAACAATTTGTAAACATAGGAATATATAATCTTAATGGATCACATATTTGGATTGTTTATTTTAGATTTTGCACGTTTACTAGTCACGTCGATACTTGAGAGTGTTTGACTTAGTGATAGCCAATATTTATTTAGTACGATTATAAAAAATTAATTATTCTGTACATTATACGGTATTATAAATGTAAGTAAACTAAAACTTAAAATTTAATTATTTAAAATTATTTTACTGATAATAAAAATTTTAATTTCAAAACTCTAAAATATCATTTGTGGGAAGCTGAGAAATTCACTTATACTCAAAGTCAAATCTACCGGCCGGATAGGATTTATGGATTTATAAAGTATACTTCCAAGTCAACTCTATGAAGTGAAGCTTTAACTTTAATAACGAATCTTGTCTTATAAGTTAGTATAAGTATAATCCAAACATTTTTTTTTTTGCAGAATAAATTATTTTCAGAAGTCAATTCTTCGAAATACATTATGGATGGCGTAGCGGTTTTTAGCAAACATTGTCCGGCTAATTCGTTAATATTTCTATTTCTTCTTCTAATAATTATTATTATTCTTCTTTTTTTTTAAGTGCAGAGGGGGTGAGAACTCTGTTACTCTCTATACATGCATGCGCATATTATTTTTACTTTCTTACCTGAAGTCTGTACATTCCATATGTAAAATTTGAAGCTAATTGCAACTTCCTACCAAATACCACCTATGGTATTTGTAGTAAATACTATTTCAACTTTAAACACCATTAAAATATTTATTTTATGAAAATATGATTAAAGATGTTAAGAAGGCTTGTGCACAGAGAACTATTAAGGTAAATTTTTCTTTATGTAATCATACATTTTAAATTTGAAGTTTCGAACAGGACAAATTATAAAAAATAATTAAATTGTGACGATAAATGAAACGTAACCGTGTATGCTTTTCATCATGGCATAATGGTTAGGAATTAGGCATGCACTTTCATATAAATTAATATCAGGTATCTAAAATTTATTATCAATTAATCACAATATTAATAGAGTTAAGTATTATTTAATAAATTATAATATTAATTTTTTTTTTTACAAAACAAAGAATACAGAGAAAATCCTTGTAGTGTCATGCAAACACATCGACTAATCATAGAAACTCATTAATCTCATTTCTTCTAATGTTTTTGAAAAAATAAATAAAACTTTTCACTATGTGTATAAACTGTATATCATTTTTATTTTATTTATTTTTTTTAAATATAGTAAGGGAAAGAATGCGAGAAAAAAATAGAGAGGATATTTACTCCAATTTTTTACTCTTTATTATCTCTTGCGACCATTTATGTAAGAGTAAGAGTTTTTGTAAGTAACCACATTTAGACTTGACGTGAAAATTTTTTGAAGACCTCGTCCAAAATTCCAACTACTCTAGTCAATATTATTCCTTTCCAAGTCTCATTTCATTTCATGAATCTCAATAAATTTTAACTAATAACAGTAAAAATATATATTAAAAAATATACATCACTTATTAACATTTCTGTTAGTAGTTTATTATACGGGATGGTGCTAGCTGCTTGCTTATACTTCTAATGGTATGCAATCATTCTACAAGTCTCAATTTCTTTAATTACAAGGAAACTGTGTGTCGTCATTAACTTTTATTAGGGTAATATTGAACTCTTTTTTCTTTTTCAAATGAGCCGTGTAACACTTTAAGCATTTTGGATAGGTCGTTAACATGTGGTCTTAGCCTGAATTTATTATAACATACGATTCAATAAAAAAAAATATATATATATAACATATGAAAAAGAGAATTAGAGAAAGATGAATCGAAGAGGAGATATTATTTTTTGCCATTTACAGAAGATGTTTAAGATTGATTGGTTAATTTTAGCCGACAGTGGTAAAGGGGTGTCTTAGTGGAGAATCACTCCTTTCCTTTTCAAATGGTTTTTGGACATGTCTTTGTGAAATATCCGTACGTTTTAGTGAAGTGGCTGGGGCAAACTTGCTGCTTTGGGTTTAAAGGGATGCCTCATTTAGAAAAGATGCAAGCCCTCTGTCCAACCTCAATCATCGAGCTGTCATTTATTTTTGGTGTATTGTTGAAAATATTGTGACCACACTACAAAAATAGCAAAGTTATGAATTTAAAGATATATAGTTCTGTTTAATATTTAAAAAAACAATTTTATAGTTTACAATGACTTTGTCTAACTCGCATAAAATGTTTTTTGTAAAAGATATTTATAACTTTGCAACAATAAAGAAAAGAGATAAGAAGTTTACTATCTTATAATTCAAAAACTAGAGGATTAATACTCAAAAAATGGTTTTGTGTTTTATTTTCTACTATAAAAAGGAAATGATGATTTTTGTGTGTGGAAGGAACCACGGTAATAAAAGCAGCTATGCTAACATTTGATTAGATCAATGTTTACAAAAATAGTTTTAGCTGAAGTTAATTTTCAAGTAAAGTGATTTATGAACATATTTTATCTTGAAGTATTTTTTTTATAAAACTCAATGTAAAATTTTCAATGTAATGCAAAAAAATTATTATTTTTCGCTTCCAGTCAAACCGAGATTGTGAAGCAATATCAATTTTACTTAATAATAACCAAATATTTGTATTATAAAATTAAGTTTGATTGTAGTTAAAATCATTTTTCACAATTCTTAGTATGAAACAAACACATTCTAAGTAATAATACTTGAAAGTGGAGAGAATTTAGATAGTCTACGCTAATTCTTAAGATCAATATGCATTTTTATTATTGTACACATAAAAAAATATACTTATATGATAATTTAGATAAATAATATTTTTTGAATTCTTTGACTCATTGGATGATAATAAATTATTGCAATTTACATTTTAAATATATTAAAAGATTAATATCTAGTGTGTATTGAAGTTTTAGTTCATATAGTGTCGTTTTTTAACTTAATAAGTTGATATCATATGATTGAAGACAATCATTGGAATATATGTGTAAAAATTCTTTTTGACCAACGATAATCATAAATCTAAATAGAATTAGTTCTTAGTCTAATAGATAAGAGAAAATTTATATAAGACAAAATATAGTTCAATATGTTAAAAAAAATTCATATGAAATTATATATATATATATATATATATATATATATATATATATATATATATATATATATATGTGATTAAAGTGATACATACATTTTCTTTAGGAAATAAATGTACTAAAAAGGTAATTTAATTTCACTATGTTTGTAGATATTTTTGGTTATTATCTTCGGTAAAAAAATATTTATGATCGATCTTCAAAAAATTAATATTTAGGAGTGTGTGTTACGTACTGTGTTATCTCCCATAAAAAAAAAACTTATGGTCGATCTTAAAAAATGTTACGTACTCTCTTTATTTTTAGCATTTAATTATGACATTATTTTTTTAGAGAAACCGGCACTCCAACCATTTATAATAGATAATATTTAAGAATTAATAGTTAATTGATTTGGGTCATACATACTAATTAAAATACTTGATTTTCTTTCCTTAAGTAAGATTTTACTTTCAAACTATGAGTATAGAAAAAAAAAACTTACTGGAAAAGTAATTTTGTTATATGTAGATATTTTTGGTTCAATTAGAATCATATCCCCGTAAAAAACAGCTGTGATTGATATTAAAAATAATAACATTTAAGAGTGTGTAGGAATGATAATAGGCTAAGTAGTCATCACCACTCTATAGTCTAACCTAAGTTTAATAAAAATGATAAGTTTAAATTTTAAAAAAAAAACTTATTTATTTAAATATATTAAGCATGAATTTATAAAAAAAAAATATATTAAACTTAATAAATCAGTATACTTATCTTATTTTATATAGTTAAAATTTTAATTTAATATTATATTTATATATTTAATATTTTAATTATTTCATACTAAAATAAAATAAATTTATATCTTAAAATAAAATAAATTTATATCTTAAAAGAAAATTATTATTGTTAACTTATTTAAAAATAATCTTATTATATTATTTATAAATAGATTTATTAGTCTATTTAACTTGTTGACTTATTTTAAAAAATTAATTTTACTAATTTATTTAAAAACTTTAATATAAACTATATTTTTAAGTAACCTTAACCAAACTTCCGTCTTAATTTTATAAAACAAACCACGTATATTTATATAAAACCTAACCTAATATAGCATATTCCCACCTCAAGTGTTTGTGTAAGTTTTATTTGTTTCTCTCGTGATCTTAAATATTTTATTAAAAAGTTTATTGAGTATCATTCTTCATATTAAAAATAAAGTAATTTTAATATTATTTTTTAATAAAAATTGAAATTTTACTTCAATAATTTGTGTAAGAATTTTTTTGTTAAAAATTAATATAGATTATCAATGTAAAATTTTAATTTTGATTAGAGGATAATAATAAGAAAAATACATATAAAACTACGTCTAAATTCTTATTGATTAAGACAAAAAAGAGGAAACCTATTTTACAATTTTATTCAAAGATTAATTTTAATAAACTATTAGAAAAATCATATTATTATTCAATAACGTACTATTACATTATTTAATGTGATTGTCACAATAATATAAATGATTTTGATATCCATTATGTTGATTAAAGAATTAATAAATAAATTTGTTTATTAAAAATCATGGTAAAGATGTATTTATAACATTAAATAATAGTCTTTATTTTTAATTTCTTGGTCATTATCCTCGGGACAGTGGATAACAAAATGGTAATATAAAATTCTTTTCTGACAATGCATGATATTAAGTTCTTTAATTAATTTGTATGGAACACTGAAGTGATTGGAGCTAGCTGTAGTATAGGCATTTAAATTTGATGGACAAGTAGATAAAACAAGTCATCAAACGGTGTGATTATTAACATGTTGAGTTATATACAATGAACTTTTACCTGCAATACCCTTACCTAAAGGCTACAAAGCATGAGCTATATAGATGTGCATACGTGTTTATTTTAAGAATGGCTACACATGCATGCCCCGTGGGAGTGAGTACTGTTGTGTAGATCTCTCAATTTCAAAGCCTAGGTAGAAAAATAGAGCTTTGGAATCACGTTTTTGTGGCTCCCAATTTTACCCAAACACAATCATTTGTGCATCAAACGCGCCATTTATTGTGTCATAAATTTATGATGATTTATTTGTAAAACATCCTTTGGTGTCTGGTATTTTGTTGTCCATAATATTCTGTCGATCATTTTGGATAAAGAATAGAAATATTTGGGTTTTCTTTTCTTTTCTTTTTGTGTTCAAAGGGTGTGTTGGCTGATGTTTGTTTCCTCCGATCACTCTTTTTGAATTGAATAGCAACCGGCCTAAATTTTGACTCTATATTATGACAGAGAATTTTGGATTGGCTAAAAAAAAGCATTTATAGAATGTGAGGGAAGCATCACTATCAGGCAATATTTGGGAGAATCCAGTTAGTGCTGTGGGCTTTTGTTGGCTTTCTTTTGGAAACGAATGGTTATTAGTAAAGGTCGTAAGGTAATTTTGCAGGCAGCAAAGAAAAACCCACCTGTTGATTTACTCTTAAGGGCCCAATTTCTTCACACTAGAAAATTCCGCGGGAATTTATTAATTATTATTCAGTCAAATTAAGTCAGAAACAGAGCTACAATACAACAACCAACACAGGATCTTCTTCTTTTACTTCCCCATATGCTTATTTTGAAAGCGCCTTTTTATTCACTTTGTATTATTTGTTGGACTTTAGCACTGTACAATTCAACAAGTGGCGCAAAAAGGAAAAAAAAAAACATTGGACATCTACACAGATAGAGAGAGAGAGAAAAGAAGAAATAATAAAATTAGAGGAGTAAGGTGATAAAAATGAAAGAAAGAGAATGAAAAAGTAAGTAGTGAAAATGAAGTGGTGCAAAAATGGGGCAAGTTGTGTACATGACATAGGCAGGCAGTTACTTTTTGGCGACTACAAATTGAGTTCCTCCCCCCGCAGTATTCCCACATGCCCTTCCCCGCTTCTCTCTTATTTTCTCTGCACTTAACTATGGCTACAATTGTGTTGCAGTCAAGAATACACAGGGTTATGTTGCCGTATGAATCCCCATTTAAGGATTGGAGCTCCATTGAAGCTCTTTCAAGTGTCCAAAAAGAAAGCATGTATGTGTTCCCGAAACAATCCTCAGTGCGACTGAGCCCCAAGAGTTTGGAGATGTGCACTGAGAACTTGGGGAATGAGACGGGCAGCGACATGATAGAGAGCGACATTCAGTTGCTTTCTTCTTCTTCTTCTTCTTCAGAATGTGGTGAAGCTCAAACCAAAACCAATTTGAATTTGGGGAACAAAATTAGGAAAGCGCGTGAAGCCAGGAATTTTCCCCCACCTTTGACTACAATAAGGGGATCAGAATCCATACGAGTGAGACCCCACAGAGAAGGTGGGAGGTTAGTGCTTCAGCTCACAAAGTTGTCACCTTGTTTCCATGCCCAGAGGAGCCATGGACGCCTTCGTCTCTGCTTTTGGACTCAGGACAATAATGACCCTGAATATCAAACTGAGGATAACGAAAATGAGTTGCAAGAACAAGATGAAGAAGGTGTTGATGATGCTGCTGAGATTGACCGTGGATGGGAACTCGAATACGAACACACCAATTGCATAGGCCGCAACACTTGGAGGCTTGAAAATAACTATGAGAGGCTAAGCAGGTGCAAAGAAGGAGACCATGATTTCTTAATAAATTGGGTCGCAACTTCCTAAACCTCTCCTCTATCTATATTCTATAATCAAATTTTATATTTTTTGCCTTTCTTCTTTTTTCAATTACTTCATGAATTCATATTCCCTCCATTAAATATGCTTTTGCTCGGTAGTTATTATCGTTACTCTCTCTGTCTCTCCGACACCGCACAACACACGGACATACTGTCACACAGTAGAGACAACTCGCGACATTAATTGGCAAATATGAATTACTTTTACACAAAAAACATAAGATAAGGATTACTCACCATATATATAAAAGGAGCTCTTTTAAATAAATTTCAGTTATATATTTTACATAATCATTTTTATTTTTTTCATTTTTCTTCATTAAACCAACCATTTTATACGTTTTTTACACCTCATTTTTCATAGGTAGGAATTTAAACCTAAAACATGTAAGGAAATGCTCATTTATACCACATGAAATTCGTGAGAAGAGTCAAAAGACACGGGAAATGAAAATGACGCTCCTTTGGGTTTGCAATTTATCATTTACTCGTAGAATGATTTTGCATATTGTGTACGTCTTGAATCCTTTATCTTGCATCATCCATAATCCAATCAAATTATATATTTTTCAGAAAAAAAAAATAGCATGAAGACAGAATCTAAAAGTATGCATGTGATAAAACACGGCACAATTGGGTCTCGAGAATTTTAGGTGCATTTTCAAGCATTTAACTTTTTATTTTCTTCTTTTCTCTGCTTTTATTCGTTTTCTTTTCCCTTTTCCATGCCCTGTACTTCAAATATTGAAGGTCTTGATCGTTACATTTATTATTATTATATATAACCTAAGCAAATAACATGAATCCCTTTATTAGAAACCAAAAATAATTATATAAAAAGAAAAGGAAAAATATTTTTTTCTTACTTCGTGAGAAAGAAAATTAAAAATAAAAAGTATAATCATATTAAATAAGAGTAAGGTTCCGTTTTCGTCCTTAAAATTATAAGTGTCAATCACTTCAATTGCTGACTTCACAAAATCTTTATTTTAGTTTCTTAATTTACTAAAATGAATAAAAAAAATTTAAGTAAGAATTTTGTAAAATTAATTAAAAATTAAAGTGCTTGTTGCTTAAAATATAAAAGAAAATAAAATGAATTTTTACTCTATTAAATAACTTATATATATATATATATTCTTAATTCTTTAGAATATAAATATTTCTTATAGAATAAAATTATAATTTTGAAGAAAATTTCTAATTCTCTCCTGTCGTCTACCCAATGGACAAAATTATCAATTTTTTTTTCTTGTCTCATTGTTTAATGGCCACAAACAAGCACGAAAAAACCGATTAACTATTATCATATTCTTCTTCGTTTATTTCTTTTAAAGCAAGCAATGGGTTGGGATATGGACATGAATTAGTTTGCGTTTCAACTTTGAATTGATTTATTTACAATTTTTGTTTAGACAAAAATTGTAATTAAAAAAAAGTTCTCATAATTAATCTATGCCCAAACAGATTCTAATTGGTTTATTTTGCAAATAGTTTTGTAAGCACAAAATATTTTCTTTGAGAAAAAAGTATATTAGAATATGTCTTTTAATCTTAAAAATTGTGATGATCAATTTTCAACTTAAAGCCAAACCAATCCTTTGATTTATTTAAACAAGAGCTAGGTTTCATTTGCATTGAGTCAAGTTTATTTGACCAAAATGTGGTGCCTTCTTTTACCAAGTAAACTCGCATATTAGTCTAAACAATTATATGCATTGATTATTCTAATTAACATATTTTAAATCATCATTTAATTTTATAAAAAATTATATGCATATAATTCTTTTTTATCTCTTTTTTATTCAATATTAATAATTAAATTGATTATGTTAAAAATTAAGAGTTTAATAAGAGTTTAATTTTTGTACATAATTAGAATAAAACTAATTAAAAATAGCTCTAAATGTGATTTTAAAAATAATCATTATAAAAAATAAAAATCTTATTATACTATATACAGAGAATGTGGTTTAGTCCTTTTAAGTTGGAGGTTGTGAAATGATAAAAGAAAAAGGAAAGCAGAAGGAAGTTGGTGATGGAGAAATGAAAAGAACGTGTCACTGATATCAGCAAGATTTGGTTCATGGTGCACTTCAATATTCTGCAGCCTGTACGAAGGGTCTAATATTCCAATCAAATCCGTTTTCTTCTCTTAGCTTCGATCACCAAAGTTTATTGTGTCGTATGAGGTCATTGAGATAAGCAAAATACGTACTGAATAAATGGAGGACGTACAGTATAGTATACACCATAACATCATCCGTGTCGTACCAATCTGGGGGACCAAAAGATCCGTGACTCTGAAACAAAATCAAAACCATAATCCTGTCTTTATTGTGCCTTGCCTTTGATCAACTTGCAAGTGAAAGTGAAGTTGGTGGTGCAGGATCTTCTTCTGAGGGGGTTCGCATCGCATTAGATCCCACCATGTGCTCCAACCTGTACCACTGGTTTAGGTAATGCCACCCTCTTCTCTACACTAGTGCCAACACAGGTCACTCCTTCTATTTCATCATTATTTAACTTATGCCTCTTTTGCAAATGCCATTTTTGTTAACAAACTGCGCCTTCAAATATAGTATAGTATATCAACGCCTTTTTTTTCCACATGAACAATACATTTTTGTATGCTATTATGTATGACTATTTATGTGCCGGCAATAAACATAGCCACTGGTCTTTTACAGAGGTGTCAGCTTGACATGACCAATTTACCAATTTACCAAATTAAAACTGCAGCCATATTATAATTAAATTCAAAGGTTCTCTTCTCCCTTAAAAGGGTACCGTTTTATTCGAAAAGTTTTTATGTTTCAGCGTGCTTTATGATAATATAAATTAGCTATTTTTAAGTGTATTTGTTTTTTTTTAACTTTTTTTTTATGGGAAAAGTAAACGAAGAGGCCGGCATCTTAATTACTGTTACTGTTTATTGTTTGGACGAGTTTGTATCTTAGTAGTTAGTCTATCTTCTTGCTGTAGTCAAAGTTAGACCAAGGTGTCACCTCTTATATTAGGCTAATATTCACTACAAACAAATCTTGATGCACTAGATGTTGGTTATAGCTAGGTTGATATAGATTTTATTTAATGAAAATTGAAGTATTAATATAGGAATTATGAATTTAAATTAACTAATGTTTTGTACTAATAATATGAATTAGTGATATGTATTACATTTTTATATCAGTAACATTCTTTATTATTATATTTGATGCATTAATAATTTATTTTCTATTAGACAAAATTTATACTAATAAAAGCAACTTTACATCTATCAGTTAACTTAACAATTCATTTGATCATACACTTTTGATTTAATAAATTAACTTAAAAACTTCTAATTTTCAATTAAAAACTGAGTTTGTTTAATTATTTTATTATATCATTTTATTCATTAATATAAAGCAACATGTATAAGATAATTTTACTAAATATTTGTATAAAAATATTTTACACAAACAATATAAGTAAATATTAAACTCTTAAAAATAACTTTTTAACAGTTGATTTTTCAACTATTTTTACCAAATATGACCTACATTAAGCAAACCTTTAATCCTTTATTAGATTATTTATTTTTCCTTTTCATCTAAGTGATTGTATAACGGTCATCGTTTAAAGAGTCAAAGGGTCTAAATGCAATGGAAGATGTAATTCCATATGGCATTTCATATCCTACTTGGATGACGACAACAAACCCCAAACTACATCCATCTTCTCTAATTCATCTTTCTCTCTCCATCATTTTCCATGCTTTTTATTTTATTTTTTCTACTTTAATATTATTGTCTTTTTGTGCTGGAGAGAAATCACTTCTACAGACAAATCTAATTTGAATACTAAACATTCACTTCATTTGATTAGGATTGGGAAGATATTTTTTTTTTATAATAATTCATGTGATAAATGATGTAAAAAAATTAAAAGAAAAATTATATATATCGACAGTTAGATAACCTCTCGCTAAAATGATAATGATAATGATATTTTGTATTCCTATTCTGTTTGTCTTCACCCCTATTTGCAGTTGCAGGTCATACTACTTTTCGGTGCGTCGCAGAATTACTAAGTTAACTTCAAATTTGAAAACTTTGATTGCAAATTGAATCTTGAAAGTTGGTAAGCTAATATCCGGTAAAATTAATTGATTAACTAGTTGATTATATATATATAATATGATATAAAAACGCATTTAATAACTATTTGGTCATATTTAAAATTTGATAATTATATATACTATTAAATGATTATTACTTTTTATAATTTTAATTTGATTTAAATAATATATCATCTTAAATTTAATTACAACTTTGATGATTTTATATTATGGAAAAATGATATTTGATGAAGTGGATGTTAAGGGTTGTTTAATGTAAGAGGAGTAAATGATGAATTTTAATAATAAATAGGGAAAATAAAAATGAGTAAAACAATAAGTTATGTGTTTATTATAAGTTAAATATTATATGGACTAGTATTTTAAAATTATTTTTATATTATAAATTTAGTACTTTGAGAAAAAAAATTTACTTTTCTCACATTTTTTTATTATCATATATATATATATATATATATATATATATATATATATATATATATATATATATATATATATTATTTATTTATTCTCTTGTTATATTGCACTAAGAGATATAAGTTCTTTTATCCTAGTAAGAGCACTACAAATGTGTAATCTATACATTCTAAATTCTTAGAGTTCGATGTGGAAAATTATGTCCATCTAATGAGATTGTTTTTTTTTTTTTTGGAATTGTTTCTTTATATCTACCTAGTTTGATAGTAGCATTCCATCATTCATTCTGGTTGAAACTTACTTTTGAACTCATGGAACAAGGCATAATGGTTTTGGTATAATCATGAAATTTCTATGGCTTTTAGGCATTGGAGAAAAATTGATGAATAGTGAAGAAAGTAATGAAATTGTGAATGTTAGATCATATTGACATATAATTTTTATGTTACATTTTATATTGATGATTAATCAATAAAATCAGTAACATAATAATAATTATAAAAGGTGTTATATCAATAACACAATACAATTATTACTAATGTAAGATGTCTTTTAGTGGATGAAATCTTAATTAGGTGAGGATATGTGTTTTGTGGCCATGATTATTTAATAGCTTGAGAGAGAAATTTTAAAAATATTTCTTATAACAAAAGAACTACACAATTGATTTTGTTCAAGTAGAAAAGTGTTGAAATATTTATAATTTCTAATAATTCTTGTAGACTTTAATTAACTGTAACTTTTATGTTTGTAAAAAAAAAAAAAAAAGTTAATGTCACCCTTCTTTTTAAAATACTTAAATTTCCTAACATGTTTATTAACGTGGAGAACAATGTAAGTCTTAACTAAATTAATAATGAGAGGTGATTAAAATTAATTTTTATTTATGATTAGATTCTCAATAATCATCATTACATCTATATTTTAAATGATTCGCTTTTGAATGATATCATTGAACATAATTAAAGTAAATAAATACAAATTTATTGTGTCCTAATCCTATTTAACACCATAGTTGGATTGTGATTATTTTTCTTTCAAAATATTCGAAACAATTTTATTATAAATATATAAGAATATAGAGATTAATTACATGCACATTTTCTGTTTCAAAAATTTGGTTTGAGCACTTAAGTGTTTCATTCATACTTGGTTTGGGCACTTAAGCTTAGCGTGTGTACTAATCTATTATATATATATATATAATATGTTGCCAAATTAAAACCGTAGAATTTTAACTTTCAAATTGCTTCTAAAGTCCTAATTATGACATAACGCAAAGCTTTAAAATTGCTGATGTCATTGATTAAAACCAAACACAAAGTAAAGATAATTTGTGGGCTTCAGAATCTATTATTTGGATATTCAAATTGTTTCAGCTTTTCCCTTAAAATAAGTATCCAGTGAATATAAATTACAACCCACGAAATCATGGTATTTGATCCAATCCAACATGCAAAATATCACCCATGACCATGGTGCCATGTGTAAAAGACAGGTTGGGACGGAAAGAATGGAAAATTCTTGGTGCAGCATAGCATAAGTCATAACAAGTGCTTTTAACCAACAGCTGTACATAGTGGTACTGATAGAACTTATATCTCAAAAATGAGTTCACGTGTCACCGTTAACTTAAAGATTTTGTTAATAAATAATAGGTAAATATCTTTGTAAATATTTGTTAAGTCTGAAATCTTGTTGTGATTCTAATAACTTTTTTAAAACTAAACTTATTTCAATTTTTTTATTTTAAAAAATATAACATGCGCTTTTTACTTTTTTTTTCTGAGAATATATTGTGATCCTTAGTTTGAACATTAACATCACCTAAATAATTAAGATTCCGACATAAATTAGATGGTAAGATTTTGAATGGAGAAAAAAATAAACTGCTCTTTAAAAAAATCCAAATGCCCCTCGAATATGTTATATATTTTAAGTGAATAAAAGGTAAATATTTTATTTAATTAAAATTAAATAATTATTTTATATTAATTTTATAACTTATCAAAATATATTTTATTTTCACTTGATTTGGTTAATTTAATCTTTTAGATTTAATATTACTTTAACTTTTAAGTTGATGTTAAAGTAGTTTTAGAAATACTACTTGTTAACATTATTATGTTTATATAACTGAGATGATATATCTAGCAAGAATATCATGTTCAATCTCTAGAATATGCAAATAGGAGAAAAATCTATGAAGAATAATACTATTTTTTTTGGTTATAAATATTAAAATTTCACTGTATTTTGATGCTCTATTTTTACCTATATTTTTCTTTTCCTTCTTTTCTCACTAAAGTGTGAATTTATAGGTCTTAGACTTAATTTATTCGTCACTATGTACATGCTGGTTGGTTTGTAATAATTTTGGACAAATATATCACCAGAATAACATCCAAATGGAATATTGGAATTCTTTTCATCTTTGCAAAGGGAGCATCTGATTTTTCTTGTTTGTTAAGCATTGGAAAGCCTTTTGCTTTCGTTGGTTGGCAATAGAAATAAATACTTTATTTCCCTCCATCCACAAAGTTTTAGAAAGCCAATTGTGCAATAACACTTATTGGGCACATAGAAAAGATGATCATTTAAAAAAAAAAAAAAATTGGCAACTTGTTCAAACTTCAAACTATTATCAAGTGATTTTGGAGTTTGTTTTTTAGACATATTTTTATTTATTTGCTTTTTCTTCCTCCTCATTTCTTAGTTTGGTGAGTTTGCATGGAAGAGCTTTCCAACAAATGGACAATTCAATGTGTGTAAGTAGCTTTTGAAGGGCAAATACACCTCCATTCTCAATTTTAAATGAAAAAAATACTGATGTTGAAGACCAAATAAGAAAAAAAAAGTTTTATAAATAAATTAACAGAAAATGACCTATGCTTTGATTTCTTGAAAGGGAGAAGGAAGATTGAGCATCGCAAAGTAGATATTTTTTTTTCCATTATTGGTGGGTCTAACCAGGCATGGCGTCACAAACAAAAGGAACAACATTTGTCATAAAAGCATTCCTTCATCTTCCATAGTTTTATAACCTTTAGACCCCACCACCACATCCACCCAAACTTTGCACAAGCACGGAGCACCCAAAGGGTACAAAATTGAAGAAGTCAACACCAATTCAGTCGTTATTTGGGTGTGGATAATATAATGAAATTCATGAATTTATACATTCACACATTGGAAACTGAAAACCCATATGTAACCTATACCATTCAAGAACGCGGTGTGTTCTTGACCATATTAAATTATTAATTTAAAACACAAATAGAAATATGAAAAATGCCATAAATTGATTGTTGCTACTACACAAGTACCTAAAGAAAAGTTATGCTCCAAAAGGAAAAGGGTTTAAAGTTCTTAGGTAGGGGATAAATAATGAGGTTTCCCTCTGTCCTTCACTACCGAAGAAACGGATAAGCATGTAGCTATGTGAGTGTGATGATGCATTAAACCTATCCTCTTGTTCCACAGAAAGTTAAGTTACACGCGTGCGTTATATAGACGTAGTTATATTTTCCTTCCATTTCTATTGCTATCGTTATAAAGCCTTACTAATAATACAAATCCTTCTTTTATTATGTATTGAGGAAGAGTAATGTTATAAAAATATTTTGACTTAATTCTATTTTTTGTACTTTTATTTTTGGATTGTATGAAGTTTTAGTTTTTTAAATTTTATTTAATTAAAATTTTCTACTTTTAAAACTACACAAATTCAGTTTTTTTGTCATTTTTTTTCTATTTAAAGTCTTCAAATAATGTCTTTTATTTTACTTAAGAGTTTTCAATGAAATAATTTTACAAACTTAAAATTTAGTAAAATTTTTATAAAATTTGAAGGATTTTATGAGATGTGAGTTTAAGATTTGAAGGGGAAGTTTTGTATACATTTTTAATTTTTAAGTGAAAATTGATGTTTTAATTGGTGAGTTTTTGAGTAAAAGAGTTCTTAAAATAATTTAACTGACTTAATTTATGAATATTTTAAGTAAAAAAAGAATTTTCGAGCATTAAGGGGAAAAAATTAACAGTACAATCAAATTTGTTAATTTAAAGATAAAATAACCTGGCTAACTTAAAAATATTTTAAAGAATCAAAATTATGCATAGACTAAATTAAAAAATAATAATTTAGTCATGTCGCACTAATCTTAAAAGGATTTGAAACGCTCCCCAACTATCATTTCTATTCATGACTAACAATTATCCAACCATTGTAAAGGCTCCCACATAAGAACCTAGCTTACACTAAGGGTACTATTTAACTTCAATATATATTCACATCAAACTACTTGACATGTGCCTATAAATAGTAACATTACTTTTTTTTTTCCTAAGGTATGCAATCTAAACCCTTAATCACATGATTTGACGTTTAAGTTTTTATTAATTTCAACATCAAAGTTTATGTAAGTTTTTTTATTTTAACAGAAAGACTCTTTTCCGTCTTTAATAAATTTTGTAACTTTTGATAGATTCCTTGAACTTTGGTTCATTGCATAAATTATTTCTTATTACTACAAATTAGTTAAAAAATAACTATAAATTTTAAAAATTTACTATAAATTAACTAAGATTATTTTATTAACTAATTTACTATTTATTTCATGTTACCACTAATATTATAATAATTTTGTAGCTAATTATTTTTACTAGAAATTAACTATAAAATAACTATTGATTTTAAAGTTAACTACAAAATTATTTTGTAATAAATTTTAAATTTTCTAATAGTATTTGAAACCTCACACAAGAAGAAGATAAACCCCTCGACCTTAGCCCATTACATAGTTTATTTTTTAGATCCTTAAATCAAGACATCATATTACTCATCTTATCACAATTTCTTCTCTTTTATTTTTATCTCTCTACATATTATATAATATGTTATAAAGCGCTTTCAATTATTCGATCACTAGCTAATATTCTTACATCCCTTCCCATTCCAATTTTCCTCCCGTGGGTATCACTCTTGTGTCAACCCTATTCTATAATTTATATTCTATATTCCTTTGTTAGCATATATCTCTTAATTTATATAATAATATAATATCATATTTTTTATATTAATTAAGAGAGATCAAAGAAAATATGATATTATATTATTATATTAATTGAAAAATTATATAAGATAATACATTTAATACAACATTACTTACATTTAAGAGTTTTATCCTTCTTAAATAAAAAAAGAATAATATATGTGGGTACAAGCAAATTAGGTGGCCCACATTCTTTCTTTTTGAGATTTCATTAACGACTTTGAGAGTGTTGGAGAATGGGGGCCCAAATCTGTTTAATCCACGAGAAGAAACGACGGTTAAATATTTGCAAAGATGATAAATTAAAGTGAGAGCCGTGACTAGCACAAATAGAGGCCCCTTTCTAATTTTATGGCTGTGCTCGTCCAACAACAACTTTGATGAATTCGACATATATTTGCAAAATGATATTGTCATAACAAATAGATTTTTTTGGCAGAGATGCCAAACAAAAGAGTATATTTGACACATTCTTCAGAATTTGGAGGCATAATTGACAATCTATTATTTCATTTCCTTTCTTATCACTATGTTGGTCATAACGGTCCCATGTATGCTTTAGACCATATTCACAAGATTTTGTGATGATTCCTCGATGTGTCTCATTTCTTTCTTTCTTACTTCTTTTTTCTGTCTCTGTCTGTCGAGGATTGGTGGATCAACAACTTTTTAATATACATAATTTTCAGCCCCGTTCTTGAAAGGAATTATAAAGCTATTTGTGATATATGTTTCCGAAACGACCAAGAAAAGTTTCGTACTTATGCATGAATCTTACGGGATAAATTAATTAAATTAATTAATTATACAAATATATGAATGTCGTAATTGATTTAAAATGTTACTGACGGTGAAACCACCGGGGTGAAGCTTTTAGAATTTATGGCCAAGCTTTTGTAGAAAGTGATACCTTTTTTTTTTAATGTTGTAATGTTTGATGTTGGTTTCTCTTCTCTCACCCTATCTAGGAAATGATATTTGCATGCATCTTTTCCATATGAGGTTGATCTCCTAGAATCCAGGTCTTTCACATTATGCAAAACAAAGAGAAAAAGACGTGTCTCCTCTACCAACGCAAACATCTTATCATTCACTTTAGTCCTTTCTCACAATTCAAAATTCAGCCCCATGTTCCTATTTTTTTTTTCCTTCCTTTTCCCATCCTTTTCACCCTATTCTTTCATTGTTGGGGTCCTGCTGACAACTTTCATCAACACTGATTAAAAAGATATCAATCAAAAGTGCCACTTTTGTTATTTCTTTGACCAAAACACTAATTTTTAAAAAAGATCCCAATAGATTGCCTTGATTAATTCTAGGGAGCAAAAAGAATTAATTGAGATTTCTTCACGATTTGATTTGAGAAAAATCAAGGCAAACAGATTTATTAATCTAAACTAAGCTTAATTTGGGAAGCAAGGAGACAAAACTTGATAACCCGTAGGTAACATATGGCAATTAAAACAGCTCCTTGCCCCTTTACTACCCACATTAATCATTTCTTCTATGACTTTCAACATAAATGTAACAGTGAGAATGAGAACAACTAATACCTAATAGGGTCAAAGAAGTTGTCAATTTCCCTGTTTTTTGTTTGAAACAGTTTAATTGGTTTATAGAAATATTGTGACACTTAACAGTTCACATGCATGTATAGATAGAATGCAGCTAATGGGACATTCAAAGTCCAAATTTGAATTTAAATGGAACGACATTCCCGTATCTTTCAGTGTTTTATTTAAATATTTAATAATGAATTAAGTGCTCTTTTTTTTTTTCTCTGGTAGATAGGAACTAAATACTATTGACATGCCAGATACCAACGTTCCACGTTCCTTTCCCTGCTTCTATCTAGAAATAGATAGCCCTACGTCTTCTATAACATTGTAGCTCATTTTTTTTTGTATGAAAATACTGTAATCATTAAGAATTGAGGATGGAAAAGATGAAATTCCTAACTATTTGACTATAACAGAGGTTCTGATAATGTCAAGCACTAATTATTCCTAAAACTTAAAAGCTATTGAATGAAATCATATGAATGTTACATATCTCTAACAACCCCGACTATATAAAAGGTAAATTAGATTTATATCCTACGTTTTAGTGGGGCTTCAAGTAGCTCCTAATGACTCTATCAAGGATTTTTATTTTTTTCATCTCTGTCATTAGAAATTATTACATGTGTTTATAATCTTGATTAATTTTTAAATAATATATAATTAATTTTAATTTATAAAAAAATAAATAAAATTTAATTATATATCATACATCCAGAGATTGATAGAAACTACGATAATTTGTTATCATGCAACACTCCGTAAGACCATATATATCCGAGCTGAAGTTACAATTAATACAAAATTTATATTAAAGATCAACTTTTAACTTAAGATCTTCCGACTTAAGAATGATTTATATCTAACAAAATCTAAAGACCGGAATAATGTAAGTCCCATCATTTTAAGCATTCTATTAATGATAGGTTCAAAGATCATTCACATAGATCTATCAATAGACAACACCAAAATGAATCCATTATATATAACACAAATTCAAGAAAAGAAAATGCAAACACATACGTGGCCTAAAGGAGGATTAATTCATCGCACCTATAGATGCTGAACTCTTCCACTAGCATTAATGTGGCATGACCATACTAATATTCAATTAACAAAACAAATATTCTATATATTAAGTGATTATTATACATACGTATAAAATATATAATATGAATTAAGAGATATTTAAGAAAATATTAACTCAATCAATAAAAGATTCTTTTACTGATAAAGAAAACATAGTCATTCGAAATTTTCATTTTTTAGAAAACATATCAAGTATAATTTAATTATAAAATATTATTTAGTGATAAATATATTGTGATGCCTAAGGTAAAAGTCAAAGGAGTATTGATTAAAAAAATTTGAGAGTAACATCTCTTTTAATTAAATAAAATATTAATTTAATTTAATATGAAAGCTTATAAAATGTTACAAAATGCGTGTGAAGCATGTGACTATGTAAGAATAAAAACAAGTACATATGTTATTTCACTCAATAATTAAGACCCATATTTAGTTCAACCAAAAAATCTATGAATTGATGAAGTACTAATTTAGATAAGTCAGGACATCGGTAGAGACTCAATGAATTTTTAGTCAAAATCAGTGGTATAAAACTAATTTAAATTGATTTTTTATTTCACTTTTTCTGTTTTTTTATTTAAATATAATGTTTGAGATAAATAACTGTCACACACAAGGTTCACATTTGAATTTCTATTATTCAACCATTTATTATTTTTATTTTATAAGACATATAATATGAATCTTTTATATTAATTTAATATTTTATCTAACTTAATTTATTACGATTTTATATTAATCAATATATCATATGATGTTAAAAATTCCCATAAAAAATAGTATGATGTTAAAATATATTTAATTATCTCCAAACCAATCGTGTTTAGACGTGTGAAGTATAAATGAACTATAAATAGCTATAAAACAAATAACTAAATGAACCATTAAAGTAAATAAAAACTATTAAATAGTTAAATCTTTCTTACCTAAAAATCATGACTATATGGTACTGCATTTCTATCTGTACCAAGTAATTTTTACCCGGTTGATGTGAGGAACTAGGGTTATATCTGGTTGTTTTTTCTTCTTTTTAATAATAGTAGTTATACACACTTTTATTGTCCTTTCTGTAAGATAACTTCAGGAGCCACCCAATTTGGAGCATCCTTTATGGTGCAAACAAGATGCCCAATAAGCTTCAAAAATTAGCTTCCCCACTCGATCAGGACCTCCTACCTTAGTTTAATAATTCTCCAAAAATTTCCATCAAATTTGAGCCCTTCATGCACGTCCATCAGGCACTTAAAATTTAGCCTTTCCCATTTGTTATTCCTACTTAATCCTCAAGCTCTAATCTTCAGTTGACAAAATTTTCATGGCTCCCGTCCAATGGGCAAATGGGAGTCCAGTATAAAAAGAGAATCCCAAATAAGTAAGTGGGCTTAGTTTTTCATAAGGGAAAAAAAAAGATAATGGACTGATTATCACGAGGTATTCTTTCTTGTCAAGAACAGTACACAAGGAATATTGAAACGATCACTTCCTAAGTAAGGAAATTCTTAACTGAAAGTTTGCGGATTAAGTTTCTTCCAATGGGAAGGTTTCCAGCCGTGCAATACGCTGCAAAATATGGATTCAAGCACACATTTAAAACATTTCACACGCTCTATCAACCAGGCAGAGTTGAGCGTTTCTCCTTGGCATTTAGCTCCATTTTTCTCCATTTTTTTTTCTGATATTGTTTTCTTTAACAGATATCACGTCGGGAAATGACAGTAACATAACTGGGTAGCTCTTATAAAAACCTAAAGCTGAAACTTTAAATTAAAATATAAAATAATAAAGTTCAAATCATAAGGAATGTACAACAAATGGTATATGGAATAAAAGATCTCGTGGGTGCATGATGGAAGAGAGGAGATGACGACGAAGGTTTAGAGCCAGTAATAGACTAACATAGATAGATGGGCAACTCCATTTCAAATTCTAGCTCAGCAAAATCAGTTTTTTGAGGCATTGCAAAGACTACAAAGATCCACAACTTCCTCATATTCAGACTTCATAAAATAAAAATCATATCGGATGTCAACTTGGTAGCCTTGGAAGAGCACTATTGCACCCAACAAATGTCATCAACTTAAACCTGTGTTAGTCCAAGCCTTTGAAGTTGTCCATACTTCATGGCAGAAAACAGGACACAACTGATTTAAGTTTTGATTAAGCTTATGCCTCTACCAGTTGTGACTAGTATTTTGCATGCATACTGATAATAGTAGTGGTAATCGGTTTAGATGAGAATCTTCAAGATGGATCTATGTTAACCATTGTACCGTATTTTTGTGGAAATTTAAGAACATTTGAACTAAACTAGATGGTTTAGGAACGGCACACTAAGCAGCCTCAATATAAAATAAGCAACATCATTGAAATTGAAGTACTAGTGTGCTGTCATCAATGCTACAATTTATTGCCTCCTATACTGATTTGGAAAATGTTAAAGCATTCAAAAACAGAAAGAAAGAAAAAAAGAAACTGTTGATAATGACACAGCAGTAAGATAACACCCGTTGGGGAAAAATGCGGTTCCCCCTATTCCTTTTCTCTAGCATTCTACAGACACTTGCAATATTGAAACAACACATATACCACGGCCATGTATGTTTGACTAGAAAAGCACTTGTCTACATTATTCAGTTTTCCCGGGCACAGATTAGTAAAAGGTGGTGGCAAGGCCTCCAAAATGACAATACAAAAAAAAAAAAACAAAAAAAAAAAAAATGGGAACAAAGGCATCCTCATGTTCACAACAGGAAAAGATTACCAAGTAACAAGAGCACAGAGCAGTAAATCAATCCAATTTTAGAAATTAAATTGGCACCATTATAAGTCTCAGGAACAAAGCTTCCTTCAGGAGTGTTAGTGGTCAATACGACTACAATCCAGTTATCTTCAGAACCAATACCAATTCCTGTATACTTGGAGTCATTGAGATTATCCGAGTAGAGAGATTGCGTGAAATTTGTGAGGACAATGCTTGGAACCAGGCCAGGAACGCAAGCAGGCATTATAGCTCCATCCCTTGTGTTAGAAATATTCAAGTGACATTTATTTAAAAGGTCTGGGTAGTTGGAGAGCTGAGGCTCTGTACCTGGTACTGTGTTAGCGCCTGTGGTATTTGTACAGGGTTGATTCTTGAACTGGTCTGCTATTTCATTGGCAAAGCAATTTGCATTTTCGTTCTTTGTTAGAGATGTCAAGTTCAATGAGTCCCTATACCTGTTGATTCCCTGATAAAGATCATCTTCCTCATCTGCAAGGGGATATTAAGGTCAGTACAATCTCAAAATGTCAACTTGAATGTGTGCATGTTTGCAAGAAAAGGAGTCGTAGGATGATAGGAGGGATTTTTCATGGAACATAGCTAGTCTGACTTGATTATTTACTATTTGACATATGGTGCTATAACTACACAGGCTCACATGAAAAGCAGAAAATGGCATATCAATACACAGTTTGATCCGTAAAGACATTTACTCAGATAAGGTGCATTCAAATCTAAATGAAATATAGTTCTTCAATTTACAAGTTAATTTCAAGAATCTAATCCTGCCACTTATGTGAATTAAGTGGAAGAGGATTCCGTGACCTCTAGTAGCTATGAAAAAGTTTAATGAAAAATCATGGAACTCTATGGTAGTAGACAATTAGGTTACTCAATGACCATTTAGTCAACCAGTTGATGCACAAATTCAAATCATTCTGCATTGGCAAGCAATAGCATTATACAATTGAAAACTATAAACTCAAACAAGCAGATCTTTCCAAGATTAACATTTAAAAAGAAAAGTAAAGTATCCCCAAAGATTCGGTGACGACAGATCAATGGTTCTCCGAAACAGATCTAAGTCAGATATTGCATTGAGAAGCTCAAGCGCAAGAAAAGGTGAAATATAAGGAGAGAAATGACCTAGGTATTAGCGTGAAAGGAAAAAAAGGGTATAATGATAGTACAATAAGTTGATGAGAGTTTAGGTCATTGAAAGACATGGTAGAAAAAGGTGATCCAAGAGAGTACTGACCATGATCGCACATTACAGAGTGATTGGATAAGAGAATGGAAGAAAGAAGGAGGGAAAGCAGAAGAGACAAGTGGAACAACGCCATTGTTTCAAGTTTGAAGCTCAGAGAGAGTTGAAATGGAGGAAGACTGATTCTTTCTTTCTTTCTTTCTTTCTTTTAAGTAAAACCTCCATAAACACCATCACATCCCAACGACTACGTTTTCACATAATAAATAATAAATTCAAATGGTCTAATTCTATTTTTCTCTAATACGTAATTTTACTTTTTATAATCTTAATTGTTGAAATTAAATTATCATGTTTTTAAAATTGATAAAATTCAATTGGATGTAAATTAAATAATATATAAATATTTGAAATTTATCTTTAAAAGTTAAAAAATATATATCTTAAATGTATATAAATTGATAAATAAATATACTATTAATAAATAAATAATATAATATTATAAAATTAAATAACTGTTAACATTTATTTTTAATAATATATCATTAAAATTTAATTATTTAGTATTAAATAATTTTTCTTTTATAAATTTATTTTGTTTTAATTTATTATATTTTTATTTGAATACTTTAGTAAAAAATATTAATATTGACTTATTAAATTTCTTTTGTATTATACTAAACAATATTTATTTAAGTTTCTACAATCGTTTTTTGCATTAATTTTTAATTTAATACTAAAGAATTTATATAATATTAAAATTAAAAAAGTTATTTTATTTACTGAGATATATGATGTTATCCTACAAATATAATTTTGTCTCCTTTTAAAATTATTTTTAAATTTTTGATATTTTTTAATGTTTTTTTAATTACTATCCCTAAGTCTAGTTAGTTTAGTACTAACCTAACTAATAAAATAAATAATTTAATTAATTAATTATCCAAATAATGTGTTTCATGCAAACCATTAAACCTATAAAAATTTATAATTTTTTTTTTATTTTTCTTGAGTTTCCATATATAGGTGTGAACTATTTATTTATATATTGTATTCATAACAAGTTGTGGTCTCAACATGAGTTTATTTTTTTTTTTCAAATCAAAATATTTTAAAAAATAAAATAAAAGATGGTGTCAGTAATATTCATTTTAAATCTATTTATTAACGATTGCAAAAACTTTGAATAATACAATCTAAAAATTAAAATATTAGATACTTTTAGAATAATAAAATTCTTCCAATTAAATTTTAAACAAAAGTAACAATAAATAAATATATAAATTTAGTAATTTTCATGTTCGGTCTAGTTTCTATTTGGATATCATGAATCACTTCTAGAGTATGTTTTTTATGGGTTTCCCTTGATTCTCCATTGCATAGGAGTAAAGATAGCACTTTGTTGGATTAAAAAGATAAATAAATAAATCTAATTCATTTCTTAATAAAAATGCTTTTATAAAACATTTATTATCAAAATTAAATGATAATAATTAAAGAAAAACTTTTTAAAATTAAAAATGTATGTTTAAATAAACTAAATTAGTTTTTTAATAATGATTAGGATAAATAATTTTGAAAGAGAGCAAGACAATTATTATTTTCACATATTAAGTTAAGACTAACCATTTTAATATTAATATATAAAATTCCACTTTATCAATCAATAAAAAGCATTATGTAATTTTCTTCTAAGTTATTTTTAAATTATTGAATTTATACTATATAAATAAAAGTGTAGCGTTACTTAGTTTTTATTTTTAAAACTTATTTTTATTTACAATTTAGAATCATGTTTTTAAAATTAGTTTTACTTTTTTAAAGTGTATTAGTATGTAGTTAAAGTAAAAAATTCACTATTATTTATTTTTAATTTATTAATGTACCAAAATAGCTCATTATAATAGAAAAACAAGTATATATGGAGATAACTTATTTTAGTAATTACTCGTTCAAAATCAATTTTGATTCAAAATATCCCAATAATAATTTTGTAAGAATCATTTTTTCAACAGTTTTTATTGAAAAAAAAAATTAAGTTACTTTAAATTAAATGATTATAATTAAGTTTACAAAATTGCATTGATATAAAATTATTTCTATCAACCTCCAAACATACAAAATAAATAAATAAATAAATAAATAAAAAGCGATTTTCACTATGAATTTTCTTGTATTCTCATTGGATAGAGTCTAAGAAATTATTTTATTATATTTATTGTTGGTTGATTGGAAAAAAAAATTATTAAAAAATCTTTAAAAAAAAATCTTCAAAAAATTCATATAATTATTTTAAAAAAAATAAATATAGTATTATTTAAGAAACCATTAAAATTAGCATAGTAGTAAGAATTTGGGTAATCTTATGTTGAAATCATGAGCCGTCATCGTATTTTCTTATTTAACTAAAAATATGACATTACTTAATGTTGAGTAATATATTTGCACATACTTTATTTTACATTCACACAAATATCACTCCAAGTAATTGAAATTTCACTAATAAGTAAATTTTAAGTAGTTTACGTGGTTTGAAACTTATTATTGTTAGCCACAATAAAAAATAAAAAAAAAAAGCTCGTTGTTGTTGATTAAAAAAATATGAAACCCTCAAACGGGTAAATATGTAATGAATTGAAGCAACGAGAATTATAAAATTAAATAAGTTGTTTAAATGAAAAGAAATTAGTCTATCCCATTAAAGATAATCTTATTTAACGAAGAACATCCAAGTCTTTAATTATTAAAGAAGAAACGTGCTTTAAAAAGCACGACAATTGAACTTGATACTCTTCCGTCCCGCTATTCAAAATATATCCCACGATCTTCTGAAGCACTGGGAAATTGTATAATCTGCTTGAACAACCTGTTTAGCATCTTTGACCCTGCAGTAGAGTCAAAGTTACGTGGGTTGATGTGAACGAACAATGCATCCAAATGCGGCGTTGATTGCAACAAAAATTTTATTGCAAGCATCTCTTCCTCAGTCCCAGTAAAACCGTAAATCCTTATGGTGGTCAGGTGTGTTTCGAAGCACGTCGGCAACGGACCAATGTTGTTTAAATCGTTTTTTGGCATAGAGATCCCCTTGTATATAAATAAAACACACATTAGTTATCATAAGCATTATTTGCAAAATAAACTATTGTATTGTTTTTTTGTTTAAACTATGTTACCGTAATGAACTCAACAGTTTCCAGAATGGGTGAGTTCCGGAATATTGTCATCAGGGCATCACAGGCTAAATTCACTGGTGCTGCAGACACCACAGAAAGCTCGACCAAATTATTAAACAAAGGAATATCTGTGATTAAAGATGATGCACAACATAGAGCCTGTGATATGCACAATCAAAAGATTTCAGAAGGGCCTCCAAAGAGAATCTATATAATAAGTGTCTGTCTAGAGTATGATTGACACCATGCATACCTCAACAGTAAAGTCACTGATGGATAGTTTTTCCACGTTTGAGAGGGCTTTAAGAAGTTTCAACGCAAATTTACCAGCGTTCAAGGTATTGTTTGGTGGTGGGTGAACCTCAACAGCTCCATCAGTCACTGATGCGGTAGAATATAAGATATAATCATTTATGAGGTCACCGTCATAAGAGAATGTTTTCAGGTTGCATCCAGTGATGGCTATTTGGCAATAAGTTTGAACATTCTGACCAACTGCATCATTTTCATCATCGTCGTCATCTCTCCACTCCCTTATGATCAAGGTCTGAAGCGATGGATTAAGAATACTAACAGCTCTAACATTCATCCAATTACAGTCAATTAAGGTCAAGTTCTCTAGGCAGGGGCAACTAGAGAAAAGCTGTTGCGTTTTGGAAGTATCAGGGAATATAACATGTTTCAAAGTCAAAGTGCTAAGAATGGAAAAAGAAATGAGAGAAGGAAGGTTGATAACATGCGGCATACTAAGATGAAAATGTGTCAATGATTTGTTGTAAAATAGGTGATTAGGGAACACCAATTGTTCCTCAACTCTTTCAAAATCGAGCTTTAATTCTTCAATGTTAGGATGGATGAAACTACTTAGCCACCGATTAACCTGAGGAGTGTCCTTGCATACGTCACATGCGAGACATAATTTTTTCAGACACAAGGTATTAAACACTCCAAGTAATTTCTCCACAAACTCTAAGAATTGTTCCCTCTTTCCGTGTGCATCTTGTACTAACTTCACTTCTGGGATTTCTGTCCATTTATTCTTCCATCGTTTGGATAGTACAGTGGTTCGAACCGTCTCTCTGATCAGAAGCTTGCATATAATCTTTTGAAGAAGTTCGTCAGGTAGATCATTTATCATGGTACTTCCCTCTCTCTCGTGTTGCTTCTGGCGCTTGTTACTGATCAAAGAATTTGCATCCATGTTTCTAATTTCCTCCCCTATATGCCATAACCATTATCAAAATTAAATGCGATTGGAAAAGCAATAAATAGGAACAAATTGTTGTAATAAACTAAATTGCATCGATTAGCAAGGTATACCCATGTAGATTGTAACAAGATTTATACAACTTATATTATTGTTAACATATAAATATATAACCTATTTGCCCTTTTTCTTTTCGGGTCAAGGAGGGGAAATACTCAATCCAAAAGCCTTACTAAAGCCAAGTAGGTTTTCACACCAAAACTGACAGCAAATTCCATCCTCTTACAGAGAATAAACAATTTTCATTTTTCTCTTCTTTCACATAGCTGCAATTAATGATCATAAACACGTTGCGCTATGCCCTTGTGGATTGTTACTCTAGTAAACCACAGGTACTCAAATTCATCCCCCCTTTCACCTATTTCCCCTGATTTTGCTGAAAAGTTGAAACCCCTAACACAATCCTATACTCAACACATACCAAAAACGAAAAGAAAAGTGGGTTTCAGCCTTTGAAAGCATGGCTCATTCAGGCAAAGGAAAGTTACGTTTTCGTATGACATTAGAGGTTTAGAAATCTCTTGTAATTAACCAGTTGTTGGCACGGTTTTCATGAGTTGACAGCAACAACCACAGACACGGTGAAACCAACAGCATGAGAATTGAAGTAAATGGTTAAAGCTAAGCTATATCAAAGTGAAAGCAAAAATGAAAGGAATATAAGTACACAGACAGAAACAACAATTGAAGGAAATGATAATGTGAAGGGTGAAGGTGAGAGCAAGTAGCAACCTTAGGAGGAAAGTTAATGTAGATGGAAAGGAGTAGCTCTTGGAACTACTGGCAGTGATAGAGGAAGTGAAGTGAGCGTTTGCTAGGAGAATCTAAAGTGATAATAATTTGTGTAAAAACATGCTACAGAGGGCACTATTTATAAGTATTCAATGTAGATTTGTTTATATTTATGGGCATGTAAAATACAATTTTAGGTAAATCCTGTGTAATTATGAAAAAAATTCAAAATTAAATGATAAATAGTAAATAATAAATTAATGTTATGAAATTGAACAACTCAAAGAATTAAATAGCATAAAAAATTACTTTGATTTGAAAATTTTAATATAAATACCAATTAATGGCTATATAAGGTTAAATAATTCTCAAAAAAAAAAAATTTAATGGCTATATATAATTTAAGATAGTTTTATATTACGAACACATTTACCCTCGATAATGATTTGCAGTTGAATATCAATCAATAACTTGTTTTTCCATTAACCTCATTTTTACTTCAATAAATTAAATCATCCTGTTTTATTTATTTTTGGTTTAACCTTCCATGTTTGTGCTCGATTTCAATATTACCGTTAATGATGATAAATTTCTCTCTCTATATTTAATAGTCGCATTTGTAGGACTCATCATTATCAGTATATTTATTATACTTAAATAATTTAAATATATTTATTAACTGGGGGAAACGTTTAAGATAAAATTAATTATTAGAGATAAATATGTTGAAAATGAATTTATTGCATTGTATATTATATAATATTTTGAAGAAGAAAATTAATGAAATATACAACAGTTTTTTAAGATATAATAATTTAAAGGATAATATTAACACGTGTCTTAAAGATATTAATTAAGAAATTAAAATAAGTTTATAATAAATTTTAATATTTAATATTATAATTAATTCATTTCATCATTTTTTTAATAAAATATTATTTATTTATTGCTTAACCAACTCCATAAAATATTTTGAATAATATTATATTCTCTTACACATTTTCCTAGTATTTTATGAAAAACATATTGAATGAAAGGGTAAGTATATTGAATAACTCTAAGTCATATATTAAATATTTTCAAACTTTTCAAGACATTAATTGCATTAAATTTTTAATCTAATTTAAGAAGGTTAGCATTATTCAAATACATTTAATGATTTGAAAACATAAAAAATATTTAACATTTTTATTTAATAAATAATGAAATTAAAAGAAAAAATTATAAGAGAATTCAAAATTATTCAACATTTACTAATAAGATATTACATTAAAATAAAATTTTCTTATTTAAGTTTCTTGTGTTGCATATTCCAAACTAATCGGGAATTTTAGAAAATAAGTGAGTCGCGTGAGTTTTATTAGAGTAGAATCCTCTCTTCGTTTATAAGAGTTATTTGAATGCAAAAATATTAGGGTTTTTTTTTCAACAAATGGTCAAACAATCCGTTTTCTAGCATCCCATGGGGATTCCGGAATTGTCAGATAGAATACGAAAAAGAGTATTGTTAAATTTCTTTATAATTTTTCTTACAATTTTTTATTATATAAAAATATTAAATATAAGTATATTTGAAATATAAAACAGATTTAATGTTTAAAATAGAAAGAAAGTAAATGAATTAATACAAAAATATTATAAAAATTAGAATTATTATAATAGCGAGATTTTTCTTCTAGACGACGAGGTAGGTTAAAGTTTCTCAAAATTTAATTGAATTAGTAGGAGAATATTGTAAAAAGATTTAGAATTATTGGTACAAAAAATAATCGTAAGTTATTTCTTCTAGAAGAGGCGGCAGTTAAACTTTCTCAAAATTTAAGTGAACTGGTGAAGGATATATATATATATATGAGGAGAGTTATTTCTAACCTTCTAGAAATATATATGAGGGGGAGTTATTTCTAACCTTCTAGAAATGTTAAATTATAAGAAAATAAAAGATAAAAATAAAAGTAATTTTAAAATAAATATATATATATATATATATATATTCATGAGGGTCATTTACTTTTCTATTTTTATTTTTATTTTCTTAAAATATAATAATTCTAACTTTAATACATCTTTATTGTTAGATTAACAAAAATAAAGGATAAAAATAAATATTTTTAGAATATGTATATCTCTCCTAAGAAAGGTCATATAATAATTTCTAATAATTAAATAATAACATTAACATGTTATTTGAAAATATTAATTAAAAAACTAAATTTATTTATAATAAAATAGAAGATTTAAAATTATTAATACATTTCATCATTTTATAATAAAAAATTATTTACTAATTGCTTAACTAACTCCCCCAAAATATTTTTAAATAGTGTTATATTCTCTTACAAATTTTTCTAATATTTTATGAAGAATGTATTGATCGAAAGGGTAAATATATTGAATTACTTGATAAAAGAAAATATTAAATGTTTTGAAAGTTTCCAATACATTAATTATATTTAGTTTTTCATTCAATATTTTCTTCATAAATTATTAGAAAGATTTTTAAAATAATTTGTAGCTAGGAAGAATTTAGCATTATTCAAATATGCATGGGATAATTCCTTTTCTTCTGTCTCAGTAGACATGTTCTAACTACGTGCATCTTCATATTCTAAACTATGTTAGCAATTAAAAAAATTTGCATGAGAGAAGTACAATATAAGCTCGATCTTACAGTCACCCAACTGCAATTAATCAAGGGCAACTCTTTCTGGAATGGACAACAAGCAAAAAGGAGGAATAATCAAGAAATTTGATACACTTGAAACTCCAAATCCTAAGCCCTTGAAAAAATCATTCCTTTGACAAAATCAAGTTGGAGTGAAGGAACGGATCGAAAACTAGTTTTGCTTCACAAAGAATCAATTAATTTTAAATTTTTGGTTGTTGAACTTTTTTTAATTTATTCCTTTCTTGTCGTATACATTTTTTTTTTTAAAATAAAAGTTTCACCATTTCTTAGTTCTCTACTAAAATCACTTGTATTTTTGTCATATTTTTACACAGCTTGATATTATTTTTTGAAATGTGTTTTATCTGTGTACTACTTTGTTTGACTAAGAAGTTGCTTTATTATTAACCAAAATGGCAACCATCACTTGACTGCTTGACTACTAATAACATTACGTAGTTTTAATTCTTAATTTTCTTCTAAATTCTTTTTTTCTTTTAAGAACTATTGGATTTATACTATATAAATAAGAGTGTAGCATTACTTACTTTTTTTCTTTTTAAAACTATTATCTTTATTTACAATTTAGAGTGATGTTTTTAAATTAAGTTTTCTTTTAAAGTGTAGTAGTACGTAGTTGAAGTAAAATAATTACTACATTAATTATTTTTAATTTGTTAATGTATCAAAATAGCTAACTATAATAGTTAACAAGTATATATAGACCTTAAAACCTATTTTGATAATTACAAGTTCAAAATAAATTTTGATTCAAAGTATCCAAATAATATTTTCTTAAAAATCACTTTTTAATATCTGATATCAAAACAAAAATCACATTGTCCAAATTGAATAACTATAGTTAATTTTACAAAATTTCGTTGATATAAAATCATTCCTATCCACACACAAATAAACTAAAGGAACGATTTTTTTGCTAGTAATTTTCTTCTATTCTCATCGGAAAGAATCTAAGAAATTAATTTATTGTAATATTTGTTGTTAGCCACGATAAAAAATTAAAAAAAAAAATCATTGTTGTTGAATAATAAAATATGAACCCTTAAACGTGTTAAAAGATTTGGAAAGAAATTAGGTTTTAGAATTTAATTATACTATCTTTTGTTCTTCCGGGTTTAAAATATAAGTATACGTCGTGGAAGTTAATCTTATTCAATGAACATCCACCTTATGACAAGATTAGTTCTCTCAATACCTCATTTAAAGAAATCAAGCCCACGCCACTGTTTAATCATGCTATCTTTTAATATAAAATCTTTTCAAATATTATATCTTTACTAATAAATAAATTTTAGGCATCGGTATTATACTCCTAGTAGCAGCAAACATAGCAATATCTTAATTTAATGGGGGTAATGAATTAATGATATTGATGTCAGTTATTTTTTTCACGTTTGACCCTCAGGAAAAAAAAGTGAGACCTCAGTTATTGAATCAACTAGAGTTTCTTTCAATTTGAAATTTAATTTATTCTACCAATTTTTTGCTCACTTATTTGATATGTTATTAGTTAATCTAAAGAATCAAACTTGTTGAGAATTTATATTTGGACAGTAATCTAACCTTAATTTTTTGACGCCTTTTTTCTATAATATGGAGACTACAATTAATATCTTTGACAAGAAGCCAATTTAAATATATTAATTATTTCCCCTACCTTTTGATAAACTAACCTCGTGCGCTTATTATTAGTAGAAATGATGAGTAGAAGTTAACTTGTATTATGGTTTTCAGATGAGTTCCGAAGCACGACGTTTCTTTGCATAGAGACCCCCTTCTACATAAATAAATTACACATGTACGTACGTTAATTATCATGAAAGTAAGTCATAAGTGTAAATAAAAGATTGATTTTATGGTTTAAACTAAGTTACCATAGAGAACTCAACAGTTAATTTCCATATTAGGTGAGTTCCGCAATATGCTCTTGAGGACATGACAGGCTAAATAATTCACTGGTGCTATAGACCCCACACGAAGCTCAACCAAATTACTGAACAACGGAAGCTGTGTGATTAAAGATGATGCACCACATAGAGCCTGTCATATGCACAATCAAAAGATTTTATATGGCTCCAAAATACATTTAAGAGAATCTATATAATAAGTTTGTAGAATTAATATATGAGACCATACCCAAGTAGTAAACCCAGTGAAAAGAAATAATTATTTATGAAGTCACCGCAATAAGAGAATGTTTTCAGGTTGCATCCAGCTATGATGCTAACTAAGATTCTGCAACATTTTCATCTTGGTGTCGGTCATAGTTCCACTCCCTTATGATCAAGGGCGAAGCGAGCTCTAACATTCATGATTCATCCAATTACAGTCAATTAAGGTCAAGTGCTCTAGGCAGGGGCAAGTAGAGAAAAGCTGTGGTGTTTGGGAAGTATATTAGGGAATATAACATGTTCCATGGGAAAAGAATTACGAGAGAAGGAAGGTCGATAACATGTGGCATACTAATATGAAAATATATATGTCAATGATTCTTGGGAAAAGGTGATCAGGGAAGACCAATGGTTCCTCAACTCCTTCAAAATCAAGCCTCACATACGAGAGAGAAGTTTTTCAAACCTATAAGGATTAAACACTGCAAGTAATTTATCCACAAACTCTAAGAATTATTCTCTCTTTTCATGTGCATCTTGTACCAACTCAACTTCTGGTATTTCCGTCCATTTATTCTTTGCATAGTACAGTAGTTCGAACTGTCTCTCTGATTGGGCTTGCACATAATATTTTGAAGAAGTTCGTCAAGTAGATCACCCATCATGGTACTTCCCTCCTGTTGCTTCTGACGCTTGTTACCGATCAAAGAATTTGCATCCATGTCTCTAATTGCCTCTCTGTATGCCATATACATTATCAAAATTAAAATGTGGTTGGAAAAGCAATAAACAGGAACAAACTCTTTTAGTAAACTAAATTGCATCAGCAAGGTATTCCCATGCATGTAGATTGTAACAACATTTATATATACAACTGATATTATTATTAACATTTAAATATATATATAACCTATTTGTCTCTCTTCTTTCGAGTCAAGGGGAGGAAATACTCAATCCCAAGGCCCTAACACAACCCTTTAGCCCAATCCCAATAAAGAACTCATTCATTTTTCTAGATCTTTCTCAAAGCTGCAATTAATGATCACGAACATGTTACGCTATGTCCATGTGGATTGTTACTCTACTAAACCACAGCTACTCAAATTCATTCCCCTTTTCCATTTTTCCTGATTTTGGGTCAGAAAATGCAACCTTGAAAAGTTGAAACCCCATGGCTCACTCAGGCCAAGCAAAGTCACGTTTTTAATGACATCAGGGGTTGAGAAACCTCTTGTAACCAGTTGTTGGCATGGTTTTCATGAGTTGGCAGTAACAATCACAGACACGGTGAAACCAGCGGCATGAGAATTGAAGTAAATGGTTAAAGCTAAGCTATATATCAAAGTGAAAGCAGAAATGAAAGGAATATAACACATGCAGAAACAACAATGGAAGGAAATGATAATGTGAAGGGTGAAGGTGAGAGCAAGTAGCAACCTTAGTTGGAAAATGGAGATGGTAAGGAATAGTTCTTAGCGCTACTGGCAGTGATAGAGGAAGTGAAGTGAGTGTTTGCAAGGAGAAATTAAAATGATAATAATGTGTAAAAAAAAATGCTTCACAGGGCACTATTTATAAGTATAGAAGATTTGTTTGACATATTTTTGGCAAGTAAATACATTTTTAGGTATATCCTGTAATTATGGAAAATTTTCAAAATTAAATCATAAATAGTAAATAATAAATTAATGTTGTGAAATTTAACAAGTCAAAAAATTAAATTGCATAAAAATTTTACGACGTTGACTTGAAATATATATTTTAATATAATTATCAATTATTTTAAATATTTTATTTGATTCATCTAACTTATTAAAGTAAAAATGAGATTAAATAATTTATTGTAAATAAATGATATAATTAAAATTTATAGCAACTATTTTTTGTAATTAAATATATTTAAATAATTCTGTTGTAAATAAATGGTGGAAAGTAGTTGTAACAGAAGGTGTTAATCCCCTATAAAAATGATAAATTATGGTTAAATTTTCTATTGAAAATTAATCACATCCAGTGGGTTCCACTCTAGTAAAACTCATGTGACTCATATATTTCGTAAAATTTAGAATTAATTTGGTGTAAGCAACAAAAGAAACTTAAATGAGGAAATTTTATTTTAATGTAATATCTTAGTAAAACAAGATTGAATAATTTCGAATTCTCTTATAAAATGTTTCTATTGAATATCTAATTCATTAGATAAAAATACTAAATATTCTTTAAGTTTTCAAAAATAAATGTAGTTGAATAATAATAAACTTTCCTACAAATTATTTTATAAATCTTTTTTTTGAAGAAAATAGTAAATAAAAAAAACTAAATATAATTAATGTATTGGAAACTATGAAAACGTTTAATATTTTCTTTATCTAGTAGCTAATTCAATATTTTTACCCTTTCGCTCAATACATTAGGAAATTTTTTAAGATAATATAACACTATTTTTAATTATTTTAAGGTGTTAATTAAGCAATTAATAAATAATATTTTATTAAAAGTTGATGAATATACGAGTAATTTTAAATATTATATTTTATTATAAAAAAAATTTGGTTTCTTAATTAATTTTTTAAAACACGTGTTAATCTTATCTTTTAAATTATTAGATTATTATATTACCTTGATTCATGGTTTTTATTTCTAAAAATAACAAAAATTTATTATATATATATATAAATATTTTTAATATATAATTTTAGTACTTTATAATTTTTACAATAATTTTGACACTTTATAAAATTAAATATTAAATTAAAAAGTTAATGCAATTAATGTCTTGAAAAGTTTGAAAATATTTAATATTTTCTTTATCTAATAAGTAAGAAGACTTAGGATTATTCAATATATTTACCCTTTTATTCAATATATTTTTCATAAAATATTTGGAAATGGGTAAGAGAATATAATATTATTATAAATATTTTAAGAGTTAGATGAGCAATAAATAAATAATTTTTACTAAAAATTATTTAATTATTAATTGTATAGAATATTATAATTTATTATAAAATAAATTTAATTTCTTAATGAATATCTCTAAGAATGTATTAACATTATCCTTTAAATTATTATAGATTATCATACCTAAAAAATTAACATGTGCTAGTTAGAGACATCGAGTCACAAGGTTTCAAATTTCGTAAATATTTAGAAGATTTTTGGAGGATGATAATACCTAAAAGATTAGTCTTTCCCCTATAGAATAAAAAGATATTTTGAGAAAAAATTTTATGACTTTTTATATATTTTATAAAAAACTACAACCAAGTTATTTTACTGCTTTAAGTTAAAGTGTTTTTTTTTTCACATATACTCTCTAAGAACGACAATATAGTAGGACTAATATAAGCGATAAAATTCTTTTCCTAATTATTTAATGTAATTACATATTCAGATTCAATATTATTAATTAAGTTAAATTAATATCTCTAATACATTAAATTAAATTTATTTTTTTATTTTTTTTAAATTATTTTATAAAGGATAATCTTACTTAATATATGTTAGTCAAACACTAGACAAGATATGTTACATTCTAATATAAATATTTAAACTTACACTAAATTTAAACTTTTAATATAAAATTAATCCTACGGTTTATATTTTTCCAATATATAGGATATTTTAACATATTTTGTGATAAAAATTAATTAATTTTAATTAAATAATTTGATTTGATTGATTTAATTTTTTGTATTAATTATTTATGAAAAATATTAATTGATTAATTTTTTCTCATAATAAAAAGTATATATATATATATAATTATATGAAAATTTTCAATTAAGTCAAATATGATTTAATGACTTAAATTTATACTTATTATTTTTCACAATAATAAATGTTATCTTTTTATACATTTCATATATATGTTAATTTTTAAGGTATAATAATCTTCAATATTTTTTTAAGGACTACTGCTAACACTTGTATTGAAAATATTAGTTAAGAATTAAAAATAGTTTTTATAATATAATATAATATTTAATGTTATTAATATTTTACATCATATTTTTTAATAAAGATATTTATTAATTGCTTAAGTAACTCTTTAAATTGTTTGTGAGAAATTTTCTATCCTCTTAACAAATTTCCAAAATACTTCATGAAGAAAGTATTAAATAGAAAAGTAAATATATTAAATGATTATAAATCTTCTTACAAAATTTTTTTTTGTCAATCTCCTTACTTTTTAGATAAATCATCTTACTTTTGAAATTTTAAAACACATCCACTATTTTTTAATCTAATAAATGAGTAAATTAATATAAAAAATATTTAGAAGAATTTAAAATTATTCAACATTTACTAATAAAACATTACGTTAAAATAATATTTCGTCATTTAAGTTTTCGAGTTCCATCACTAAATTCATCTTAAAATTTCGTTTAAGTCGACCTAATAATAAAAATTTAGATAATTTATACAAAACTTAAGTTTAAATTTTATTGAAACCGTTATACAAACAAAATTTATTCAGAATTTTACAAGATAACTGACTCGCATGGGTTTATTAGGGTGGTCTACTTTTCTACGAGGGATTCCTATGCAAAAAATAATTATGAATGTTAGTATTTTAATAAATGGTCAAATATTTTGTTTAATAAAATTTCTTATAAAATGTTTTTTATTATTTTATTAAAATATTAAATTGAAAATTAAATATATATTTTTTTAAATTAAAATGTATTTGAGACTTATTTTTTATTTCTAGTTGTAACTTCATGTCAAATTAAATATAATTAATATTTTAGAAATATAAAATTATATTTAAAATTTATTATAAAAAATAGAAGAATTAGTAAAAAGAAAAAAAGTGTAAGAGGATTTAAAATTATTAGTTCAAGAATAATGACATTATTTTTCTTCTAGCCAATGAGGAAAGTTAACGTAGCCTGTCTACTACAGAAGAAAGGCGTCGCCTTTTGGACTATTGCATATAAAATAAAGATCACATGATCCATTTCTCTAAATGAGGCAAAAAATAATAATTTATTTTTAAAATTAAAAACAAATATTATCTTATATACGATTATTAAAACATTTAATTTATATATATAAATGAATTTTATTATTATTATAAAAAATAAAAACTATAAATATGAGCTATATATGATTTAATGGCTCAAAATTATAATTATCAATTTTCAAATAAAAATAACAAAAGATTCTTGTTTAATGGATTACATGATCATAGTTTTTGTCACTTGCGGTACCCTCTGAATAGGCATATCAACTATCAAGATTCAATAGTTTACATTTGATACTCTGTCTCTTATATAAGAGACATCAAATAAAAGTTCTTATTTATTTTTAAAATTTTAAATGAGTCATCTAACTACACATAAATATCAAGTCATCAACATTAAAGATTGACAATTCATTAAAAAAAATATGTACTTATTTTTAATTATAACCGCTAAAATATAATCTAATATTTTAAATTAATAAAAAATTATATACAAATTTATAATAAAATACAGTCATCTAATAATAAATTAATAATATTTTTTAATAATTACCTCGAAATTATATTACATTATTAAATAATTAAATAATAATATAAAACCATTTTCCAATATTAATATGACCACTAAGTTCGTTTAAATTTATAATTTTAATTTTTTACATTAACAATGATTCACACTTATACAGATATAATATTTTTAAAGTATATTGAGAACAATTAATTATTTAGTTATAAAAGTAATTTAATTTAAAAGAATAAATTAGATAAAAGGAGCATTTGTTTGAAGTACATTATTGTTTAAAAAGAAATGTATTAATTTTTAAAAGAATACTTGTACTAGCTTCTTAATAATCACAAATCTGTTACTTCTTTAAAATTCTAATTAATTTCTAAAGTTTGAAGCACTATCTTTAAAAGTATATTTGTCAAAATAAGTGATATTTTATGAAAAAGATGAAACTGATAATTATATGAATCTCACACCAAGAATTATTCTACCCAAAAGAAAAAAGAAAAGCTTTCACTTTTCTCAAAATCAAATATATATACCCACCTCAATTGATTATGGAAACCACAATTTTACCAAATCCAATTTGCAGTGCCTAAATTTAATTTAATTTTAAAACAGGCACTCGATGCAATATCAGACGCCATCCATCCATCCATACCCATTAAACAAAATCGGCCAAACCCAATTTGGTAAAAGAAAAAACCATGATAAAAAAATAAAGATAAGCATTACCAAGGGTTTTCACAAACAATGAAATTCAAATTAAGAAAAAAAAGCAAAAAGAAAACTCTTGCTCTGTATAACTTATGGCGCTAGCAAACTAGTACATGGTCCATCAAAACCGTTTAATCTCAAACTGAAATCAGAGCGAACCTCAAACAAAAATCTAGCCTAGTAGAAGAACCCTAACACTTTACCACCAACATTCTTTCTCCTAGCCTCTTCGTGATCCATGATACCAGCAGAGGTTGTCAAGACAATATACCCAAACTGCATGATTTTGAACAATCAAAGTTTAGAGGCAAACAGGAGCAACCAACCATATGCATACATCAGAATAACGGACAACATTAAGTTTAATAACAGATAAGATAGCAATTTCACATCTCACTTGTTCCTATTTTATTAAAGGCCAAGCAAACCAGTTTCGACCACAACATACTATAAGAATTCTCCAAGTACTTGAAATTACAAAAGAAAATTTCTGATTTGCTGACCTGGACACAACAATACTAATACAGAAAATTCGCATTCTTTAGAGAATGTAGGACAAACACAATTTTTAAAAAGCTCTTAAAGACAACGTTAGCTTTTTTGCTAATGAACATAAGCCGAAAAGAAAACTGAGCTTCTATAGGAGCTAATTGGACGAACTACTTTTAAGGAGGAGATTAAAAGAAAAAAGGACAAACACTACCTATACAGGGCCATTATAACTATATAGCAAGGGTAATGAAGAAAAAACTCGCCGATAAAAAAGGACTGCAACAATGAACAACGTATTGAACTTATTCATAATAAATTATATATCAGTGTCTTCCATGAAAACATAAAACAAAAGTTAGCTACGTTTTTAAGAGTGGGATTTTAGGGGTTAAGTTAAGGGAGGGTTAAATTTTCATTTCTTATAAATATTCTTTACTTTAATACTAGTTTTTTTAGAATAAATTACACCAACACTTCCTGTAATCTTTTCAAATTCACACAATACACATACCTCTTTTTTACCTTTACAGTAACTCCCTTACAAGGTACACAGTTTAATGTGTTTCTTGGGTTCGAGGGGTGTTAGTGTAGATGAGAGTTATCATGCGATGGTATGTGTGAGTTTCAAGGCAACTGAAGGTGTTAGTGTAGTTTGTTTGTTTTTTTTAATAAAAGAAATAAACAATAGATTAACATAATGTCTTAATTAATCTTTTGTTTATTTTCATAAACATAACGTAATTCTTTAACTAGAAGGTAAAAAACATGTTTGAGTCCCTTCCCATACCAAACATACCATTAAAAAATGGTTCACGCCGAAACACAAATTTGGGATTCAAAGAACTAACGATTTCATTAACCAGATTATAGTGTTTATTTACAGCATAGGCAAAGGCGTAATAGAGCAGGGTTTGAAGGTTACCTGTCTTGAGGGGAGCAGCCTTGCAGTCCAACCTTCAATCTCTTTGACACCAACATCAAAGCGGGGGCTTATAACCCCACACTTATTCAGCCTCCCATTCAATTCAACCACGATTTTCCCAGCCCTGTGGTCATCAACATACTCGAACTCGCCAATGTACCCTACAAAGCACCACGGCATAACAAATCGTGATAACACTTAAATAGGTTGTTATTGTATTAAATCAGGGGGGAAAGAAAAAGATGTTGGGACATACCATGCTTTTGCATCACCAAGAGGAATTTTATGATCACCTTCGAGGATGGCCTAATCATGACCTGGCGCTTCCCACGTTTCTCGGCGTTGTACATGCTCTTCAGAGCATCATTCAAAACACTAACCCTCACCATTGTCACAACTACAAAACAATAATAATAATAATAATAACTAATTGAAAGCAATATTGTGTGTTTTACATGATAAGAACCAAGAGTAAAATTGCATAGAAGAAGAACCAGTTAATATATAATTGTATAATAATAATCAAACTGGATCTTGGAGTATACATTAACAAAAAGAATAGAATAGCAATCTAAAGGAAAAGGATTGTGAATCAGGCTTGGATATTGGAAGAAGATCTTACCGAATATTGAAAGCGATGAGATGAGCCTCAGAGAAACGGCGAGGTGAAGGAGAAGTGTGTTGGAGCCAAACAAGTGTTAATGAATGTATTTAGGGTTTTGCATCAGACTGCCAGATCACGGCTTCTCAACGGGCTTAGGTCGTTTTTCAGCCTTGCGGAATTTATCTTATATTGGGCTTTGGGCTCACTATCTCTTGCTTTCGTGCTGCACCAATCTCTCAATTGCAGTTTTTTTTTCTTTTTAATATTAACAGATTTCCATTGTTTAGATTTTGAAAATTATTTTTCGCAATATAAAAAATTAAAAAATAATCTTCCGATTATAAAAAATAGCGGAAAAGAAGGAATGCGTTTTGAAAAAAAAAATCACCCATTTAACTCTTGTTAAGATGGACTAAATTATTCCTTAAATTAATAATATAGCAAAATATTATTATCACTAAAATTATTATCTATTAAATATTTTTATTTTAATTATATAAATTTATTTATTATTTTATCTTTTACCTTTTTATTTACAAAATAGTTATTCAAAAATAAAAATATTTAATAAATAAAATTATAAAATATTATATAATTTAACTCTTTTTTTCTTTTAAATTTTTACTATCATCAAAGTCATTATTACTATCTTTTTATTTGCTGAGTAGTTATTAAAAATCAAAATATTTAATATTTAGTAAATAAATTGATAAAATATTATATAATTTAATTAACAAATTATTTTATATTATCTAATATATATAACTTATAAATTTATATAATTAAAATAAAAAATATTTAAAAAATAATTTTATGATCTTCACTTTAAATATTTTTTAATATAATAAATATAAACATACATTCTTAAAAATACAGTGCAATTAACAAATACAGTAATTATATATATAGTTAATTTTAAAATTTTAAATATCATACTGAATATTATAATTTTAAGGATTAAATTAATTGATAATTTATCTTTTTAAAGATTATTTTACTATTTTATTTATTAAAATGATTAATTTAATTATCTATTATAATTTAAATAATTAAATTAATTGATAATATACAACTTCAAAATCTAATTTACTTTTATTAAGTTTAATCACCAACATAACCATTGAAATACGAAGAACTAAATTGTGACTCCTAAAAAAAACCCTAATTATTTTGGAAACAGTAGCCGATGGCTTTTGCTTCCCTATGTTTTTACATTTTTTTTCAATATAAAAGCTAATTTAAAATAAGAGATTAAAACTATAGAAACTGTTGATTAGATTTCGTGTTTTATAACCAAAAAATTATTTATAAGTTAAAATTTAATTAGTAAATAATTTAAAAACTTTAATTTTATTTAATATTAGTTTTTTTAATAAAATATCATATTTAAAAATAAAAAATGTTATATAAAATTAATTTAATTTACATGAAACTATTTTAATAATATAAAAAATACTATACGGAGCTGTATTTGAAAATTCTTGTATTGTACTTCTTCTTTTCATATGCTCAAGTCAGAAAACACTTCAAAGGATGGTTTAGATTTTGAGTAAAAAAGTTATTCAATTTAAAAATTAAATAATGTCATTTAGTTTAAATTATTTTTTAAAAATATTTAATATGATATGATAAAATTTAATATGATATGATAAAAATTAATATAAATTAGATTGGATAATTATGTTTTCATCATACATCTTGACTAATATTTTAACTTGAAGATTGAAAATAAACAAATTATTTTTAAATGTAAATATGTTTTATTTTAAAATAAAAAATATATTAGTTAATCAATTAATTATCTTAAAATATATTTTATTTTTCTAATGAGATAAAAACATATATATTAAAATAAAAACTAAAAAAAATGAAGTATATATAGTTTTATTATATCACTTGTATACATAAAAAAAATAATGAAAAACATCGATAAAAATATTATATATATATATATATAAAAGTTTCATTATTATGGTGATTTTGATTTATCAGAATATACAGTTCTTGCTATTTTTGAATTATTTATATTTATTTCTTTTAAGTCTAAATTTACTTTGACACTATTTATTAAGTGTCTTGAAGATTTTCCTCTAAATATCATATATGGTTCATTAATTTTTAACGAAGTAGATTTGTTCATTCTTAATCTAATATTAGAACCTTCTTTTATTATATCACTCACTACTTCTTCTAATAACCATTCTTTTGGTATTTTGCTAATAACCTCATTATGGTTCAATTCCTTTGGTACTTGTATTGAGAATTTTCTAAGATTTGTTTCAACCATTAAAGCCTATACGTAAGGATCAATATGGTCCCTCATTGGAACTATCCAAAATTATTAAAGAGAAAGATTCAACAGGTTCCCGTGCAGAATTAGTCATTACATTTAAAGTTTCATTACAATATGGTCATGAAGTGGTCTCTTAGAGGTCTGATTCATCTTCTCAATATGATTACAGCCCAAATAATACAATAAGGCTAAGGCTTCCTACCACTCTTGTCAATGTTGTTAGAAATTTCATTACAAAATATCACACTACAACCGTATTAGTATCATCCTCTAATCCATTAGCCAAAATCTCAAACAGATTTACTCATCTTCAATATTATAATGTAATTATTGGACCCAGTAAATTAGTCAATTATCAAAGTCTCTATGAATACCAATACTTAGAAAACAATGAATTACTTTTGGTAATAGTCTTTAGAAAACAAAGAGCAAAAGTTAATCCAATATAGATAGTCAAAATATTATTCTCACCCGACTTCCATTACCTTCCCATACACTTACAAAAAAACCCAAACATTTTATGAGTTTATATTAGGGGACACAAACTCTATAGAGATATTCCATACCCAAAATAAATAAGGGAACATTCAGTTCTCTAAAATAAAAATATTAAATATATTATTTCATAAAGACTAGAATCAACCCTTGTTCCAACAAAAATCTTTCTCCCAATCATTTTTACCTCAACATTACACTTATTATATGGATGTCCGGTCCCATGTTCTGTATTTAACTCCAGGTACCCATTCTTGGTTTATCTGGTTGGGATATGGGATTTCATTACAGTTTCCTATATGGTTTATTAAGTGGTTCATAGACTTTGGACTAGTGACTACAATATTTTCAGAAGAAAAAAACTAAGCTTATAATTATTTTAGTGGGAAGTATCATTTGTTCCAAGTTATCGTTTAATGTTCTTTGTAGCTTTACAAGCTATAACCTGGATAATGACTTAGGAATATACTACCATACAACAATATGAAACTGTTGATATCAAGACCCTCTACTATCAAACAAAGATCAAGTGGTGGAAGAAATTCAACAATAATATTATTATCAGCAAAAGCAAGATTGATGAATGGATAAATAATAATTCAAATAGTACTAATCAGTCAAAAGCTAGTCCTCTCGAGAAGCAACAAGAAGAAAAAGAGACATTATTCTTATTAGAGAAACAAAGGATTATGGCTAAACTAGCCTCAACAACTTTTGTTGAAGAGTTTGAAGCAACACTGTTGAAAACAAGATCTATCACAGATAACGATAATCAAGACCATTCTAATGTCGAGTCTAGTCAATCAAATTCATATATGCGCAATTGAATCATGTCTGATTAATTTAACTCAGGCAAGACACATGAAGATATTTGTCCACCAGCAGATAAAGTCTCCAAAAAATAGATTCTTGACACCCGCTAGGAGGAACAAGACAAGTAAAAGCAAAACTCCCCAAGATAGACTTGTGTAGATATATGTCCACTAGCATGTAAAGCCTCCAAAAACTATATTCTTGGGACCCACTAGGAGGAACAAGACAAGTAAAAACAAGACTCCCCAAGATAGACTAGTGAAGATATCTGTCCACCAGCAAATAAAACATCCAAAAATTAGATTCCTGACGCCCATTAGGAGGAACAAAACAAATAAAAGTATGATCCTCCAAGATTTTATTTAGATGTTTAAATTCCAATAATGTAATTTACTTTTTCATGTAAGTCTTTAATGGGCTAAAAAAATGGTGCATCAATAATGTAACTTGTAGGATTTAGTCTTCCTCAGTTGAGGAAGTATCTCCAAAAAAAACTTCAAAATCATGGAAAAGAACATGACTCTCTATTTTGAAAGTCATATTCACTATCTCTCCAAAAGTTCATTAATATCTTATGTTTGTAAGTGTTTCTCAATTATTTTCTTTAAAATCCTAATTCTTCATTCCTATTTGTACAAAATTATTTGTATAAAATTATAAGTCATATTTTATATTTATCATATTCTAGTATTTATATAAGATTATTTTTATAAGTCATACTTTGAATTTATCACATTCTTCTGTTTATAAGCATTTCAAAATCCTTATTCTTTAAAGAAAATGGTACCAAAAATACTAATTTTTCAAAATTCTAATTCTGGTATCACATATAATATTATTTTTTGTTTTTTTATATAAAAAAATTTAGGTGAATTAGACGTAGGATTTAGTAAGATAAAAAAAGACATATGCACTCACGACCTCTTAACAAATATTTATAAATTATAAATTAAAAGGATCTCCATATTAATAACAAAATTTGAATTCACATTTTTAATTAACAATTAAATTAATTTTTGTTGATATTATTTATCAAATTACTTAGGTATTCTTTGAAGAGGTACTAAATTTTTGAAATTTAGTTTTCAAAAATTAAATTTGAAAACAAAACTTGTTTTAGTTAAAAACATATAAATAAATGGTTTTTAAATCAATTTAAAAATCTTTTAACTCACTTTTAGAAAAAAAAATCTTAAACTTTTAGAAACTACCTCGTCCCTTTGGATACTTATATTCACTCTTTTTGGTTCATCTACACCTTTCACCCGGTCTTTTACGTACTCCTTCCATTTAGTTTTCTTCCTCATCCTTCGTCCTCATCCTTCTCCACAACCATCTCCATTCTCCATCACCTACATCCCTATGATGACTCCACCACCTACATCCCTATGATGACTCCACCACCTACATCTCTCCCTCTCTTTTCGCCACCAATTACAGCGACTCCTTAATCGGCGACACCTCCACGGTAGTTCCTCTATTTGCATTAACCCTGAAACTCCTGTATATATATACTATAAAAAATCACGACCAGCTATACTCACCAGACATTTCACAATTCATTAAGTACAAAACAAGCTTTATAATCTTCCGTTTAAGTTATCTCTAATAACACAAAAATCATTATACATATAAAACAAATGGTGACTAATAATAATAATTAATAATTATTATTATTGTACCAAAATCACTATAATATTATTATTTTATTGTTTTTATTATTACTTAAAATCACTATTACTCATGTAAAATTTACTTAATCGAAACTAAAAAATTCATAACTGACTAAACAAAATGATTTAAATATATTTTTGTCTTATTAATATTATTTTTTATTTTAGTCCTTCTAAAAGTATTTTTTAAAAATATTATTGTAAAATTTATTTATTTTAATTATTGTAATACATCTATTTTGTATTAGTCCTTATAAAATTTTGTTCATTTTAAGCCAGTCCAGTTGAAAAAAAAATGATAGAGACTAAATATAAATTATGAGCATGTTATATGAACTAAAACAAAAAATAAATATATTATTAGAGAAATAATAATAATAATAAGATAATTTTATAAAGATTAAATATATTTAAATAAAAAATTATTGTTATGGTTATCATCAATTTTTAATTGGAAATTAAAAAAAATTGACATAACTTTTTAATCCGTAAACAAATAAAGTGAAAAGTGATTTTAAATTTAAAAAAATTAAAACCTACAAGGTGTGATATTTTCATTGTGTGCAAATAGGCCGCTATTGAAGACTATAGCTGCATCCGTATCTCCTCGGTCACTACAATTCACAAGCACCTTACTGCCATGGCATTGAGTAGGAACCAACTTATCTAAGATAGCCAATGCATGCGTAACTTCCATATTTTAAACGTTTACCCAAAGTGATTGGTACTCCCAAAAAAGTACTTTAAATGTTTATCCTAAATATTGCTTTTGGTCCTACCTAATGACGGCCATGGTATGACTGCGATGCGATTCCCAAATCTTTTATCTATGATATGGGTATTAAGATCATGATAAGTTTATTTTAATTTTTATACTTAATTCCATTTTCAGCTTTCAGGCGATTGCGTCTTTTACTTTTACAGTGTGTTTGACTCCTCATATGAATTCACTACACTGGATTTTAGTTTTGAAAAACTAGTTTTAACGAATTTTTACCGTAAAAATTTTTATGGTAATTTTAAAACCACTGGAAAAGTGTAAACAGCCAACATTTGGTTTTTCAAAATCAAAATTGACTTACAAGAGTGACTTACCGCAGCAAGTTGTGTTTTTTTTTTTTTTTGTTTGTTTGAAATATACTGGTTTGATAATTTTAAAACAAAATACACCACTTTTGTAAAATGGGCCATCTAAAGCTATAAACACTAACTTTTACGTTATTTTGTTATTTGAGATGAAAATCTAAGAAAAATACGAGGATGTTAAGACAACCACACTATTAATCATTAAGATTTTAATTATGTTAGTTGAGTCTTTAAAGTTTTTTTTTAAATATAATTAAGTTTTTCTATGTAGTGGATGTTAAGACAAGCACACGTGTTCACTTTGTTACCACAACAAAATTTATTAAATATTAGATGAAATTTAAATAGAAGAATCTAATGATAAATAAGAGAAAATTTCAGATATTCAACGACACAATTTAAGTTTAAAGACCAAAATTGTACGATAGTGAAACAAATCCAAAAATTATCTCGTTTGTTAAATTTAGCTTGGTTGTTGGTATCTCCCATATGCTTTGCAAAAGGGTTCACTATCCAAAAATTAGCTCGTTTGTTAAATTTAGCTTGGTTGTTGGTATCTCCCATATGCTTTGCAAAAGGGCTATTGGATCGAGTGAGAAACATGGGTAGATATGTAGATATGTCCAAGTGGTTTATATATAAAAGCAAAGATAATATTACTTTAGAAATTCCAAACATAGTACAAGTTGTGCAATACTTGAAAGCCTGAGACATTTTAAAAGTATACACAGTAGATTAGTCTCAGCCACGGGATGAATGCAAAACAAAGCCCCCAATAGCAAGTGGTTCTTGTTTGTATTGATCGAGAGACTTGGGTTACTGTTATGTCATTACTGCTGAGTATTATTTACTCCATGGACTCTGGTACATATTGTTTGCAGAGGTTTAATTTCTTGGTAGTCAGGTCATGGTCCTCGAATTTTTAGAGTAGGAAGGGTCCATACACAAATTATCAGATGGAATACACAAGTGTTTAGGTGCAGGGCGCTGCTTCACTTGCTATTACTCACTCTGTAAGTGTGTTGTTATTAGGAGGAGGTGCTTCTTTGGTTTTATATGTCATCGGAGGTTCATTCTTTTTTAAGTGCTATACCCGATCATCTTTTATTTTGCATTAAAAAAATGTAAAATAGCAGAGTGCTTTTCTTTTCCATAATATTAATGATAACTGAGTTTCTTTTTTATTAGTTTAAAAGAAAGAAAAGAACGAAAAAAAAATACAATCAATTTATATTAATTCACTCCTCATATTTATTATCACATTCAATCCATGAACAACAAATGAAGATTTTCATTTCTCTTTTACAAAGATAAAGATTCATCATTTTCTATATACGTACTTTGTATAAACTCTTGGAAATAACAATGTAAGCATATAATTTTTTATTCACATATAAATAGCATTTATGTATAGTATTCAACGTAAGGCCGAACAGTTGTTAGGTACATAACGATGAAGATTCCATCTTTTCATTCTCTATCAAATAGTCCGTGATTGAAAACTATAGCTGCATCCTTATCTCCACGGCCACTACAATTCACAACCACCTTACTACCATTGCATAGAGTAGGGACCAACTTATCTAAGATAGCCAATGCATGTGCCGCTTCCAGGGATGGAAATATGCCCTCTAATTTGCATAATCTTTCGTACGCTGCAAATTATATAATACATTAACCGTTATACTTGGAGCATTTTTTTCATAAAAAAAAAAAAAGTGCCTGTATTTTTGGCTTACCATCAAGAGCTTCTTGATCATTTGCAACACAGAATTCGGCACGACCGCTTTCTTTAAGGAAGCTTAACTCTGGACCAACTCCTGGGTACTCCATGCTGCAAGTTATTAAAATATAAATGTCTATTTGAATTGGTGATATGTACCTTTTTCTAAGAAATTGATTTCTTTCTTAACTTGAAGAGATATGCGGGGAATGTTTCACTAAAAAGAAATTGAAATTGTGGTGTCCTATATAACATAATAAATATTGGATGCAGTAGCTCACTTACCCAGCCGCAATGGAATGTGGTTGAATGACTTGTCCGTCCTCGTCCTGTAGTAAATAAGTGATGGCTCCATGGTAAACACCGACTTCTCCCGCAGTGAGCGTTGAAGAATGTCTTCCAGTCTCCAATCCTAAACCACCTGCCTCAACTCCAATCAGTCTTACATCTTTATCTTCAATGAACTCATGGAACAGACCCACAGCGTTAGATCCTGTTCCTACGCAAGCAACAAGAACATCTGGCTTCCCTCCCCATTTTTCCAATGCTTGTAACCTCGTTTCTTTTCCTATTACTGACTGAAACTCCCGAACCATGGTGGGACATGGGTGTGGTCCAACCGCTGAACCCGTCAAGTGGTAACTGTTTTCCAAATCCCCCACCCAATAGCGAAACGCCTCTGATGCAGCGTCTCTAAAGCCTCCATCCACACCTTCAACCTATACATTATTATATTATCATCCATTTACTCACCATCATATACATAACAATAACTAGTAGAAGAATAAAAAGAGAGAAAGGTTAAATATGTTATATTTTTTATATACCCGAGCTCCTAGCAACTTAATCAACCGCACATTTGAAGATTGTCTGTCCATGTCTTTGGTGGACATGAAGACAGTGCATTCCAAGGCAAGTTTTGCGCATGCTGCAGCTGTTGCAAGGCCATGTTGTCCAGAACCAGTGGTGGTGACGACGCTTTTGCAACCCATGCGCTTAGCAATCATGGCTTGCGCAAGAGCGTTGTTCATCTTGTGAGACCCACTGTGGTTGAGATCCTCTCTCTTTAAGTATATGTCAGCACCTTTCCCATTATTCCTGCTCTTGTAATACTCCGACAATCGCTCAGCGTGATACAGAGGCGTCTCTCTCCCTGCAAAGTCTCTTAATCCCGCTGCTAGCTCTGCCTGTGTATATATATATATAATTCTTTTTTAGAGGTTACCAATTGTTCAATATATAATACACATATATATAGTTAATTGGACTGCCTGTAATTAAATTTTGTTGCAGGAAATATATATTTTGTTAAACTATATTGATCATGTGAAATTAATTAACCTGAAAAGCATCATCACTGAGTGCCTTTTTGAACTCAGCTTCAAGGTGGCTCAAACAGGCTACAAGGGTTTCAGGTACAAACTTCCCTCCAAACCTACCGAACTTTCCAGAATTAGTGGTGGGTTTCTCGACAATTTCCATGGCCTTCTCTATTAAGGAGGGTGTGGGTACATAGGTAACGGTTAACTCAGGGACGGGGACCTTAATTTTAAAGATTTCCCGAGTGACCACAGATTGAGTCACCACGGAGCTAGCTCGTCCTTTGGCTGCTCCTTTCTCATCTATGAATTGCCTAGTTCTGGAGTAGCAGCTAACAATCACCCCTTGCAATTTGTTGGCTATCATCTTGTGAGTGAGAAATTAGAGAGATACTTTGTGTATGTTTGTGATAATGTCTCCTAAGAGGCAACATTTATAGGCCTTCCAATTTACCGCGTGTGCCCGGGAGTAACAATAATACAGAAAGAGATTTTAGTACATATTTTAAACGTGTTTCATAAATATATCACCATTGCACTTTATAGTTCAATTCTATAATAATTACATATACGGTGCAATCAAATTTGCTGAGGTTTAAATTAAGGAGATATTGTCTGCACAGTAAGAATCAAGCAGCACAGCCTATGCATCAACGTATTGCAGAAGTCAAACTACCAAAAGGAAGTAATTAAAAAGTAAAAAGAAAAAAGAAAACAAACCAATTACCAAATAAAGAAAACCTGTACTGTCGATTTGGCCGACCAACTTCCGCGTGAACAATTAAGTATTCATTTTACATTCTCACCTTTCATAATGGTTGGATATAAATCATGGTAAAATAGAATGTTTTTATATTCCCTAAACCCACATGCTCTAACTCCCCGTAACGATGGTCATGGTGCAATTCACGATCTTATCCACCTGGTACAGTACTAAGGTATCAGGACAAATTCATTTTAAGTTTTAGGAAAAACGTGAGGTGTAAAAGCAGAGACATTCAGAAAAAATCAAGAAAGAAATTATTTATTTATTTAAACAATAATAAGGCTATGTGATATATGAAATAAGATTATGTTCATTTAATTTGTAAACATAATACGTCAATTTTAAAATATTATATATAATTAAGTTATAGAATTAAAATAAAATATAACTTATAATATTAATATTAACTATAATATCTTATTATATAAAATATTATCTATTAACTTTTTTTTGAATTCACATGACTAAAATATAATCTAAATCTATTCCCAAAATATATTAAATTTAATTTTTAAATTTTTAAATCGTCAATTTTTTGTGAGATAAGAGGGATATGAATATTTTTATCACATAATCATGAAATTAAATATCCTTTAACTAATACTAAATTTTAATTTATATCACTATCCTATTTAAAAAATAATAATTGAGTATATTAATGGGTGAATCTGATGATACTTTCATTTATTAGTTCACACTGTTATTAATAATTGTAGTTTTAAAATTAATTTCTTTTAAATAAAATATTTTTAGGCTTAATTGTAATTTTTGATCGCTTGCATAGATAATTTTGGTTTCTTAATTTTAATTATTCAATTTTTATTTACACATTTAAAAAATGAATAATTTAAATTCTTATAGTTTTAATTGTATGATTTTAGTCTTTATATTTCAAAAAATAAATAATTTTGATTCATATATTAAATTATTTAATTTATAAAAATTAAATAATTAATGTCACATCAAATATTTATATATTATAAATTATCTAATTTAAAAAATTGATTAATTTTATCATATCATCATATATTCAAAATTGAATAATAAATTATTAATATGACTAAAATTATATATTTTTTAAATATATAAATTAAAATCGAGTAATTAAAATTATTAATACAAAATTATTCAATTTTTAAATGTATGAATAAAATCGAGTAATTAAAATTATAAATATGAAAATTGTCTATGCACCAAACTAAAAAAACTAAAAATATAGTTAACCATTTTTATTAAATAATATGAAAACTAAATATAACTATAATAAAGTACTGTATATGTATATTAAAAAAGCAAAGGCAAAAGTAAATTTTAAATGTATTAAAACATTCAAATGGACTTAGCAAACAAGAGATTTTTAAAACAGTAGTTTTTTAAAACATGAATTATTATGCAATATATACTTGGATTTTTTTTAAAGTATTTATAAATTTTATATCACGGACGGACAACCTGGCCTCTCATTTATAACGTGTGTATATGGTTTCTTTCTAAGATGCTTTTCACTGCTGTAGCAACCTCAAACTTGTCTTAACCACTTCCATTTTGCAACAACCTCAAATTTGTCTTAACCACACATTTCCCTATCAATTTTCATTATCCTGAAACTGGATATCAAGTATTTATTGGAGGGGCTAAACATATAACCATAAAATATTTGTACTAAATAAAAAAATCTGACATTTTAATACAATTATATGAATATTAGATAACTTTCTAATATTAAATAAATTTTAATTTTAATATTTTATATATTATTATATGATATAAATTTATTTTTTTAATATTTTTATAATTATAAATACTCAACTAATTTAAATAATTCCACTTACACAGGCACGCCCACAAACACGTACGTGTGACCATAGATACGCGTATGCACATGCATACATATATGATATATTGTATTTTGATATGAATTGAAGGAGAGAGTAGAGAAATAAAAAAAAAAAGTATTTGGATATGAATTGAAGAAGAAAGTAGAGAAATAGAAAAAATAAAGATATATAAATTGAGATTATTTTAAAATAAACTTTAATTTTTTTAATTGATAAAACTTATAAAGAATAAAATGAAATCATTGTACTATATTATTTAATTGAATAAAAAATAAAGATATATAAATTGAGATGATTTTAAAATAAAATTTAATCTTTTAATTGATAAAAACTTATAAGGAATAAAATGAAATCATTTAATTATATTTATTTGATTGAATTGAAAAATTAAAAGAACATTTTTGTTAAATAATAGCTCATAAAAATGTAAGAACACTTTTTAGTGAGAACAATTTTTTTATGATTTGTTATTTAATAAAAATGGTTTTAGGGAAAAAATTTAATGAGAACATTTTTATGAATTAGTATTATTCTAGTTCACTCAAATGTTTTATTTTAATATCATATATTGAACATCTAATTTTATATTTTGATTTTTTATATTTGATAAGTATATTTCTTTAATTTCAAATTTAATCTATGTTTAACAAAAAATAATTGAAAAGCTAGGCTGAAAGTTAAAAATCTAGTTAGTAACTCAAACCTAATAGTTAAATCAAAATTATAAATTTTTGATAAAATTATTTATTGAAGTAATTGATAAATAAAAATAAAAGAATGAACATGTTTATATGATATTGTTATATAATTTTATTGATAAAATATATTTTTTTGGATAATTTTAATTTTAATTTATTTTTTAACTAATTTTACATTAATGTAATTTTAATTCATAAAAAAATTATTTTAGGTATATTTTTTATTTTTTATTATTATATATTTGTTATATTATGAATTTATTATTAATTTTATATTATATCTTAAAATATTCTCAACCAAGTTTAAAATAAAATAAAAATAACATACAAAAACATTATATTTTCATTGCTAATTAATATAAGAGTAAAAAAATATTTAAAATATAATAATAAAATAATAGAATAACTAATATAAATGACGTAAAAGTTTAAATAAACCATGGAATATAAAAATGATAAAAAAATAAAATAAAATAAATTTATTGTCTGTCATAATAATTATATAAAATATAATATTAAAATAATAAATACATGTTTTGGGAAATCAAAGGAATTAGAGACCAAAACTAAAAATCATGGCAAAGATTGAAAAAAGAAAAGAGCCGACTTACGGTAGTTGCAGTAATTAATCAAACTTGGTTTTGATAAGTTAGAATGTAAAAATAATTTATAAATTTTAAACTTATATAAATATCAGGGGATTTTTCACTAGATACTTTGTATGGTTTAAAACATTTCATGAATGTTGTCTCAATAATATTCTAAGAGATTTTAGTTAATTAATGTTATCAAGGGTACTCACAGTAATTAATAATTTATATTCAAACTTATCGTAACCTATAATTTAATAAAATTAATATATTTATAATTTATTCTACATTTGCATATAATATTAACTATTATTTTTTATTAAATGTAAACCTTTTAATCTTCATTTCTTAAGGGTTTAATTATAGGATGTACAAAATAATATTTTTGTTTTCGCATTTTTCTTTCGATTTATATATTTATACACCCATGACTTTTTCTATTTCTTTCTCTCTCTTAGTTCTATCTACTATGTCCTTTTACAACTTCTTACTACTATGTCTCTAACATTACATGTCAGGGACAAAACAATGCATGTCAAAATCTGTCTTAGGACACACAACTTATTGATTTTGTTGACTAATTATTATTAGAGTGATGATGAAATTATATATGAACTGTGACATATAATTTGGATCTCTTTACTCTATATAGCAACCGGTCCTGTGATCTTTCTTGGACACTCGATAAAATCGAGTGTTATAGTATTGGGATTGATCCGATTAATAAAATTTTATTATTTTATAAATGAATTCAATCCAAATAAATAATAACACTTAATTTTTCCAATTCCATAATTTGATCTATATTATAATTTATCATTCATGAATGTTGATAAAATCTTTCGATCTAACAACATTTTAAGATGGGACAGTCTTAAAGTTAAGGACGATGTTCAAACGAAAAAAGACTTATGATGAATATCTAGCCCATAAACAAAAAAAAGTATAATAAACTATAAAATATTTTAGAAAATTAAAAATAAACGTAGAGCTAGAAATTCTTGATATAGATCAACTTTTCAAATTGCTACTAAATCCGCATGTAGACAAAAGTCAATCTAGGAAACTCCGCATGTAGACAAAAGTGAACCTGGTGAACTGAATCACGTTAGTAGCAAGAGAAAAAGAAAGGAAAAGATTTGTGAAAGCGAAAAAGTTAGATGAGAAATTTAATCTGTCCTCTGGAAATTGCAGAACAGTCTCGGTACCTGGGCAGTCGCATGTACCAAACACATAGCTAACCTCGTTAATCGCGACACGTTAATATATATATATTAATTTAATAGTCAAAATAATTCTTTTTATTATACATTAATGTATATATAAACTTTAGTTTAATGTAATTTTCTTGAATATTATTTATCTATAAACATTTTTTTATTTCTTATGTATTTACTTTTACAATAATACGATAATTTAATGTATTATTTTTTTAGAATTGCACGTAATCGTATTGTACTATTATACTAAAAAATAATTATTATATATATTATAATTAAATGTACAATAATCTCAAAAATAACAATAGAATTATTAAAAAGAGTATTTCAAAATTGATGTATATTACCAAACGTGTTATAGAAACAGTTTATTATTCATCCTCAAATTATGAGCATTTTTGTCATCTCATCACCTGCTCTTTTGTCCGAATATAATACTACTGATTTCAGAACATTTTCGTGGTTTTGTCTACCATGATTTATAAACATGTATAAATATTCCCTGCTGCCAGTTATAAACATATATTATGTAGTTATAATTTTTTTTTTTTATGATACCTCCTTGTATACAACGTTATAATTATAATTATACACATGAAATATGATAATGATATAATTTACATAAACTTATAAATGTATATTATTCATGCCAATTTTATTGATTCAATGGTTAAATTATTTTTTTACATAAATTATATATATATATATATATATATATATATATTTATTTATATTAATTTAAAATTATTTGATATTTTATTAATATTGACAAAAATTAATGAAATATATAATAAATTTTAAAATATATTAAAATATGAATTATTTTATTACTTTCTTATTGTTGTTCAATTTTAATAAAATTTAATATTAACAAAACTTTCAATTTAATGGTTAAATAAAAAATTAATATTTTATATAAAATTATTAAATAATGTAATATTTAATATAAGTTATATCGTGGTATTTTTTTTATCTCCGCCCATTATATATTATATGATGTTAATTTTTTTATAACTCTTACTTATACGTGTATATAACTTATAAACACATAAATTTAATTACATGATGTTTAAATTTTACTTAAAATATTTAATATATTGATATATTGGCATGCCTATTGTTATATAAGAATACGTTATTATTTATATTAAGTGAATGATAATTTAAAAAAATACATATTTTAATTATAATTTAATTAACTAAACTTATTTTCATGATGAAATTGTATATTTCTTAATAATTTAATAGATAAAAATTGTACTAATTTAAATTATTATCATCGATGTTTTGATAACATTTAAGATTTTTATAATATTATATAACAAATCATTGTCTATTTTTATGTCAAAATATAAGACTTTTTTTTTAAAAAAATATTCATATTTTATTTTTGAACAATTAATTTTTAACTAAAATAGTCGAATCCTCTTCATATAATATTTTAATAAAAGAATTATTTTTTAAAATTATATGAATAATTGTTTTATTAAATATATTTGTATTGTAACATAGTTCTAAATTATTTCTTCATCAACATCACGAATAAACTTAAATATTATCAAAACATTGATGATAATATTTTAAATATCAATTAGCATAATTTTATAGTTTAGAGTGAAACTTTCACTCTCCATTTTTTTTTGTTTAAAAGTATATTATTAAGAGACTAGAATTACGCATGAATTATAATTGAAGATTATCACTATATTTAAATCTAAACTTTAATTAAATAAGTGTAAAAATATCACAATTGATACTCGTTTTTTTTTAATCTTTTAATCATTATTATTTTCTTTCATGTACGTACACTTTACATTGCTGGGCCAGACATGCACCATCCTATTTTGAGTATTTTCGTTGTTGTTAAGCAATCTTTGTTTTCTTTTGATTTTAAGGAGTAAAATCATTCAAACATCTCAAGAACATAAAATATGAATACTAAAATTATTAACGCGACATGGTCCATGTCTTGGTCCATTATTCACGTGACTCTTTTTTAATGCTTCTACGTTTTATTGTACCTTTAACATCAATTATTGCAATGGGTTAAGTAAATTTTTGTTCTCCGTCAATTATTTTAGATTTTAATTGTTAATATTTTAATATTTTATTAATTGATTTTAGTATCTCAATTATTATTTGTTAATATTTTTTTAATTATCAATATTAAGTGATAATATAATAATTATATATTAATAAGTTAATTAAATTTTCCATCTCACAATAATTTTTTTGATTATTTTTAATCTTTTAATAATTATTCCTCAATATTTTTAATTTTTATTATCAAATATCATCACTAAATGATAGAATGACAATTACATGTTAATCTTTTTATTATTTTAAGATTTTTTTTTAGTTCTAAAGTGTTTAATAAGTCTATACAATTTTCTACTTCCAAAAAGTTAAAAAGTATCTTATAGAAAAGTTTAACGAATATTAAACAATTTGCTATGGTTAAAAAATGTTAGAAAATATTTCCTTAACATGTTTAACAAATTTAAACAATTTTTTTACATTTTAAATTGCTAGATAATGTTTGCTTTAACATTTTAAAAAGATAAATATTCAAAAGTTATATTAATACAAGAGTAACTTTCATGTCATTATCTAATTTTAACTCTTGAACTAAAAATAACAAATAATAATTGAGAATTAAAATTAAAATTTAAAATAGTAGGAAGATAAAAAATTTCAATTAATTTATTAATACGTAACTATTACATTACACTTAACGTTAATAGTTTACAAAAGAAACTAAAAATATTAATTAAATCTAAACTTTACATATACGTGCGTACATTGCTGAGCCAGATATGCACCACCCTATTTTAAGTATTATCGTTGTAGTTGATCAGTCTTTGTTTTCTCTTGATTTTATGGACTAAAATCATTCAATCAGCTCAAGAACATAAAATATGAATACTAGAATTATAAGAACCCTGTCAATTCCTACATGGTCCATGTCTTGGTCCATTATCGACGCGACTCTTTTTTAATGCTTCTACTTTCTATTGTACCCTTTAACATCAATTATTGCAATGGGTTAAGTAAATTTTTGTTCTCCATCAATTATTTTAGATTTAATTTTTAATATTTTATTAATTGATTTTAATATCTCAATTATTATTTGTTAATATTTTTATTATTTTTTTTGTTAATTATCAATATTAAGTGATAACATAATAATTATATATTAATAAGTTAATTAAATTTTCCATCTCTCAATAATTTTTTTGATTGTTTTTAATCTTTTAATAATTATTTCTCAATATTTTTAATTTTTATTATCAAATATCATCACTAAATGATAGAGTGACAATTACATGTTGATATTTTTATTATTTTAAGATTTTTTTTAGTTCCAAAGTGTTTAATAAGTTTATACAAATTTTTGCTTCCAAAACAGAGGAGTTAACAAATGTTAAACAATTTGCTATAATTAAAAAATGCTTCATTAATATGTTTAAATAATTTTTTAACAATTTTTTAACATTCCAAATTAGAAGATAATGCTTGCTTGATATTTTAAAAAGATAAATAGTAAAAAGTTATATTGATAACAGGTTAACTTTTATGTCGTTACCTAATTTTAACTATTCATGATATAAATTAAGAATGACAAATAATTGAGAGTTTAAAAATTAAAATTTAAAATAATTGAGAAATAAAAAATTTCAATTAATTTATTAACACGTAACTATCACATTATACTTAACGTTAATCATTAACAAAAAGACTAAAAGTATTAATGGATAATAATGGATGGATTAAAATTAATCAAATAATTATTGAAAGATTAGAAATTAAAACTTGAAATAGTTAAAGGTAAAAAAACTTAATTAATCATGTTACAATTTTGTATTTTAAAAGTGTTTTTAAACTACAGGTTAAGAAAGAAAAGAGTAACTGAAATTGTTATCATGAATGATAATGACATTGATGGTGAGCATTCATGGTATATGACTCTTCAGAGCTCTAGGGATTTTCAAAGTTGCAGGATCAGTGGACCATACCTTTATGCCAGCAGCGTGTTTCTTGTTTTCTCATGTCATTGCTTCACAAGTTCTTTTTTGTCAGGGATGAAAGGAAGATAAATAAGATACCTTATATTTTATAGTAATGTTAAACATATTTTTATTATACAGTATTTTAAAAATATTGCATATCTTTTTCATATATTTTTTATTTTAAATAATCCATATCCTGTAAATTATAAAAAAAAACTATTGTTTCAAATTGATTATTTTTAGGCGATTGAAATTTTTATTATATTTTCTTATTTTTAGCGTTTGTATTTGGGTAATTTAAGAAAATTCATGAATATTTGAGAATTAACGTCAAGAGTAGTTATAAAATTCTTCTTCCATTAACCATCAAAATGCTTTTTAATTAAGGACGATTTCAAATAAAATTAATTTTAGTTTTACGGGTAAAATTAATAAATATTTTCATGAAAGTCATTATTGGTTAGAAGACAGAAATTTAAATGATTACATAAAAAAAAAAAAAAAACACCTCACCTTTGATAAAATTTTGGACCTGTCTTTGATTCACATTTTTTTTATTATTTATGTTTTCACCTCTATATTTTTTTAAAATTCTTATTCTATACACTTTTCTTTTTAGTGGGAATTACAACAATAATAAAATGAAATAAATATTAGTAGTAATTCTTTGGAAGATATTCATGAATTATATATATATATATTTGTGTGTATTCATAATTATTTGTTAAAATATAAAATTTTAAATAAAAAATAAAATAATTTTTTTTGAAATATATATTTATATTAAAAATTATTTTTGTAACAATATTTATACTAAAAATAAATAATTATATATATTTATATTAAAAATAAATTACAACAAGTTACTTTTATATAAATAAATATATATTAAATAATTTCAAATTGCTAGTAGCTATGAATATAACAAATTAATTTTACCTGCAAATTTTCATGGATACGAAATTCTTTTGTCATCTTTACTCTTTACACCTCCCTTCCCGACCCGTCTTCCACTTCCCTCACCTCATCTTTACTTATTGTTTGTTGTTTTTTTTCTCTTTTGTTGATATAACAAAAAATTAGTTTTGGGTTATTCAACAAAACAAGTTTCTGCAGAGTATTTTCATGTACTGTAAAGAATATTTTTGTCCAAAAGAAAGTGTGTCGAGTGGGGGAATTGAATATGGGGACCTTCTTCCAATCCCTCCTTTTTGGGCCTTTTTGGACGGACCTCTTTAGTTTTGCCCTACTTATTGTAAGTAAAGCAGTTGTTCTTTACACTTTATTTTTTATTTTTTATTTTTTACTTTTACACCTCTTGAGTCCAGAGTTGTGGTCATCAAATGGTACTCACCGATATAACAACGTGACGATATCCTTTTTTAACATATTCTGGTGCCTTTTGGGAGACATTAAACTCTATAGAAAAAGAAGAATTTGAAAATTTGAGATGCAAATGCATAATTTGATAATAAAAAGAACCTAATTGTCTTAATCATTCATATATTACTTTATGCTTAAGATTAACATTGAATATCCACACTAGCTCACTATAACAAATAACCAAAACAAGACGAAAAGAAACTGTATTATTTTAGTAGGCATTGATCTCACGTTTTGTAAAAGTAACTAATACAACAACAATCAAGAACTAATACAAGCTTTTAAAAAATACAAGAAAAATTTTAACCCTCAGCAATAGAAAGTTCTAAAACAATCTACACTCTTCAAGAAATAATTGATGTGGCCATCCGCTGGGAAGACGTGCTTGTTCTGATTAGGTGTGTAAGTATGGTATGAGATGTAATTAACGTAATAAATAAATTCCGTCTAAAATGGAATTTATTTATTAACTTATAGGGTGGAAAGACAGGAAAATTGCGATGGGAGAGGGGTAGTTTAATTCAGGAAGAGGGGTGCATAAGTAAAAAATGGACTGTAATAGCAACTTCTTAAAGTAAGCTAGGGTTTTTGAAGTTGGGCCCAAATTTTTTTCATAAAAAAGTTATAATGGACTTTTGTCAGATCAATTCAACTCATTTGGATCGACATGTTGTATGTTAGTAAATCTTTTGGCGGTGAGTTGACAATTGCCAACACCATCCGCCATTAGAATTGTAAGAAACAAAGTAACAAACTCACCAATCAAATTTCCTTATTTTAGATTTTTTTATTAATTCACAATCACGTCAATCAATAGCTTACAAAATTAATTTATTATTTTCAATATCTTATATTTAATATACAAATAAATATTTTATATTTAATATAAAAATAAATTATCTTTTCTTATTTAGAAATTAATCTAGAAAAAATAATTCATATAATGATAATGTAAATGAGTTTTATAATATTATTAAATTTTAATTACAAGTCATTATATATAATATTTTATTTGTTTTATATTAATTATATTAAAAATCATATAATAATAATTTGTTATTAAATTATAATGTAAAACTATTTTATATAATAACAATTCAATGAATGATTATTAAATTTATTATTATAAATAAGATTTACTTTAATTTATTAGTAAAAATTAACTAATATCCCCACGATATTAAATTCTAATCATATTATTACTATTATATTTTCTTATTTTATAAAAAAATAATTTTTTATAAATTTTTTTTCTTGACTGTCAATATTATCAATAATTATTTTTTAAATCCTTCCTATTTATTTTCAAAATTTAAAAGACGAAATAAAGATTATAATTGAAACCTCAAAGCTAATTTATGAATATTCAAAATATCATTGGTCTACTAATGTTATAAAATTAACAACACTTCAAATGAATCAAAGTGTAATCACACATATACCCGAGGGAGAAAAAAGTGTATTTTTTTTAAGAAAAAAAAGGAAAAGTCAATATAGCTTAAAATTATCTCAAAAAAGGGTGATGCAATATATATTTATAATTTGATAAAATTTATCATAAATATCTTTTATTCTGTTTTAATTATTTTTTGACATTTAAATTAGCATAAAAAATTAGTTATAATATAAGGTGATCAAAGTATATAAAAATTAAAATTAAAAAGTTCTACAGAGTTGCCTAAATCATTATGAATCAACCCATTCAAAATCCAGCTCACTGTATTATATTGAGACGATCAAGTTAACTCACGTTGTTCAACTCATTTTCACACATTTAGTGAGTCTACCTTTCATTTTTTTTAAGCAAAGAGAATTTATCAAGAAATGAGTACTAGGGTTATACACGATAGGAACTGATGGTAGAAAATTTCTACACCTAGTTGGAGTACCCATAAGCCACCTCTAATCTTTATACCAGTTACAAGGAATGATGATGTATAACAAAGTGAGTCTACTTAAGCTTTTAAAAAATGTTTATTGAATTATATTTTTTTTATTTCCCTTTTAAATTATTGTAAAAGAAATAGTACACATTTGATTAATTCAATTTATCTAAAAACAATTACCATCAACTTTTTAAAATACTATTTTAAAAATTTTATATCATTTCTCAAAAAATTAAATCCCAACATGTTATTGAAACTGATAATGAATTAACTAAAAAATATATAAATTTGTATATGGTTGTATATATTGTTCAAAAAACTATAGTAACATAACGGGAATGAAATGCTATAACCCCTCATTCTGTTGGTTCTTTCTTGACAATAATTTTTGGCATCTTTGTAGTAGATGTTTGCTTTTCACCATTTTAAAAAAATGGAAGATACATTATACCATCAGCTCATATCTTTCCATTTAACTTGCTTGGCTGGGCTGCGACATATCAACTCTGGTCTTAGATTCAACATTCTTAACAACAACTTGCACAAAATTACAATATGCCCGTTATTGATATAATTATATGTCTAATGATTATAATATCTTACTTCAAAACAAAGTGGTTAACAAATTTAGACATTATGATTTGACCTTAATATTTTCATTTACCCCAGAGCATTTTTCATTTCATTAAAACCAATGGATTTCTAACGTTCGAAAAATATGTCTAGAATGAATCCAAATTGCAACGAGTGATTTTTAATACTAAAGTTTATACATCTTTTATTCTTATAGCTTATTTCAATTTTGATTTTCTTATATTTTAAAAAATTTGTGTTCACAATCAATAAAATTGGACTCAATTTAGTGTGGAGAAAAAAGTCCAAGCAGTGCAACAAAAGAAAAGGCCGAACACGACTCAAGCTGGAAATATCGCTCTGGGCTAAGGACTTATCCGAGGCTCATTTGCTTGTCAGCCTTTTAGTATTTCATACACATAAATTAGAGGATCTCCAATACATGTTCACACTCTTTATATCAAGGGTTTTAAAATATTTAACTATCCCCCATCAATTGCAAACCTTAATTAGTTTATGTGATTTTACACTGTAGTAAAGAATTTATTTTCCTGAAGCGTAAGTATCCTAGAATATAATGTGTTATTTCAAATAATAATTAGGACCAAGATTTTGAATAAAAAGAATAATTTTAAAACTCGTGAAAATAAAAAAAAATAAGAAAAGATTTGAGAAACAACATAAATATACACTTATAATATATCATATTTATAAGAAGAAAAAAAGTAATTTTATAATCACATGAAATTTAATTAAAAGATAAAATGGAGACTTAATTTAGAAGACCAAGTTAATAAAATCAAATCTAAATATATGATAAATGTAAATCAACAAAATCGAATAAAAAAATATTTTCTAAATAACTAATTTTTTATATTTAATTAAATAAAAATTTTAATATTTTAAAATATCAAACAAAATATCGTAACCTTACTTTTTTATAACTACTAATTGCACTCCGATGTCATAGTTATAATTGACCCAGAATCTTATAAATAAAACACACATGAAGTTGCTAGATTGATATACTTCTTCTCCACGCACTATTACTTTACTGCTTTACAAACTGATTTGACCGGAGTCTCTTTGGAGGTATTCTCACTTTAACAATTGATTTGAAATCATTATCCTCAACTCATTGGTTTAGTAGGCTTATGTGACTCTTGAAGGCTTGACTAATCGTTATCATTTTAATTCCCTCAGTGTCATTCTATTTAAGCTTTATCCTTAATGGTGGGTTCGATTCTAATCCTCCAATTTTATCAACAAAAGAAAATGTTATAAAAAACACATTATGATGAATTTATCATGAATTTATTATTTTTTTTGAGTTATTAGTACTTTTTAGGAATGAATCTATGAAGTTTTTTTTTTAATTTCTTTTTATTTTACTTCACGAAGGACATATTGAATTATGCATAAACACATATAGACAACTAGATCATGCTGATAAAAAAAATCAATTTATAAGAAAAAAAGGAGTTGGAAAGATGAAAAATATAATGTATGTACTTCTGAAATCTTTTCATCATTTAGTTTATTGTATAAAGTGGATAGTGGAAGACAAAGCGGTCAGATCCACGTTCATATACAATCTATTCAAAAAGTGGATGGAGAACGGGAGAATGACTTAAAAAAAAAATCAAATTATCTATTTCTTTTTTTTCTTGAGATATTAATGTAATTTTTTTTTCACTTTTTGTGCAACTAAATAAAAAGAAAAAAGTTTTAACTTTCATTTATTTTATTTTTTATTGAATAATTAAAAAAATTATCTCAATTTCTATTTATTTTCTTTCCTTTCTCTTCCTTTTCTTTCTATTTTTATCTAAATCAAAACATACCCTAATGGATAGAAACAAAACTTAAAAAGTAAATAAAGTTACAGAAACTAAAATATAATGGAAATGTAATTATAGTGACTAAATATAATAAAAATATAAGAAATTAACAAAGTTAAGAGGCATATATTCATAACGGTTAGGATGTTGGGCTCTCAGCTCCTGTGTCTACAGAAAGAAAAAAAAATTGTATATAAAAAATAATGTATTTAGGAAACATGTAAGATTGGAGCTAGCGCCTTAACTTAATTTGTCCTTGACACTGTTGCCCTTGCCTAACCACTTCAATGTTTGTTATCTAATCCTCTTGATATTAAAAGTAAGATGTACCTTTTCATTAATGAAAATTCTAGGCTCGTCATTCATAAACAAAAACTAGATTACTGCATATTCGAAGATTCATATTCCAGCCCTAAATTTGAGGAGCTGTTTCAAAATCATCAGTATAGTTAGTAGTGCAGGTACCTTTACTTGTCTTTTATTTAAAAAATGATGAGTGCCTGCCAGAAAGATAGGAAAAGAAAAAAAGGATAGAAAAAAGCACATAAAAGCCCAAGAAACCTAACCAAGTGTATATACATATGTATATCTTGTGTCCTTAATTGCTGAGTGTCATGAAATAAATAATAGCCTGCTGCCATCAACTACGCCTCTGCCTCAGTCTTGTTCAGCAAAATGAGCAGAAGTATCGGTGATGCAGAAACGAAATCAATTAATTTGATTCCCTTGAATTGAAATGACGTTTCTGTTGTTGATTCTTAATTTCCACCCGGCAACGATATAAATGTCCAACTGAATTTCTCAGTGTTCCAGTGTTTATATATCATCATCTCCTCCCTTATGCTTAGTAGTAGTTAATACCATCTGTCATCTGTGCTGTTGCTCTGCATTTCTAATTTACCACAGCAGACCATTAAAATTTGAACTATAATTGCAGCTTCGGCCAATGCTCACCATATATTCCTTTAACAATTCATCTGGCTTGGTGGCTCTCTGTGTTTCACTCATATATTACTTTAAATTGTGGTAACAGTACATTACGGGCCACTGTAGCCGCAAGGTGCTGTATGAACTACTATTACGCAAGGAGTTGATCCATACATAAAGGAATTGTTTTAATTGAATAATTAATCACAATATTTTTTGCTATGAGAATGAATGACCCTGATCTAGTTCTGGATTAAAAAAATATTATAACGGGTCAGTGTACTGTAATGAGAACAGACAGAGACAGTTCTAAAAAAAAAATAATAAAGACAGCAAAGAGACATAACGAACACGGTGCGGTGCGGTAAGACATGACAGCAACATTAAATTTGTTGTTTCGTTCTAGCCTTCTTTTGATTGTAGCGAGCTAGACACAACTTTTCCTTCCACTTTAGAACTTTACTTAATTTCCAGTTTAAAAATTAAAAATTTAATAAAGTTAATTTTAAATTATTAAACATAATTAAGTATTTAAATTATCAATCTCCGTATCTAGATTTATTTTAGTAATAAATTTCATATTTAAAACATGTGAATCATATGGAGAATATTCTTGGTAAAGTATCTTGTTGGGGTTAAAAAACACTAATATATTCTTTTTAGCGTATATTTTATTATTTATTAAATTTTATTAGAAAAATTTAATTACTCATTTAATTTTTATATTTATATTATCTTTATACTATTTTTTTACACTATTTTTTTATTTATAATAAAATATTTAATCTTTGGACAAAAATAATAAGAATTTTGAATTAATGAAAAAAAATATATATATATATATATATATATATATATATATATATATAATTCAAAAAATCATATATAATTATGAAAAATATATTTTTACCTACAAAATAAAAATGTATATATAAGATTCATATAAATGTCTTCCATTTTGTATTTATCATCTAGTTCAAGACTAATTTTACTAAATAAGTTGACAACTCTTAGCTTTTACCTAAAATCTAACTTTACAACTTTTTTTTGACTAACTTATTAACTAATATAACATATATTTAAATATTATTAATTAATATTTTAATTATTGATGGATTATTATAATTATGAAACTTAAAATAAATTTTGTTTCATATATATGTATGCGCGTGTGCATGAATGTACATATGAAAAATAATTTAGTTTTGATTTAAAATATTTAGATGTCTTGTTTATATATAACATTTGACATTTTATTTTTGTATAAATCAAATATACCTCCAAATAGACAATTAAATATTAATTATTTTGAAGTGTAAAAATTATTAAAATAAATTTATCTCTCTTAATAAAATATTTTTAATTCAAAGATAGAGTAGAGATTGTGAAAAAATAGAAAAGATAAAGAAGAAATGAGTGAGAAATAAAAAGGTGGTGTTGATAAGAGAAGTAAAAATGGATGTGAAAAAAAAAAAAATCACTAAACTGCACATAAATGGAGTTAGAGAGATGCATGGTGAATAAAAATTCCATTTGTATTAAATCTAAAACAAGTAATTTTATATATAATAGGGAAGTTGACGGATTTATTTGGATTAATTTTGAGCCAAAAAATTATTTAATTCAAAGATTAAAACAATGTGGATTGAATAAAAAAAATCTTATTCAATCAAATGCGATTTAATTTGGATTAGTATCACTATAAATTTTTAACTTAAATATTAAATATTATTTTTAGAATAAAAAATTATCTTTAAGTTTGATTAAACAAAAACTTATTTAAGAATAAAGAATATAGAAGATAAAAAAGAACATAAAAGATAAAAAAATATATATTTAATTACTGGAATAATTATCCTTGAACATAGTTTTTTTTTTTCCAAGAACATAAAAATATATATATTTAAATTAAAAGTCAAAGAGAATAAATTCTACTGTGTTAGTTATATACATGATTTTACAATAAAAATATTGGTGAAATACAAAAATATAAAAATATATAAAAATTTTGTGTGAAACATATGAAACTTATATGCATAAAAAAATATCAATTCTATTGGGATTGATTTGATTTTTATCTGAAATTTGATATGATATAATTAGTTAAAGAAAAAAAATCCAAAACAAATCTTTTTTTTTTAACTATTTTTTATTTTTTATATCAAATTTATTTTCGATTTGATTGGTATCAACATTCTATATAGGTATAAATACCAAAACATAAAAATAATACAAGTGTAAAGACTAAAACATAAAATACTATTATTAACATTATTTGTATAGAAATTAAAATAAGTAATTTATAAGTTTAGAAACTAAAACATAAATATTATCAAATATAGTGACTAAATAAATAATTAACTCTATTAAAAATTACAGAATAAAAAATAAAAATAATTAAATAAAAAGCAAGGAATATTAAAATTTGTGATTCCAATTAATTTCAACCACCATGTATTAAAAAAATATATTAAAAAATATGTTGTTAATATTAAAATTTATTTCATTAGTACCATTACTTGTTAGAATATTAATTTATTACAAATCCTAATCCCTAAATCTTATACATAATATTCGTATCTCATCACTTCGCCAATTGTTATGTATTTTAATTTAAGGAGTGCTAATATCATTTTTTTAACAAATTTCTTTCAAAATATTTTTTTATTATTAGTAAAAAAAATAATACAAATCTATAAAATCATGGGGTGAAACACGTTAAATAAAATTTGTGACACATATTTTTATTTTTATTTTAATAAAATTTAACTACATAAAATACATGTTAATGAAGATATTTTATAAAATGTATATTTAGCACTTCCATCACTAAAAGGGTGAATTTCGCGATAGGATGAGTAACAGAAATTTCATCGTTAACCCGCAGGTAACTTTAGGGGTAGAATCTTTTTCATGCGTGGTACCCCACACCTCTTAAAAAAAAAAAGTAAAAAACACTACCCACTTAAGTACCCTCTAAATGCTATTGTTTATAGCATTGAATGGTTTCACCTACTCTCTGATTGAATTTTGATGAATTTATCTTTGAATTTTTAAATTTTATTTTGCACAGTAATTTTATTTAAAAAAATTCTAGCAACACTTTTTATTTTGAATAAATAAATATATTTGAATAAATAAGTTATATTTTAATTTATAATAAATAATTTAAATTATGATATATAATTATTTTTTAAAGAATAGTAAAATTTTAACTATATACTTTTTAATACACTATTTATTATTAATTAAAATAATTAAAAATAAAAATTTATAAAAAAATTCATTAAATAAAATGTGTGATTTATCAGTAATTTCTAATAAATTTTAACTAATAAAATAATATGTATTAAAGAATTAATTCTTAGCATTTTTTAAAAATTAATATATAAATGATAAAAAAAATAATAGTTTGAGTTACTCATTGTGGAGTGACGTGCAAAATGCACCATCAAACAAGAAAATAAAAAATATTAAAAAGAGAAATGTTAATAATACCTTTTCCAACCTATTATTGATTTTATTAAACCATAAAATTTCATAAATTGTACTCTTTACTTAATGATTATTATCAACACTTCTCTGTGTTGCATAAAAAATATATTAGAGGTCATATTAAAAATGTCTAATTAAAATATTAAAAAGAATGAGTCTTACTTTTTAAATTGTATATTTTAATTTATAATATAAAAATATATTATAATTGAGATGGTAATATATATGATTAGGTTTTCAGTTTTTTTTCATGACATTTTGTATTCATTTTAATATCACCTAAGACCACAAAATCCGTATGAGAGTGAATAAAATAAAAAGATTAAAAAATAAAAGTTTCGAAAAAAAAATTTATAGTGTGAATATCACAATTAATATAGAGTTGTTATAATTGAATTTAAACTTTAGGTACGTAGGCATATCAAATACTTAAATTTTTTTCCTATGATTTGAACAATATTATTTTATTAAAAGATAGATGCGATCTCATATTAAAAGATCATAATTATTAATATATTTATAATAGATTTTACAAACTAGTCTCTTAAGGATATTGATAAAAAAAATTAAGAAATCAATAATAAAAATATTTATTAAGAATCTCGATAGAAATACATTAGATATTATTTATAAAGTGTATTAATAATAATTTTTTATATATTTATATTTTTAATTATTTAATTAGTGCTTATATGCACCAAAAATACCACTATGCACCAGAATAAATTGTTTTCCCTTCAAATTTGGTAAAGAAAATCATGTTAAATATTTGGTGAGAGAAATAGAATTAATAAATATTAATTGTTTTTAGAGTTTAATTTTTTTTATGTATTATCAGTATAAAAATTTTACATAGTCCATTAATTAGAAATTATGGTAAATATTTTTTAAAATAGTTATTATAAAAATAAAAGTTTAGGTTAAATTATAATTTTATTTGATCTTATAGTAAAAATATTTTTTGGTATTTTATCTTTTAAAAATTTATTGTAGTCTTTTAAGTATCAAAACTTGAATTAATGTTGTCCTTTCAAATTTTTTTTTTATTTAAAATATAATTTTAAACTATTTTTCTACTGATTCAAGATGTAAAATTTCTTTCATTAGATTTATTTTCATGAAAATTATTGAAACCAACTATGTTTGAATTAAAATAATGTAAAAAATGAGTTTTATAAACAATTGAAAAACTAAAAGTTTTTGCTTAGATTCTTTTGCAAATGCTTATGAAATTTACTTTTATGTGATTTTTATCATGTTTATGTGTTTATGATTTTATTCGTTCGAATATTAATTGAGTTTTGTAATTTTCATAAAATTTAATGAGATGAACTTTACAATTTAAATTAGTCAAAAAATAGTTTAAGATTATATCTCAAAATAAAAAATTATTATTTTAAAGATAACTTCAACTTAAATTTGAAAGTTAAATCGTCAAAATGAATCTTTTAGAAGATAAAAAACTAAAACAAATTTTTACTATAAAATAAAAGACTAAAATTATAATTTAGTCAAAATTTTATTACAAAGTTAATTTTTAATTAAATAATAATATAAAAATCTTTATACTTTTCATAAGTTATTTATTATCTGTTTTTAACTATGTATACTAATGCAATTGTTTTTACCTACTTACTTGGTCCAGAATAATATTTAACCATTATCATAAATGTAGACGATAACAAATAACACCTCAACACCCCCAATTATTCTTCGGAGGATCTTCCTTATTTTATTTGAATTTATTCAAATCAACCATATAATGTTTAGAAAGGAAATAGTATATAAATACTATTTTACTCATAAAAAATTACACTTTCCCCAAACTGGTATCCCTCTTAATGTAGGAGACAAGGTTAGTCGAATGCAGCCAAGAGAACACGGACTGCTCCATTTAAGGTACCAGTGCCACCAATCGGAGATCATTTAAGGCCTTTGTTTGGGGCATAGCCTCTCCTTAATTTAGGTAGGTTTCGTTAACGAAATTACGAAAATTTTTAAGCCATTTGCACGACACTTCTGACAGTAAGTGAAGTTAATGATTCTTGTAAGATGTAAATGATTCAGTGGAAGAAATTTTAGCTAGATATGTTTAATCAGTAGTTTATTTAATAATTCATGAAAAATGTTTTGAATAATAACATCTTATATGATGTACTAAATCCTACCTCGTTATGGGAATTTGAACCATGTATTAGTTGGATAGGGATTGAATCACACGAGATATGAAGTATGTGTATGACTCGTTTAAATTGATGAAAAAGTGTAAATGTGTAGTAAAAAATATTGTAAATGTGTATAATTAAAATGTTTACTTAAATTAATTAATAAATTTTATATTAAAGCGTATACTAAACATGTATAATTAAGTAAGTGCTAACTAAATAACTATTAAGATGTTGTTGAGTTGACGTCTTTTTTTTAAATTAAAAACTCAGTATAAAATGAAAAGAGCCTAACAAGATGTAATAAAACTTGACGTTAAATTATCAAAGTTTTATGATAAATATTTGAAATAATGATACATATTGTTATTTTCACACTTCAGTTGTTTTAAATTACCTGACACTCTTCTCGTATGATAAAAAGGAGGGGAGAAAATTTAAAATTTTCTCTCTTTGTTATAAAAAGAGTATATGGATAATATAGAAAACTAAAATGTAAAAAAAGTGTTTTTGATAAAGGAAATAATAATAATAATAATAAAATAAATAAATAACTTTGTGAAACTGTGAAGGTAACATCTGTGACAACATTAAAGCACTCAGAAAAAGAGACGAAAATTTGCTTTAGTTTACAAAGCAATAGAAAAAGTCAACATAACGGCACTTGAGGAATGTTTGCTCAAGCCTCCAAATACAAAGCGAAAATCCTAAGCTAAAATAAATAACGAGCATGAAAATTTGCAGTTATTATAGCTTCTAAGTTTAAAATATTCAGGCCGGAAGGAACTAGTTTAGTTTTCATTAGTGGAAGTCAATACCCGAACCTAAGATTCTTCAAAGTTCCAACATTGAAGTGATACTCCGAGGTGCGTTCATTGACTTATTCCCCTTGTTTTGAAAAGGAAATAGGCACCACTCCGAGCCTGTTACTTTTTCTACCTTTGTTCTCACTGCAACAAAGGAAAACAAAACCTTTCAGTGTCTTCTTCTTCTGCGAATGTAGCTAGAACAGTACAAGGCTGGACCAAGAGGTCAATGAGTTATATGAACAAATTATAAGGATGAAATTAACAAAACAACAACATCTATGTCCAATTGCTCTAAAGATTCTTTCTGTATAAAGCATGTTAGTAAATTAAGCAAATGAACTTCACTCCTAAAGCTAAAAGACTAAAGTAAATTAATTAAAATAAGTGGTTAATTTGATTACCATATGAAGGTTCTGAAATTAGGTGTTGTCACGTATGACTGCAACTTTGATCTTTTCAACTGTGCACTTAATTAAACTGTTAACAGTGGCCACCGAACCGAGAGATAGCTTTGCTGTTGGGGCTGAATCAACTAAGATCTGAAATGCTACTGTGAGCAGAGAACCTCCAGATCCAACATCAAGTATGGGCCCCCCGTTTAATCCAGGCCCATCAGGAAGAATAGCAAAGCCTGAGGGCAGCAGGGCAACATAATCTGGATCTCCTCCACTCAAGACTACATTCATAGCAACAATATCCACAGGAGCATAAACTACATATGACCCAGTACAATCAGTGCAACTCTCTTGAAGTATCAGCATATTACTTTGGCTTGAATTTGCACTCTACACCAGGTATTTACCAAAAGACTGTGTTAGGTTATATCTTATATGTGTAATGACATATTATATATAGCAGCAGGAACTTACATTGACTCGAAGTAAAGAGACACAGTTGCCAGGATCACGACCGTTTGCTATGTGTGCCAATTCTTGAACTAGACCCCCGTTAGAGAGAATGTCCCACTGTGAATTCAATTGAATGTATTAGCTTCAAGGATGAATATAGCTATCTACCAATTAATAACATAATTAGATTCAAGTTGGGTTATTAGGAATCACGTTAAAATGCCACGTGATCTTAAGTAATGTTTAGTTTTAAGTTGGATGTTCAAAATTGATTTTAACTTGAAATAATTTTAAGTATTTTTTGTGTTGAATTAAAATTTTTTGTTAAATTTTGTTATTAACTTAGTTTTAAAATAAAAAGATTTAAACATAAATGATATAATTTTAAAATTAAATTTACAAACATTCATCATTCGAGGCCATGAACCAATCATTGTAGTTTTATATATAATAAATAAGCAAGCAGTTGATAAATATAAGTTCCTAACTAGTGAATCCTTATAAAGAGGATGGAAGCACTGAAATGATATACATATATATATATACCTACCTCATTTCTTGAGTTTTCATCACGTAGGAAATCAAAAACCTTCTTTGGAGGAACTGGGAGCCAGAAAGAAGTGGCAGCACTGAGAACTATACCGGGGGGTCTACCAGGGTCGTCCGTGCTCTTTCTGGTCATGACCCTCACATCATCACATCCAGTTGCAGATAGCGTTGTCCAAGCATGTGCTGTTGAAGCACCAACACCAGCGCAATAGCTAATCACCATTCTCTCCGCCAGCTTCAGCATACTTTTCCTTCCCTCAGGACTTGTTATCACTGGAAACATATATATTCACACTCCACTCATCTATATCTTAAAATAATTATGGAAATAAATTAAGTTGATAGATATGTCACATACCACAGAGGTCCCCTGCTGGTATGTTGTTGGCCATTGAACTGGCAAGACGTTCGCATTGTCTGTCTAATGTAACCACCCAGCGTTTAGCTCCAAAGGCAAGGCCAGAATTAACTAGAGGTCTGTATATGCTATGCACGGCTCTATCATCCACTTCTACATGTTCAATCCATGTGACCTAAGGAATAATTTATAAAACAAGACATCAACTGATTAACTTATAATTTTCAAAGATGGGGCATACTTAGAAACTAGATGAATTAATGAAAATGTCATTGTCTCACCTTGGAGTAACCATTTGGCAATTCTTGAATTAAACAACCAGAGGGCCTTCTTCGGCTTCTTGAGATTGAACTGGGTCGCAGATTATCCAAGGAAACATCCACCACCGCCCATATCCCATCTGGTTGCTGCTTACAGTACCTTACGAAATAGTTCTCTCGAGTGGGGACAAGTGGTGAAGGCACTTGGAACTCAGCTGACATCTAAAAACACAAACACTTTGTTAGATTTCAGTTATTATTAGTCTCTCTTTTATTTATATATTTTATTTTTAACAAGTGACGGATTTGAGAAGAAAAAGAAAGATATATAAAGAAAGGGAGAAAACTGAGTACCACTTGCAAGGCTCCGTTGTAGTTTCCTGCTACTCCAGTTGAAAGGACTTCAAGGGTCAAAGCTCTGGAGACAATACCGCAAAACACAGTTGACCATTGGTTCTGAAAATCGGTAGCGATATATGTCATTTTTGTCACTCATATAATATATATGACCGGAACAGTGATTATTTAATTAACACTCACCACATCCATAAGGATATCAATAAGGTTAATGTGATTCATGATAACGACGACGGATTCCCTTGAAGCTTCAGATCTCAAGCCCAAGGGTTTGGGACCTAAACCTCTAGCAGGGAAAGTCCTCAAGTATTCATCTTCATTTAGAATCTCAGAATGGTGGCTGCCGGGGACCCATAAAGAGTCTCCAGCCTGAGCCAGCCTTGTCAGTTCCTCCATTGCTGCAACAGCAAGCTCCACAATCATGGGTTTGTCAGCATCACCAGGAGCAGGGAGTGACCTAAAAAGGTCACTGCCGCCATACATTTCTCCTACCACGCCACACTGTGAATGTGCTCCATAGTTACCAACATGCATGTGGTTGTTATTCAGAGATGAAAGGTTCGAGTAAGAAGAAGTCACGGGCTTTCCAACATATTTGGCCGCAATTCCTGATATCCTATCAATCTGAAGTTTCAAAAAAGAAACTTAGTTATCTGATGAAGAAGACAAAGGAATAATATTCTTATACATTATGCAGCGTGACGTACCTCTTCTCTTAATCGAGCATTCTCAATCCTCAAGTGTTGCTCGTCGAAGGACATTTCCCCAAGAGCAGCTGGGCCCCCACAGTTGGGGCATGTAGCATTGGTTAGGGCCTCCTTGTACCTATTGTTCTCAGCACGAAGCTTTTCATTCTCTGCCTTCAAAATAGCATTCTCATTTCGTTCCTGTTGAGTCTATATGACCAGACAGACCAGCATAAATTAAGAACCATGTTAATGGTGCAACTTAACAAATCAAGTATACTTCAAACTTCTAATATAACTTTTGTTCAACGTCAAGGTATATTATTTACAGGCTCTCTCTCTCTCTCTCACTCTTTTTTTTATTTACCTTCATCTGAGTGCGCTTGTTTTGGAACCAAAACTTGACTTGCAAAGGCTCTAATCCCAGCTCACGGCTGAGCTCTTTTCTTTGCTTGTCATCTGGGTGAGGACACTGCTTGAAGAAGCTGATAAAAGTGAAGTTGAAAAGAATATAATAGCAAGTAAGCAAACTGAGGAAGCAAACCAAACATAAATATAATTAAAAAGCTAAGATTGGTGATTAATTACGCTTCCATTTCTTCTATTTGGCGCTGTGTGTGGCGGCGGTAACCCTTCTTTTTGGGTTGCGGGTTGGGATCTTGGTCATCGCCGGAAGGAGGGTCGATGGTGTCGGTGCCAAATTTGCTATCGTACTCATCATCTCTGGCCTTTCCCAAATCACTCTCAGAGCGGGATGACATCTCAAGCATGTGAGTGTGAGAATCAAACATGTTTGTCTGAAACATTGACTTAAATCCTTCAGTTCAGAAGCCACAATCTTCTTCTCTAGTCTGCTAAAACAGGAATTCAAATACATTTAACAGTAAAAATACGTGGGAGACCAACAAGTAGTGTAGCCCTATTGCCACTGCCCTCCAGATATTTTAAACAAGTTCAATATTCAATAAATGTTCATAACTACATAAGGTAAATATTTAATATTTTTAGTGTAATAGTAAATGAGCAATGTTATTTCTTTTAAATTATATTTTTTATTTTAGTCTTCTTTATATTTCTAAAAAGTATTAAAAATTTAATACATTTAATATCTCAAAATATAAAATATAAATATTTTTTATTTAATAACCAATAACATTAATAAAAATAAAATTATGCGTCTTGTTAACTATTATCCTCACATTTCTTAAGACATTAAATATTTTAAATTATTTTTCTATAAAAGGAAATATTGATAATTTTTATATAATAAATGTTCTCATTCTCAATTAAAACTTTCATGTGTTTTCTTTAAATATAAAAAATATAATTACGACAATGAAAATATAATTTAGGATTTTATATATATTATCCAAAACCTTCACTATTGTGCCGATCCTAGCAGCTAGTTCACTCTTCTTATTTGAAATGACTTTTATTACTATTTGTTTACAATTATTCATAATAAATTATTATGTTTTTATTAAATATTTTCTACACTTTTTTGGTAAAGATATATATTTTTATTTTTTTAATCAATTTTTTACAATGATTTTTTATTTCATACATTGATGCATATATTAAGGAAACAAAAGTTGAAAATATTATTAAAAAATATTTATTTATTACTTTAAAGTATAAAAGTCATTTAATAGTTATTTTTTAAAATATTTATTAAGACATGTTTAATATTCTTAAACTAATATTGAGCTTGTATTAGAAAATTTATTACATAAAAAGTATATGCTAAATGATTTTTGAGATTGTAACGTATTCCTCCCATTTCCTTTTGTTTGTTGTTTGAAGTTGTGGCACAAAAACAAAAAAATATTACTAATTAAATATTTTAAATTATTCTTAGCTAATTTTAACCATGAGTGAGCGACTAAATTTAGTGACAAAAAATTACTTTTTTCTCATTAATTTTGGGGTCACACAATTTTAGTGGCGGATTTTTTAAAACTACATATACTTCGTATATTTCTTATTATTAATTTTCCAAAAAAATGCATTAATTAATTGTTAAGGGTGGAACGAAAAAATAATTAATTATCCATTAGCATTATAAAACATCAAAATGAAACAAAAATAAAAGTTGTTGTTAAGACATTTGGTCTCTACCATAAAAACATGAATTGAGAGTGAAATAAATATTTTCTCTTTTTAAATAAAGGACACTTGTTAGCATTTATTGTTTTACATTTTAAAAAAATATAAAATTTATTTAACATGTACTTTTTTAGGTGACTGAAAACATTTAAGAAAATGTATTTAATGTTCTTTAACTTATGCACTAATATCCGTCAAAGATATTTATACACTATCAAAAAATGGTTTTAACAAAATACAATGAATAATTAACCCCTACGGTCAATGTAGTGGTGAGAAAATTTAAATAATTTGTACATATATTGTAGGTTCAAGCATCATTACCATTTATTGTACAAAAAAATACAATGAATAATTTCAATTTTTTTACATTATCTTCTTAGTTAATGAATGAAGAATATATTAAATGTTATTTATATTTAAAAACATTTAATGTATTTAATTATATTTTGATTTAATGCTTTCTTTATAGTATTAGGGGCTGTTGGAGACGTTGAATTGAAATTCTAGCATAATTGGTTAAAAAACATAATCATTATGTTTGAATTGTGAAATTAGGTGTAGAATTATAATTCCAAGTTAAATTTTAGTTTCATTTTGACATATTTATACTACTAGAAAATTTAAAATTTGTTACAAAATAATTTTGTGGCTAATTTTAAAATCAATAGTTATTTTATAGCTAATTTCTAGTAAAAATAATTAGTTACAAAATTACTATAATATTGAATGGTAGCATGAAATAAGTAGCAAATTAGCTAGGAAAATAATCTTAATTAATTTGTAGTAAATTTTTTAAAATTTGTAGTTATTTCCTAACTAATTTATAGTAATAAGAAGTATAAATGAAAATAACTTCAATTTAGCTAGAAAAAAATAATATTTTAGTTAATTAATATTTAATTAACTAGGATTTAGCTACTAATTTAAATGGTAGTTAAAATCAGTAGCAAAATCAAAAAATTCTTATAATGTTAATAAAGTAATTTTGGATAGAGTTATGTCAAATTTGAGGAATTTTTTTTTTATAATGATGAGCACAGACGATAATGATAAAAAATAATAATGATAAAAAAATAAGAGAATGGATAGTAATAGATAATGATAACATAAATAATAACACGAAGAATAAAGAGTAACCATCAAGATAAAAATAAGTTACTAATTGGGAAGGGATGATTTTAGTTATGTTATAATTATATTTGTGATTGAATCTTAGAAACTGATTTTAATTCTAAAATGACTTTTAGACCTAAGTAAAATTCCAATAAATGCTAGTTTTAGTTCAAAATTCTAATTCCATATATGCCAGAATAACACCTTAAAGAATGTTTATTTTAGACGAGGTATAGTTAGTGTTTATGTGTTGGGCTTCTAGCCCATTGTATAAAAAAAATATAGGAAAATTTTGTTTGAAGATATACAGCATTGCTCAAATTCAAATTATAGTCAAATAGTTAGAGTCACAATAAAGGTTGCATCGTTAAGGAATCAAGAAGGCACCGATTTGGAAGCTTTTCAAATGTCCCTTCCCTGATTCTCAACGAATAAATGCAACCAAGTCTTTCAAAAATATTACTCATTAAGGATAAAATAAAATACAAATTATTAAAATATTTTATTATATAAAATATATTTAATATTAATTAATTAGTACCTTTATATGATAAAAAGTATTTAATATTATTTGACTAATATTTTTTCCTCTGGTTGACAACAACTTTAAGCCAGCTAAGAAAGAAAAAGAAGCACAACTTTTATTATTTTTATATAGAACTCCTGATAAATTAGTGTTGATTTTTTAAAGATTATTTTGTAAATTATTTGTTGTATTAATTGTTTTTTTAAATATCTTTAAGTGGAGATGTGTATATTAATTAATTAGATAATTAGAATTTTTTTAATAAAGACCACAATTATAATTTATAGTAATCGAATCGAGGATGCTTATTATAAATAACAATTATATATATATATTAATGTTCTATTTGGAAATGAAAGAAAGAGAAGAAAAAATTTAAAATAAAAAGAAACATAGAATACAAAAATAAGAAAGAATTGGAGAAATTTTACGAAAAAAAAGGTTAAATAAAAAATAATTGTATACTAATTAGAAAACTATATTTAACCTTAAAAACCAAACCTTTTACTTCTTAATTTCTATTTTTTTTTCTCTCAAATAAATATTAAAAATTACATATTTTTATCCTATTTTTTTTTCATTTTCCTTCCGCTTTATTTCCATAAAAAAAGATAAATAAGAGAAAGGATAATTATAAAAAACAATACAAAATATTCACAAATTTAACGTGAGTAATTAAATTTTTAATTCTTATAATTAAAAAGTTTCTATAGAACAAAAAGATAATAAAACATTAAGTTGAAGAAATTTAATAACAATAGCAACTATTAGTCGGAGTTGTATATGCAAAATTTGTCTAAACCAGAATGAATTTTCTTCCCATAGAGAATAGGAGAATGCTAAGTTTTTTCCATTTATTCAAAAATACTGTTCCGTTAAAAAAAAGAAAAGAAAAAAAAAAAACAGATGAAGGAAGTAGTTACTTACCTGTTGGATTAACCTTGAAAAGGAGTGCAATGAATGAAGCACGCAGTTTCCGTCTCTAAAAATTGATAGCAGTTGAAATTGGGATATTTTTGCAATCACCGCTTGGCTATATGAGGCACGTGCAGGACGGAGCAATGTAACGAAGGTTGCAAGACTCTTCAGTACTCTTATCGGTCTTACACGCAAAACTTGCCACCCCAAAAACAAAAGTCAGTTGACAGAGTATGAATGGTTTGACAAAAATATATAACGCTAACTAATCAACTAATCAAGTTCAATACGGGGAACCCAGCCGTTACTTCTCTCTTTCTCTCTCTCTCATCGCTAAGAAATTAACTAAGATAAGCAAAGCAAGTCAAAGCTAAAATATATACATATATATATATATATATATATATATATATATACACGCGTAATTAAGAAATTAAACAAGGTGCGTAGATGCAAGAGGGGACCTTAGTTTGTTTGTGTGGTTGACTGAAACGGTTGTGTTGTGGGTCATGAGAGAAACATAGCAAAAAGTGTGTGGGAATTAGGGAACTGAAGGAGTTGTTCATAGACAGTGGTGAACAAAAACCGGAATGTGGGCCAATTATAAAGAAAGAAACGCACATAGAAATAGAAGGGTTAGGAAAGAGGGTTTGGCAGCATGGAGTTATTGCAGAGGGTGTAAATGCATTTATGGAGGGACTACTGATGTAAATACACAGATATATATATATATATAGAGAGAGAGAGAGTGAGATCATATGCTTTAACTTTTATTTCTCAGGTCTGGACTGGTGAAGTCAATATATAGCTTCTTAACTCCTACACTATTTCTCAACCCTAGCAACACCATTACACTTCTATGCCTTCCAATTTTGTTCATTTTCTACGACAAAAAAAAAAAAATTGCATATATAGATTATATATATATATAGCTTTATCTGTTTCCTTTTAAGACAATTATTTATTTTATCTATCATATGGACATGATTATCTATATTTAATATTAAATACGATTAACATTATATTATTAAAAATATTTTAATTAAAATTTTAAGAAATATTTGATTGCGCAAAAGATTGATTCAAAAACATATTTATAATTGTATAAGATATAATAAAAAAGACCTCATTTTAAATTTAATGTTTTCTTAAAAAAATTTAAGAGCTTAAATTTGATGCATTTTCACTGTAAAGTTTTTACACAGTAAATTAATTAAAAATAAATTTTATATAATTTTTAAAATAATTATTATAAAATTAATATTTTTATTATATATAAAAATTCGTGCTTAGATAACAATATAATTTTTTTTACCGTCAGTATATTCAAATTAAATTATTTTATAATGTATGACTCATGTATTCTATATTACACATTTATTTTGTATTGTCAAACTTACTTAGTTTAAATAAAATTTCTTTTTTATATTATTAAGTGGGATATCAAATATAAAAATATATAAATTGAAAAATTAAGAAAATAACAATTTATTTATTGCCATATGTTTATTTTAGAAGGCATAATTTTGCTTAATCATTAGTCATTTTTATTTAACTTTGATTCTTATCTAATTTAAACACAACAAAATTATTAGATTACAATCAAATTTTCAAATAATAAAAAATTTTATGCTAAAATAAATTCATCATTGAATAAGCAAAAAATTGAAAATATTTTTCTTACGCTTTACTTCCTCCGGCTCATTTTTTTTAGCGTTTTAGAAAAAAAAATTGTCTCATTTTCATTGTTATCTTACAATATCAATACTGAAACATTAAATGTTTTTTCTTTTATATCCTACTGTGTGCAGTGATAAATTATATATTAGAAAATTGTAAAATATTTTTTATAAAATCTAAAATATTTTTTTATTTTTCAATTTTTATGCTAAAGCTTTCAATATCAAACAAAATTAGATGTAAAAGTACTTTTTATTGGACAAAAATAAATATAAAAGTGTGTAATTAAAAATAAAAAGATATGTAAGATAAATATTAATTATAAGCACATTAATGAAAGAGAGAAAATAACATATGATTGAATTCTGAATCTCCAAATAAATGTATAACATACTACTAATAATTTAAATATTTTTTAAGTTTTGCATTTTATTTTTTTTAATGGTTTGCGTCCCTTATTAATTTTCTGTCGGCATAATTAGTCTTTTCGGTTTTTTTTTGTCAGTAATATATAATTTTAATCTTTGTATTTTATTGCATTTTTATTTTAGTTCTGTCAATTTTTTTTATGGTTTGTGTCCCTTATTATTTTTCTATTATCATAATTAGCCCTCGTCATTAATTTATTGCTCTTAACCAACATTTGAATTTTAATCTCATATAAAGAAGTTTGATTAATTTTGATTAAAATTTTTATAACATATAATAATTAAAGTACATTAACTCTTAATAAATAACTATAATATATATTATTACATGTATTAATCATAAGTAGAGAAATATAAAAATACAAATTATTATAAGTTAAGTAATTATGATTATAGCTTATTTATAATTTTTTATGTTTTAATCATTAATTTTAATACATTTATGAAACAAATAGTATTTAAAAGATCATTCAGTTTTAATATCGTGGGAAAATGTCGTCAGCTAATTTCTATGCTAGAAGTAGAATCAATGCTCTTATCACGTAAGAATGCAGAGAGATTACAGATAGTGTACCTAGTGGCGTTCAATATGCAGAGGTTCACTATCTTAAATTTTAGTTACCTGTAAAAATACTCAAATAAAAAACGTGCATATGTTTTGTACTCCATAAGCTGGAATATTAATTAATTGTCCCCTGTATTGAAGCTTCAACCATAAGATTTCTGTTATGATAACTAAATTAAAGCTTCCATGATTATGGTTTTGCAACCATTATCACTATGCCTAATGATACATTTAGTTTTATAAATGGGACGAGAAATCCATCATTCAAGCTTAACTAATTGTAGGATTATTGTGGGGTATTTAGTTTGAAGACAATGAAAAATAAGATCACCAATATTGCTAAGAATAAAATTAGAAGAATGGTGGTAGTGACACTAAGTACAATAGACTTTCATTCCTTTAGAACACCTTGGGACATATGCGATGATGATTTTCACAGTTATGTGATATAGAATTTTCAAAACTATCTAATAGGTATAATATAGGGACAATTTAGAAGTTAGCTCACGTGTATGAATTATAGTGAATAAATGTTTATAATTAGTTGTTTTGATTAGAAATTAGTAATTACTAAATTGGTTTTAACATTCAATTAAGTATTAGAGACGAAAAAGTTCTACTTTAGGTTTTGGCTTTGGTCGTCCAATTTTTATTTTAGCTGTTACATTTTTTTTTTTCTATAGGAGGGAGATGCAACCTAAGACGAGAGAGAGATTAAAAACAAAGCTAGATGCACAAACCTGTCTAATGGAACTGTTCTTAACATTAGCATCTTAATACAGTGTTTGACTAATTGTAAAAGCTAAAACTAAAACTAATAGTTCATGTACTAAATCTACATTACGTTGGTTTCCACTTCCCACAGGGAATCTGGTAGGAATAGAACACTCTTCACCATTAAAAAGGACCTTTGAAGGGAACCCATCTCCTTTTGCAATGTGGATGTCTGGTGTAAATTTCTTAGTAAAGGAAATAACAGATTGTTGTTTTCCGGGCACCTTAGGGTTTGTTTTATTATCTTCGCCTATCAAAAAGTTTGATCCTTGGAATCCTTGCAAGAAAATAGTACGGTTGAGCCGTGGAAGGAATGTTCCATTAAAAGAATACACTCTTTCATAACCAAGAGAAGCCTTCTTGAATTGCAGTGCAGTGAACCAATTCTCAAAATTCTGAGGCTGCCAATTGAAGAGAGTGATTCTGGCACTCCACCCACCTTTGAAGTCCGAAGCTACATGCCAGTTTATGCTAACTCCACAATTGTCAGCACATGGTAATTTTCTAGGGACTTGAAAACGCTTTAGTTTGGCCCAAGCAACTGACTTTTGTGTCCTATTCTCAAAGGGTACAAGAAGAGCTTCTGAAGGGAGAAGCATTGCTGCTGAATTTGGATTGCAGTGTTTTGTATTATCATCATCACAACCACAAGCACATGTGTTGCAAGGTACTACGGATTCATTGTAATAAGCAGAGAAAGAAACACAACAACGAGTAGTCCTCTTGGTTGGCTTAGTGATATTGCAGACTATTTGCCAACTTGCAATGGCAATAACCGATGCTTCAAGTCCCTTAGGGTCTGGAAATCGCACTGGTTCCACTCTAAAAGGTGATCCACATCTGTAATCCGGATTTAGAATGCCCCTTATTTTCCATTTCTCTGGAGGAAAAATTGCTGTTTTGTTTAAATCAGGTGGAATTTTGAACACTTGCATTTGGAAAACAGACTTGGACTTGGTTGCATCCATAAGGGTAGGTAAAAGAGTTCCGTCTTTGCAACAGTGAGGTATCTTTCCAATATCATTGTCCTCATATTTCTCTGGAGGCAAGTCACTGATTACTGGATTCTTTTGACAGTTAATGACTTTAGAGAAATCCATGTCCCTGTAATACTGTCCTGCAGCACCATAGATACAACCTGAGTAGTCTATCTCACGTGTGAAAGCACCTTTCATACTGTATATAAATTCCCCTCTTGTCCACTCCCAAGTCAAGTTCCAATGATCTAGACGTCCCAAAAGGTGATCATTATCCATCGTCACCTGAACCATATAATTATTCTCATACACTTGAAGAACGTCATAGGATATGGGAAGATCCCCTTTTTGGCGTACCAAGAATTTTGTCTTCCGAAGTGTAGCCTTGAATTTTGGGTCTTTTTTACAACACGCCCACATGGAACTCTCTATGCAACATTATTTTACTAGTTAGATTACAACCCATAATTAGTAATACTAACAAGTCACTGACAGAAATTCTAATAATACAACTTCTCACAACTTTTAAACATATTTTATTTATTAGCTAAAATTTATTAAAAGTTATAAAATTGTATAAATTTTTGTCCTCGTTTAACATGTGTTTTCAAACTTGTTAGTAATTTACATAGCTTTCCAAAACTACGTCAATTTAATTAAAAAACAAAAAATATATATATATTTTTAGTTTTTATTTGATCGTAAATCAAGTATAACAAACAAGAATTTGAACATACTGTTAATGAATTTAACTTATAATTTATAATAAATTTTAACTATTAAAAAACTATGTATTAAAAAGTGTGGTCCTGTTTGGCATAAAAGAAAAAAGGTAATGCATGAGTACTACTCACTACGGATACTAGGTAGGGGGCACTTGTATCCATCATTTACCAACTTGATGGTTTTAGGCATAGGAATTGTAGGAGGCTTTACTCCAAACTGGGTGCCAAGAAGCTGGATGACTGCTTGCATTTGGGACAAATCTTGAGCTGTGTTGATGGAGCTATCCAAATCAGGCAGAGAAGCTCCAGCAAAGGTAGTGCCATTTCCTACCAAAGTAGGGAAGTCAGTTCCATCTAATAGTTGAGCTCCACTGGCAGCAACTAGAATCTCATCATGTTGAAACCCTATGAACAACTTCCACGCCTTAACCACCTCTTTGCCTGTGTTAAGAACTGTTGCTGTGGCATTGAAGGCCCAAGACTGCGCTGTCACATTCTTCACACGAGGGAATCCTTTCCTTCGAGTCAGAAAGTCATAGGAAATGAAAATCCCGTTACAACTTTCTGCTGATGGAGGGAGAGCCTCGGGATCTTGGCCTTCACACTCATGAATTCCACATGAAAGCAAGAACAATACCACTAGTGATAGTGATATATATACCAATGCACTTGTCATGTCCTCCTTTGTTTGCAATTGCCTTAGGATGATGAAACATTAGAAAATGAAAGAGAGAGGCTGAGGTGTGTGGATGGCAACTGTAGGAGTAGAGGTATGGAGAGGTGCATGGAGAATGGAAACATGGCTCAAGAATAAGTCACACCTCAATCTCAACCTCAACCTCTAAGTGTGCGATGGATTTGGCGGAGGCAACGACTTACGGCCATTTAAAATCTCTATTTTTGCACTCAAATGCCCTCACTCCCAGTAATGTATAAAATTCTTTCCTTATGTCTCGGATAGATTAGATGGAAAAATTGATAGTTCTTTCTATTTTGGTAAACAAACTGGGGCTAGGCCACTAGGCTAAACGAAATGTATGAAAAAAATAAAGAAACTCCAAATAAAGTCCTGAAAAGATACTCATGAGTCATGACATGAAGGAGAGTGGTCCAAGAAATTTAGTTTTAAAAGAGTGTGTTTTAACATTCTAACATTCTAACTTTTGCATTTTAGAAAGAGAAAATATACTATATATCGATCTAATAATAAATAATTATATATAATAAATTTGTGAATTTTTATAATAATTATTTAAAAATTATATTAACATTTTTTATTGATTGACCGTATTTTATATTACATTACCATTAAAATTTTTTAATAATCCTTTACTTCGTTACTTGTAAAAAAATATGAATAAAATGATTACTTGATTTTTTATAGCTATTTTGGATGTGTAAGATAAGACTTTTTAAGAACATACACTAAAAAACAGAATTTTCAAGAATAAAAAATAATAACTTTTATTTCATAGCTCAAATTCGAACAACAAAATGATGTACTATCATTCTTTCCCATAATTCTGATCAGATCTTCAATTTTATTTTTTAAGAGTAGTTGAGTGTTATTTTGTAAATTACTGCTAGGTTTCATTTTTTTTTTTTCATTTTTGTTTCTTTCCATATAACAATTTCTTTTGCAGGTAGATAAGTTATTAAATTATAAATTTTTTTCTTCACGTATATCTTCTTTCAAGACAATCTTTTTGATATATAACCGAGTATTAAATGTAGGCATATTTCACGGTAAAGATTCGAATTTGAGTTCCCAACATTATATAAGACTAATTCTTATGTTAGATCTAAATTTTATGTTATTAAATTTTAGTTAAGATAAATGGGTTTTACATTTTTTTTAATATAATTGGATAAAGTTTTTATTTTTTTTGTCTAAAAAGGATCTTGCTAAAAAGATTTCCTAATATTTTTTTCTTCGATCAACAATCCTACTACAAAGCGAGTACAAGAAGGGCAAATTTTAGGCCCAAAATGAAAATATTTACACCCAAATAGTAACAAACCGAACATCGGTGCTGCTGTAAGAGTCCAATAGGCCCATCCACTCGTAATTGTATTATTTAAAGGATGACTCATGACCTAGTACCATGATCCAAAACAAGGACAATTACAGTACACCCGCAAATTACAAATAGTTGCAACTTGCAAGCAAATGAGTACACTGTTTTCAACCCATTTATAAGGAAAAAAAATACTTTTATCCTAATTAAAAAATATAGTTAACATCATTTATTTTTATTGATCTTATTTAAAAAATAATATTCTTTTTTAAATTGTCTTTTATTGAAACTTAATATTAACAATAAAAAAGAGTAATTAAAAATAAAATCTTAATTAAATGAATTTTTTTTGGAAATAGTATTATTAAATTAATGAGATAAATTTAGTTAATGTTTATTTATATTTTTATATTAAAAATTATAATGGTTTTTTAAGCATATATTTGAGTATGGAAGGATTACTTCTTCAATATATTTTATTATTAGATAAACTTTATATACATTATACTACATAATATTAAACCAAAATATGTATATCGCATTATTTTTATCTAATGAACTCATAAATTTTATTGAGTAAAGGAATATATTTAAAAGAATATACCCCAAAACAAAAAGATATTACATTATACTTCATAATAAATAATTTTGATTTTATTTATGTTTAATGCATTATATTATAATAAATTAAACTTATAATTAAGTGTTAATAGGTGTCTTAAGAACAAAGTTTTAAAATCCAAATGAATCATTGAATTGATAAAAGCCACTTTTATGATTCAGAATTTCTTATCACATATATGTGACTTTTTTTTCTTTGTAAAAATTAATAGTAAAATATTTATTTTTGTTAATAAACCTAAAATTTGAATTTTAATAACCTTATTTTGTACCGAACTTCATATCAAGCACTCACATACAATAATAACCATAGAATAACCTCATTCAGTGTTTTTCTCCTACCCTCTTAGCAACTATATATTTTGGTTTCTCTAAGTGAATTAGGATTTTATTTTTATTTTTTTTACTATAGACAGCATGGCTATAGCTAGGTCTATTTCCGTTCTTTCCCTAATGTCCCCGGATAAGGGCATGGCTTTTGCTACATATTCACATTTACAAATCTATTATTCCCTACATGCAACTTCATTGTCTTGAACATGCATGCTAGTAGACATGAGCAATTGTTGTGTTGCTTCTTTCTCGTAATCCATAGCCTTTGACCTTGCTGCTCTTGACTTTCTGGATGAAGCTTTGTGAGAGGAAGTTGGTTTGGTCTTTTTCCGCTTTTTCTTCTTAGGAACATGAACAACCCCTGTAGATTGAATGCCTTGGTAAAAGTTTGGTGTTGGTTGTCTTCTTGCCACCTCTTCAAAATCTGTTCGAAAGATTCAGATATATATATATCATTAAGAACTACGCATTGACTGAGACCAAGTTACGAATAACAAATTGGTAGCACTATGACAACCCGGTAAAATCTAATCTACATTGAGACAATTCCTACATGTGATAAAGAATTATGAACAATAAGGGTCTATTTAAAAAAAAAAGTTTATAAGTTAACTAAAAGTTATTAATTATCTAGATTATTAAAATTGGAAATATTTAATAAAATAAACTGTTAAATAAGATAATAAATATAGAATTATATATATAGTTTTATGAATTTTAGTTAATTATTTTTTAATATTTTTAAAATATAAATAGCTTATTAAATTAAAATAAATAATATAAATATTATAATAATTAAAATTAATGGTATCATATTAAAAATATTTTTTTAAATATCAAATATTTGTTGAAGTTCATGACCGCTTCAAGAAGAGGGAGATGAGGGGGTTTATGGTGAAGGTAGCTTGAAGATCGAGAAATGGGTATTTTAAAGATGAGGTAAAGGTTGTTCTTTTTTAAATTAACAGGAAGTAGAGGGAGCATTTTTGTTTTAAATATTGACATTTTTTTTTAAATACTACTTAAAGTAGTGTCAGAGAAATATTATAAGTTTGGGAGGTAAATTCTAAACACATCTTTTTGGTCGAACAAACCTTTACCATGTCATTTAACCTAACTTGTAACTTAATTAACTACCTTACAAGTTATTCAAAGAAATTATAAGCTAGAAAAAACTAGTCAAATACACTCTAAGCATAAATATAATATTTGAACTAGTGAAAGAAAAGTAATTAAAATGACTTTAAAAATAGAAAACAATGGTTACTATTTCGAGGGGCAACTAAAGATAATTAATAAATAACTCGTAATCTAATTGAAAATTAAAGAAAAACTAGTTTTAAGTTAAAATTTGTTAAATTAGAAGTTCTTAATAAAAATGGTTTTATAAATAGTTATTAAATATGAAATGATATAAAAGAATATACTTAATTTTTTATTTTATTGATAAAAATATTTTTTAAATTATTTTTAGGTCTTTAATTAGTTAGTGACTCAGTTTTTGTTTAAAGATAAAATATTTTATTAAAAAATAATAGTATAAATAGTGTAATATTAATGAAGAAAATAAATAAGGAATTGAATAAAAAAATATTGAGATGAAAGTATATGAAAAAATAGAATGTTATAAAGTAAAACACCAGTAGCGTGGCGTAACAAAGAAAACGTTGTTATAAGCTAGTGAGATAAGTTCATTTATCAAGCACTTCTATTTTAATTAAAATAAATTTATAAAGTAATCAAATTAATAAGATCGTGTAAATATATTATTTGAGCTAGTGAAAGAAATGTAACAAAATGACTTTAAAAATAAAAATAATTGTCACTATTTTGAGGTGGAATTAAAGATAATTACATAATATGTTGTGTGTTGCTTTGAAATTTGCAGTAATAAGAATTAACAAATAGAAGTAAAATCATGCATATAACCTTGAACAATTGCCTCTACGATGATTGTGAGAATTAAGTCAATATTATTGTACACCGACAACAGTCAAATATAACAAGAGGAAAAAATGAACTTTCAGAAAAAGAAAATTTCCATGAAGGTAAACAACCAACGCTAAAAACAATTGTTCAATTTTAATTAATATTTTAGGCTGTAGAATTGCCACTTCCACTAGCCCCAACTTAGAAATAGAAAACATCATTATCATATTTTTATTTTGGGTAAGCTTGTTGTTATTATATTTTTTATTGCACGGAGTCATAATCCAAACAAGGCACCAGGCCCACATGCACTTGGACATACTATTCTCACAAAAATAAGAACATAGAACAACCTCAACCTAAAAGGCCGTGGATATTCTCCCCTTCAAGAAATGCACGATGGCTCAATTCTTCTTGGCCACAACTATTGATCCCCAAACATACGATTTTAAGAGCATCTTTGTGAGAGTTTCTTAAAAATAAGGAACTTTTGCAAAGAAAGTTATAGGGTTATAGTTATTAATATAGAAAAGAGAAAGGAACCTTGCATATCACAAATTTGAGATGAGAGAAAATTATGCAACTCTACATTTTTTGTTACGTTATGCCTAATTAGAATGAAAATGTATAATAAAGTTTTACTCTGCACAGAATGGATCGATTGCAGAAGTTTATCAAATTGATCCCTTCCACTTACCTTCTTGCACATTTCCATTAATCACATGAGATAATGATAAACTCAATTTCTACCATGGGAGCAAAGAATGTAGACAGATTTTCCAAACCTCACAAATATATGTATCTCGACGAAATAAAATAGACACAATAATAGCATTGCATTTGGAAGCCAAAACATACCTCGGGTGGAGCGTGATGTGGCGATAGGAATTGGATTGGGGTCTCTTCGTTCAGTCACGCCACCAATTGAAAAATCAGGTGCAGTCTTAAATTCATTCATCTGCATATTTTTTTTTTTTTTTTTGAGAAAAGAAGCCAAGAAAAAAGGAATAGACAAAAATGATAAAAATTGATCCAAGATAATTGTGAAATGGAAAGATAAAATAAGACAAATGAATGATATGAAGTCCATGCATACCCAACTGGGTCTAGTTCCGTAGGGACCATCCAATCCGATGTGAGCCACATGCTTAACATCTGTCGGATTCCCAATTTCCATCTCTCGCTCCTTTACAACTACATCACCCACTTCCCAACTTAGCCCCCATAAAATTTAAAGCAGTCAAAAATTAATTAATACATTGGAGTATACAAAGAAAGATTACCAAAAATTTGGGAAATGTATTTGAAACCTTTGTATATTCCTTTAATCTTTGCTCCCATGGTTGGATCACAAGCTCAGTGATTCCGTATAAGAATGACACGATGTGAAAGCACAAAATGATTTTTTTTAGGAGGAAATGCTTTTTCCTGCCACAAAATGGGTGCACTGAGATGAAATGATTAAAAAATAATGGTAGAGCATTGTAAGGGAAGATCGGATGAGGATGAGCGTTTCCAAAACGACAACATGGTACCTCAATAAGAATATAATAATGATAAAGGCACTAGAGAAAACGTTGAAATGGACAAGCAGGTTTTCCTCCAACTAGAGCGAGAGCTATTAATGTTGTAGGCTCCATTCTGAAACTTGTTTAGCAAAATCTCTGTTTTCCTTATTTTACAGGAAAATCAAAATGGCACGCTAAATTCAGGAAAGACTTAAAAATTAAAATGTGGGTTGAGTTGAAACAGATATTAGAGGGTTGGTTTCTAAGGAGGAGAATAGAAGGTGGGGATCCACGAAAACACATAGTAAAGGAAAGCATGAGGTAGGAGTAGGACAAAGATTAATTTAATAATTGGCTAATGATGCTGAGGTGTCCATTAACACACTGATGTATGCATTTATTATATATTTATATGAAATTAATGTTGTTGCCTTAAAACGTGGCTATTTCATTTATATTGTTTTTAAAATGTCATAAAATTCAACGCACAGAAGATAGAATTTGTAACTTTTCATATAATATATAAAACTACAACCATTAATATATAAAAATAATATAAAGTTTTAATTATTTAATTTAATTTAAAATGGGCATAATTTATTTTATTTTGTAAATTTATAAATTATTTATATAATTTAATAATACATTTTTTTATTATTAAATATTATTATTTTAATTTAAATTAAATATAGTTAATGTACATTTGTTAATGTAGTTAAGTATTTACTTTTTAAATTAAAATAATAAAGATTAAATATATTAAAATTTGACGTATTAATACAAGCATAATATTATATATAATGTATATTTTATATTATAAACTAAATAAATTTCTTTGATTAGTAATTATAATTCTTCCATTTGTAAAAAAGTAAAAGGTTACAATTTAGCCAAATTTAAATATAACTAAACTAGGCTAAAACCGCCAATTTAAAAAAACAGCCACGCATCCCGTTCTTTCTTTCCCTCTTCTGTATTCAATGTAAAATGTTGTAGTTGTCTAAGATTGTAATTACTAATTAGTGAGTCATTTATTAGTCACATGGTGCTTCACATTTCGAAAGGAAGTGTCCCCAAACATCAACATACACTAATTTTACGAATAAAAATTATTTTTATGCGCTCACAATAAAATATTCTCAAAATATATAATTTTATAATTCATTAGGAATCAATACTATTTTTAGTTTTATTGTTTTTACAGATTAAGTAATAAAACATTAACAATTAGAAAGTAACAAAATTATGATAAAATAATAGTTAATGATATTTTTATTATGTGTGGTTATTTTTCATTAATTGTAACCAATATATATAGTTAAATATGTTCTAACTATTTGTTAATAATTAATCATATTTTAATTGATATTTATTTTATAATTTTTTAAAATTAATTAAATGAAAATAAATTTTTAAAATGAAAATTTTTAGATAATATGTATTTACTAAAATATATTATTAGTTAAGTATAAAAAAGAAAAATAAATAAATATTAACCTAATGTTTTTACATTAAAATACGTATAAAAAGAATATAAGGTAATAATTATGAATAAGTTCAAATACATTATATTTTAATTTGTTATATTTTGAATAAAATAAACCAATTTTTTTATATAAACATTTTCTCAATCTACAAAATATTTTGTTAATTTTATTAATAAATAAATAAAAATAAAAATAAAATGTAATTACTATTTTCACTTATTTATAAATTTTGATAATTTTATTCTTTATTTTATACACTTTAGCTTAAAAGCATTAGATTAGGAGAATTTTATACGTATAGTGTAAAAATATTAGGTTATCTTGTGCTCTTTATTTTTGTTCTTTTTATATAATGTAATTTTATTAAAGTTAGAAGAAAAAATATGTATTTTATTTGTTATTTAAATCATAAATAGAAATGTAGAAAAATTAATTTGTGAATAATTTTATAATTAAAGTAAAAAATTAAATTAATCAAGCAATCAATTAAACCAAATCAAATTGATTAATTATTCTATATATATATAATTGAATTGATTGTTTAGATTTAGTATAAAGTTAAGATTTCGTATAAATTTAAAGATTTACCTATGGTGTTAATGAATTTTATCCATACATCATATCTTTATATACAGAGAGAAAGACATGGTTAGGATTCGATGACACTATATATTAAAATCAGTCAAATTATATTTTTATTAATTTTTATGAAATACAAATTAAATTAATACAACTATTAAATTATGTGATATTATTTTCATAATTATATATATTAAAATTTGCATAACATCCTATTGTTCTTTTACAAATAACACATGAAGATTTAAATAATAAAAATTTTGAGTTTTTAAAATAAGATCTTAATTTAAATTAGTTTGAATTCATCCTATTTTTTTTAATATTAGGTTTGTCATATTAAAATAAAATTACACTCCTTTCAATATTGAAACTTTCCTATCCTTTGTACCAAGCACTTTCAAGATTATGCGCTAGTATCATAGGAGTTTTTAAGAAAAATTTCAATTAAGCTTCACAAGTCTCTCCACCCCTTTTTAATTTGTAAAACTTGTCTTACTCTCTTTGCAACTCCATTGTTGTAAGTTTGAAGCTCCTTTACTAAGGAAATTATTTCAATGTGTGATTTGCGATATTAATATTATTTTTTTATGATTTAATCAAGTTGATGATGCTATATAATGATGATCTGGATTGTTTTTAAAAGATTTCATATTGTATTAAATGTTGTTGATGCAAAAACCACGTATTTTGGAACTAATGTGTGCTCATGCTGAGCGAGTATAGCCACTTGCTCAACAAGACTCATTTTCTGGAAAAATTATTGTCTTCATTGAGTGAAATCTTGTGTTAGCTAAGTGAGTATTCATAGGATTCATAGAAAACACAAAAATACTCATTTTTATTGAGTGAGACCTAGATCTTGCCTAGCACCTTGCGAATAATACTTAAAATATGAAAATTTTCCTTGTCGTTGAGCGATCCTTTGTGCTTACAAAACGAGTGTTATATGAACATAATGAATGATGATTCATATAAACCCAAAAATCCCATAGTTTCGCTGAATGAGAGTTATGTCTCGCTAAGTGTTGGAGGTATTATAAATATCTGATAAGATATGCTAGGTAACTCATTAAGAGGTTACAAATATCTAAATATCTCATTAGATTAAGGGGTTATAAGTATTTAAATATCTCATTAGGAGATCGTTAATATCATAGTTTACCTACAATGATTATTTTTATTTTTCTATTATTCATATTATCTTTAAACAGTCTTTATCCTATAAAAGGGAGATTAGAAATTATATTATTCAATTCAGTTAATATAAAGTTTCTTTTACATTCAATACTAAGTGAGGATCTCAAAATCACAAAAAACCATTAAATTGTTGAGCAAGTCATCCACTCGCTGAGCAAAGACTGAGAACTTTGAAAATCTAGTTTACTTGTAGGAATTCATTGTGGGAAGCCTAATCTCGCTAAATTAAGATGGAAACTTGAGATGGAAAATTCTCTACAACTTGATTCACTAGGCAAATCCAGAATTCATTGACCAAATCTTAAAGCAGGACTTTCTAAAGTTCACCATGTTAGACGAAGCAATTGCTTTGTTATGCAAGCAAAATGTGTGACTTGCTAAGCAAGAAAAAAAATTCACTTAGCAAGTAAGTCAACTTAAGGAAGTCAATACCTTATACAAGAAGATTCGTTGGATGAGAAAGATATACTTGTTGAATGAGATAGAAGACTATCGTGAGGAACTTCGTTGAGTAAACTCACTAGCTTGCTAGGAAAAAATGGAAGAACTTTAAGACTTAGGGGATTCCTTTACTTAAAACTAGATGTTGATTTTCTTCTAAAGCCAAGAAGGATAAAGGTAAATTGTTTTCAAAACTTCAAGAGAAACATTCAAAAACCTTGATCTATAAAACTTATGATTTTTCTTATGAGGTCAAGATAAAGTTAGAAAGTGACTTTGGATTGAGATGATATATCTATGTCTTTGTGTGACATACTAAGTATGCGAGTTAGCAGTTTCATACTATGTTGTTAGTAAGTACGTAAGTTTGGTTGATTGTCTAGACTGTGCCTCCAAGTCTAGTTCTAGATAAGAAATGTACAACATTGAGTTCTTGGAGATAGAGAGACAAGTGATTTCACAAGGGTTCAAGGTCATTGTAAATCTTATGTCACAGTAAGTCACTACCCATGCATGCATGTCTATCTTGACAACCCGCTCAACTTATCCATATATTAGGTTTTGGTGTTTCCCCTAATGGTTCTTTGCCACGTGTCATGTTCTGATGACTTAGTTGTCATAAATATTATATTAAGAAAAAAGTATTTGACTAATCGCTTGAAAATTAGAGTTTATATAGAGTAGAACTCGTCTTGTCTATTGAATAAAAATTTGAAATAGACAACGTATCTTTATGTCTTGCTCACATCATGCATGTTTAGAATTTCAAAATATTTTATAATTATAAACACTCCTACACTTCATAAGATTACCTCAACACTACGCTTAATAATCTAAGAGTGACTCACCCTTTTGTTAAAAGGCATCCTTAGAATATATATAAATAAAGGATTTGAGTCCTATAAGTAAACAAGATGCAAAACCACTAGGTAAAGTACATATTTTTACATATTCTTATTCTATTCACTTAAATATTTACTTACACATATGAGGGTCTGTGAAGGTTTCTCCATTTTATTTTTGCAATTGGACTTGATTAGAACATTTAGAATTATAAATAATTGATATTGATAATTATATTTATTTAATATAATAATAGGGAATTCATTTTGTAATGATTTAAAATTAATTTAAGAATTTAATGATATTGATTTTACATTAAAACATCTATTGGTCATATAAAAGTGATAATATTTTTTAAAAAATTATAATTATATATATATTACTTTTCTACATCTTTTTAACAGAATATTTTAACAAAATTATTAAATTGTTACAATAAAATATTTATAAGTTTTATTATCTTCAATATCATTCTTACAAATTTCAATAAAAAATATTTTAATGGTATTCATCTATTTTTATTTCTAAAATTTTAATTAATAGTATATTATAATTTTATATGTCAAAGTTTTTAAAAAATATATAAGATAATATATTAAATAAAAATCTTATATAACATACATATAATGGGATAATGTTTCAAACTTTAAATGTTTAATTGATGCCAAATTATTTGATTGAATAAAAAATATTTTTTAACAAAGAACTAAAAATTATTCAAAGTTAGTTACACAATATATTGATAAATATTATATTTACTTAACTATTAATGTTTGAAAACACATAGTCATATGATACTACTAAGAATTTTAAACAACTCAGATGAATTGATAAATAAATCATATGTTCGTTATTAAAAATCATGTGTATGTATTACATTGTAAAAACTAATAAAGTGAAATCATAAGAAAATAAATAAATTTTACCACACATGTAATTTAAATTATTACCAATAATTAAATACGTGAATGTACTAAAAATATTTGCTACATATTTAGATAATATCTAATTAATCTATGTCCTATGTATTTAGTATATAAGTTAAAGGAGACTAAATAAACACTCCAAAAATACTTAACTATAAGTTATTAATAAATTTTATCTATGAAAGAAATGAAAATTATTTAAATTTTATTTATAACATGTTATAAATTTTCAATTTAAAATATGGTGTAAAATATTCATTCTAAACTAAATAGTAATTCTAAGTTTTTTAACAATTGTGTTATAATTATTGATACTCTTCCGACTTATCTTAACAATTTATATATTTATAAATAAAACATTTTCTCATTATAAATATATATTATTTTATATTTTATACACAAATTGTCTTTTTCATTGATTTGAATTTAATTGTACCATGGGTTAATATATACTAAACTTAAATGCATAGACAATGTGCATAGTGCATAATTAGCTATCAATTCATAAATATATAATAAAACAAAGACTCAGACAAATTTATTTTTAATATAAGATACAATACATGGTTACTACAAGGCTTTTGAAATTTCGAATGAACAAAATTTTTAAACCTCGCTCTACAATATAGTACAAGACTTTTATTTAATATTAGACGAAGCCCAGAGGAGCAACAAGCATATGCTTGCTCTGTAAAGCCCATATCTAAAGGGACTCTATGTAGTTCACTCCTTTGTTAGCCAACCATACATCACCTTGGATGAACTGTTTTACTGTAAACTTCATGGCATCTGCAGTTGTGAGGATATGGAAACCAGTCCAATTCACTCTCCCACCAAGACCGGCACCTGGTCCACGGTTCGAGTATTCTCCATAATACAACGTTTCCAAATAGTCCTTATGTTGGTCATCCCACTCTGACCATCCTTTTGGATCAATATGGTTGCTTAGCAATGATTGCATGACAACAGTTCTCGAGTATTTCTGCCATGGGCGGCCCAGATAAGTTTTAATGGATTTCATTACTGGCTTAAGATCCGTGGCTGGTATTATGTTACATTGTTGAATCGAAGTTCCTGTGTTTTGGTTTGGATTTGTTCGTCCTTGAGCCGTGACCATATTGTTTTGATAACTCAAGGGCTTTCGGGCAACCAACTTGCACTTCTGTAACACAACAGCTGCGTTTCCGAATATGAAGTCAACGGTGCCACTGATGAAGGAGTCACGGTAGAATTGCCTGTTAGAATGAGCATAGAGAGTGTCTTGACATGCGGCGATTTTGCAGCGGTTTATGATAGCCTGATCAGCCCCGACGCGGAGAGCCACTGCTTGTTCCTTGATTGAACCTGCTGTGTTTCTGAATTGGATGTCCTGGGCTATAAACCCATCCCCAACCGCCGCTGCAAAGCCACATTATCATTTAGTTAAGTTACACAATCCCCAAAACTCACTCCTAATACACAATAGGACATTTGTGAAGTGAGTACAGAAAGATTCTTACCAACGGTGGCAGTCTGAAAGGTACCCGTTCCGTCCGCGCGATTCAAACTCCCAGAGATTATAGTTTCATTCATACCATCACCCACCAGCATCACATTCTTCTTCTGACTGCTAATTTCAACATGCTCATTATATGTTCCGTTTTTTATATAGATAATGTACCTTTTATTGCTCTTATTGGGTACAGATTCCACGGCTTCAGCCACAGTCATGTAGTTGCCAGTCCCATCCGTAGCCACCACAACATTGGGTTTGATATCCTTGGCCGTAGACTCCAAAAGCTTTCTATCCTTGCTTGTCACCCACGAGGGAAAATCCATATTTAAATTCTCACCGATGATATTGTCAACCTTTGGAGGTAAAGCAGCAACAAACAAGGCCAAAGAGGTTCCTGCTCTGGATATCAAGTCCTGAAGCTCTGCTTCCATAAGGGACCGAGCTGGTCCCTCCAATCCATCCAAGCAAGTTTCATGGTTAGTAAGCACAGTACTTAGCCATGTATGTGCATCTTCCTGTGACTCAATGGTTTGTTTTGTTAGAGCCACCATTGAGTCCCAAATTCTTTCCATGGACATGTCCATCAGCTCCACACAGTCTCGCAAAGCTGCTTCCGCCCTCGGACTGTTGATCCTATTTTTGATAGTGTTAGCTGTGTTCATAGCCCTCTCTATGTGTGAGGTGGATTTCATTAAGAAGGACCGTAGCAAATTGAACTCGTTATCCTTTGTGGTGGTCAATACTGGAGCTTGAGCTACTTCTGAGACATGCGCCATGCAGGATGCAGTATCAAGTGCATGACGACAAACATGGTAAGAGGATGAGAGGTTGAAGAAGGAAGTGGGTTTGATGAAATATGAAGCAATAAGAGCGGATGAGCTTAGGACAGCTACAGAGAGAATTAACCAGATAGTTTTGGAAACGGATTTTCGAGGCTTGTCTAGCAGAGATTGTTGGGAAGCCATACTTCTCAAAGTTACTCTTGCTGATATGTGTCTCTTAGTTATGTTTATATAGACCAATAAATTCTTCACGGATGCATGAGAGTTATTCAAATTAAGCAAAATAAGAGAGTTAATAATCACATGTCATCCACTACCAGTACAATATGAACTAACTGCATGGTGCAAAAGTTATTCAAATGCAAGTGAAAGTGTTCTATAGGTTGAAAAAGTTCAAATCTATGAAAATAAAGACATGTTTGGCAGAAATTTATAATTTTTTTTAATCATGTGAATTTTATATTTTAAATATTATATCAGTTATTTATTTAAAATGATTATAATATTAAATGATTAAATTAAGTAATAAAAAAGATTTCTTAAAAAGCTTGATATGAGTTCAATGAGTGGATACCCATATTGACTCGTTAAGGATAATGGAAATCCTTCATATAGGCTCACACATCAGAAAAGGTTATGATTCTTAATACACTAAACCAAAGTACATTTTTTATTCTTCCCATCAGAAAAGAGAAGTAAAGGTCCCCAGAAGAAATTAAGGTGATTTGGTTGAGGAAGACCACAAACCAACGGTTCTCAATCAGATAGATAACACTGAAGATTCTGCTGTGATTTCCTAGAACAAAATGGATCTAAGTATTTAGTTGTTTATACACTCTTATTTACAGCTTTGATGATCTAGACTATAAAAAATCTAAAGATAGATTATTATTTCCACCCATGTTCATATAACACAATTACAATTTTTTTTAATAAAAACTGTGCGGAGAGAAACTTCACCCATTTGTATAACACATTCTAACGTGTTTTTATTAGGAAAAACCTCCTTGGGTTAACACATGTACAACCGTACAACTTTTCGTACCATTTGGATATTTTAAGGTAGGGTTTGGCTACAGAATTTCGCTGCCACTTGTATGAACTGAATTCACAACGGCCAGAAAAAAATACGCAATTACGCAGTCTGAAAAGTTGTGTAGGCCGATAACTGAATTCACAACATACATATGACATTGACTCTACTTAGCGTGATAAAAATATTAAAAATAAAAAATAAGAAAAGTTGTGAAAATATTAAAATTGCATTATTATTATGCTTTTGAAAGTTAAGGTTAAGTGTATAATGTGGCCTAGGATAAAAGTATAAAACTCCTTTTTTTTTTTTTTTTTCTCTACTTTCATTTTTATTTTAAATATCGTCATTAATCACATGTAATTTTGTTTATTTTTTTAATTTTAATTTTTTACTTATTCCATAAACCTATGAATCCATCCTATCAAATCAAATAATTTAAAACTTATTTAGGGGAATTTTTTAGTTGTGTGTTTGTTCAAAAGGTTTTTAATTTTTAAAAATTAATTTTAGTTTTTTTTAACTCATTTTAAAATTTTTTTATCATATTATAATTTGTTTAATGATGTATTTATGCGATGATACAGGTGACAACCAAGATAATGATGCTAATAATAATAGTGGTAATAGTAATAATGTTAATGATGATACTGAAAATGATAATGACCATGTGAATAGAAGTAGTGATAGCAATCCGGTGATGACAACGTCAAATTATATCAATACGAATAGGATAGTAGAGGTGGAATGATAAAACAAAAAAAAGTTATTATCAAATATAGAAATATAATAAAAATATATTTAAAAAAAACTAACAAAATCAAATTCACAAAAAAATGAAAATAAATATAAAATAATTTAAAATTAAGTTACTCTACTTTAACTAAATATGTTTTATTTGTAAAATCACATTTGAAAAATAAATCCGGACCATTCCAATCGAAGTCTTATTTATTTTATTATTAATCAAAAAGTTGTATACAACTACAACAATCTTCACAAATTAAGAAAATTTGTAAGTATTTTCAATATCTTTTAAATTAAAATTGGAGCATATTTATCATTTGTATTCAGTTTTATAATCTATTTAAATAATAGAAAATTGAAAAATAAAATAATCAAAGACAAACAGCTGTGTTTAGTGTGGCTTAATCCACGAACAGTAATGTTAGTATTGTACGATACATTCTCCTCGGATATTCTTAGATAGTGTGCTTGGACGAGAAGGAAGAAAATTAAAAAAAAAAATCGATATATTATTTATGGTGAAGAAGAAAGAAAAATATATAAAAAAAAAAGTTAATTTAAAAAAATATATTTTATTTTCTTCTTTTATTTATTTATTTTTTGTCATTTTCTTTTCTTCGTTTCAAACCAACCACTGAAGCCTTTTCTTGCAATGATATTTGTATTGATTAAAGAAAAAAGAATTTTAAAATTTTCTAATATGTTATTTTGGGTCAATTTAAATTTTAGTTATTCTTTTCTTCTCAGGTTTTCTGATAAATCTATGAGAAATTATTGCACGGCACACATTTTTCATTCACGATTTCCACGTGTGCGGGCGATTGTGATTATCATTGGTGCGATCTTTTTCATCCACTATCCTTGTTTGGTGTGTGTCATTCATCCCCTATCTTCCCATAGGTGTCCTTTTGTGCACATGGGCATGACTGGGTTCAGATTTCGCTCTTCATGATTTTATAAAAGGCCCAATAATTTTTTTTTATTTTATCTCATTTTTGTTGAATTTTATTCTGTTTAAAAAATCTATTTTATATTAATTTTAATTCACTTAAATCTTTCTAAATAAATTATATTTTAATTTAAATAATAAATAAAACTAATAAATAAAAATTATAATAGTAACAAATTTAATTATTTTATTTTATTTAATAAATATATTTTAATTATTATTATTATTTAACTATTAAAATAATTCATTATATTTTTAATAATTATAAAAAACAAAGTATAAAATTAAAATCCTAAATTTAATATATAAGTGATAGATTCAAAATGGATGAGAGATAGTTACTTACATCTTCGCATCATCCGATCTCTTTTTCTTAGATTAAGAAAAACTCAATCAGACTTTTAGTATGTTTGAAATAGGTTAGATATTATAATCATCAACGTAATTAATAGTTATTTTTATGTTACTTTCAATGTAATTTTGTGTGAATCTTGGATCAGAAACTAAACATGCACTTTAATTACTGAATTTTTTTCGGTGAAAGTAAAAATAAAGTCCTAGAGGTATTCATGGGTGGAATTTAATTGTGATGTCAATACGAAGCGTACTTGTTGATCAAGAATTTTAGGACATTACTTAAAATACTAATAAATAAAGTTATTGAAAAGATGATGAGGTTATATTAAAAAAAGTTAAATTAATACTTAAATCTCTATAATTTTGTTAAGATTTTAATTAGGTCTATATCTACATATACTTTAAAAAAATTTATAATTTTAAAAATTATGTAATTAAATTTAATACTTATTGATATCATTATAATTTCCTTAGTTTAGATTGATTTGATAATATAATATGATAATTAGTTTTTTTATTATGTTAACATGATATCTTAATGTGTTAATTTTTTATTTTTTTATTTTTTTTAAATATTTTTAAAACATTAATTTTAACTGTTAATAAAAATATATAAAATAAATTTTTTTCATCCTTTTCATCTTTCTCAAAAGTTCAAGCAGATACTACATTTTATATGGTACATACAATCTCAAAATTTAAAATATACTCATCTTCTTAATCATATATAATGAATGCTTGAATTAATTAGTATTTAAAAAATTCTTAATCCCGTTATTTATAAAATAGTGACAATAATTATATAAAAATTTATACTTTTGGATCATGAAATATTATAAGAAGAATATAAATATTTGAAAAAAATTAATTTAAAATTAATCTTATTTTTTTATATAATTTTTATAGTAAAACATGAAAATATTTTAAAAAAAACTAGTTAACTGTCTAATGAAAAATTATATTTATAAAATAAAAAGATACCGTATAAAATTAATTTAATTTAGATAACATTATTTTGATGATGATAAAATATTAAAAATAAAATTATTGAAAATTTTAATATTTTAAAATGTCAAAAATTAGTTTAACTAATAAAAATTAAAATAATTTTCAATTTATTTATATTTTAATATTATTTTGTAATATATATATATATATGGTTCAAGAGTGTTTGACCGGCTTCTCCTTTTTAGAAAAAAAAATCAACAAAAAATTTTGGGCCAAATACTACTTTATAATTCAATAAATTAATTTACCAAGTTTTTCGGTTACTAATTATCTAGCTATCAATTAGTTTTTTAATTTTTAACTAAATTTTAGAGAAAAAAAAATACGGATTGATATAGATGTTGTGTGCTTATCTTTTTACTATTTCTAATTAAATTGTTTGTGATATTTTCTATTAAAGTCAAGATTAATATTCAAACAGACAAACAAGGTACAAGCGTACACTTAACACCTTAAGTGCACACCCTGGAAAGCTTAATTACAAGAGCTAGGAGGTACAAATAATTGTAGTCATATCCTCCTTTTTCATTAATTGACTTTTTCTTATATGTATTTGTCCCAACTACTTTTTCTACTTAAAAACTATTTTAAAAATTAAGAAATTAAATAAATAAGTAAAATTTATTATTTTATATAGCTTACTGTTCTTTTTAAATTAAAAGTTGTTTGATAAAAAGATTAAAAGCTTCAATTTTATTTAAAATAGTTATTTCTTTTAATAATAAAATGGTATACTTATAAAATAAAAATATTATATAAAATTAATTTAATTTGTATGAAAATACTTTGGTGGATAAAATTCATTTTAATTATAAACATTAAAAACATAAAAATAATAAAATTCAACATGAAGATAAGTGCAACGAGAAGTTAATCAACATTCATAGTAAAAAATGAAAATGATTTTAAAAGTTTTTTCTTAAAAAAATAGTTATCTGTCTAATAAAAAATATATTTATAAAATAAAAAATATCTTATAAAACTAATTTAATTTATATAAAATTTTTTTGGTGATAAAAATATTAATCTCACCAATAAAAGATAATAAAATTATTAAAATAAAGTTATTAAAATTTTTAATATTAGTTTAATTAATACAAGTTATTTTAAAATTAAATTTCAAAAAATATATATATATATATATATATATATATATATATATATATATATATATATATATATATATATATATATATATATATATATATATATATATATATATATATATATATATATATATATATATATATGTATGTGACATAAAAAAACAAAACAGATAAACAGCTACTTACAAGATTGAATGGCGGTAGTTTGTTTCAAAAATTCCGCACAAGTTAAAGAAAAGTTCCTCCAAATAGTTTTTTAAAAATTCTTTCTTCTCAAGATTTCTTCATAAAAATAAACTGTTTATAATTCTAAGAACTTTTATTAAAATAGTGTTTGAGCCAACTTTTCATTTTAAGTGGAAAAAAGGTAAAAAAAAAAAAAAACTCAATCATTTGTCTTAAAATAAATATATTTGACGAACAAAAATTATTTCCCACAATGATCTCCCACCCTGATTTCCATCATAAGTTCAACACTAGTTATAGTTACGAATGTATATTTGTTTTTTCTTCTATATTATTTTAATTTATATTTTACTTATTATTATATCACATTATATCTATTATTTCATTTTTCTATCTTGTTCTTATTTGAAAATTAACATGATATCCTTAGAAATAAAAAAAGTTATAGTCTTGGCCCGATAGTTGAATGAGTTTGAACAAATCAATAAATAAATTAGAGAAAGGGAAAAAGAGTATCTTATCAAAACTTTTGAATTACGAAAATGAAGATGATACAATGGAACTATATCTTAATCATTTAAAAATAGTCAATAATAAGTTTCAACACAAATTAATTATTATTGACAAAACTCAATGATTACTTCCTATCTATAACATAATAATAATAAAACTTTTAAAATAATATAAAATTTCAATTTTTATTTTATCTCTCGACTTCTTGGTTCTAATCCTCCAAATGAGTAGAAATAATAAAAATATGTTGAATCCATTCAATTCGATAAATGAGTTGAGTCGAATAAGAATTTTCAACTTTAATAATGAATTCAACAAGTTCAGTCGGTTTCTTTTCTTTTTTTTCTAATCTTGTATCTATTATTACTACTCACCAAGACTTATTCATGATTATAGTTTTTTTTCGTTATTGATTAATTTTAGATTTATTGGTGTCAATAAATTAAAATATCAATGTTTCTTATTTCACCTTTTAAGATACATGCATGTGATGTTTCATAAATTTAAATATTTTTATGAATGAATTAATAATTATTATAATTGTTAGGAAGATTTATATATTTTCTATTTTAAATTTATTTCGTGTCATAAACTACAATTTTATAACATTTTTTTAATTACAGCGGATCAATCCGACCTAATACATAATTTATCTAAAATCAGATTAAGTTGGGCTTAATAACTCGTTCTCAAAAAAAATTTAATATAATCCAATCTCTTTTTTACCTGATTAAAAAAAATGATTTATCAAAATCAAACATGTAAAAAAATTACAATAATCACGCGTCTTAATCAACTGGACTATATATCTATTGTTTTATTCTTTTACAAACTAGTTGCAAGCTTTTACTTTTCGTACTAAATGGATGATATACCATACGGTTGCCTCCAGAATTTCAGTGCCACGTATATAAGCCAACAAGCAATATTATTACGCAAAGATAAAGGGATAATCTCTTACCACATTTTGAATAGATTTGAGTGGTAACCGACAAGAAAAGAAAAATAGAACGTGAAAAATTAATAAATACAATAATTGAAATAATAGAAAAATAGAAAGATAGAAAACATTAAAGATTAAAATGAGATAAAATAAATAAATATATATTTATAAGAGAAAAATATATCAGTACAAAATATTTATTTTATAATGCTGTTCAATAATAAAAGTTACAATAAATATAATTTATAATTAATTGATAGTATTTTACTCATACCTATTAAACCCTATTTATAATAACTTAAAATTTAAATATACACTTAATTTTGAAGTGTGACAAGGTAGAAGGAAGAGAGTGAAATAACGATAAAAGAAAAAGTAAAAGTAAAGAAAGGAAGAAAGTAACATATATATACTGAGAGAAAAAAAAAAAAGTAATAAAAAATATTTATAAGACGATACATAATAAGGATATGGATCGTATTTTTTTATTAAAAATGTTTACTTTTTTATTACTACTATTACATTTGAATTTTAATTAGTTTGTTATGTCGTGAGAACTAACTCTTTTCACTGAAATAACTATTTTAGTTACTTTTATAATTTGTATAAATGAGGAGGAAAGTAGAAATTATAAAAATATAAACAAATATTGATATATTTGTATTAATTAAAGAAAAATAATATTTTTTTAAAAACAAGATTTAAAATTTGTTCTTCTCTTGTTTTTCTTCAATTTCAATTTTTCTTTCTTTTCTCATTTTCTTTCCTATAAATAAATATAAAATTAATATACATGTTGTAATATAACTAACTTTAATTAAAGACAACGCTGCATATAAATTTATAAGTACCAACAGTACATTACTTTCAGACAAACTGAATTCAATTAAGATATTTAAGTAATGTTTTCAAATTTTATAAATAAAAAAAATATAATTAAGTATAAAGAATAAAAATTTATTAAAAATGATTAACTAGATTTAAAAAAATAATCATAAATAAAATTAATGAATAGTAAATACTTCAAATTTATTACCAAGCGCAGAAAAAATTATGAGTCATTTTTATTGCTGGAGATATTCATGATTTCTGTTGTCGGTGTCACTGTGATTATTGTGAGCAACAATTTCCAATAAATTTTAAATAAATAAAAAAGTTTATTCAAAATAAATATATTGTTAAAAGAAAATTATCCGCATCCTGTGGTGCAGACGTGCAGCATTATCTCTTTTGTGTTCATGTGGGACCTACCTTTTTTTTTGTCATGTACCTTATTATCATTATTATATTTGCTTTCCAATACAAATTTGAAAGTGATGGTTTTTGTTTCCTAATTTAAAAAGACATAGCTCACTTTTAGTCTTTATCAAGAGGATTAAAATATACAAAATAAAGAATAAAAAAGTGTTAAGTTTCAAACTAGAAGCATTTTTATATATTTTTAATTATTATTATTATTATTATTATTATTATTATTATTAATTTTAAAATTTATCTTCTCTTTATATTTCTCTTCCTCGCTTGTCTCACAGCTCATAAATAGGTACGAGTAAAATATTATTTTAGATATTATTTCTACGAGAAATATTAACAATATTTTCTATTATATTTTTTATTATCAATTAAAGTTTATTAAAATTACAAATTCATACATTTTATTTTTATTTAATATTTAAAATATTATTTTTAGAATATTGTCTCCAAGAAAATATTAATTATATACATTTTAATATATTTTTTACTTTTAATTGAAAAATTTTAAAAACAAAAGAAACTTATCTCATTTCTTATCTCATGTCATTTTATAATTTTTAATAAATATTAGTTAAATATAAAACATATATTTGAGAATATGTTAGTGACAGTATTGTTTTCCGTAAATTTGACATATTGATATATAAAAACATGTAATTATATTATTATAAATATTATTTTCAATAGTATTATAGTTTTCAATTATTATTTTAGTTTAAAAAAAAGAAAACACACCCATAAAAATTAAAATGATTTGGCTATAATTATAAACAACATCTCAGCTATCCCTCGTGCCTTTTTTTTATGATTGATGATTAAAATTAGTTTTTTGATGATTAGCTATCTCTCATTTATTAAAAGTATTTTAAAATAAGTTTAAAATATGGTTAAAAATCTTCTACACTGATTTATTAAATATGAAAATGATAAAATATATTTTACATGTATTGTTCACGTGCTTACCAACTTTTGTATAGTTGTATGCATATCATTCACCAACTTGTGGCTTTCTGATTTCGATCATGTCTTTGGACGAGCATCACATGGGTAGGGCAGGGAATATATGCCTTTTGCAAGCATAGCCATACAGGCACGGATGTGAACAGTGTGTGGGGGCAATTAACCCCACTAAAATTATATATATATATATATATTACTTTTTTTCTGCATTTAAAATATAAAATAAAAAAAGTTAGTTCATAGCATAAATGTCACCCTTATAAATCTATTTTTAGTCTTATTTTTTAATTTTTCAACTAGACATTTTTAGAATGAATTGTTTATGTACATTTACAAACTTGTTTTAATTACCTAAAATAATTATCTTTCAACCATTTCGAAATGCTTATTTATATATATACATTAATTTAAATAATTAAAGTAATTATGTCATATATTTTTTAAAATGTATAACTATTATAATTATTAAATATATATAATTAAGATAATTGTCTATATATATAATTTATTTTTATTAAATATAATTCTTAATGCGGGGATATTTTATATTTTTTATTGATAAAAATACATAATTATATTAGTTGTGATAATTATGAAATATATATATATTGTATGTATGTATTGTGATTTGACTAGTGTATATATTATAATTAAGGTTTTAATAAAATTTATCTTAAGCAAAGTTAATTAGATTATTTTAAATTGATCGAATAATTAAAGTAATTAATGTTATTATCAATTATAAATAATTAAGTTAATTATATGCAAATATTATATATATATATATATATATATATATATATATATATATATATATATATATATTTTTTTTTTTAATATTATATATTTATTGATATACAATATTAAATATTTAATGTTATCAATTATATATAATTCTAAATAATTAATTAAATTGTAATTTATTCACAATAATTTAAATATCAATATGTTTTCTGGTAAAATATTTAATATCTCTATGGTATGTTTTTACTCTATGTTTTAAATATTACTAAACTTTTATTTAGATACGATGTTAGTATCCTTTGACATAAAATATTCTTTTTTTTATGGCATATTTTTATTCTGTTATTTTTTATTCATATTTCCTCTTTTACTCTTTTCGTTTTTATTTATTCTTTTATTTATCTATTTTATAGGATTTTGTCACTATCTATTTTTAAGTAGTTATAAGCAACTCTCGTAATTATTATTGGTCTATTGGTTTTATGATTATTTTTTTCATATTTATTTATTTATTATTATCATTATTATTTTAAATAATAATAATATTTTTGAAATATTATTATTATTATTATTATTATTATTATTATTATTATTATTTTCGTATTATCTTTATATTATATTACATTTTGATATGACTACTTAAAATCCAATTATACAAGGTGTTACTACTGATATTAGTTAGTTATATTAGTACTAATTTTTTAAATAAATTTTATAAATAAAGCTTAAATTCTCACTCATTTATATATTTTATTGATCAATATATTAAAATATATTTTATAATTCTCTTTTATTTTATTTCTATTATGTATAACCATAATAGCTAATGTCACTTGTATTTTTCCACCCAGCATCCTACATCAGATTTCTGTTCCACAGCGTAGGCTCTCATTATTGATCCAGATAATGTGCATGCGTGTATGGGCTACATGCACCGCTGATCCAAATAGTTAAACGACTAAGAAACCAACAAACATGGCAAGAAAGGCAGAACATAAATAGCACGTTAAAATAAAACAGTAAAATAAAAAAAAAGGATGATGCACGAGTAATTCGTGGCTTCTTTCCAGCGTGATGGTGCAGAACGTTGCACAGAGTGTAAATGACAGCATGATCCTACTTTGAGAACTCATGACCTTAGCAACACCAAGGCTTATCAATTTGATTGTTTATTTTATGGACATTCATTTTCTCTCTTAAAATTCAGAACATGAAACAACAGTAAAGAGATAAGCCTATAACAGAGAAAGCATAAGCAGCTAGCATATTCATATATAGTTTAAGAAGTAATGAAGTATATATCTAGCATACCGTTGGAAATATCTATAGTTAGGTTTCTTATTTCTTATTTCTTATTTCTATTGGAGATTTCCAACTCCTAGGTTATTTATGATCTTATTTAGGTTGGAAGTTTTCTACCCTTAAGTTCTTTATAATATATTATCGTTATATTAGATCATCAAAGTTTTAAATAAGAGTGTATAAATAAATAAATACTTGGAAGATCCATTTGTCATTCTAGGAGACTGTAGCAGAATCTTTAGTATCTTCAATGATTGACAATCGTTGGTTTATGGTCTTCCTCAACCAAACCACCTTAATTCTTCATAAGACTTTCATTTCTCTTTTCTGATGGAGAGAAGAAAGAATGTATTTTCGGTTTAGTGTATTGGGGTCATAATCTTTCATGATGTGTTAGCCTACATATAGGATTCTCATTATCCCCTAACGGGTCAATTGGATATCCACTAATTAAGCTCATATCAAGTCTTATTAGAAAGTCTTTTCGATTACTTAATTGGATCACTTAAGATTATAATCACTTTAAATAAATAGTTGATATAATTGTATTTAAAATATAAAGCCTACGTGATTAAAAGAAATTATAAATTTCTAACAATCTCCCATATTTTCTTGAAACAATTATATTATTAAATTTTTTAGGCGCGCTTGTATGTTATTTAAATTTAGACTTCCTCTTAATACAATCTGGTTCATCTCGTACATTAACAATGGAACCATTGCATCTTTAATCATAATTTAAGCATGATTAAATAACGATGATCATCATATTAATATACTAAATGACATAGATCAAATATGGACGAGTGACATGAAAATTACATGCAATGTGATCTCAAACATGTCTATTTCCAATTGGTCCTTATTTTAATCTTTATGGATATCAATCCAAATTTTTGTAACATAATTACTTTATACAAGAAAACATAAGCGAGTTCGAAATATAAATATAAACCATCAACTTTATTTCTGCAGAAAATAAATAACAACAAAATTGTTCAAATTGAAACATAAAACATACAGACTCTCACTGAACTAAAGTATCCTAAGGAATAATACCCATATGAGCAGTGTACTCATGAAAGACCTTAGGTATTAGCGCTTTAGTCAATGAATCAACTAGCATAAAACTTGTTCATATATGTTCTATGAAAATTTGTTTATTCTGAACTCTTTCTTTAACAACCAGAAACTTGATGTCAATGAACTTCGACTTCGTAGAACTCTTATTGTTATTGGAGTAAATGAGTGTCGAATTATTGTCACAGTATATTTTCAATGGTCTTTCAATGTCATCGATCACCCGTAAATTAGTGACAAAGTTTCGCAGCCATATCTCTTCGTTGGATGCCTCGAAGCAAGGCACAAACTTTGCAGCCATGGTTGAAGGGGCTATAAGAGTTTGTTTAACAGACTTCCAAGAGATAGCTCCTCCAGCCAGCATGTAGATGTATCAAGATGTAGAGTGTTTTCTATCTTGACATCCTGCAAAATCGAAGTCAGAGTACCTAATAATTTCCAAATCCTCAAACTTCTGATAAGTGAGCATGTGTCCTTTTGTTCTCCTTAAGTAACGCATCACACATTTGAATGCCTTCCAATGCTGCATTCTAGGATCACTCAAATACCTGCTCAAAACTCCCACCACAAAAACAATATAGCAACAAGCACAAACTTGAGCGTACATTAGACTCCCCACTGCTAAGGCATAGGGAATCTTTTGCATCTCATTTCTTTCAAGGTCATTGTTAGGGCACTACTTGAGACTAAATTTGTCTCCCTTAGCTATCCGGGTGTTTCTTGGTTTACTATCTTTCATGTCGAATCTCTCTAAGACTTTGCTAATATAATTCTCTTGTGACAACCTTAGGATACCTTGAGAACGATCTCTCAATATCTAAATACCTAATACAAAAGAAGCTTTCCCAAGATCTTTCATCTCGAAATTCTTCGTCAAAAATCTCTTGGTTTCATGCAACAAGCATGTATCACTACTAGCAAGTAGTATATCATTGACATATAGTACCAAAAATATGTATTTACTCCTACTGAACTTGTGATATACACAATCATCAACTACATTTGCCTCGAAACCATGTGAAGTAATGACTTGATGGAACTTGTGATACCATTGACGAGAAGCCTGTTTGAGGCCATAGATGGATTTCTTTAGCTTGCATACCATAGACTTAGATTCATTTGAAACAAAGTTTTCAAGTTGCATCATATAAATCGTTTCGTCAATGTCGCCATTTAGAAATGCAGTCTTAACATCCATCTGATGTAGCTCTAAATCAAAATGAGTTACTAGTATCATTACGGTTCTAAAAGAATCCTTTGAAGATATCGGAGGAAAAAGTTTCTTTGTAGTCAATGTCTTCCTTCTCAGTAAAGCATTTAGCAACTAGATGAGTCTTATATCTCTCGATATTACCCTTAGAATCCTTTTTGGTTTTAAATATTCATTTGCAACTAATAGGTTTCACACCTTCAGGTAATTCAATGAGATCCCAAACATCATTGCCTTGCATAGACTTCAACTCATCTTTCATGGCATCAATCCATTTTTGAGAGATAGAACTTTGCATAGCTTGACAGAAGTTGATTGGATCATCTTCTGTTAAACCAATACCATCCTCATGTTCTTGGAGAAAGACAATGTAGTCATCTAGAATTGCATGTCTCCTCTCTCTAATGAATCTCCTTAACGACACTTGTTGAGGTTGTTGAGATTGCTCTATTGGTGTTTGAGGAATAGCCTCATCATAGTCTTGCCCTGGAACAATATCAGGAACAATAGTTTGAACATTGTCTCCTATTATTGAAGTTGTTTCTTGAACACTAATAGGCACAAGGACTTGACCAATGTCATTGATACATTCTTCCTCAAAGACAACATTCATTATGTTCCCTTCCTTTCCAAACTCAACTTCCTCAAGAATTCTCGCATTTCCCGTTTCAGAAAAGGATCTTGAAGTGGAATCATAAAACTTATAGCCCTGAGAGCGTTCAACATAACCAACAAAATAACAGCTAACTATTCTTGAATCTAGTTTTCTTTCATGCGGCCTATAAGGTCGTGCTTCAGCTAGACAACCCCAAATGTGAAAATGATTGATGCTTGGCTATTTGCCAGTCCAAAGTTCATATTGTTAACTACCTTAGTCGGCACCCTATTAAGGATGTGAGGTGCAGTCTTTAAAGCTTCTCCTCAAAGTGACTCTAGGTTTGCCTGACATGGTATATTGCAGAACAATTTCACACTCTCTGAGAAAAAGAGCAAAAGGTCCTAGATGTTGTTCTCCTGATCTGTCATATCTACCATAGTATTCACCACCACGATTAGATGTGACAGCTTTAATTTTCTTTCCAAGTTAAAGTTCAACTTCAGCTTTAAAAGACTTGAAAATGTTTAGGGATTGAGACTTCTCATGTATCAAATATAGGTAACCTTACCTAGAGTAATCATCTATGAACATAATAACATATTGTTGTCCATTCTATGAAGCTGTAGGAAAAGGACCACAAATATCTATATGCATTAGTTCTAAGATATCTTTAGCTCTTTCTACACCTAATTTTCTTTCATTGAGAAGACCTTTCCGCAACATCCTTAATCTTCTTCTTTTTCTTATTCTGAGAGGTCGAAGCAAAATGAGCACTTTCAGTCTTATCTCTCTGCAACCTTTCTTTCTCTTGCATGTACTGAGATATAAGTTCATTGAGAGATCATTTGTCCTTATGAATATTATAGCTCACTTTGAATTGTCCAAAGTGTGCAGGAAGTGAGACTAAAACCAAGTGCACGAGCAAGTCTTCAGCAATCTCCAACTTGAGTGATTTGAGCTTTGCTGTGAGATTAAACATCTCCATTATGTATTCTTTGATGTTTCCTTTGCCTTTATACTTCATGGTGATGAGTTTAGCTATAAGGCACATTTGATTAGAGCATTCTCATTTCTCAATTGTAACCTCTTGAAGGTTATCCATAGTAGGAATAGGTTCCTCTACTCGAAGTGCTAGATCTAAATTCATACAGCCTAGAACTATCTCTACGGCTTTCTTCCATACCTTAAAATTTGTTCCATTCAGCATTGAGATACTATTAATTTGGGCAAGTACGTTGACAACACTAGTAGCAACTGAAATAAGAAAAAAAAATGATTATAAACATATAAAGCAAGACCCAAACAAGATACCTAGCGCACCATTAATCCACAATCGTTGAATTGATAGAATTAACTACAAGTGGTACTCTTAGCCTAATAATCAAATATTGACAGTTAGTTCTGTCAAATAATAGTCTTTTGTTGGGCCAACTATTATTCACATGAAAAATAAAATTTTATAATTGTGACATATTTATTATCACATGTATGTTATTATTTGGCCAAAATGTGTCTTCCTTTGTACCGATCACAATTCACATAAATAATTTCATACATCTATGTAATTTAAATTAAATCAATTTTCATAACAGAAATTAAATTAACAATTTATTGCTTCAATTAATTTAATTTTTAAAAATGACTAGACTACCAAAATTAATGAGAAAGATTCAAAATTCATCAAATTATATAGTACTATATATATCTTTTATACCATAATTTACTTATTATTATTACAATCATATCCAAAAATAATGATAATTATTATAACCTAATCCAAAAAATATACGTTATAATAATAATTATACCCAATAATTACACATAATAAAAATAATGTAACAGATTTAATAAGACTAATAAATATTTAATATTTAAAAAAGTCTTAAGAGATTTAATAATAAAGATTTTCTGTCATTAAATGGATTTAATATTTATAAATTTTAAAAATAATAATAAAATACACATGATCACTCACTCAATGCGCCACCCATGTATCACCACGTAATCGGGAATTCAATTGAAGGATTGAAGCGCAGCGCCCGGAACTCAATTGAAGCACGAGACGTATTCCACGTAATTGCTCCATTTATCACGTCCATGTATCTTGCGGAAGCTGAACACCGAATTGAATTGAAATCGCTACGTAATCTGGAATTGCGGGGATGCTCCACGGGTACGCATCACGCCTCCATTTTCCGAAAAATAGCCGGGGAAAAACGGTGAGTAGTGGGAAAAAAAATAAAATTATCCAGCCAAAATGTAGGAAAAAATTACAATAGAACATTGTAATTCAATCGCTGGATCCACTCAATCTATGGAAAAAATTGCAATAAAATATTGCAATTCATATATACTAAAAAAATTGTAGTTTTTAAATATCAATAAAATTATAATGTATTATCTATATTACAAAATTCCATGCTAATAGTTCCCACTAAAAACACGATTTCCAAACGTGCCTGTATGATGACTCAAATCATATATAATTTGACACTACATTAATAAATCAGTATAAAACTTAATTATTTTAGAGATAATATTTATATAACATATTATTTAATTCAATTATTTTAATCTAATACCACTTGTTGGAAATATCTATATATCCTTAAGTTTTTTATTTCTTATTCTTGGTGAAGACTTCTAACCCTTAAGTTCCTTGTGATCTTATTTATATTGGAGGTTTCCTGCCCTTAAATTTCTTATAATGTATTATTATTATACTAGATCATCAAAGCTTTTAAGGATGTATAAATAAATAAATATATGAGATATTCATTTGTGGTTTTACGAGACTGCAACAGAATCTACAATATCTTCAATGATTGAAAACCGTTGTTTGTGGTCTTTCTCAATCAAATCATAATCGCTCATAGAACTTTCATTTCTCTTCTTTAATTGGGAGAACAAATAATGTATTTTCGGTTTGATGTACTGGGACCATAATCTTTCCTAATGTGTTAGCTTATATATAAAGTTCTCATTATCCCCTAACGGACCAACTTGTGTATCCACTCTTTAAGCTCATATCAAGTATTATTAAGAAGTTTTTTCGATTACTTAATTAAATCGCTTAAAATTATAATCACCTTAAATAAATAATTGATATAATTATATTTAAAATATAAAATTTGCATTATTAAAAAAATTATAAATTTCTCACACAATCAACATAGGAATTGACAGCATTTCTTATCCAACATATCATAAAGAACTTAAGAAGGAATGGTGATTACATATATAGAATAAGTTGGTAGAGGTTTCATCTCAGATTGGACCAATATAAGTTAACTGTCCAGCGAAGGAAAGGGTATGGGCTTAATTTCCACAAGAACACAAGGAAACTCTAGCATTCACCTTACCGACGCCACATGGTTGTAAGTCCTCTTCTACCATGAATTAATGCCACTCCCAATTCATATAAGACAAAACAAGTGGCTAGGTGAAAATAAATAAAATATGAAATGCTTTTTTATTAATGTACAGTGAGTTTATTTACTGTTATAGTACAATCAATAACAGTAATCATGTTTTAAATTTTTATTTTTTCATATTATTTTTCTGCTCTTTTTGTTCGGTCTCTTTTACCGTTTTTTAGAATAAAAGACGGAGAATTGAGAGTTAAGAATAAAAAATAAAAAGGGGAACCACCTTTCCTCACAAAGTATTGATGAAAAATAAAAATTAATATTTTATTATATGCATAAAATATATATATATATATATATATATATATATATATATATATATATATATATATCAATAATTAAAATTATTTATTTTAATTTAAGCAGGTGGATTAAGTTAAAAGACAAGTTTATTTTATTTTTATAGATACAATGCATTACATGGCCCCTACAAGGCCATGGAAAGTGTGTCTGAACAAATTCCAAAACCGCACTCTGCCATATAGCAAATAATTTATATTTTATTTGCATTAAAGAGCAGCCGCATGGTATAGAAACACAGAGGTGAAATTTATAAGCCTTCAATGAAGTTGACTCCGGTGTTCTTCAACCAAACATTACCTTGGATAAGTTGAGTTACTGTGAAATTGCTGGCTTCTGCTGCACTTGTGATGATATGAAAACCAGGCCAATTAACTCTATTAGTGGTACCAGCACCTGGTCCACTATTCATGTACTCTCCATAATACAAAGTTTCCAAATAGTCCTTGTGTTGGGCATCCCATTCTGCCCATCCTGTTGGGTCAATATGGCTGTCCAGAAAGGACTGCATCACAACTGTTCTTGAGAAGTTCTTCCAAGGACGACCTAGAAAAGTTTGGAAAGAGTCCACCACAGGGGCAAGATCCAAACTGGGTGTTATGTCACATTGTTGAATTGAAGTTCCAGTATTTTGGTTTGGATCAATCCGTCCTTGGGCTGTCACCATGTTCTTCTGGTTAGTCATGGGCTTTCGGGCCACCAGCTTGCAGTTCTGGAAAACAACAGCTGCATTTCCAAAGATGAAATCAATGGTGCCGGTGATGTAGGAGTCACGATAAAATTGCCTATTGGAGTGGGCATAGAGAGTGTCTTGGAAGGCATCAATGCGACAACGGTTTATGACCGATTGATCTGCGCCCACACGGAGAGCCACTGCCTGATGCTTCTCTGGGCCTGCTGTATTTTGGAACCATATGTCCTGGGCTATAAATCCGTCGCCAACAGCGGCTGCATATATATACCACAATTATTCTCTGATCAATCTTCTAAAGCTCCGATACCCATTAGCTTTGCTTTACAAATTGCAAACAATATCAACCTTTTCTTTTTAAGCATCCAAGCTTAGATTTTATTTTTTTCTTATGCGCATTATAGTTCTAGTTACAGCATAAAAGACAAAACATAAATAACATTAGCATTAAAGATTCGACCTACAAAGAATTAAAACAAAAACAACAGCGTAAAAGAACAAGTTGGGTATGTAGTAACTGGATTGTCTAGCTCTCACCAGACTAATAAATAATATATTTGTTAATATTACTCGTTAAATTTGATGTTAAGTACTAAAAATAGATCTTTCTAAAATTGACAATATTTATCATAAAAATATAGTAAATACTTTCATTTTAATATTAATATCTTATACTTTTCTTATTACCGTTAAATAATTAGTATTTACTTTATCAGTGTAAGAATCAAATTTATATTAAAAACTACAACATTTTTTTTCTGGGGCACGAGAATTTATGGCTGAATTGTTTGTGAATTAGTGAAAAATTAAAAATACAAGAGCTGCAGTGAAATCAGCGTAATTCAAGTGATAAGAATGAAAGTAAACTTTAATAAATTTAAATTGCAGCAACGATTGAAAAGTAAATCCAGTTTTGAATATTTTTTATCTTTTTAACATGCCTTTTCTGCCCAAAGATATTAAAAAGTAATGTGTGGATGCGAAATAACAAGACCAATATTATGCAAAACAATAAAGAAAAACACAAAATACAGATCATGAATTGAGTTGGAGAAGATCCGTACCAACAGTAGCTGTTTTAAAAGTGCCTGTTCCGTCGATGTAGTTCAAGTTGCCGGTGATTATAGTTGCATCCATACCGTCGCCTACGAGCATCACATTCTTCTTTTTCTTGCCAATTTCAACATTCTCTTTGTAAGTTCCCTTTTTTACATAGATAACAAACCTTGTCTTGCTTTTGTCAGGTGCAGATGCCACAGCCTCAGCAACAGTGTTGAAGTTGCCACTTCCATCCTTTGCCACCACAACATTGGCCTTGATATCCTCAGTCAAAGACTCCAACAGTCTCCGATCTTTGCTTGTCACCCATGAGGGAAAGTCCTCATTTGGTGCCTTAACAATGATTTGTTCAGCTTTTTGAGGTAAAAGAGTAACAAGCATGGCCAGAGAGGTTCTTGCTCTGGATATCAAGTCCTCAAGCTCAGCCTCCATGAGGACCCGAGCTCTTCCCTCCAATCCATCCAAGCAAGTGGCATGGTTAGTAAGCACACTGCTTAGCCATGTGTGTACATCTTGCAGCGAATCAGTGGTCTCTTTTGTTAGAGCCACCATTGTATCCCAAACTCTGTCAATGGATAAGTCCATCAGCTCCGCACAATCCTGCAAAGCTGCATCATCCCTTCGATTGTTGATCCTGTATTTGATAGCATTGGCTGTGTCCATGACACTCTGAATGTGTGAGGTGGATTTCATTAGGAAAGATCTGAGCAAATTGAATTTGTAGTCTTTTGTGGCAGTCAAGATCTGACCCTGAGCTACTTCTGAGACATGTGCTAAACAGGATGTGGTATCAAGAGCATGATCACAGACATGGTGAGGGAAAGAGTGGTTGAAGAACAAAGTGGATTTTATGAGATAAGAACCAATAAAGGCTGATGAACTTAGTACAACAGCTATAGAAAGAATTAACCAGATAGTTTTGGAAGCAGATTTTCTAGGCCTGTCTAATACAGATTGTTGGGAAGCCATACTTCTCAATGATACTGGCTGCTCTTGGTTATCTGTGTTTGTTTCATTGTCTTATATAGACTAATAAATTTCTCAACCTACAGCTATACAACCCAGATACTGTGGGACGCATGTGACTTATTTTCTGCAATTCTTTTCATTTTTAGTTTTCCATCTATGGGAGTATGAATTTTTTCATTTCACTGCAAAGAGTTGGGAGGCTTAATACAATAATTAATAAATAAAATTCAAAGTTTTACACTTATAATTAATGCTTTTGTCAAATAAATCAAAATAAGTCAAATTAAATAGCAAATAATCTCATGTCATTGAATACAGATCTCAATTGCAGGCTATTGGGTGCATAATCATAATTTCGTGCATCTCTCTCTTTCTCTTTCTCTTTCCATAGGACATTATTGATCATAGAGGTGGGGAAACAAGAGCATAAATAAATTGTTTAAAAAAACAAAGTAAAAAGTCGATATGCAAGTGGGCACCAACCTAAAATAATGAACCTGTTACTCTTTTTTCACCCGCAGAATACAGTATTCTAGCTTGTTGGGAAAACTGAAAAGGAATTTGTTAAAAGAATTGTTCGTACAAATTTAAAACCCTAATCTCCATCTTCCTTAACATTTAAAATTATAGAAAATACTAATATTAATTATATTGGAATTGAATTGATTTTGTTCAACCACTATCATTTAATCATATAGTGACTCATAAAATTTTTTATAGAAAAAACTTTCCCTCTTTATTAAAAAGCTGTTATTTGTCAATATTATTATTATTTTATTAAATTTGTCATTATTATTTTACTACTCCTCTATCATTTAATTATATATGTCAATCATAAATTATAATAAACTTCAAAATATGACTATTAATATTTGATTGAGTCTTTTGTTTATATTAGTCTCTTTAATTCTATTTTTTTTCTCTTGATATACGATATGTAAATTATACTTCTTTGACTTTGTAAGAAAGTTAGATGTTTTATAATTCAAACTTTTTTTTTCAAAAAAAATACACTCAAAAACATGTCATGTGATTCTTGAGTTATTATTTGTTTTTAATATTTACATTTAGGGACCAATTTAGGAATTAATTTAATTTATATAAATAGAATATGTTTAGGTAAAAATTAGTTTAAATATTAAATGTATCACATCAATTGTGTATAATAATGTTATTTTATATCATAAATACATTTTTATTGTGTTTTTTATATGTTTTATGTTCGAGAGACCGGACATAACCTCAATGTCTCTACACTTAAAAGTCATCAACCTAATCATTGGATTGTCTATCAAATTACTAGTGAGTTCTTTGCTTCAACTACCTTAGTTGGAATATCAAAAACTCATGCAAGTACTGATCTTATGAAATCATTCAATTATCTTTAACACATACATGGACTTTACTTAAAAGAAACACTTAACATAATTTTACAAATTCAACCACTCTTCTAAAGAGACAGGACATGGTAATATCATTGAGCCACTAAGCACCCTACATGTGCACTATGGATGACAATGTCTAAAGTTTAAGTATAATACTATAGTATTCATTCTCATACTAATGCTTGAAAATAAATATTCACACCTAATTTCGTACTTGCACAAGTATAGATACCAAAATTTGTCCCCTACCAAATAAAAAAAAAATATAATAATAATAATAATAATTAAAAAAAAAAGGAAGAGTACCAAATAAACTTCTTTGTTGACTCCTCCCTACATCCCTTCACTCTCTACACTCCACCTACACACTCTACTACCAACTCCTTTGCAGTTGCTCTACATTACTACTGTTCCACAAATCGACTTGGGAGAGACGCAAGCTACCCCAGCGTCATAGTGACGAATATAATAGTAAATGGGAAGCAAAAGAGTGGCCTCAAGGCCTATAAAAGGGAAGAAAAATGAAAGAGAAAAGGGTAAAAAAAAAGAGATCAGGAGAGATAGAACAAGAAATGTCAAGATATTTCTAAGAAATTTTTTTTAGAAAGGAGAAAAGAGAAGAATTAGCATAATTCCAAAAAAAAAAACATTAAAAAGGAAGGAAACATATAGTCAGAAAGAGTAGAGTATTCTTCACAACGATAGAGCAATCAAACAGGTAGACATTTACCTTAACCAATATCTTTTCAGTTGAGCATCAACACCTAATCAACAATAGGTTTTGTCAGAATCTTAGCCAACTTCAAATTGACATATGCTCCCACCTGGCTGGCCAACTCCTAGTCGGCCTTACCCCTCGTTTTGGCATCCACCGACTCTTAGTTGGCTTTACCTCTCTCTTTGTGTCCTTCAACTACTAGTCGGTCTTGCCTCGTCCTTTGTATCCACCGACATCTGGTTGGTCTTAGCAACCTGTAGAGCAAATAAACACCCCTTTTGATCACCACCCAGAATTACGTAAACTTTGAATTCTCCATCACACTAGAAGATACGTAGAAACAAAAAACAACTCTTGTCAAATTCAAAAAACCCAAAAAAATACATCTCTTCTTTTCTCATAATAAAATATATTTCTATTTGCATCTGAAAGGTAAAGGTAACATTTTAGAAGTCACAACAAATTTCACACATCTAATTAAGGTAACCATTTTATGACGAATGTTGTGAAGTGTTAACACCTTCCTTACACTTAATGAACTCCCGAACTTGAAATTTGACTTTGAAAAACCACCCTTATCCAACCTTAGGTTTTATAATGTTTCCTTAAAAACATTGATGACGATTCCTGATTTTGTGATCTTTTCCTCGAAAAAAATTCAAATGTTAAACTCCCAATTTTCATCGACTTCATCGCGATTTCGATTGCGACGATAAGTAATATTTTTAATTTTATTTCTGTATTTATAGAAAATTTATACACTTATATTTGCATTCGTTACTCACATTTAATTTAAGTGTAAAATCAATAAATTGAATGGAAAATTTATTCTTAAATTATTTAACCATAATCATAAAAAGTAACATAATTCTCAAATGCTGATATTTACAAAAATAAGGAACTTAGGATTAAAAATGTATTTTAATAATTAATAATATATATAATTATATATATAATTAATGTCAAGTAAGATAAGTTTTTAAATGTGATAATAAAAAACGAAATTTAAATAATATAAATATTTTAAACTAAATTATAAAATCATATAACTTTTTTAAAATTATATATATATATATATATATATATATAAAAGAGATGTGGTGAGTATAGGGGCGTGTGGGTACTACAATACTTATATCCATATTATATCCATATTCATTTTCATTAAATTTTACAAATTTTACAGGTACACTCTTGACTTCAATCTTATATCTATTAAACCGAATATTTATCCTGCTCATTATAAATATTTTTTTAGTTACGTGTAAAATTTGACTGGAAATACTTCCCTCATGTTCACCCTTGTGAATACTGCTACAACCACCTGGATTTATTCATACAAACTAATAATTATTTTGTCCAATACTAATTGGAACGTCAAAATTTGTGTGTGCTTACATCGACAACGTCATTAAAACTACGAGACTAGTCCATATCATCCTCGAGGTAACCTGTAACTATTAAAGTCGAAAAAAACGAATTAAGTGTTAATATTTTGAACAAAGAAATACAAGTTATTTTGTAGCATAGTTGTTAACGTATGCAAGTATTTTGCATTGGATTATTTAATTTGTTACTCCATATACTCATCTAAGTTTACACTATTTTTCCCTTTACATATTGATGTGAATGCGTTGAATGATTTGTTAAAATAAATAATTATTTTATAATTGATATATATAACCCCTTTAGTAAAATAAAATCAACTTCATTGTTTTATAACCATTGTAAAACTTATTAATATGATTTAATAGTTTTAATACCATTTAATTGAAAGTGACAATTTATAGGAAAAAATGTTCTGAAAAGAGAAAAAAATTCTGAAAACATATCGCTTGTTTCTTATAATTGAGTATTGTCATTTCTTGTTTTCCATTAGTTTTTGAGTTATTTTGTGAGTATTGGTTCGTTGTTTTTTTTTTTTTCAGAAAGTGTTTTTATTCAGTTTTTTTTTGGGGTTGTTTTATTTTAGGGACGACGAGAGTACACAATGCTACATATTTTAACCTTAATTTTTGTTGTGTTTTTGTTCAACTTTTACAGTAGTAAAATTTATCATATATTCTATTTAAAAAGAACCACCGGGGTTGATTCAATGGAAGAAGGTTTGAGCAAATATATATAAGTTCTTAGGTTTAAATTTTGCTGTTCTCATTACATTTTCTTTTTTTTTTTACTAAAAAAAATATATTTTTTTTAAATTTATCCTCGTCTCTCTTATTTTTAAATATATATTATGTTCTCAATTAGTGTATTACCTCATTAAACATATTCTTATCAACCAATTAACATTTTATTTTGTAGTATAAATGTACAATATAAATGAACAAAACATAATTAGTAATTAAATACTTTTCTGGTGTAGTGCTGTCGTAGTTCTTATTCAGACCAAGGCCAGATGGTAAGGAAAGGGTGATCATCGTTATTTCGTCGAGGCAGCGTGTGGAGATACGGGTCACCTACAGAAACTCTGACGTCTAAATTCGAAACCAACAAGGTAACACATTCCTCAAAAGAAAGGGGTACTGTATCTTAAATTATAATTTTAGTTTTTTATTATTTAATTAAAATATGTTTTAATATTTTATTTTTTAAATATTTATTTTGATTCTTTAATTCTCAAATTTAAATTAATATTGTTTTTTAATAAATAATTATTTTTTAAAATTTTAATTTTTTTTAATTATTTCTTATAATCACATTTTATATTTTTTTTTATTTTGCTTGTGATATTTTATGATTTGAATATTAATTAGTTTTTATAATCTAATTGATCAATCGCTTCAAAATAGTTTCAAATTACATTTCAAAATTCAGCACATCCATTTTTATTGAAAAAACAACGTAAACTCGACTTTAAAGTTAAAAAATTAAAATAATTTAAAAATAAAGGACAGGAAAAAAAAAACCTTTACTATAAAATAAAACACCAAACTTATAATTTACCATAAGTTATATATAGGAATTTGAAAGATGAAATATTAGGTGTGGATCGTAGATATTGGCAATACGTCTACTGCCAAAGGGTCATATCGATGGTGAATGATGTAGTGCCTAAGTATCATCATTACACACACGACATTATATTCCTCTCAGATTGATACTCGAGTGGTTGATGACCAGAATGTTAAGACAGAAGTTGAATATGATTACATTACGTATTAGTACTAAAGTGACAGTGGTGATGTTAGGGTCTAGTCGGACAATTTTTCCTAATATCGACGACCGGCGAGAGCCATGTCCCAAGCTTTTTACATAAATATTATAATACCTTTGATTAGAATATATAATTAAAAAGTAAAAGATGGAACCATGGATGGTGGGACCAAGGTTTTACTTGCTGCCCATGGTCATTATCACGAAGGCTTTTATACATCTATGTTTATCTTGAATATTTTAAATTTACAGTCAAGTTAAAATATATAAACTAAACGACATAATATTAAAAGAGAAATCATATAATAAATGTATAAAATTATTTTTAAAGCATTTAAATTTAAACTAAATTTAAATAGGAATGGATAAAAATAGACATGCTTACAAGTTTTCTAGCATGTGTGTACACTACTACTGGAAAGAACACGCGTTTTCCGAAAGAACACACGTTTTCCGAAAGGAACAAAATTTGTATAATTTTGAATTTGAATGCTCTTATGATGTGTTAAAATAAATTATCTTTTTCTTGGTACAGTTTAATTGGTAGAACATGAAATATACATAAATTTACAAGTTCAAAATCTTATAAATTATGACCTGGATTAATCATCATAAAATTATTTCAACTTAATTAATTAATGATCAAAACTTAAATTTTAAATATATAATTGTGTTAAATATTTAAAATTAAAAAAAATATAACTTATTTAATCTCAAATTTGATTTGCTTCCCGGCCATAGGTGATATAGGTTGTTATTATCAAAAAAAAAATCTTATAACAGTTTATTCAGCTTTTGGATTGGACTTAAGCTCCACCTCAATAATGAATTCTCTTTTAAAAAAAAAAACTATTAAATAAAATATTTAAGTACTTAACACCCTGAAGAAATTAACTAAAATATTAATTTTTATTTAAAATATTAAGTAACTGAAATAATTTAATAAAAAATTAATAGTGTTTTTATTCTTTTAACGTGGATCCATACGCTAACAAACCTGAAAACTCCTTCAATAAAACTTTCTTTTTTTATCTAGTATTTATCGAAAGTTATTAATCATGGTCAGGACACCGGTAAGTATTTTTCTCTCAACAATTTTTTTTTCTTATCATTCGAACTCCTGAAATTTTTTCATTTAAAAAAAAATGCTAGTTAGACTTGTTTATTGATACATTCATCATACAGTGGTGAGTATCCCCCTCCCCAATAATTTTTTTTTGGTTTATTTACACATATTTTTTTACCATGAGTATATTTACACAATCTTAAATCCTGTAGTATACTATTTTCTTACTGAACAGAGGGGTCCACAATTACGCAGCGACATATATGGAACATTGACATATGTGTCGTCGCGTGTATACGAGGCGAGGAGCATTATTATTAGGGTTTCGTCATAAAAGTAGAAGACATTATTGCATGGCCCGCCGCTTGACCTAATTTAAACTTAATTTGTCCCTTGCACATGACTTCTTTTCCTTTTATTATTCATAACTCACAACCTCACTTGCATCCACTTTCACTTTATAGTCGCTTTTTTCTTTTATTTTTAAATTATAGCTATACATTAAATTTTAATTAATTAAAATAAGATTAAGTATACTTTTTTAGATTTTATTTTTAAAACTTAATTGTAAAATCTAATACTGAAACTTCAATTATCATTAAAAACAACACTAAAAATTGTATCTAAATTTTATGTTCTACGTCAAAATTTTATTTTATAATTTGTAATAAGATGTTCAAAATTAAAGACACAAACTTTACCAACAAACAAAGTACACGTGTACAAACAAGGAAATGAAATCATCTATAGTGAAAATTTTAACTGCCTAAGATGCACTAGTAGTTTTGAGTGCATTTATCAAATTATTTCAGGTAATTTGTAATTTATTTAACTATTTCAAAATTTTATTTGATTTAAATAAAAATATTTTATCAATAGTTTATTTTATTAATTTATTTTTTTTAAAACGCTATATAAAATGACATTCAAATTTATAAGTTATTATTTTCTTATTTTTATTTTCAATATTTTAACAAAATTTCTCCTGTAACATTAGACTATTATTTTAATAAAGTTTTTCCTTTAATATATTATATATTTATTTTAACTATTATATTATTAATGTTATTATTTATTAATTTTAATAAAATATTTTATCTTTAAAAATTATAAGTGTTCAAAATTAAATAAAAACATAAAATTATAATTGCTTAAAAATATCTTTTTGACTATAAAATAAAATAAGCGTTAAAAATATTATATAACCATGTCTTCTTATATTTATTAGTTAGTTGAACAATTAATTTTAATAAACACTACTAATTAAATAGGTTAATTAACTTAAAAGTTTTTAATTGTCAACCGATAACATTTACTGAAAAAGAGATTTTCCTTTTTAATTAATTTATCAGCCATTTTGGTAGAAAAAACAGTCGTTATTCATCCAAATGTTTTTGTATTATTACTATTATTATTTTTATATAAAATATTTTATTTAACAATTACCTCTACGTTTTTAGATTTGAAATAAGAACATTTAAAATATATTTTTTATTTAATTTTCATCTCTAATTTTTATTTCTAAATTATTTTTATTTTAAAAAATCTATCTAAACATTAGAATAAAGAAGAGAAAAAATTAAAATTACAAATATAATTTAAAGAAAAAAGCAATGCAAATGAAGAGGAATGGAAAATAAAAAAAAAGTAGATAAAGAATAAAATATAAAATTATTTATATTTTGAACCCATTCAGGTCACCCATATATATATATATATATATATAATATAATATAATATAATATAATATAGTATAATATATTATATTATATGTATGCATGTGTGAATGTAATGTGTTAATAATTGACAGCACAAATCATGAGATTCGTTTTAGAGGTCCTTTTCACACCATCTCATTATGCAAGAAACATTATCTCTTTTGACTTGTAAAAAAGATATATAAAATAGACTTGAGGGAAAGCTCTCTCTAAATTTACCTCTTATAAACACTGAGGTAAGTGATAAACCTTTTTCAATTACAATACCCAAGTTTAGCTCATGCGAATCATCCAAGACTCCACCCGAGTATTCAACCCCCTAGCCTGGACAGGTGCTAAACAATTTTATATTTATATTTTTCAGTTAATAAAAAAACATTTGAATAACAAAAAATATTTTACAAACATAAGATTAGGACGATAAAAACTTATTATTTTAATTCTTGAGTGAGTGTTTATAATACATGTATATAAAAAAATAAAATAACCATATACAATGTTATATTTAGTGTTAATTTCTTTTGTTGAAATAATGAAACTGACGAATAATTGAGGGTCTTTTGTAGTGAGAAGTGCAGCATGAAAACGACCTATTGTTAGTGATATTTTCAATCATGACCTAGCCACAGAAAACATAAATCATTAATATTGAACATGTGATAGTGGAGTAGGATAATTTCAATTAGAATTTTTTTTCCACTCTATACATATCTAAAGTTGAGCATCACTGTAATGAAGATGTACAACCTTAAGCCCCTAACTAGATCAGATAGTTAAAACAATAACAGTATCGTTAGCACTAGTACGATAATGAATAATGATAGTATCTCCTGTAGAAAAATAATGCATAAAAAACAGTGAAAATTATCACCACCCTAAAAATGGACACAAACATCATATTCATATAGGCTGCTTTTATAAGTTGTTTCAACAACTCCACCAACCATTGTTCTCATAAAGGAGTGAATTGATTCCAACAACACTGTTCCGCTTATTGCTCCAAGCTTAGCAAGGAAATGAAGCATGACAGAATCGCACTTCTCACGTCATCTAAAATTTAAGACTCTTGTTTTAAGTAAATGTTTTTTTTTATTTTTATTTTCTATTATTATGTTTTTTTTTCTATCTATAGTAATAAAAGACAGTATTTGTAAGTTTAGAATACTTACCCATCGGCTCAACTAATTGAGTTGGGGTCTATCGATTCTATTTTTATTTTAATTATAAAAGTATTATTATTTTTACTTATTTTTATTTTCAAATTTTCTGTAAAAAATAGAAATAGAAAATAACAAAAACTTGTTTTACTTTTTCCTATATAAATTTTACAATTAAGAAATGAAAACGTAAGACTTTTGCAATTAATTAAAAGTGTATAAAAACCAAAAATATTTGACCAAACCAAATACTCCGTCAAATATTCAGATATAGAAGACATGTCTATGATACCGAGGGGTGCCATATCCCTTGGATCCAAAAACATTCTTACGACATTATTTGGAGTGAACTAAGGAGAAAAAATGAAAAGAAAAAAGTGAAATTAAGATATTTTTATTATATTTAGATAGATTGAAATAAAAAATATATAAGTAAACAAAATTTTCTTTATTTTTTTAGATAAGTGAAAGAGAAAGTCAAATAATCCAAAATTTAAACTTTTAAATTTATTATTTTTTCTTAACATAAAATTATTTATTTTATTTTTATTTTTGTTATAAAAAAGTTATTTAAATTTTATAAAAGGCTATAAAAAAGTAAAACTAGCATCTTTTCCCTCATTTTCATTCCATTTGGATCCGAGAGATAAAAATAAATAAATAAATAAAATGGAGAGAATGGAATTGAAATAAAAATTATATTGAAATTATAAATTATTTAGATCGATGACTAGAAAGATATTAATTGTAATTATCTATTTCTTATTATTTCGTTTAGTTTAGTGTAGATTGGTACTATTACATATATACGAATAAATATGTAACTAATTGTACTAGGGGAGCAAGTCGAATACCCTCCCAATCCGAGAGGAAGCAGAGACCGAAACTCCAATCTCGGCAATAGACAACCAATCGGGGAACGACTAGAAAAGGCATGAAGCCGATAATTACATTATCGCTTGTAATAAAATAAGTCATAATATATATAATTAAGTACATTTAACACCATCAACACTATAAAATAGCGGAAGATAAAAAACAAAAGCTATCTTTTCTTGTAAGAGAGAGGAATCACTCAAAACACAGATATGTTTATTTCGACATCAGAGTATCTTTTGCATATACCGAAAGAAAATCTATTGGAACAGTTGTCAAAAACTAATTATAATTGGGTTGAGGTGAGAATACTAATAATGCATAAATGTTATAAAGATAGATCATACTCGTGTAGCATTTGGTACAAATATAACTAGGCGATATAGGTATATATTGATATAAATTAATATATATATATATATGTGTAATAAAAAATTTATTACATAAAATTATATAAATACATAATTTTCAAAGAATTTCATTAGAATACAGTACTTGTAAATATCTTTAATTTTACCTTCAATCATAGATGATTATGGATGTTAAATTTGTTAATTCTTGAAATGATTATATTAGGAATCATATATAGAGTAAAAAGAAATCTCTAATCTTAGCCTAAAATACTTGGCCCATAAATATATCCAAACACACTTTATGCATATCGCAAACACCGAAACAAGTACAGCTCACAAAATAAAATATCGATTAGTAGAAACATGCCCAAACAATGGGTAGCAAGGTGCATCAAAGTAGCTCATTATGATAATTGAGGAAAACAAAGAAGCTCTTGAAGTGAGAGACAAGTTTATTTTACATATATGATGCGTTACATGGTTGGTACAGGCTACAAGGCTATGGGAACTTCCTACAAAAAAAGTCCAAAGCTCATTTGCCAAATAGCAAAGTTTATTTATTTCCTGTAAAAACCAGCGACGTCAAATACATAAGGTCTCAGAAGTGGGTTCATATTTAGAGGCCTTCAATGAAGTTAACCCCGGTGTTCTTCAACCAAACATTGCCTTGGATGAGCTGTGTAACTGTGAACTTGTTGGCCTCAGCTGCAGTTTTGATGATATGGTAACCAGGCCATTTGACTCTCTTGCTGGTACCAGCACCTGCTCCACTATTCATGTACTCTCCATAATAGAGTGTTTGCAAAAAGTCCTTACTCTGGGCATCCCATTCTGCCCATCCTGTTGGGTCAATGTGACTATCCAGCGACGATTGCATCACAACAGTTCTCGAGTACTTCTTCCATGGCCGGCCCAGATAAGTTTTGATGGAGCCTACCACAGGCTTAAGATCCGAGCTTGGGGTTAGGTTACATTGTTGAATTGAAGTTCCAGTATTTTGGTTTGGATCTTCTCGTCCTTGGGCCGTAACCATATTGTTCTGGTTACTCATGGGCTTTCGGGCCACCAGATTACACTTTTGGAACACAACAGCTGCATTTCCAAATATGAAATCAACGGTGCCTGTGATAAAGGAGTCTCGGTAAAACTGCCTATTGGAATGGGCGTAGAGAGTGTCTTGGAAGGCGTCAATGCGGCACCTGTTTATAACAGATTGGTCCGCGCCTACCCGAAGAGCCACTGCTTGGTGTTTCTGTGGTCCTGCTGTGTTTTGAAACCATATGTCCTGCCCTATAAATCCATCGCCCACAGCAGCTGCAAACTCATGTTATTAAGTGCCTTGTTAGTGTCCAAATATTCTAAAAGTCATTACTACCTCTTTTTTAGGCCTTTTTAAGCATCAACCCGGAAGCAAATTTTCCTTTGTAGGGACTATTAGCAATATAATTAATTTAAAATGATATATAAAAATATAGTTAGGTAAAAAAGATACATACCAACTGTGGCACTTTTGAAGGTGCTTGTTCCATCGATGAAATTCAAGTTGCCGGTGATTACAGTTGCATCCATACCATCACCCACGAGCATCACGTTGGTCTTCTTGGAACCAATTTCAACATTCTCTTTATATGTACCCTTTTTCACATAAATAACATACCTTGTCTTACCGTTGTCGGGTGCAGATGCCACAGCTTCAGCTACAGTCTTAAACTTGCCACTCCCATCCTTGGCCACCACAACATTAGCTTTGATGTCCCCAACCATAGACTCCAAAAGCCTACGATCCTTGCTTGTCACCCAAGAAGGAAAGTCCCCATTTAGTGGCTCATTAATGATTTGTTTAACCTTTGAAGGCAAACCAGCAACAAGCATGGCCAAAGAGGTTCTTGCTCTGGATATCAAGTCCTCAAGCTCAGCCTCCATAAGGGTCCGAGCCGGCCCCTCTAATCCATCCAAGCAAGTTGCATGGTTAGTGAGCACGGTACTTAGCCATGTGTGTGCATCTTGCTGTGACTCAATGCTTTGTTTTGATAGAGCCACCATCGAGTTCCATACTCTGTCCATGGACAAGTCCATCAACTCCGCACAGTCCTTTAAAGCAGCTACCTCCCTCGGACTGTTGATTCTGTGTTTGATGGAATTGGCTGTGTTCATAACTCTCTGAATGTGTGAGTTAGATTTCATAAGGAAAGATTGTAGCAAATTGAAGTTGTGCTCTTTTGAAGCGGTCAAGATCGGACCATGAGCTACTTCCGAGACATGTGCTAAACAGGATACAGTATCAAGTGCATGATCACAAACATTGTGAGGGAAAGACTGGTTGAAGAAGGAAGAGGGTTTGATGAAATAAGAAGCAATAAGGGCTGATGAGCTTAAGACAGCAGCTACAGAGAGGATTAACCAGATAATTTTGGAAAGGGATTTTCTAGGCTTTTCTAACAGAGATTGTTGAGTAGCCATACTTCTTAGTGTTACTTGATGCTCTTGCTCATCTGTGTTTTGCTTCCTTCTCCTTTTATAGGCCAATAAGATCTTCCCATGGTTATGTTTTTACTTTTTCCTTTGCCAAACTATCATGTCTACAGTTTTTATTAAAAAAATATATAAAATTCAGCACCCTAACAAAAGTAGAGAGAAAATTCTTAAATTTTTTGTTAATATTAAATAAATCAAAATATGTCAAGTTAAAGAGTCAAGAATTACACGTCACTCACAACATCAACCACAAGTAGACTGGTGGAGGGTGCACCTTTTCTAGTATTTGAGAAGTCTACAATCAGATACACATATAAAGTCACAAACTCTTTTTTTTTTTTTTTTATAAATTAAACACACTTATTATGGATTTCTATGTATTTTTCTCCTAATGCACTCTTTAAAATCGGGAGAACATAAACACTCATGTTTGTAGCGTCTATAATATCACTATCGATTTTTTTTCTCTTTCTACTTATTGGATTCTACGAGCCATTCTGACATCTTTTATTAACAAATACTCCATTCAATAATATATAGGTACAGGGAACAAATCCAAGGGTTCAAGCGATTTGATTAATGTTTTCCATTAATTAAATGACACCAGCAACTTTTTATGTATTACATAGATACTTTTAAATTTCGGTAAAAGATTATCACTATCATAATTTGTATAAGCTCCAACAATGGCACGTGAAGTTGCACTTTCCGCCTCACAAATACTATTTAATTTCATGAGTCATAATAGAACAAGCACTTTTTATATAATAAAAGGAAAATGTTAGATCTACAACTCATTTTTGGAGTATATAACGATCCAAAAAAGAAAAAAAGAACACAAATCACAAATAATATGATAAAAAAAAGAAAAAGTAGAAATAAGAGGTAAGAGAAAGTCAATATATGAAAATAATAACTTAAATAAAAACACAAAAGTTAGATGTGAATTTTTTTTAAGTGTTTTAATTGTTGGTCTTCAATCATTTACTTAATAAAAATAAAAATAATGTACATTAAAAATTTGCCTAAATTACTGACACATCTTTTAATTAAAAAACAACGCAAAAAACATGTGTATATAAGTATTATCCTAAAACAATTAAAGTAGATGACATTATTGCACATAAGACTATAATTGCACCTTAATTTGTCACGTGTTCATTGTACCGAACTTTAACCCTTTCTTTATCAGACTATTGAAAAATAAAAACTACTCCATAGTCCCTTCTTAAACTTAGGCTATTTAAGGTTTTTACAAATAAATTAAAAACAATAATTTCTTCGGTCTCAATATAACCAATATATATATATATAAACGAATTAAACGAATTAAAAATCTGAATTAGTTTTACTATATTTTATAAAATCATTTCTAAAACATTTTTTATTTAATCAGGATTTTTTTAATGATTCTTTTTTAATGAAGAGTAGTTTTAAAAAATAATTTTTTAAATAAGGTTAATAAAATTAAATAATATAACTAACTTTCTTAATTGGTATGATTTTTTTTTCTTAATTTCAAGTTACGAAAGAGTAAATTTATACTAAAATGTATTCATTTATTATTTTACAAATTCTTATACTTTCTTCAACTATTCTATTTAAAACTTACTTCAATTTATAATTATTGATATTTTAAAAAAATTATAAAAAATACTAATAAATATATTCCTCACATTTGTAAATGTGCCCTTGGCACGTGTCAATGATGAAGTGTTTGAAAAAAAAAACTCAATAATTATATTATATAAAATAAATGATAATTGAATGATAGTGTAGAATAAATTTAATTATTAGTGATTTCTAATTAAATTCAATTTAAAATAATATCTAATTTTTGTGCCAAATTCTTATTAATTCTCTATATTAAATTTATTTTTTTAGCAAATGTATATTCTTATTTCAGGTAATATGTATAACCTTATTTATAAATAAATTTATATTTATTTATGTTAAATCATTATTTATCCATTAAATGTTTTTATGTGTATTCTTTTTTTCATATAATTATTAATTATTTCAATAAATACTAAAAATTATTAATTGTTTCATTGAATACTCAAATAAATTATTTTTTAATTACTTAATTATTTTTTATCTTATTATAATAATACATGAACAATTTTGATTTATGTAGTTTTAATACTTCGATTTTAGTTTATACTTTAAAATTGAATAATTTTAATTTATGTAATTTTGATGATTGGATTTGTGTTTCTATATATAAAAATTAAGTAATTTTATCTTTTTATTAACTTATTTTTAATTTTTAATGAATATGACTAGATAATAAAATTAATTAATTATTTTTAAATTAAATAATTTATGATATATAAATATTTTATATAACATTAATTTTTTATTTTTTATAAATTAAATTATTTTATATGTGATCAAAATTACTATTTTTTCAAATATAAAAATTAAGATGAAACAATTAAAACAACAAAATTAAAATTATTATTTTTAAAATATAAACTAGAATAAAAAAAATTAAAACCATGAGTATTAAAATGGTCATTACACAGTGGGGGACAATGATAACTTACTTTAAAAAACGGAGCATATTGGTTGTTTAGTGGACGTGGGAAACTGTGTATTAATTGTTACAGTGGATGCATTGCACATCGATTTGTGTGAGCAAAGATGTCTGCTACTGTCTTATATCTTTTTTTATTTTTGCCATCGTCTTTTCCTACCTTTCAATGGATCTAGGTTTCTTCCTATTGTGTTATCTGTTTATCAGTTTTGGGTTGCATGTTTTTATTATTTTAAATTATCAGTTTTTTTGTTTGTTAGGTGATCTCTTAAAAGTCGAAAGGTCATATCTTTTACCGACTTTTTTGCTTTTTTTTTATTTCAAATGAGTACCTCGTTGTTATTTATTTAAGAAAAAATATGTTTAATCTTTATATATATTTTTTCTAAACATATTCAAGATCATTATATCATATTTTCATATCGATGAATTTAATAATTAAACTTTAAAGTTATATTTGAATATAGTTTCTCTTATTAAAAAATTCATATATTTTTTAAAAAACAAAGAATTAAATTAATTTAAAAATACACAAAATTTGACTAAAAGTAAAAGAAATAAAATCACATTATTTAATGTATTTCCTTATTATTTTTCATTTGTTTGTATGGAAAGATAGGTAAGTGTTGTCAATAAAATTTTCGAATAATAAATATTTGTTTATTAATCTATTTAGATGCATTTTAAAGATAAGATCAAGAGGTTTGAATGAGTCAATGCAAACAATATATCAAGTGCAATGACTCCAACAATACAATAAATTTGAGGTTAGACCATTCACACTAAATGGAGAGCATAGATCATATATGTGGATTGTAAGACCTTATCTAGAACCTTAGCTTTAATTAAGTGACTATTGTTTTGGTATATAAAAAAATATTATCACCCAAGAATAAAGATCAATGTAATTTATAAATATTTGTATTCTTTGTCCATTGAAACGTCTTTTAAGAAAAATATTGTATGAGACCCACGCAAGACAAAAACAAAAATATCATGAATATAATGAACTTAACAATGTAGTAAACATTTACATGCATAAGAATCAAAATTAAAAATAATTTATAAACACTAATTACATCCCAACTCATGTAGGATAAAATTGTGAAACTCGTACAAGGTTGAACGAATAATACTTTATATATAATTACCCTAACTATACAACAAATTTAAGGTTAGAATATTGCTAAATAAGTTAGTTATTTATTTAAACATTTTAGTTATAATAATAAATATTATAAAATTAATTCTATACTTCAGTTAATATTTTCTAAATATTTTCACTTAATAACATTGATTATTTAACCGACTATTATAATTTACGTTGCACCATAAAAAATATATACAAAATATAAAAATCTTTACAATAGTGCTTTAAAAGTAAACTCAATAACTATTCATTATTATTTTGTGGTGGGAATTGGTACTTGTATCCATAATTATGTAACTAATATGCATATATGTTACAATGATATACTTGTAGTTCTACTGAAGGTTGATTCCATCGGTAAAGAAATGACTCATAAAAAATAATGTGAATTTAAATTTTATTATTAATGTAAAAAATTATGATAAGTTGAAGATTCGAGATCTATTATTATCTTAATAAATCTCTAAATTTCAACTTACTTATGCTTTCGATTATATATATATATATATATATATATATATATATATATATATATATATATATATATATATATATATATATATATAATGAAATTAAAATTCTATAATATATAACAATACAAAATCATATTAAAATTAAAATGCATAAATTAAAAACATGATAATATATATGAAATATGATAAAGTAAGTTGGTGTATATGTATGTATAGTTGTATGTATGATTTATATTATAGGTGTAGCATTCTTAACACGAAAAATGCATGTTCTCACTTGATACAGCTAATAAAAATGTATGTGATGCATACATACCGACATAAGTACAACTCACAATGTCCAGACATGCACAAACAATGGGCAGCAAGGTGCATTAAATTAACCCATTACCTACAATATTTGAGGATAACAATGAAGTCCTTGTTATTTTACATAAATGAGGCATTACATCCCTTACCAGTGGCTACAAGGCCATAGAACCGTACGAACCAAACTATCTAAACCTCATTGTGCCATATAACAAAGATTTTCTAGTTTATTTTTAATAAAAACGACTCAGATAGAAGCACGCATATGCTGTAGAAAACCCATATTTAGAGGCCTTCAATGAAATTGACCCCGGTGTTCTTCAACCAAACATTACCTTGGATGAGTTGGGTTACTGTGAATTTGCTAGCTTCTGCTGCACTTGTGATGATATGATAACCGGGCCAATTCACTCTCTTGCTGGTTCCAGCACCTGGTCCGCTATTAAGGTACTCTCCATAATACAATGTTTGCAAAAAGTCCTTACTTTGAGCATCCCACTCTGCCCATCCTGTTGGGTCAATATGGCTGTCCAACGATGATTGCATCACAACGGTTCTCGAGTACTTCTTCCATGGCCGGCCTAGATAAGTTTTGATGGACCCTACCACAGGTTTAAGATCTGAGCTTGGTGTTAGGTTACATTGTTGAATGGAAGTTCCTGTGTTTTGGTTTGGATCTTCTCGTCCTTGGGCCGTGACCATGTTGTTCTGGTTACTCATGGGCTTACGGGCCACTAGGCTGCATTTTTGAAACACAACAGCTGCGTTTCCAAATATGAAATCAACAGTGCCTGTGATGAAAGAGTCTCGGTAGAACTGCCTGTTTGTGTGAGCGTAGAGAGTGTCTTGGTAGGCGTCAATGCGACAACGATTTATCACTGATTGGTCCGCGCCTACGCGAAGAGCCACTGCTTGGTGTTTTTCTGGCCCTGCTGTGTTTTGGAACCATATGTCCTGAGCTATAAATCCATTCCCCACAGCAGCTGCAAGTCCATTTTATTAACTACTTGGTTACTATTCAAAAAATCAAAATCCATTACTTAACTTTACTAGTCATAACAATGGGCTCTTTTAAGCCTTCATATCTTGCTACACCTTCAAGATATAAACACGACATTTTTTTTTAACCTTTTTGCCTGAACAAGAGAAATAGTTAAACGATATAAATGAAAACGTTTGCTAAGAGCATGTTTGGAACGATATGTAAATTTATTGACGTTGAAAAAGGATTTTGTTGGGTTTTAACCAAAAATATTTAATCAAAAAAATATTTGTTCCTTACAAAAAAAAATGTTTAACCAAACATATTCTAAATACATTAGGTCCAGATTCACTAGCTCTAGTACTATAATTTAAAATAATGTTTACAAATATAATTGGGTAAACATACTAGCAGACAAGAGAAATGAGAAAGATCCATACCAACAGTGGCACTATTGAAGGTAGTTGCTCCGTCAATGACATTCAAGTTGCCGGTTATTACAGTTGCATCCATACCGTCACCCACAAGCATCACGTTGGTCTTCTTCGGACCAATTTGAACATTCTCTTTATATGTTCCCTTTTTCACGTAAATAACGTACCTAGTCTTACCATTGTCAGGTGCAGATGCCACAGCTTCAGCTACAGTCTTGAACTTGCCACTTCCATCCTGAGCAACCACAACATTGGCCGCGATGCCGCCAATCATAGACTCCAAAAGCCTTCGGTCCTTAGTTGTCACCCATGAGGGAAAGCCCCCATTTAGTGGCTCATCAATAAGTTGTTCACCCTTTGGATTTGGAGGGAAAACAGCAACAAACATTGCCAGAGAGGTTCTTGCTCTGGATATCAATTCCTCAAGTTCAACTTTCATAAGGGCCTGAGCTGGCCCATTTAATCCATCCAAGCAAGTTGCATGGTTAGTTAGCACGCTGCTTAGCCATGTGTGTGCATCTTGCTGCGACTCAATAGTTTGTTTTGTTAGAGCCACTATTGAGTCCCAAACTCTATTCATAGACAAATCTATCAACTCCACACAGTCTCTCAAAGCAGCTTCCTCCCTCGGACTGTTAATCCTGAGTTTGATAGAATTGACTGTGTCCATAGCTTTCTGAATGTGTGAAGTGGAACTCATTAGGAAAGACTGTAACAATTTGAATTTGTGGTCTTTTGTGGCAGCCAAGATGGGAGCTTGAGTTACTTCTGAGACATGTGCTAAGCAGGATGTCATATCAAGTGCATGATCACATATATGGTGAGGAGATGAGTGATTGAAAGAGGTTGATTTGTTGAGATAAGAAACAATAAAGGCTGATGAGCTTAGAATTCCAGCTATACAGAGGATTAACCAGATAGTTTTAGAAATGGATTTTTGAGGCTTGTCTAGCAAGGATTGTTGGGTAGCCATACTTCCGAGTGTTACTAGCTGCTCTTGCTGATCTCTGTTTGCTTACTTATCTTTATATAGGCCAAAAAAGTCTTCAAGTGGGTGACATATATTTAAATTTTGTATTTAGTTTTATCGGCGGAAACACGATGTCTACAAGTTTCCATTTTTTTATTACAAAGAAAGGTTACCTAACAAAAACTATGGATGAAGTTTTTTAAGTTTTTGTTAAATTTAAATAAATCAAAGTACGTCAAGTTAAATACTCATTAATCACGTGTCATTCTCAGCATGACGTATAACTAGTGGTAAGTTTTTTGGAAAATAAATTCTATCTAGGATTAATGGATATTCACAAAAATATCTATATTAAGGATAAGTTTGAGAACAAATCTTTTTTTTTTTAATTTTAATAGGGATAAGTCCATATATGTTTATCCTATACCCACATATATTATATATATAATAATTTAATTAAAATATCTTATATATAATTATATATTTTATTAATCATTACTTAAGTTATTGAAACTGGAAAACAAAATATTGAATCCTAATAAATTAAAATTAAATGATTATACTATTATATTTAAAAATGATTTGAAATTATATTTTAATGTTATGTTTAAATAATTTATAGTTATTTTTAGATTATTTAAGAGTAAATTGTCAATTTAATTTATTAAAATTTTAAATTAATATGTTTTATTAATTTATTGACTTTACATATACTTAAAATGTGAATAATAAATATAAATATAAATATATAAATACCTACCAAGTATAAAGATGAATATTAAAATTTTTAAATATAAATGGATTGAGGTTTTTTTATATATATAATACCTAACAAGTGTAAAGATGAATTTTAAAGTTGTTAAATATAAATGGATAGAAGTTTTTTTGTTTTTTTTTTTTCAAACGCAGGAGAACCTACTCGTGTTAGCATCCCCGATAATGTGTATAATATCACGGTTTTCTTTCTCTTTCTACTAACTGGATTCCACAATACATTCTTTAGTAACAAATATTCCATTCAATATAATATATAGGCAGAGGAGACGAATCCATGGATTCAAGCCATTTGATTAATGTTTTCTATTAATGAAATGATGCTAGGAACTGTTTAAGTACGTAGATATATATTAAATTTTGGTAAAAAAAAATATCACCCCATCATAATTTTATAATTTACATTGAACCCCCAAACAATGGCATGTGGAGTAGTTGCACTTTCCACCTTACAATTAATATTTTTTTTGAAGAAAAGTATGGCAAGTGGAGTCACGTGTATATATTTGTTGTTTTTCTATATTTGCAGCAGTCATAATTAGAACAAATGCTTTTATATAATAAAAGAGGTTAGAAGACATTATTGCACAGACGGCTATATTTAATCGCCAACTCGCTCATAATACTATAGAAAAATTAAAAAATAATAAAAGCTACTTTCTACTATTTTATTTAATGTTAATAAAATAAAATTCAAAAGTATTCATCCAACTAATGTCGGTATCGTGATCGAAACATTTCGACTTTAAAACATACATTTCTTATGGTGAATATAAATGTGTTAACGTAAATGTACAGTAGAGTGTCATGTTAACCTATAGACACAAGTTATATTATTAAAATAATAAAAGACCAAATTTAAGAAAGAAAAAGAAAAGGCTGAGTTTTATAAATAACTATAATATTAGAAAGACTAAAATATAATTAATTCTTATATTAATCGATTTACTTTTATTTATGGAAGTATTTGTTATTAAGATTTTGAAGCATGAATATTTATGTCTTGACACAATATTTTAAATTTTATTATGGTTTATTTATTGTTGTGGTATTTTTTTTCTATTATATTATAAGTACAAAATATTTATGGTTTATTATTAATGATTAATTTTTGTCAAACAACTTGGTTACTAATTTTTAGTGAGTTCTCTCTTTTTTTTTACGTTTTTTTTATTTTTAATATTCAAGATTTTGCTTAATAAATTTAAACTAATATTACTTGAACAAACGCAATATTAATATTATTATTGCATATGTATATATATAAATAATATTTTTTTAATTATTCTTTATTTTCAATTTTTATTTTTGTAATCTAACTGTCAGATAAATTAATTGTTAAAATTATTAAATTAAAAAATTAAAAATAATTATTTTATAATTAATCTTGAAATAACTTGATTTTACTACTTTTCTAATAAAAGAAAAAGTGAGAAATAGATCGAATATTTATTAGAGAGACACTTGATCTTTGCGGTGGAGGTCACTCAATTGAGATCTAACAGCAGACATAGTCAATTCATTGGAGTTATTTTTCATGTGAAAGTATTTATATATAATCTTTACAGTAAAGGATACTGAATTGAGATGCAACAACAGACGCCATCAATTCATTTGTGTTATATATATATATATATATATATATATATATATATATATATATATATATATATATATATATATATATATATATATATATATATATATATATATATATATAAATTTAGGTGAGTTAAATTTTAAAACATCGATATAATTTAAGATAAATCTTCAAATTTAATAAATAATTATAGAAGTACTATTACCACCATAGTTCTCACAACACTCGCATAACTTAAACTTCTTTTTTTTAATTATAAGTCTCATCCAAATCAAATGGAATAATCTTTGTTGGTAAAATAGTCAGATATCGTACTCATTCTTTGTATGTTTCTAAACTATGCTAATTTCTAAATAACTTTCAGTTATTCTTCAGCTCACACAAACATTTACAATTGTGTATACAACTCTTAAATCAACGTGTCTCCCGGTCATTGAGTTATAATTATTTATTATAAATTTATTAATTTTTACTATAACAACTTTACAATCATATTAATAATGAATTACACTTTGATATAACTATTAAACTCAAATAAAATTTTCATTGAACACGCATAATTTGTTTAATTGGTAGAAATATCCTATAGAATGTGAGTAATTTCACGAGTTAGTTTTAATTGGGAGTATCCTATAGACTGTAGTGTTGAATCACAGTCGACTACTGATTCATGCACCACTGGTCACCTTTCTCACCGTTCAGTCAGTATGGCGTGATTGTCTATTGCAACCAATGGAAGCATAGTGTTAGAGGATAATTAAAAGAGAAATATTAACCGCATATTCTTTTATACATTCTTTTAAATATATTTTTTATTAATTAAAATTTATTATAAATTATAATTTTTTTTTGGATCTTACTTCTTTTTCAAGGAGCTTCATACATGAATATTTACTTTTCAATAAACTTTAACAAATAATAAACAGGATGTTAAAAATATGTTGCCAATACTTTACATGTGTTAAAGAGGGGAGCATATTATCATAACCTATATTTAGATAAAAAAAAAATGCAGTACGACATGTCAAGACGTGGATTAGGCTAAACCAAATTGGTATGAGCTATAATTTTGTTGGTTCGTTAAATAAAGTTGCTTTTTTTGTTTATATTTATATAATTTTTAAAAATAACATTAAACTAAAATAGATTTTATAGTTTTAGAGTTAACCATTTATATATGGTTTGTTGAATTTAGTGAAATTGTTCCGATTCCATTTGAATATTAAATTTGAGTCTCAAGATGTTATAACCTACTAACTCAATCCTTCAAGTCGAACCAATTTTAAGAGCTCTATATTTAAAATAATAAATGTGTCATCATCCTTTTTGAAGTTAAAAAAATATCTATAATAATTGATTAAAAAAATAAAGATTATAAAATGTTAAAATAATCCTTCATTTAGTTATATTAAGGTTTTTATTTTATGAATAAGATTAGGTATTTAAAAGAAAAATGTAAAAAAAAAATGAAAATTCAATACAATATGTCCTAGTATACTAAAAAAATTCATATGAGTTAGAATTTGATGTCAAAAGTAATTTATAAATACATTTATCATTTAATCTCATTTAATCTATTAAAATATTTTTTAAAGATAAAATCACGAAGATCCATAAAAATAAAAATGAATAAATCACTCTTATTTCTTAATTTCAAATAGAGGATCTTTTAACATAGTATGATGTCTTTTATAAGATTACAACAATGACACTATATCTCTTAACTTGACTCGAGAAATTTCTTTTTGCATGAAAAAATATCTTGCATTTTAAAAATTGAGAAAAAAAATAATTTATAAATATTTTTATCTTTTATCGAGAAAAAAAAAAGACAAATTTAATCATTTTAAAAAATGTCACATATACTTATTAATTCATCAAATTTACAAATTTTAAAATTAAAACTCATTATCTAGACAAAAAAAATATCGGAATGGATTGAAATGAACTTAAATAATATAGAAGGTGGATTCTGATGACTTCCTAAGGGTAGAATAAGTCAATAAACACTTACTTACAGAGATGCTTATCCACTAATAAAATTATCACATCTGCAATCAGTATCAAACTTAAGGATACGAACTTAATCTTTACCAATCGACCTTTTATTTATGGAAAGAAATATGTTTTATTAATTGAAAAGGTACCGCAGCATGGGGTCACATGCACTGTCTCGCCGATTGAACAAAAATGATTGTCGATAGCATCTTATCCATTTTTTATTGGGCTTATTGGGCTAACTGTTAAGTGTGTGTTTTATTTTCATTCATTATCTTCTTCATCGGTAACAAAAGCAAGCCTTGTTTCCCGTGATAGCCGTGATAGATTAATTAAATGCAATTTTGTTAATCAAATATAAAATGCAGCACATAGCGTTCATACATGCCATCATTGTTTTACGTTTTGACTAAGATTACTAAAGCAACTTGTTAAAAAATGGTTAAATAATTTTTTAATTATAATTATTTTTTATAGGATACAATTCTATTTCAGCTAGATAAAATTATTGTAAGTAATAAAAAAATTATAAATATTTAACATAATTATATATTCAGGATTTTATATAGTTTGATTTAAACTTATTTTTTAATTTCTAAAATATAATATTTTTTATTTCAATTTGATTTATTTTTTTTTTTACACACACACACACACATATATATATATATATATATATTTGTTAACTATTAGAAACACATTTTTTATAATTTTTAATGGCAAATTAATAAAAGGAAATTTTAAAAAAGTTATATTTTCAAACAACAAACATCTATCAAATATTATTCAAAATTATACAAACACTTACATAAAAGAAAATCTAATTATTTCCCTGTACAATGAGATCATCTAGTTGTCCAGTAAATCAAATGTAAGAAACTCTGTATGGTGATAATAAGACTATAGGACTATAAATACATTAGTCATGTTCTCAAAACAACAAATATATTTAATTATAATTTTATTATTTGAACATCAAATAATTAATAATAACATGATATAGTCATTTTACGTTTTATTATAAATAAATATTTTTAAAATTTCTCTCAAAAAAAAAATATTTTTCCTGTAATTATGGTGGAGCAAACCTGTAAAACCTTGCAATGCAGCCTGGCTGTCGGCCCAACATTTATTTTAAGACATTTGATTATTTTAAAATTTTTTATTTGTTTTTAAGATTGCATTATTGGATTTCGTAATTGACTAATATGCCCTTGTCGTTTCTGCGTTCCCTACTAATATTGCTACTGTTTATTTGCTCAAATTTTCCATGTATTCAACTTTTAATATTCGTCTATATTTAGGAATACCAAACTTTTGAGAATAGTAGAATATTATAGCTTCTATAATTTATAACAATTATAATGGTAATTCTCTCTTTTCGTTTCTACAATTTTTAGACTTTAATTTTTACCTCTTAACTTAAATTCGAAATTATTCCACTATTATGTTTTAACCTCCCATTCCAATAAGGTGCTTAAATTTATATACTGTCTCCCTTTTTATCTGATTATTTTAAAACACAATATATTCATTAATTAATATTATTATTTATCTTAAAATTGTATTTAACTTCTTAAGATAATATTTATTACTATTTTTCTCTTATTCATAATAAAATTATAAAATATTTAAAAATCATTTACAGATAAATGTATAATTAAAAAATAAAAAATATTTTTAAAATAATGTATTAATTTTTAACTAACACCGCCTAAAAAACACTGATTAAGAAAACCCCTGTAAAAGAAGTGTTTTGAGAATAGGAAAAGGACATTTGGGGTGGAGGAAGTCATAAATGGGCAATTTTGTACATTCTGGGGCAAGCAAAACAATTAATAAAAATGTCAGCTTCACTCCGAAAAGAAAAGAAAGGCCCAACCAAGATCATGTTCAAGTTGATGAACATCACCCTCTGCCAAATCAATCACACTTTTTATTATGTCCATTTTGTTTTATATGTATTCTATATTTGCATATCTTTATTTGATTTGTTATCATTTGTTAATGTGATATTTAAGATACGAGTCTCTCACATAACCCACTAATCTTTTAGGTTGAGTTTTTCTTTTATACTTATGTTATAATAATTAATGTTTTCATTGTAAGTTGGATTAAAAATTATTATTTATAGATTGAATCAAGATGAAAGGTAAAGAATCCTAGTAGGTGAGTGGAGCTATCAATGTAAGGAAAAATGACAAAGGGTTCGACAAAGGAGTATCATCAGAACTTTGACTGAAAGAAAGAAACAATATTATGTACAGTAAATATGCCTCTTCATGAATTCGTGTATTATTCTATGAGTATGCCTTTTATGCCATGCTTTTATTTAAGAAGCTCCCAAGTAGGTTTCATACGCAATAGTGGAGTGTGCAGCTCAATGCAATTAGCCCATTCTGTTTTGGAAGAATTTATAGTATACATAATTCATTGAGATTACATAAAAAGACTTCAAAATAAGAGTTTTACATATATTAAAAAAAGGAGTCCACAATGTTACAAAAGTAATCATACTCAATTTCATATATGTACTACTACAATACTTCTGTGCGCCTCATACATACAAAAACTACATTCCGCATTACTATTTTTTTCTTTTTGTACACATCAAGATATTCCTCAAATAACAGTTAAAAATTAATTAATTAAAGGTATAAAAATGATTAAAGTGATTTCTTTTAGTAAAGTCTTTATATATGATTAGAAGTTGATCACCTGTCAACATGCTCAAGAAGTTTAGATATCTACCCATTATGAAAGACTTTTTTGGTTTAATTTTACTTAATGCAATATTTACAACTTTAAACAATTAATATAGTTATTACTATCTTATAATTATTTATGTATAATGATTAGAAATCTAATGATGCCATTTTAAAAAAAAGAAGAAAGAAATAATGTATGTTTATTCGTATGAGATAGTTCAATGAAATAAATTTAGAGAGTGAATTTAATCCTTTAGTTAACTAATTATTTGCTTTACCAAAAAAATCAAATAACTCTGATAACGATATGATCTTAAAATTTTAAAATAAAATTATTTTTAACTAATTAATCAATCTAATAATGTTTAATTTGATATATAAATAATTGATTACATCTAATAAAACTATCTAATTTTATAATATGGAAATTTTATATTACTTAATAAATATGTATAATCCTTACAAGTCACCGGCTAAATTACTAGTAATAAAGTTAATGGAAGATGAGACTGCAATTTTGAGAGTGAAGTGATCTCAGCTATTGTTTTATGGAAAATTGGAAAGTAAAGCGACAGTGATATAACCTTCAAAAGCCCACTTAACCTTTTTTTTTTTAAATGTCTTTTTGAAAGATGGGAGCCCAATCATCAATTGCCGTGGCCAACTTGTCCTATGCAAAGTGACTCGTGCGGGCTCAACCAATACACACAGAAATGAAAAAAAAAAAATCAAGAATACCAACAACACATTTTTTAGATTTAAATATGTTTTTAATTTTTAAAATTTTAATTTTCATCTTTTGAATTTAAAATTATTTTTTTAGTCTTTATATTTCAAAAAATAACTAATTTTAATCTTTTTTACTTTCATATTCACAACAACAATATATTATTATTATTATTATTATTGATGCCACTAAGAAGGAATAGCGGTAGTAACGCTGTGATAACGATCAACAAGAGCGAAAGAGTGAAGAGCGTCTAGGTACATTGACTCCGTAACGAGACAGCTAACCTAACAAAGGGATTCTAAATTTCAACGTGATTGACTCTAAATGTTGGCGTGTTCCGCTCATCCATCGACGCGCGTGGGAATATGATTGGCAAAGAGGTCACGCTCTCTCTGTCACCTTTGCCAAGTTGGTCATCTCACCATTTGTATAAGATAGGCCCCAAACCCTTATCTCCTCCATTCCCAATTCAATCTCACCTATTTTCATTTCCATTCGCTAAAAGCCTCCAAGGTATACGCCTCCTCCTCTCAGTTCCCTTAATTTTCCCAAACTAACCTATGAGGTTTTCAATTTTATGGCAACTGTTTTATGATTCTGCATACATGAATCGTATCGCTCTTGATTTAGGTTGTTCACAACTGCTTTTTAAATACGATAATGAATAATATGGACCCGTTATTGAAATTTCCGGCGTGGAATTCTCAATTCTAACAAAGATTCATAGGCTGTGTAGTGTTTTGAAAATGATTTTGATAAATGGTTGATGATGGTGCAGATGCAAATATTCGTGAAGACCTTGACGGGGAAGACCATAACACTTGAGGTGGAGAGTTCAGACACGATAGACAACGTGAAGGCAAAGATTCAGGACAAGGAAGGGATACCCCCAGACCAGCAGCGTCTGATATTCGCGGGGAAGCAACTGGAGGATGGGCGGACCCTGGCGGACTACAACATTCAGAAGGAGTCAACCCTACACCTTGTCCTGCGTCTCCGTGGGGGCATGCAGATATTCGTGAAGACCCTGACAGGAAAGACCATAACCCTTGAGGTGGAGAGCTCAGACACGATTGACAATGTAAAGGCTAAGATTCAGGACAAGGAGGGCATTCCACCAGACCAGCAGAGGCTGATTTTTGCTGGGAAGCAGCTGGAGGATGGACGCACACTGGCTGACTACAATATCCAGAAGGAGTCTACCCTTCACCTAGTACTGCGTCTCAGGGGTGGCATGCAGATATTTGTCAAGACCTTGACGGGGAAGACCATCACTCTTGAGGTTGAGAGTTCTGACACTATTGACAATGTCAAGGCCAAAATTCAGGACAAGGAAGGAATTCCCCCGGACCAGCAGAGGTTGATCTTTGCAGGGAAACAGTTGGAGGATGGGAGGACCCTTGCTGATTACAACATCCAGAAGGAGTCCACCCTTCACCTTGTCCTGCGTCTTCGTGGTGGCTCTCCTTTCTAATTAATTTCCTTATTTTATCTTTCTCATTAACTCTGTAATCTATTAATACCCCCATTTTAATATTACCCGCCTATATATATATATATATATGAGAAAATTCAAATCCAAATTTAATAAATTTTCTTCAACTTTTCTATTTTTTAATTTTGAATATTACATAGAAACAATTTTTTTCTAAAAAAATTAACAATTTAAAAGAAATGGAACAAGTACCAAGAACCTTGGGTTTCGAAATTTGGTTTTGTGCATTGCGAGGAATGTGCATATGCTTTGTGTTACCGTTATTTGGAAATTGCGGTAGTGATTTTGTACTTTCCATGTCATGGTAATTGTAGTGCAGAACATAAGTTAGCTGTATCCGTGCACTGACTAAAAAGCACGCATCTTAAGATTTTGTATTAATAATTTAACTCTAACTTAACAAAGTTATTTTACATGGAATAAGTTTCAAAATTAATTAGGATAAAATTAAAATATTTATTTACAAAAGAATAAAATTAGAGAACGAATTAGCATGAAATTAAAATTCTGGTACAATTATAAAGAAAATAAAATTTGAAGATTAGAATTAAAGTTTACAATCGATATTTACAAAAAAGAGAAAATAAAATGAAGTCAAATGAATAAAAAATTCATACACTAATAACGTGAAGATTTCTTTATTATCCAATTTAAATAATTATATTTAATAGATTTATTAACTTTTGTAATAATTATTTTAAAAATAAAATGAACTAATTTTTAATTAGGTGTAATAACTTTTATACTAATACCGTGTATCAATTAAACTTTAAATTATTGTATATTAACTTTTAAGTAGTATAATATAAAATATAGAATAAAAAAGTATAGTATAGAATATGTATATAGTAATAAAGGATATTAAGGGAACGACGGTCAAAACTTCTTGCAACACACATTAGGGAACGAGATTTGTATCTACCAAATTGAATTTAAAATAATATGAAGCAAACTAAAACCTCAATAAAAATAAAAATAACATTCTAATCTTTGGTATATTTTACTCCAAAATGGTAGTTTGCCATGATTTTTCTGACAAGAAAAAAAAAGGGTGGAATGAAAATGAGACACCTTCGTCCCATGTAAGACATAATAAATATACATGAAGAAGGAAATTCCCATTATCCACAAAGGAGAGGGGTCAAATTGATATGTACACTAAGAATGGCATTAATCTTGATATGCTTACATCCGCGGCCAAACTTGACCATAGACATCTTTCTTATTATATTGCCTGTCCCAAGACCAGGGGACATCTGCAGAGGGAAACGATAATTAGAAGACATGTAACAAGAGTCAGGGCACTTAGACAAACGAGAAACAGCAGAGTGACAGGGCACGACCTTGGGAAGAATAAGGCAGCGGAGGGAGCTCGTAAGGTAAAGGTAATGGGATAATAACTTCAGATGATGAATGCATTCTGTCTTTTAGCCCAGTTAGGGTTACCAATTTTGTTTTCTTCATTTCAGAACTTTCTCTGGCTGTGTATTTATCCTGCAATTCTTAGTTTGTTAGCATGGGCCTCTTTCACATTCCCATAGTTAGGGAGATCACTGAAAGTTCAATCATGTCAAGCATAAAACACAATCAAATAGCAAGGATGCGTCTGCTACCTCAGATTGTGTAACATTACTGGTACAGGAAAAAACAGATCCACGTCGTTTGAATGATGATGGTAGAAATAGCACCCCAAGCTGAAAGGAAATGTGTGTAAATATTTTTCAGTGCAACCTCTGGAGAACAGGATAAAATTTATTTGACTGCAAATGGCCCAAGTATAATAAGAAACAAATTAACAATAATCAGAGAAAACACTCTTCTTGTCTTCAGATTCTTGTATGTCATTAGGCAAGGTTTGGAAATAATGAAGCTCACCAATTCTTGAGTTCGAGCTATCAGACAACATGACATACCTCATATGAACGAATCATCAACTGAGTATTATTCTTCTGGAGGGCTCCCCAAGCAGCTTTGCTAAGATTTGCCGAAGTTAACAAGAACCAACTATTTGGGAAGACGGTGTTTCCACAGTTAACTATCTATGCTATTGTATGACTTAGCAGTGCAGTACATGGCCAAAAAATTAAACAAACATAAAAAGCTGAAGTGCATATAATAGGTATGATGGAGCTCTTACGCAAGACTCTGATTATTATAACGAGCAAAAGTCTTTATATGTGGCATAGCACGGCTGAAACATACCACAAACATAGGTATAATTGGTGAGATAATTTTGTATTTATGTCCAATAAAAAATTGTGAAGCAAATTTGCATTTATGTCCAATAAAAAATTGTGAAGCAAATTTGCATTTATGTCCAATAAAAAATTGTGAGGCAAATTTGCATATATCTCCAATAAAAATTTCTGAGGCATATTCAAAATAGTCAAGTAGGAGACAATCATGACTTGTTGATAACCCTTTCCTGGTGCCAAGTTAGGAGGGGGGTATGCTAATACTTTCCATGGAAAGGAGAAAAGGTTATACCACAAGAATAAAGCAAAAATTCGATTCAAAATCAATCAATGGGTTGCAAAAAAAATTGTATAATTATTATAGTTCCAAGAGAATGTGAACAAATTAATTGATAAAAATTTAAAATAGTTGGCAGGCTATAAAGGGGTGTAGCATCCATTGTAAAATAAATATACTGACCAGCGACCAGTGTGGTCTGCTTTCCATTTTGCCCAATACTTTTTCAAAAATGCTTTCTCCACATTCTTCAGAGGACTTGGAACTGCACCTCCAGCAGCATAGCCCTACAGAACAAATAGAAGGCAAAAAAGTTGTCTAGGAAGTTGCACTTACAAATTCAATTATGAAACACGTAAATGAAAAATGGGACAAGACAAAACAAAACAAAACAAAAGTTCACGCTAACAAGCATGAGAGAAGATAAGAATTAAGGAGAGTAGTCAGGAATAAATTTAAATAATCATTCTTACCAATAAATTACTTTTATAGACAAGAAACCTTTGTTTATTTATCAACTAGCACCAAAAGATAGCCTCTGGTGAAAGTAGAATAGGATAAACATTGGTCCCAGAACCAATTAGTACCTCAGGAAATATCTACAGAAGTTTGGGCTTTATGCTATTCACCCTGTCCCATACTCTTATAACAAACACATAATAATAGAGTTTTTGGTCCTAATTATAAGAAGCAAACTCACTTTTTCAATGTATTAAATGCTAGTTTTTTACTATACTCTTCATTTATTGTGAATTTCATTAATGAGTCATTCAATTATTTTTCATTAAAGTTGATATATTAAGTGGGTATTTTTGGAATAAAATATAAATTTATGACATTATTAATTAAAACTAACTAATTCAACTACTTTTATTGATCTTGATCAATTAGGTATTTGCTTCTTATATATAGGACCAAAGTAGTATTATTTAAAAAGCATTGCCAATATCCTATATTGTGCCATAATTTCTAATAATTATAACTTTTGAGCTCTCGCCTTTCACTTTTCATGTAGAACACCAAACTAAAAAGTTCAGACTCTTCACTTATATAAATAGGAACCGAGTAAATGGGTCCAGGTCTAAGTGTCTAACTATTCAGGAATTAAGCAGGTAAAATCTAGGGCTTCTATATATTACCGCTGCAGCCTATGTCTGGGTCTAGATATTAGGCACCCTGCTCAATGCTTATTCTCATTCCTAAGTGAAACAGAGACAGAAGATGATCCAGATTACTTTTCATAAGTATTAGAAAGAATTATTGAGCATGCATCACAAAATTTAAAAGGTTCTTGACCTTATACAAATAGACTAGGCACATGACATATCAACAGATATTTGATTATGCTCTAAAATAACATTTAAAATTGAACATGAAATGCAAACCAAAGGTAATTTTTTTTTTCTCGAAAAGTAAGAAATACAACCCCAACATCTACGTATTTTACCTCTAAAGAGCATCTGACATCTTCTACAGTAGGCCATATGATTTGAGGCTCCCCCATACCAAGGGGTGTTTTGTCTTCAGAGAGACCTGCTGACATCGATGATCCTAGCTCAGACATCCATTTTTCATCTAAAGAGCCAAGGGAAGAGAACTGCAGTAGATACAGGCCAAGTATGTAACAAAATTGTAAATGATAAATAGTGCACTCTCTAAAATCTGTCACAAAAAGATACATTCTGGTCAAAACTTTACTACCATAAGTTGAAGACAATCAAATGAAAGAAAATAATAACAACAGTGTGATACTTTCACATTAACATTTTTCATTTAATACTGGAGTTATAAGTTAAGATTCACATGCATTAACTGCACCCAGAGTATAAAGCAACCTAGCCAAGAGCCCAACTGTACCTGATAAATAAGTGGAGATTTCTTAAACTCTTCATCAAAAGTACACTCCTGGAGCAGAGAACGCAGCTTCATATGTCCCCACTTTTTCAAACTAGTACCAGAATGATACCCAGGTACAGATGCAATTAATCTAACCTGAATATATCGCAAACAGCATTATATATACTAATGTACAGTGCATCTGACAATGTAACAAATTTTACAACATAATAAATAATAAAAATTAAATAACAAAGCAAGTAATTTAAGAACAATGAACGGAAAACATACCCTTGCATCACTATAATCAAACTTCCTGAAGAAAGATGGACATACACTGACGTTTCCAAGGGATGGAAGTTTAACTGAGAATTCTGGCCACTGAACCACCAAATAAATAATGATATGGATAGTTATAGTAGCAGCACTAATGATAATACCCAATCAATCAATAACATCAACATCTTATTTATCTTTCACAGGCCATATATGTACTCAGATTGGCAACAAGTTTTTACAGTAACCTAAGTTGAAAACTTTAACATGTGAATTTTCTAGAATAATCCAACTGTCTAAGTGTCTAGTAATTTTGGATAGGTTACTTCAGCAAGTTTTTTCAACAACTATTGAGCATTAATTTTATTTTATCGACTTGTGATTGTTTATTCATTTCTCTATGTATAAAAGAACAGTATATATCATTACCTTCAACATATTGAGATATTCAACCAGGTCATTTTCAAATCCAGATCCCTTGCTCACACTATTCTGATCTTTCCATGGAAAATCTTGCATCCACAAACCTTGGCTTTTATTGTTCCAATCTACATAAATTAAGTTTGCTGTATGCACAATGACTCTCACTCCTTGAGGATATATAAGCAGCATGGCCTTTGAATGGTGTGTCCCAAATGAAATTGGCAGTGGTGGTTTGTGCAGAATCCAATTCGCAGGTTTGCTTCTCTAAGAATCATAAAAGTAGCAAGTTAATATTCATTCAACCAATCTTACATATTCAATCTTACAAATAAATCAGATCTGCAACAAACCTTTATGCAATCCACCCTTCCATCACTTTCTCCATGAAGAACTAGCACGTGGGGCACTTTTGAAAGTGCAGGACATGCTACACCAAGAAAATATAGAAAGGAAAAAATAGAATGAGATCAACAATGAAAGAAATTCAATCAAATGTATTCATGTAAGTACAAATTTTAGAACACCAGACATGCCAGTAGCCTATGGTGGTGTGTAATTGAGAGATAGATGGTTGGGTTGCCCCTTTTGGCTATGTTAATATACAAAAAGTAATATAATGTAGAAAGCATGCAGTATTTCAGTGGGAGCAAGGAAGGAGCAGAAATTGAGAATTAACAGCTCAAATATCCCCAGCAGTGTCAAGGAAAAAATATGAAAGTCAGACAGCATACAGGGAAAAGTAGGGGAAAGAGTAGAAAGGAAAACAAAGAGAAATTGGAAATTCCAAAAAAACAAAAAACTCACCAGGAACCAACCAGTCAATGTCTACCATGTAGTTTGAAAGAATAGCAACTAGAATATCCCCCTATCAGTGATAAGCATTAAAATGAAATCAATAAGTAGTTCCATTTTTTTTCTAGTTAAAATATACTTGTTCAAATAAACTTATGTTTGTGCAAAATTATTCTTGAGTCAATGATGGTGGCGATAAAGGTTTCTTTTGAAGCATTGCATAATTATTCTAAGCCATGATTGAAAACTGAAACATTGATTCAAGGTTTACCACGAAGCACAAAAACAGTTGATTTATAGTTGAAAATCCCCATTCAAAAGAGCACAGCAAGAACAGAATGTTAAAATCTAGAATATAATCACTATTACCTACCTGAATAACATCACCTATAGAAACAGAAGAAGTATTTGCCCAAGGAGGTAAACCTTTCACACGCAAAAGTCGAAAGGTGGAAGGTATTTGGTCAATAGGGACATGAAAATTACGAATGGGCTCCACATTGCTGTCTTTACTCGACTGGGAATGCACAGACCTCCGTGTGTCTGCATTCCTTCCTTGTTTATGGAAGCATGTTTCAACCTTATCCTGCAGATTTCACACAAACAAACAACAATTCATTTTACACAACAACATGTAAAATGTAGGATCATAAAGCGAGTAGTGAATACCTGGGAATGGTTGCCTGAAGCTTTATTTCTGAAGGATGGTTGAGCTTCGTTGTTGTTTCTACCACTTGAAGATATTTTGTTACCATCCAAGACCTTATATTTAAAAAGATGGTGACCGGGAATGAGCTCGATTATATCACCATCACATATGGTGGCTTCTTCTTTAGGATTCAGCTTCCTTCTCTTATTACCGGAGTTAACAACGATTGGATTTGTCCCCTCCTGACAAAGAAAAAGAAATAAGGAATTAAAAAAAGAAAAAGAAACAAAGAGTGAATGGTAAGGTGAGAGGGTTAATACGACGAGCAAATTAGCGGTGGAGGCATTGGGAGAAGCGGTTAGAGTGAGATGCTTGCGGCTTAGCCTCTTGTCAGGAACAGGAATGTTGTTCCGCCCAATAACATTTGCGCCATTTGAGACACCTAACTTGGGAACGGAACCTTCTTCCTCTAAATTTTGATTTAGCGGAACCAAATATCCAACCTCAGACAAAGACATGAATCAAACTGGAGGCCAACACAGGAAGAACGCGATTTATTTTGCTGATTCAAAACTCACACGAACATAACATTGAACTCAAACACTTCCTTCTTCCTGCATCTCAAACTCAAACTCCCCAGCCCAACCACTATCACTCCACCTTCTCTCAAACCCCTAACGCCTTTTGCTATTTACGCCTCCATTTTTACCATGTACACTTCTTTTTCTTTTTCTTTTTTCAACTTTAATATGTTTTAGATATATATGCCAACATCATTCAGTCCGATTTAAATATTTGCAAAAAAATTAAATTTTTAAAATTTTTTTAGGCTATATCATTAATTTTAGCTGGTAATAATATGAGTAATACAAAGAATAATATTAATTAAAAAAATATAATATTAATTTAATGATAAAAATAAAAAATAATACTAACAAATATTATGAATTAAAAAAAGTCATAATGACTAAAATTACGAGTCATATTTATATAAAATTAAAATATATATATTTATTATTATTAAAAATATTTTTTATAAAATAATAAAAATCATAATTTTTATTTTTTTATTATTTTTTAAAGCTACTTTTACACCTAATTTTTTATTCTTTCTTCAACTCTAATTTTATACTTCATCTTTATTATTTTTTATTCTAATTTTATGTTTTATTTCTTAAAATTTTAATTTTATATTTCATATTTATATGATTTTTTAACAATATAATATGTTTATTATATCAAACTTATATATAATAATTTGTATATTATGACTTTCATTTTAAATCATAAATATAAAATTACTTTATCCAAAAATATATCGTATTTTTATTTTTACTGTGTGACTTATTTGTATTATCTCTATTTTTTTTAATTTCTACATATTTTAGAAATTAAAATTTAAATTTCTAGAAATATATTTTGAAATTTTTTATTTAATTTATTAGAGCTTTACTTTTATTTATTTTTCATTCATAACTCATATATAAACATGAAACATCGCTATCAAAACATAAATTTATTCTCATAAAAAAATGAATGGAGTAAAAAAATACTAGTAAAAATATTGAGAAATGATAACAACCAAAATTGTAGAAGGTTAATTAAAAATAATGTTTCTATAAGAAAAAAATACAAAGGAATAAAAAACACTTAAACATGAGAAGAGCTTTTAAAAATAAGAAGAAAGGGGGTACACAATCGAAATACACAATTATTTAAAATAAAGTCAATAAAAAAATTTAGATAAATTTGTATACCAAAAAATAAAGGAGTACTAAACAATTTTTATGGTGTAAATAGCGAAAACGGACCCAAAACTTTTGCTAAAAAGCCCAAAAGCCTGTGAGGCTAGTCCGCCGCCTTTTTTTAAAAAACAAAGCACTCACCAAACTACGGCTAGGGATGAGAGTTTCTATTTACAACATCGACTTTACTTTTCGAACCTCCATAATTTTGGACTTTTTAAAATATCCAATTACCCCTGGGCCCTGCTCCTTCTCTCACCTTTTGCACCCCCACTGATTTTTTGCTCTATTTTCTTTTCTTCAAAATTATTTTGGGTTAACTCAATATTTTATTTTTTATTACATTTTCATTGTTTCTGACAATGTTTTATTTATCATTTTTTCATATCGCTGATTTGATAAAAAAAAATAGTTTACGTTATATCAAGATGTACAATATTTTTTTTTTATTATCCTGTCAAGATATACAACAAAAACAAGCAAATTACTTAATCAAGTCTATTTTTTATGAAAGATATTTTTATCCAAAAAAAAATTATTAGACCGTGCAAATATTTGAAGTGACAGAGGGAGTTAGAGAAATGTTGAAGTCTAGAAAATTTAAGGTAGTTTATTAATTTATTGTGAATGATTTTAATTTATTTTTAAAAAATATGAGGATACTAAAAGAAAAATTGAGGAAAAAATATCCTATGTGAAATGTTATACTATATTGAAAGATTATGTTTTTAAAAAAATACATATATTATTTGTAAAATATTATTTACAATACTACAATTGTTACTGTTACCAAAATAAAGTTTTTTAAAATTAATTATTTAGATATTATTTTGGAAGTAAATGTATATTATAATGTATCCAATGATTTTTGAGAAGAGAAAGTAAATGCTCCAAATATCAATAACTTCTAAAAAAAAAGTTATTTATAAAAACAAGTTGAATCAATCAATAAAAAAAGTGATAAATAATCCAAGTGAAAAATTTTTTAAAAATATGATCAACTATATTATTTGAGAATGTATGTTTGGTTAGGTGTTGCCATGCGATAAATACAGAAGAAAAAACATGTGTTTTAGATTTCTAATACTAAACTATAATAATGATGATCCGAAGTGCATCAACCTGTAATCAAATTGATGATTGCTTGAAAAATATAAATATTGGTAAACCTTCAACCATAGACATGTGCTAACTATTTTTTAATGTCTCATCATTCAGTCAAAGTAATGGAAAAAAAAAGTCAATTTAAGTTGAATATCCAAACATTTACATGGAACGATGATCATAATCACTATTCCATACAGTTTTTTTGTTAGTTGTATTTGTTGTCTTATCTAAGTTAATCTTGACGATTAAGACACGATATCTTTTACTAAGGATTTGTCAAAAGATTCACACGTGGTTACGTGATGCACTTTAGTTTGTGGTCTTATTGCAATAGCCACATCACCCTCCCTTAAATATGAAATTATTCTTATTTTGTCATATTCAATCAAATGCAACTAAAAATAACAAGTTTCATTATACTGGAAGATGTTTAGTTGATCTAAGATTCATATAAACTCACTTCATGATATCATATAAAAAGAAACGCGAGGGTATCTTCTATCCCAAGACACCACCAACATTCCTTATCTTTATACAATCTCGTATAAGGTGAAAGATAGATTCATATCTCTCTGCTCAGATTGGGCACGTTGCTAATTGCGCAGTATGCCTATTGAGCATTTACTCATTCTTGAAGAGGATATCACGAGTTAATTTTCCAACATGGAACCTCACTCGCTCTAGCACCTTGAGTTTCCATATCATCTTAAAGGTGGATTCATTAGGAGTAGGGGAAATATTAAAAAAACAAATTATAAGTTGTCTTATAGGAGAATTCTCCATCTTGGGACTCTATCCAAACCACCACATCATTATTTTTCTCTATGCAAAGGGATCAAGCCACAAATTCATTCAACAACACAAAAAGGAATATGACTTGGCAATTTAGAGATGTCTTATTAGATTGCCTAATTGGTAAAACAAGTTAGTGGCATCGCGCTCTCGGCTTTTGAAAGAGGAAGAAGTGCTAACTACAATAACTAACACACACATCTGTCCAAAAGTTAGTCAACTTACCATTATGAACCTCCTAGCCCAAATTATCTATCACATTGTGCCAAGTTTCTTTTAGGCTATTCACATAACCAAGGCAATTAACATTTATTTGAAGAAAGATATTAGAGCCACAATTATACTTCAAACGAATTGTCCACACCCAAAGGTCTAAGTGATTATTAGTTAGCCTCCAACTTACCTTCGTCATAGATGTTTGATTAATAGTGCTCATCTTTCTAAGAATCAATCTATCTTGGCATTTAGGTGAACATATGGAACTCTATGACGCCATATGAATCTTTCTAGACTGACAAGTATCTCCCTATATAAAAGTTCTTGTACTTCTTGTCAATAATGTTGCATAAAGATTTTAGTAATATTGTTGATTGCATCACATATGTCGTTAATGCCTAAAGCATTGATTTGGTTAAGGTGATTATTTCAACAAAGTATAGTTGTTTAGCTTTCCAACCATTAAGTCTATGATTCACTTTGTCCATAATAAATTGATAGGTATCTATCTTGACCTTTTTATGGAGTATAAGGACCCTAAGATACTTTCCCAAGTAATCAATCGTTAAAATATCAATTCTTTGCTAATTTGTGCTTTTACTTGCCTAGAAACGTTTATAGAAAAATAAATTTGTTATTTATTACAGTTCAAAAAGTTCTCTTGAATCTTTGCACAATAACTAAAGTATAGTTCTAATAGGTTCCACCTGACTAACTTATGTTTTTGCAAACAACAACAAATTATAAGCAAACGAGAAATGAGACCCCCTTCGAAAAAAACTGAATAGGATGCCAAATTTTATTTTTCACAGCCACATTAATAAGTTGAAATAATCTTTCAATGTACAAGACAAATAAGTAAGGTGAAAAAGGATCTTCCTTGTCAAATCAATCTTAAAGGCTTAAACTCTTCCAACGCTTCTCCACTACACAAAGAACTTTCATTCTCAAAGTAGAAATACAGTACTTACTAAATCAACAATTATTTGTAGTGTACCTATATCCTCTATGGTATTTCATACAAAAGACTAGAACAATCTATTATAGTAATTTTCTAGATCAATTTTTATTGTCATCCAAACCACTTTTCTTTTTATACTTTGCATTAAATGAAATACTTCTTGTGCAAAAATGATATTATCTTACACACTTACATGGAATAAAACTACTTTGACATGGATGAACAAGTTTTTGTATCACATGTCTTAACCTCTGAGTGAGAAACTTAGTCATTGTCTTATAGGTAACATTATAGAGATTTATTGACCTAAAATTCTTCATATTATGTATCCTATTAGTCTTGGGTATCAAAATTAAGAGTATCATTAATCTCCATCAATCTCCTAACTTTATTTAGATAAACAAAAATCTTCATCAATAACTTGGTTAAAGAATGAAATTGTTATATTATCTATTGATAAGTTGAATTTTTTATATTAACCCTAAAGATTTTTTTTATCAAAATTTTATTTTTTTAATATTTATCATGAAAAATTCACCCTTTATTCTTAATTTAATGCAATTCACACCCACGAATAAAAGAGGAGAAAATATAACAAAAATTAATATCTTTAATATTAAAGACGACCAACACAATCGTACACCACTCAACACATCTGTGCTCACTTCAAAACCAACCAGCACGTTTTTACTTCACTCTACACGCCCATGCAAGCCCACTAAGGATGTCCACTTCGCAAAGTATAAAAGGGAGTAGTTAGGGAGTAGTTAGGGAGTAGAGATCATCATCCATAAATTTTAAAGCTTTAATCTCTCTTACTTTCTTTCTTCTTCTATATTTTTCCTTAGATTTAGAGCTCCTTAAGAACATCTCAGCTTGTTTAGCAAGTGTAGCATGGAGCAGAGGAACAAATCTCCAAATCCCTATGAGTTTTTCTTTTTTTAACTCTACGTATTCTTTAACATGCTTTATTTTTTTCTTGAACATGAATGGTTAAACCCCTTTTTAGGTTACGACTTAGTTTGTATTTGAAACCCTTTAATTGAAAAAATTGAATGCAAATCTTTTTTTCTTTATTCTATCTGTTGAACTATTTTATTATTTTAATATATTTGCTTAGAATTGATCAAATTGAGCACCATCCTAATCAAATAATTGATTGTGATTGTACCATAATTAATTGGTAGAACTATAAAATTATTGATTTTAGAATGAATTGTATGAACAAACCTTTTTTTTTCAAACTTTTTATTTGATTAATTATTTAATCTGTTTTTATGTGCCTCATGCATGCTTTTAATTGCATATTTATATAACCAACTAGGATTGTAGTATAAAGTAAAGAATATTAGGAGTCTACACTAAGGTTTCATAGTAGAATTAAGAGGTAAATTAACAATAGAGAATTAAGTTAAAGAAACTCACATGAAATCAAAGATTAGGAAATAAAAGAATACAAATGAAACGATAATCCTTTCATCTCTTAAAACTTAAATTCTAAATTTCTTACTTGCTTTATTCACTTTTTTCATTATTTTCGTTACACAACTTATTTTCAAAACTAAATTGATTTTCTTAAATTATATAAAAATTTCTGCAAAACTAGTAATCACGCACTCTAGTCCTTTGGGTATGATATCTTGACTCCATCCTCGATAATACTTCAATAGAGAATGTTTGCCTTTAATTGCATTTCAAAACGCATCAAGTTTTGACGGGATACACTTGCCCTTAAGTGCATTCCAAAATGCATCAAGTTTATGGCTTCGTTCCTTTGCTCTGTACTATGCTTCAGTCTGTTAAACAACCTGAGGTGTTCTTAGAGAGCTCTAAAACTAAGAAAAAAACAAAGGAGAGAGAGTAAGAGAGACTAAAGTTCTGGAATTTCTAGATGATGATCTCTCTATTTTCTTACTATGCAAAGTGAAACCTCCCTGATGAGTTTGCAGGAGCATGTAGAATGAAGTACAACTGTGTCACCCCTCTTCGTGACTATGCACGGCGTGCTGAATGAAGTATAACCATGTTGACTGATTTTGGAGTAGGCACATGTTTGCTGAGTGGCGCACAATCATGTTGTTTCCTCTTTTTGAGTAAAAAATCTCAATTTTTATTATGTTTTTTTTTTTCTCATGAATCTATATTACATTAAACACAAAGAATAAATGATAAATTATGCATATAAATGTTTAAACAATGAAATTTGTATAAAAAATTCTTGATATTAATATATAAAATTTTGCTTTATCATCTAGAAAAAATGTTAGAATTATTTATATACAAATTTTTGATAAATAATTTTACAATTTAAAAGATAAAATTAAAAAAAAAAACTAGTCATTTATATTAGACCATATTTTCTATGTAAAATTGGATTAACACCCTGAAATTTGTTAGCTAGCATCATCCTATGCTCTTAGTAATATTCCTATTAATAAATTGTTAATTTATATGAAATCATGAAATATGTTATGAAAATTTCTTCAGCGATGGTCATGTATCCTAACCAATTTTGCTTATTACTCCTTGGAAGTCGCATAAGAGATCAAGGATTGAATAATTAGGGACAAGAAATTAAAATTATCTTTAATCAGGTAATGGAAAAATTGTGGTTATATATTGACAACAAATAGATCTTCTAGGTTTTTACCAGACCTTGATTGGATTCGAGAGTGGTTTAGGAACCACGTGCGATATACTCTTGTTTTTAAAAATAATACTGTGTTTTTTTAGTTTTTAAAATTAAAAACAAAATATCTTTACATTAATTCAATTTTTATTATTCATTTTTTCATATATTATATTGTTTTTTTTATCTTTTTATACTCCCTAAAATTTATGTTTTAAAATTTGTTTTATGAAATAATTTTTAAAAATTAAAAATAAAAATACAATAAATATGACCTTAAAGATAAAAATACAATTAATAAATATAAAAATAGTATATAATATTTTTATATAAACTAAACAAGTAAAAAAAACTTAATAAATTTGGTAATAATAAAAAATAATAATTAAGATTTCAATTTTTACTTGATGCTGTGATGGTGTGAATTAGGACAGAATTTGAAAAATTACATAAACTTAGAGTTAAAATACGTGAGAAAAAATATTATTAGTCTAATTGATAAAACTTTGAAAGTTAAGAAAAAAATATAATCAAAATTTTTAAATTTTAAGAATCAATTTTAATTATCATTTTAATTTTAAAATTAAATTATCTATAATTTATAACTTTATGAATTATTTTAAAGATTAAATTAATTAATAATACATAATTTTAAATTAATTTTACTGATTATTACCATTTTAAGGAGTAAGTTGACGAATAATGAAAGGAAAAATGAATGTCCCACTTCTTATGAGCACTAACAACAAGAAGCAAATTAAGGGAAAGGGGAGAAGCACCAACAATGCACATGAAAAAAAAAAAAGAAAAAAAGTGTGGTTAGCTCAACGTTGCTAAATTATCAGCTGTAGGACCACACTGATGGATAATAAATTTGGAAAGTGAAAATCATTAATACATTATTAGTTAAGGCTTTCATAATGATTGAGGTTGAGGTGCGCCAATAGCCAAATACTTACTCACGTCACCGCCAAACCGTCATGCTCCACTGACACCTCTAATTTGCAGTAGTCCATCACCAGATAAATTATGGACACCAATTACATGCATAAGTTTGGATAGAAAAAAAATAAAAAGAAAATAAAAAAGAGACTGAACTTTTAAGTTATTTAAATTAAACAAACAAGTAAAATCTATTTTTTCTTCATTATTTATATTGATAGTAAAATGATAAGAAGAAAATACATATTTACTTAATCATTATTTCATCCTTTATATATAATATTTACTTTTTGAGATAATACTCACAACAATACGAGGACTTTATTAAAATTAAGTAATATAATATTTTTAATACTGATTTTAATATTTTTTATATTTCTTCAAAATATTTAAATAAAATTTTCTTCGATATTTTAAAATAAAATGTTTTATAAGAGTAATTAAAATTGTTCATTAAAACTTATGAGATTCTATCTGCTTTTTCTGGTATAATATTATCGGGTAAAATTCTGGCAGAATTTTTTCCTGCATCATTCTGATACTGAAAAAAATGTTTTATTTGTAAAGAAATTGTATTAATTTTACATTAGACTACAATGCCAAACATGAATTTGATTTTATTGGCAGCAAATATGGTGACAAATGACAATTGACAAACACTACAGAATTTGATCACAAATTATATATATATATTTGTTCAGAAGCAGTTGACCGATACGAGAAGAGACCAAGGAACAATAGATCTTTGAAGTAAATATTCCATATTTGCTTAAAGAACTGTACATATGTTATTAAACAAATATTTCACTAGGCAAAATTTCTTAAAGAACTGTACATCAGTAATGACAAATTGAAAGGTCATGAAAGAATAAATACGAGAAAAAAGTTTCTACGATAGTTGGAGCCAGTTCTAAGACGATTGAAAAATATATATATTTAAAAAACTAAATAAGAGTGAAAAACTAAATAAGAGTCTTTTATATTTAAATATTTAAAATATATATATATTATAAAAATAAAAACATAATTTTATTAAAATTTATATGTTTTATTATATTAAAAATAAATAATATAATTTTAACAAATTTTAAAAAGTGTATCACATTTTTATTTAATTTATTTTTATATTATTATTTTTTATTCAATTTATATTTTAAAAAAATTACATACACATAAATATCTATATACAAAGTCACTCTTAAAAAAATATAAATACAACATGCATAATTTTTCCATAGTATATAATTCCATTTTTTATAATTCTTACGTTTTTTATTTTTCTAATCATTTTTTGTTATATTTTTTATTACATCTCATATATTTCTCTCTTTTTCTATTTTTTTATGATTTAAAAAAGATACATCTCCAAAAAAAAGCATATAACCGGCATTTTTAATAATTTTTAAAATTTTTCTATTTTTATTAAATATTTCTTAATAAAAAATTATTATTTCATTATTTAAAAAAAACAATATATTATTTTTATTAAATATCTCGCAAGGATTTTTCCAATCTACCAGGTCAGTTGATTTTTACACACTCTAAATATCAAATACAATATTCTCTATAAATAAATCACTTTTAGCTGTGTGATATAATGATATTTTAATCTTTGCCAAATCTTATGGAGTTGTATTTTCAAAGAATATAATGCAATTGTTGAAGTTTCAAAGGTGTAGCATAGTATCTCTTTTCTTTTCTCTATTCTTTTTAATCTCAAATTAGATCCGAGATACTCTTACAACTAAAAATCATGAGAATAATTTACTTAAAATATTCTTACGGATAAAAATCATGAGACTAATTTATTTAAAAAAAAAAAGTTAAAGAAAAACTCCTATACCCACAAACATGACTCTATTTGCGTAGGTAGGGATTGAATCATGTGGTATGTTTAAAAAGCTTAAATTACTATATACTTGTCTCACTCATTACATAAATGAATATATGATAATAAAAGGTAATTCACTTGTGTCACACAGCAAATTATTACAAGAGGACAAACAGGGAAAGACGCGGTTCGAAAAGGTAAATCACGTTCTCATTCTTGCTGAAAGATGCAGTTCAAAAACGTGATTTACTTGCAGGAAGAGTATTTCCAAGTACGATAAGTGTATGTGTGGATGGGCATCACATGCTTTATATTGTTTGTCCTTATTTAATTCCGGGATCAAATTGGTGATTAGAAATACACACTGGAAGAAGGCCTTTTGTTGTGATTCAGCTAATGTATTGTTTGTGACAAGAGAGGGGGCCATAACCACTTGCGCTTTCGATCAATCACTACCACCACACCCCACCCCACGTACATCACCAATAGATTCATTCAGTCAGCATGACAACACAAATAGTCATCAAACAGGAATTTTATTATCACTTTCACACATATATTCATAGTTATGTCATTTCACTTGAATTAACGTTTATATATTTGGCTACTTATTATATCAGCTGAGTCCTTATCTCCCATTAATGATTAAATAGGGTCTCATATATGTGGCTTTAATTGGGATCGATATATACACCAAACATAATTCTTAATGTTGATTTACCACCACCTGATAGATTCCCTGTCCCCTGCTCTCTATTGGAAATATCAGCGCCTAAATTATGCAATGCACCATTCTTTGGCTACTAATTATTTTATTTAATCATTACCCGAGGAACCACCATCTTTGTCTTTATTACCAAGAAAGTAAGTACATTTCTCATCTCACGTTTCTACGACAGGTGCTTGAATAGATAAGTGGTGACTTGGTCTGTCTCTGAGCACAGAATATATAATAATAGGTGCAAATCACTCTCACAAAGTAAAAATTAATTAGAAATTATATATATGCTGCCCAACACAAATATCATTATTTTTTTTCATGTTTTACTGTTGCTAGCAAGCTTATTAGTTGCTACCCTTTGGAGGGTGATGGAACCTAGGGCAAATATTGTTATTTTATTTTCCCGAGAAAACGTGAATAACCATTTGCATCCATGTTGCTCAGCAACAGAAAAATCAAACATACTGAGTTACGTACTGTCGATAGAGGTGAAGGAAGAAGCAGTTTTAATATATTATCAGCAGTAAATAAAAAAATAAAAACACTGAAATGGCATCAAATTAAAGGATATTTTGATGGTTTGGAGCAGCTGAGCCATGGAACCTATTACAGTGCCGAATCTGGTGTCCTTTCTAACAAGTAATGCACATGTCGTTGCCTCAACCTCTCATCGATCTTGCCCAAATGGAAATGTTGGCGTGCATGTGACCCTAGATGGAGCCATGTTTGGGTGCCGACATGAATTTCAAGAATATGGTTAGGCCCCGGTGTGCTTTCCACTCATTCATCTCACATGTGCCATTCTGTCACACCGGATCAATTGATTGGATTCCGCTGATTTTCGGATTTTGTAATAAAACATACATGACCTTATTGAAAGCAATTCACGTGTTAATTTTAATACTGCATTGTACTATTACTGTAAGATAGGTAGAGTATGGTTCTCATTCCTCCAAGTCTCTCTTTTTCCATCTCTATTCTTCACGTAACATCAAAGAGAGACAATTCATGATTAGGGAATTGACAAAAGACATGGTTTTCAAAGAAATTGATAACATCTATTACACACATATATACAAGGGGATATACAGTGAGAAAGTTTTTTTTTTCTTTCTTAATGAGTGTGAAAAGAATAAATTGGTGGGAGAATATCAAAGTCTAGTATCAGCAAAAGAATGATAAAAAAATCATCCAAAAACCACAGCTAATAACTTCTTCACGACCTTGAAAAATATCACACTTCACCGTGTAGAAACTATGATCCACATCCGCTACTTTGAATCCTCCTATAAATAACTTCAAATCCACATTATATTTCGCATCTTAAAAAAACCAAGATTTTAATTAGAAGCTTCACTGTAACGACATTCTTCCATAGTCTCCACAATTCTTGGATGATATTTTCATCAACAAAATACTTTAGCATTAGACGATCTCTATTCTCCAACTCAATCCTAAACGTATTATTTGTAGTGCTTCTTGATGTCCCAACAGTTTATCACCAAAGAAAGTCTTGACCCGACCCACCACCTTTCACTCCATCTGGTAGTTTCGGTAGAGGTTTAGAACCTTGATGCACACCAACTATTACCTACTATTTAATAATTTTTAATAAAATAATTTTATCGATACAATTTAGTTAATATTTAAGGAAAAATATATCATATCACAGTAGTAATAAGGATGTGAGTCTAGATTTCGTATTTAAATAGCTAGTGTGTTAGTTTTTTAAAAATTTTGGTGTAGATTAAACCATTAAAATTAGAAAAGATTTAAGTAAAAAAAATAAAGTAAAGATAAAAAATGATAAAAAAAATTGTTTTTAATTCTTTTTGAAAGTAAGGATTTTAGTTTAGTTATTTTTTCTCTGTAACTCAACTTATACAATTCTCTTACCTTACCTATACCTTCATGCGTTATTAATTATACTTCTTAAAGTACTTATGAGACTTGTCTAACACCTAATATTCTTTATAGTGGGATGATTTTTATTTAGTCATTTAGAAACACATACTCCACTAAGCTAAAGGCCCATATAAGGCACTATTGCTAGTTGAATCAGAAACCTAGGAAAAAAGTTGGTTATGCAATTCTTCTAATCCAATTATCCTATAGTTTCACCAATTAGTTAAGGTGTGGTTGTGTCTAACTTGTTATTGTTATTATGTAAGAAAGACTTGTTTATAAGGTATGCAATAGAGTAATTCAAGTAGTGAAAATAATTAAAAATTATATTCAAAAGAGTAATCATGGGTTCCAAACAAAACTATACGATAACCCTTAAAAATAAACCTAACTAGTCATACACATCGTGAAAAAAATAGGCAAATATAATTAAAAAAAAACTAGAACCTATAGAAATTTGAGTTTTCACTTCTTTGTTTTATGTTGCACTTTCTGCTTTATCTTCGGGTGTCTTCTAGGGAGCTTCGAATGTGAGAGATAACTTGGGGGAGTACGAAAGGATAGAGTAAAATCATGTGTCGAGTGTACTAGAAGTGAATTTTACAACCTCCAAGCTACCTCTTTTTATATTGTGCAATAAATAAAATAAAAGATAAAGATAAAAAATAAAATTGTGTTGATTTTGTATGGCTTCATCTTTTTAGGTCAAAAGTCCTTATTTTTGTTGCATTTTTTCCTTTTTTCCTTTGTGCGTTTATGTTGCATTAATTTCAAGAAAAAATGAATTATACATAGTATTTGTAAAGAATATTCAAGATTTTACTAAAAAAAAATACAACATTATTATACAAAATGTTGGTTTATCATTTATCTCAAAATTTACCCAAAAAGCTCAATTACATAAATTTCATATTTACAAAATTTTATACTATTTAAAAATTAAAATGAACGTAATATATAATTTTAGAATATATATATATATATATATATATATATATATATATGAATTATTTAATTATCTTTCTATTATGTTTATTTTAAACAAAATTTAATACAAACAAATAAAATAATATATAGTTATTATTCAACTCTATGCATTCTATATAAAATTAATAGTACAAAAGTTAATATAAATTACATCAGTATAATTTTATCTCATTAAAATAAAAATAATTTCTTTATTTTTAATTCATAAAAAATAATTAAATTAATTATAACAATTACTTACATATATTTTATTTTATATATTTATTTAAAAAATAAATTAATTTATAAATAATTTATCCAATCAAGATATAAATACATTCTATCAAAGAGTAGATACGTGTCCATAATATCAAACATTGTCCCCTAACAATCAACTTCTAATAATTTCTTTTACAAGATTTATGATAATCACTACTTAAAATTCATTTAGTGAATATCTCCCTCATATTTAGTTGACACATATAATATAATATAAATGAATGAAAGAATGTTTTATCAACATCAAATATGTCGCTTTACAATATTACAATGATTTTATTTTTGTCCAAAATAATAGTATATTTTAATTATATTTTTATGCTATAATTATAAAACTATTATAAACTACTGAAATACACATTTGAATCAAGTAATTAATTATTATTTACTGATATTGATATAAGGATTACTCACTTTTATATAAGAAAAAAATACCACAATCAATTTCAAGATTATTATAAATTAATCAAAATAAACATTTGAATCAATCAACTAATATATATTATAATAATTTTGATCGAAAAATATTTTTAATAAATTCAAAAAAAATATAATTTAAATATGTAAAGGACTCAATAAATATAAGCACTCTCGTGTAATTTTTGTTCTATCATAGGTTGTTCAATTTAATTTGTTTTGTTACAGTGTTCTAAATGTTTTAATGAATTTGAATTCGGTACTACTCGCTTTAACCTTGCTATTTATTTATTTTTATATTAGTTTTTTTAATTCTCTCAAATATATATGCTTAAATATGTTTTTAATTGATGTAAAATAAATGAGTTTTTACGTCAGGTATCTAAAATTTTGGTATCAATGTTCATCCCTTTAAAATTTTAAATAATTAAATTTGATCCCTATAAAATAAATAAATTTTGATTTTAGTCCTTATAAAATATTTTTATTTGATTTTCAAACCCCTCTAAAATTTGAAATAGCTAGTTTTAGCTCCTAATTTTCATTTGAAGATAGATAAGTAACATTTATTTTAGGGATCTAGAATTTTTTTTAAGATTTCATATGTTAACATGATATCACAAGACTAATGTGTGTAACTGGTAGTGGTCACTCGACCTTCCGTTCAACGTATAAGTAATTAACAAGTTTACATAATAGTAAGAATAAAAAATAATTATTTAAATTCGACCTTCCGTTAAATGTATAAGAAATTAACAAATTCACGTAATAGTAAGAATAAAAAACAATTATTCAAATTTTAGAGAGATGAGAATCAATAAAAAAATGTTACAAAATCTAAAATCAAAACTCACTTATTTTATCACAACTAAAAATATATTTAATTCATGCATATATTTTAATTTTTAAAATTTTTTGGGTTCTCTTTCTCTCTTTTTATGCTTCTTTTTTATAATTATCTCTTTTTTGTTATTTAGTTAATTATTTTATTTTATCTTTTTTCTCTTAGCTAAGATCTACCTTTTTTTTCATTTTTCTTTGAATGTTTTCTTTTTTTTTTTTCTAATATTTGACATGTGAAATTTTTTTGCTGGCATTATTATGTAGCTTCTACATTTTTCCATAAGATGACATAAAATATATAACATGATTCCTGTTAAGCTGCATTTTATTCTTTGTTTTCTAGAGGTATTTTTTCCTATTATTTTAATCCATTAGTTTATGCTTCATCTTTTAATATATATATATTTTTTATCTTTTTCTCTCAAAGATAAGTTTCTATATCTTATCTTCTTTAAATAATTTTAGTTTTTATTTAACATTTGATAATTGAACTTTGTTTGTTAACATTATTTCACAAATTTTATATTTTCAATTATTAAAATGACACAAAAGGGCGTTTAACAAAAAATAAAGAAGTCTCGATGTGAAAAATAAATCTTACTCGATTTTGTATACATATAGACGTATTCTATATTTTAAGTCAATAACAACGATCAAGCCAATTGATAATTTGATTGTTCTTTCTTAGGTTTACCTATTTACACCGTAGAATTTATACAACAAAAATTAAAAAGAAAAGAAGAAGGGGATGACGAGAGTGAGGCCTCGCAAAGTGAGAAGAAAAAAGAATGAGCTATACTCAAAAATCGATACAAGCAACAGCCTGATCGTCGTATACATTGATTTAAAAAGAAAAAAGAAAAAAAAAATGGTCAAAAGCGAGATACCGAAAGAATGGTTGAAAAAAAATAATAATTTTGGTGCTTAAAAACTTACATTTAATATTTAAAAAAAAAAACAATTAGAGAATGAGACCAAACAAATGCCCGAGAAAAGCGAATATTTTGACGCTTAATAAATAGACGACTTAGTTATCACTTTTAATTAAAAAATATTTTTTAATATTATTCGGTAGACACGGTCTAATCATTGTTTATAATTAAAATATTTTTCAAATTTGTTATGTTTTAAATTAATTTTTTTAGAAAACATCAGCTTAGTGACTGCGTGATTGTCATTAATTGAAAAGGTCTCGTGACAGTAGCTAGTGGTCCATCCTATTTTTATTTATATTTTTTTTCATTATTTTATTATATCATTTAGATTTCTGTTTTTTTTTCTTCCTTCCATTACACCCTAAAAATAAATAGTACATTTAACATCTTCATTTATAAATACGTGTGAACCTGTTCTGCCTCGATTTTACAAATCAATAAGGAGTGGGGACCGGGTGGGGCAGGACATGCAGGTCGATCGATTTGTGACCCTTATGATACAATTCTTGAATGTTTCCTTTACTTTCGTATAATCTTCGAATGAAGTAAGTTAGCATGTTCCTATTGGTACTTTAAAAGGAAAACAAGTCAAAATGTAAAAAAAGAAAAAAGAAAAGGGCAGATATATTTTCTCTGATACCACCATGCGCCGCGTGGTCTTCTCTTCAGCATAGGCTTTCAATCATCGTAATGTCCTTGACATATTAATGCTGACAATAATTGATAGTCTTGTTGCCTATAAATTATCAACTAGTCCTCCAATCTTACACACTGAAGCAGAGCTTGATAGTTCATACTTAAACGTAGCCACCTATATTCTTCTTCTGTAAGTAATTGCATCCTTCTCTTGCATATACAATTCCTCTTTGGCAAGATATTTTTCACGTTAGTTAACTGAAATTAAATTTTTATTCTCCAAATTAACAATTTAAGGATGCACTTTCCACATGGACGATCAATTTTTTTAAATACTAAGTAATAGCCTATGGTTCGAACCTAAAGAAGCAGGGCAGGTTTATTTCCTCTGAAATAATATGTTCTGGTCTCCCCAAATTAAAGTGTGTTATGTAACTAATTTCTATGGTGCACGTATTTAAATTCTTGCCTAGCTAACATATTAGTGTGTTTATGTATCCCAGCAAGGTTAATTTTTCAGTCACCTAGCTTTAACATATATGACATCTGAAACTCCAGACGTCATGCATGTAAATCTTTCTTTTCTACCACCTTTAAACCAATGCTTGTTTTATACTATTATCATTGCAACTTGGGTATCAGTACATACTGCTTGAATCTTTTCTGCAGATGGAACTTGAATGGTAGCGAAAGCACAATACAATAGATAGGAATAGAAGTCTGATAGCTTCCATCTAAAAGATCCTCAACCAGGTATCTAATTAGTTAATCTACTAGCGCAAATATTTTATTACTTTGTTTTTGGGAAAGCTTCAACCTGTCCTTATAATAAAACTTTTAAATTCAAAAGTCAACATCGATCGAGCAACAAGGTTTTGACTATCTGACCAATAATTCTATTTAGATGTGACCATGTGAATCCGTCAACTGAGATCTAATTAACAATCTACCACTTTTCATCATCATCATTATTATCTTCTTCTTATATATATACAACAGTTTTGGGCATTGGCGATGTGAATAAAATAGTGGTCCACCGCTACATGTGTTATCTGGTTTATATCAATCCGAACCATTCTAGCTCCATGGATTGTAACCACAAAGACAGATTTGTTATTACCGTGCCTTGTCCAAGTTTCTTTGTAACGTTTCCATAGCAAATCATTTTATTCCTAGATATATACATACGTCGCAAATATTGCTAGCCAGCACAGACATATATTATATAATACTAATTTGTTTCTTTCTAGTCGTCTTGTGGAAATTGGACCATGCAAATGAGAAAATATGGTCTGGACCACCAAGTTGTTAAAGGAAGGGGTTTCCTTTTTTTTTTTTTCAAATTTGTTAGAAATAAGTTTTGGGGAATATATGCTACACCTACTTAATTTTGCTATAACTACAAGATTTTTTATTTGTGAAAGTGAGAGCATTGCATATATAATCAACCCCACTATATACGAACTGTACAGCTAAAAGTAGGTATCCACTCTCCGGCCACTCCAAAAGAAGAGTGCGGATTCTAACATGCATGAAATCTTAGTCATAAAATATTATATATAGTAAAATAAAATATAATTCAAAATTTTAGATCCTTGGATGATGACTGCAGAACCAACCTTGTAATTACTTTTTAAATGCAGGAAATTTTGCTCCATCCAAAGGAACACCATAATTAAGCATATGCTCATGGGAATTGATTCTTCAGTAAATTCCTTAGTAGGTTTTATTTTTGGAAAAAGATTTTTTTGACACCAGTTTAAAATACTGAAATGATTCTTTTAAGTGTGGAGAAGGGATGAGATAGAAAGAGAGAGAAAAAAAGAAAAGAAAGTGACATATGCATGAATGATGTAGAGAGCGTATGAAAATGAGATGTATGAAAGAGAGATGTAAAAGTATTAAAATTGTTTAAGATAAATGAAAATAATTAAGTGAGAAATAAAAGGAGAAAAATAATAAAATGTAACGGAAAATGTAATAGCAAAAAAAGTGAGGAAGGATACAAAAGAAAAGGGTATGAAAATATCAACTTGTCGGTTTTCTTACTTTGAGGCAGTCGGGGAGATGGGGTTATATGGGAGATCTCCAAGGTAGTAGTACTACTATGTTAATAGTGAGACTTCTTAGGGATTGGAGATTTTAAGCTGCGCTCCAAATTATTTGTTTTCCATTTAGATAAAAATAATTAAAATCTATCTTTTTATATAATAAATAATTTCCTTTGAATAAAAAAATTACTTTTTTTTTATCTTTTAACACCTTGAAATTAATATTAATATTTTTTATACAAAATATTTTTCATTATTATTAAAGTTAAGTTAATCCTTATTATTATTATTATTATTATTATTATTATTATTATTATTATTATTATTATTATTATTATTATTATTATTCCGAACAAACACAATCTACAAAATGGGTAGAATCGTCGCATCATTGTACTTGCTATGAATTAATTTGAAGAAGTTAGTGAGAAGATTAAGTAATTTGGATTAGGCTTGAATAATTCGGCCAGGAGTACAGCAGATAGTTGTTGAGAATACATGATACTATATATGAGTGGGGGCTGAAATTAAAAGGAACGGATGTTGTTTTATCAAGAAAATAAATAATATTTATGTATATTCAGTTAGAATTTAGCATCGTACGTACTGTGAAAGGAAAGAAAACAGAATAATAAAGTAAATGAATCTGTCTCAACAAAAAGACATATAACCAACTTTGTCTCCAAAGTCTAAAACGTTTTCATCAAAGGCGAAATAAAGAGAAAAAAAGAAAGCAACAAAAAATCACTTGTCCTTATCTCTTTTTTGTACCCTATAATTCTTCAAAGAAAAGCTCGAGTCGTTTACTTTTCTTTTGACATCCCCTCCTGAATCACCTTTTGTATCAGAATTAGCATGGACTCGATTTCGGACCCACCCTTCCACGAGGCATACAAGATCCTGTTTGACAAGACCCGAAACAATATTGAAGAGAATAATTTTGATGATAAAGAGGTCGTGGTGGCTGAGGAATGCGAGCTTCCGGTGATCGATCTGAGCCTTCTAGAAGAGAGTGATGAAATGGTGAGGGAAGAGTGTAAGTCACAGATAGCTAGGGCTTCACAGGAGTGGGGTTTCTTCCAGGTTGTAAAGCATGGTATTTCCGGTGACATTTTCAGCAGGTTGAGGTCTCAGCAGGAGAAGGTCTTCAAACAACCCTTTGAAAATAAGACCAAAGAGGACAAGTTCTTGAACTTCTCCGCCGGTAGCTACCGTTGGGGAACACCCTCTGCCACATGCATTAGACAGTTATCTTGGTCAGAAGCCTTTCATATTCCCTTAACCGATATACTAGGATCCACTCGATCAAACCCTCTTAGGTATGTTATCTATGTATGTCAACTATTCACTCACTCTACTATAATATTCATCTTCTTATTCTTACTACTTCTTTTCGGATATGCATTGTTTTTATTATATACATATATATTCGCCCTTATGCCTCCCAAAGTTGAAACCTCCAATAGGCTAACAATTATTTGATATTTCTTTTCTTTATTTTTTTTTTTATCATATTCTTCTATTAATTTTTTCAATCACTTATTTCTCGTATTTTTTTCATTTTCTCCAAATGTCTATATTCCTTGAGTGTAATATTGTACTAAATATATAGTATGTGATTTTACACGTGTTATGTGCACAATAATGAGTTGTTCTTTGATCTTTTGTAGAAAAAATGTTTGTTCACTTATGTTTAGTTTAATTTAACAACAACATTAATCCTAGTATTTGGTATTTCGTCAAGAGCAATTTAGAACACAATAATCCCGAGAATAAATTTAATTCGCTACTATTTGTTTTCAATTAAAGTGAATATATGATTTGAGAAGGTGAATAAACATGTTATTTTATTAAGGGGTGTACAAGAATATTTTCCATTTACAAAGCTGAAATATTCATTTGGCCCCTCGTTGATGCTCAAGGTCATTCAAAGAAAGAGCAGCAGATCTTTCTGCTTTCACACAGAGCAAAGCAAAGCCTAGACTTTATAAATAGATGTTTTGTCAACTTCTTCTGGCACCGCCATGTTCATGTGTGTTGACTTGCTTTACTCTTACAAACAAATAATTAATTAGTTGCATGCATCTTATTAATTATTTACAGTCTAAACTCACATGAAGCAGAGATTGCTTTCTTCCTTGTCCGGAACTTGTTCACACAATTTTGGTTTATAAGCACATGGCTTGCTATTTTTATGGTTCCCCTGACCTACACATTCCGTACTTCCTCACGTGAATGTTGCCAATCTGCTTGAGCAGAATAGAAAACTCTGCAGGCATGGCAGACTGACAGCATTCCATCAATTCAAACATGTATTGTTATTTGTTATGACCATAATATTAATTAAAATTATTCCGTAATCTTCAGCTTTATTACCATAGGTACAAGTGTAATAAATAAAATAAGCATGATTAATTAAATTACATGGATGATATGTTTGCAGTTGGACAATTGAACAGTTTGCCACAACAGTTTCGAGACTTGCACAAACATTAGCCGACATCCTGGCCGAGAAAATGGGTCATAAGTCAACCTTCTTTAAGGAGAATTGCTTGCCTAACACATGCTATCTTCGATTGAACCGATATCCTCCATGTCCTATTGCTTTTGGGATTCACGGTCTCATGCCACATACTGATAGTGACTTTCTCACCATATTATATCAAGATCAGGTCGGAGGTTTGCAATTGGTCAAAGACAGCAAATGGATCTCTGTTAAACCAAACCCTGATGCTCTTATAATCAACATTGGTGACTTATTCCAGGTACTTAATTATTCTCCTAGAATTAATTGTCATATTGTTTGGTTAATGCAACACACATTTCTATATATATATATATATATATATATATATATATATATATATATATGCATTATGCAGGCATGGAGCAACGGGGTGTACAAGAGTGTTGAGCATCGCGTTATGACCAACCCGAAACTAGAAAGGTTCTCTATGGCATATTTCTTTTGCCCTTCAAATGAGACAGTGATAGAGAGTTGCAGAGAGCCCTCTGTTTACAGGAAATTTAGCTTTCGGGAGTACAGAAAACAAGTTAGGGATGATGTTCAGAAGTTGGGTTCCAAAATAGGCCTACCCAGGTTTCTCACACATGAAGGAACTTCAAAGCTAGCGCGCGCATAAGTAATGTATGATCATGGTTATGTCATATAATATTGAAGTTGGAAGAAAGATTGATCTAGAAAGTAGAAAGAATGAGTACGTTGTGTGAGTGATCTAGTAATTAACATTGGCAGAGATGATCGATATGGCAGCTGGTTTCAACCTGCATGTTTGATGCTGTCTCATTTTGTCTGCTGTTAAGCTACAACCTGTGTAATATATGTACCACAATTTCTATTTTACAAAGGAAGCCATTCCCATTCATGGAATACTATTATTATATATTCCAATTCCATACCTCATACTTTATAAACCAAATATTATTTATGACAATTGACAACTGATCATTTATCATAAGTTTTATAATAATATTTTATTTTTTTTTGCATTATCATTATGTTTACATTTATTTATAACATTTTTTTTTTCAAATAATGCATATATAAAAGAATAAGGTAGACAGAGTTCAAAACATGTCAAGCCTATCCTTGCAGCGTACAGCCTTAAAAGCAGGGTAGGTACATTATGAAGGTAGAGACCGGAGAGTTATTGAAATTAGGATTTAAGTTTTGTTTTCTTTATAACCAATAAATGGCAGGAGTCTGTACAAGGGTACTCCAATCCCTGTAAGGTTAGGATTAAGGTGTCCGTAGCAGTAAAATCATGTAGGCTATATGTTCTAGTTTTTTTGGTAGCACATATAAATATATAATCTGCTTTACCCTAAAAAAAAGAAACTTCTAAAATTCATTCATGGTTTATATATAAGTATCAAATTACATTTCCCTTTATAAGAGATTTTAAACACATTGTTCTTTTTATTTATTCTAAAAAATACATTTCCATCTCTTATAAATTAATATGTATTATACTTTAATTTATTTCAAAATGAACAAGTCTATTAACCAAAGTGAGCACTTATGAATGAATTTTTCAAGGATATTTTTCCTTTCATCTTCAATTTTTAAGGTCACTTGAAGCTAATTTTATACATTATATTGTCGATTTTAAGGCTTTAGTAGTTAACATGATATTCTGAATATTAACACTACTAGTTTTGAAACTTCACTTAGAATCTTTACTTTGTCTTCTAAAATCCAAAAGTTGATAAGAAGGATTTAAAATTATTTGTTAATAATGTTGAAAGCCACGACAAGAAAAAAAAATCTTATAAGGTTCGTTCACATTAAATAAACTAAATTTAGCACATATTAACTTTTCAAGAGGAAAAAAAATATTTTTTAAAATAAAAATAGTATAGTTAAACGTTTTAATCAACTTCAGATCAAAATGGTTGGTCTCCACAACTCATTATTAAGTAGATTTTGTATAAATTTTGCTATAAAAAAAAGTGAGTTCATTTTTCTTTTGATCTTCAATGAGATTTATATATATGTTAAAAGGAAAATGTTAGAATGAAAACTGTACAAGGAAACTGCTCTTAATTTCAGTCAAACTTCTTATTTTTTATTTTTTAATTTAATATTTTTCAAATAATACATAAACGTGGACTTCGTGTCATATAGCATCATTGATGTTAAAAAAGATATAGTGCATTCAACGACAGCATCTGCAAAGTAGGCCCACAAGTTAATAGGTGAGCCCAATAACTTGATTTTAAAACGAGCCTTTCCCCATAATTCGGCCAAGGCCTGGCTGACTTTACCCTAATGGGCTTTTTAATGATTGACTTATACTTGTCCTATACTTTTAACCAACATAAGAAAATAAAGAGCTGAAACATTGGGATGGCTCATGGCTCAGAATCCTGTTTGGCCAGTTACTTTTACCAAGTTAGGTTCTATCAAGTTCACATTTCTTTGACTTTTCGGTACTTTCAATTTAAAAATGCAAAACATGTTTGATTCATGATAGGGTGTTGCTTAAATATCGATCAATGAAGCATGACCACAACCACAAGCATAAGTGCAAGCTCCACTATGTTGAACTACGACGTTGAAAGCACCATAGTTGTCCATTTTCTACCACTCCTTGTGGACAGGTATGCCTATTTTAGTTGTCATATCAGTCCACATCGGACGGTGAAATGTTAATATCAGTTTCAAAACTTAGATGAACAAGCACTTTGAATCTTCTTTCTTTCTTTTTTTTTCAAAACTTGGAATCTATCAAAATGATTATTATTATTTGGGGTGTGCAAAATGGTTATTGGTCATTGTTCAATCAAAGGTTGAATAGTATCTAATATGATTTTTTTAATGTCATCTATGATTTTATCATAGATTTTGTTAACATCAGTGTAATAAAATTATCATCTAATTACAATCTATATATATAGATAATAAATTTATTAATCTTTATAATTATATTAAAATATTATCATTGATGATTTATAATTAAACAACAGTGTAACAATATTTATACGGTTTGAATCATTTAACTAAAAAAATAATAATGACCGCTTTGCCTACGTCTCTTCTCTATGTAGTGAAAATTATCGTGTGTTCCTGCTGATAATACTTATTTTGTTCAAGCGAAAGCACTATATTCTACTTCTTAGGTATAGAAAATTTATTGGTCCCCTAATTGGATTTATCATTTTTCACTTGTGTTATATACTTATCATAATGGAGTTGTGGATTAGGCTACCTTCGTGCTAACTTATTCTGTTACTATGGTTGATGACACATATGATGATAAGTCCTGTCAGTGTCATACATCATTTATCATGTCAAGCTTGTTTACACTAATTTCAATTGAAAAGTATATGAAAATTTCCGGATAAACCTAGATCTTTCATAGCTAATCTTATTCCAAACGGCTTCCAAAAAATAAATAAACATTTTTTGTCCCTGGAAAAGCATTCTTGGACCGCAATATTTTTCAGAAGGAAAAAAAGAAAAACCACCTTTGAGGACTCATCCGTTAGTATTACTGCCTAGGCAAACACTAGGCACCTCTCGTGGTCGTGGTTTTGGCTTTCTTTCCCCTCTGCTCGCATGAAAACTCAAATGTGCACATAAGAAAAGGTTGACTTGGTTCTAGATTGCATGTAAGAGCAAAAGAGAAGAGAAAGATAGAGGGGAGCAAGATAAGGATGCAAGGATGAGAAGTAGTAAAAGGTGACTTCATGATCCTCACTAAGCCCTGCGAGCGATCACGCAACAAATAAACTAAAGGGCAATGTGATCTGTTGTCTTCCATTTACATAAAAAAAATTGGAAGATTGCTTCCCATCTGTCATAGTACATTATGTCTTTGTATTTATCCCTTCTAATTGCCACCCAAAAGCAGATTTTAACTGATTCTGACATCAGGCTGGCCGAATTTTGGTTAGCTTTTACTTTTCTAGTCCTGCAGTGTTGTCTTCTTCTATATAACTTGTAAGTTCTGCTCCAGAGTGCATGTCCTTTTTTCTGATCATAATCCAAAACCTTCAGTCATCTGCACTTTGCTTATTGATTGCGAGAGTGAAGTATATGAGTAACATTGTTCCCATGCTAGACCTGTTTCAGACATGAACAAAGCAATTCAATTTGAAGGCAATGACAAAGTAATGGAGCTAGGAGCTGATCAAATCTTACAAGGTGGCAAAGAAAAGGAGAACCCTTTTAGGATCAAGGGCCCATGAAGAAGAAGGTCGTCTGAAACTATTTCTCCGAGTCATACATTTGCTTTCTGTGGGGGTGCCACTCATGTTGTTAGCTGTCATAGTAATCTGATGATGGATGTGTGGGTTGATGGAATGATCCGTGGGCCCCACTACCATCCCCGCTGGCTTTTCGAGCGTGCAAGGCCCAGCAACTGTAGCTACAGACCAATCATATCAACAACCATAATTAGTATAAGGATTTGTTAGCTCCCAAGGTTGTTCAAACTTCAGGTAATGCCAATTCTTATGGCCCCATATATGGGCTACCCTAAAACTACAAACATATTCTACTTGTACCAAATCGATTTCCTTTTCCCCTAATCATATCCCTTCTACTTCTACTAGGGTTGACCCTTTTTCACAGACAGCTAAAATGGCCCCATTACACTACTGGTTCACGGATAGGCCCTTGAAAATAGACATTCTGAAAAAAGATAAAACATAAATAATCCTAACTAATCTTCAACCAGCAGTGACCAGGCCAAGGAAATTACACCATCCTTATAAATCTTAATTTACAGTTTTACATATCACAGTGTGGTCACATTTGTGTTTGAATTGAATATGAATCAAAAACCTACTTATAATGGATCTGTAACGACGATTATAATAATAACACACATCATAATCCAGCAAGGTGAGACCTAACAATCAGGGGACATCCATTTTGTCCTGACACAGGTACAGGTTGGTCATGAAATATATTATAACCTTTGTGGACATAAACTAAGGTATGGAGTAATGGAGGAGACATTTCAATATGTCACCTTTGTCCTACATATAATAAATTCATATTTCATACCAATGAGCCACGTCCATAAGAGCCAGAAAATGGAAACAAACAAACGTGTAGATAATTATATTCAAATTCTCTTCGACAAAAGATATGCAGCAAAAAAAAAAAAAAAAAAAAAGTGGAATCGTTCAGTCTCCGTTTATCAGATTAACAAAAAGGACAAAAAAAATAAAAATCAGATTTTACTATATTTATATTGGAATAAAACAATAAAGGGTAATGGTACCTTTTGGTGAGCATATGGCGGGAACGGTATCCTTATCATAAAGTGTGGCATTGCTGTTCACCTTCCTGTCACCCAAACGCTGGGATCCCTTCCTGGAAAGGCTCCTCTGCAACTTTTTTTGCGGCTTGAAATAATAACAATAACAATAATAATAATATATTAAAATAAATTAAATTAAAAGTAAAACCATTATTTAAAGCCAAAAGAATCCTTGAAGAAGACTTCTTCGAGAAATAGTTCGTTCCATATGCATATTATGAGTGAACAAGAAAGTAAGTGGGGAAAGAAATGAACCCGCTATTTTGTTTTTTTATTATTTTTCTGACGAATTCTATGGAGAAGTTTTGAAACAATTGATTTTTTTGACCAATAATTTTTTAAATTTTTGTCATGTTATCATTTTGTTATTCAGTAATAAAATTAATATATATTTTAATTTAGTCTCTATTTAATTAAAATATTTTATTTTTAAATTTTGAAAAATTATAATTATTTTAATTAAATATTTAATTATTACCAATGACAAAAAGGATTAAAATGATAGTAATTAAATATTTAGTTCAAATAATTATAATTTAAAAAATTAATTAATTAAGAGAAAAATTAAAATAAATAGAAACTTTTTTCACTAATAACAAAATAAATTACATGTCAATTACTTTTATTTTAATTAATTTAAAAATCAATTGTTCCAAAACTCTTTTATTTATTTGGATACCATAGCAACTCGTTATTTTTATTTTTTATTTTGTTACATGACATTGGGGGATAGAGATATAGATGGATGTATTGTAAATGGGACTCATATTTTTCATTTCTTCTACATGCCCTCTGGGATGGAATGAGAGAAGAAAGCCTTTTTGGTAATTCTCATTTAATGTTTATAAGATTGTCTTTAATACTGGTTTTGTTAAAACTTAAAAGTAAAAAAAAATGACAAAGGATGTTAAATAAAGATATTCTGTTAAAAAATGTATTTATTACATAAAATACATAATAAATATTTTAATTTTTTAAATTAAATAATTTTAAGTTTGGATACTTAGAATTGACTAAGAATAGATGTAAAGAAAAGGTATTTATATGCAGTTTTATTTATTTATTTACTGGCATTTTTATTTTTTTAATCCCTAAAAAAACAAAGATTAAGATCATCTGCAGTTAAATTGTAACTACATAGGATCCAACCTATATTCTATTTTGTATTAAAAAAAAGGTACTAACTAGTATCCTAAGACATTAGTTAAAGATTTAAAAGTGGATTTGTTTTATTAAAAAATATTATTAATATAATTTTATCATAATTTTCAATACATTTCAACATTACTTTTCATAAAAAAAAGAGAGAGATTTATTTAATCAAGCACTTATTATCAAGACCTTTAAAAAAAACATAAAGAAAGCATAACTTAAAAAATGAGTAGACCTAGGATCACAAGAAATTAGTGTACCCCTTTCCCTTTTTAATCGTTATCGCTATACATAGATAGCATTAGGCACAAAAAAGTTGAAATGGTTAAATTAAATAGCCCACTCTAATTTGAACGTATCATTAGTGAGTTAAAAATTATAGCTAAAGGGTAAATGTTAATAATGCTTGAGAGGGACATTCGATCCAATGGGCGCAAAAGTTTAAAGGGTATTGATAGCGTGTTGTTATTATTTTCCCTCTGACTTGAATTGGTAATAATGCCACCATTTATTATTAGCATTCAAAAATGCACTGGCTTTAAATTGTGTATTATAAATTTCAACAAGAAACAGAACACTCCCTGTTTTGTTTGTAAGTTAGACTTAACAAAAAAACAAGTATAGAAAATAAGGAGGGAGGGAGAGAGAGAGAGAGAGTTAATACCGTAATTCTCGAATTTGCATTTGCATTTGCATTTGCATTGGTGGCATCTTTGTTGATCCCGGAAGAGAAGGCATCCATATCAATCACAAAGCTATCGGTTTTCTCGGGTGTGTACTGAAATTCCGAAACTGAAATTGTCTGGGTGCCTATGATCTTCTCTTCCGAATCCAAAGCCTCTCCATAGTCAAAAGAATATGATGACAAATCCTGCAAAACCAAATAAAAATAATGGAACAGTTAAAATGAATGAAGAGAGAAGGAAGTAGCTAGGAAAACTAATTCATTCATTCATTCATTCATTCTTACCAACTTGGGGATTTCCGCCATCTCAAAGAAATTTTGAGGCCGGCTTGCTTGCTTGCTTGCGTACCGAATGGGACACGGCATAGGACATACCTCATTAGTCAAAACTATATATCATATTAATTAATATATAAAATAATAACACGAATAAACACCAATTAGAACGTAGCCCGTGAACCATAAGCCTGAGTTTTCTTCTTTTCCTTGCTCATCTCAATTACTCGATTGGTAATGGTTAGGAAAACCAAAGACCAGATATATATATACATATATAATACACCAAGAAAAAGGAAAGGCACCTACTTACAGAGGCTAACGTAGTGGTGTTCTTCTTGGTCTTCAAGAATCGATCTGCAAGGTGTTGACGATGAAAATCCAGGGGCAGTGGCAAGAGTTGTTTGTTTGTGGAGGAATTAAGATATATAATATAAATGGGGAGAGATAACAAAGTGACTTGTAACTAGTCTGTGTTATGTCTTCTGGGATAGAGAAACAAACAAAGGGACCAAGAAATGGGTGGAAAGAAAGTGTGTAAGAGCCATCGTATTGCCTTTCTTTGAGGCCTTTTTATGTTCTCTGTTTTTGGAGTGCCGTGTAATGAATTTCGTATTATTCAGTTTATGTAATTTGTTAATAAATATTTTAAAAATTAAAATAATGAAAATAACTATATGATTGACAGTATACAAATATTCAAATTTTGAGTTTAACATGCATACATTTAGTATAGTTGTCCTATTGGATAATATAGTTGAACAAACCAAGATACTAAACTGAATCAACAACTAAATAAATTTTATTTTGTGGTTCATCCAAGCTCAGAAATTTGTTGGGTCGGGTCAATATTTGTTTGTAAACTTAAATTCGTTCTAAGTTTCTATAAATATGATAATTTCTTATTTTAATTCTAATAAATTTTTTTGTTATTTTATGTTTTTGATATTTTTTAGTATATTTTTGTCATTGTTATTAATTCTAATTAATGTTGACGTGACTATAAAAATGAATATTATTAATTAAAATAATTAAGATAATAATTTTTTTAAATTAAGATAATTGGATTAATGGTATATGCATAGTTCAATTAATTAATATAATTTTTAGTATAAATAATGTATTTATTATTTTATATAAATAAGATAATTACAAAATAATTTAATTGTATATTTTATTTTTAGTATATTATGAATAATAATTTTATTATTTTTAATATTATTCTTATTTTTTAATTTACTAATTTATTTTTAATATTGTATTTTTAAGTTATAATTTATTTAAAAATTAATAATTTAATTTTAATATATTATTTATATGTTATTTTTATATTTAAATTAATATTTATTCATTTTAACTTATTGTAATATAATTTACCTTTAATATATTATATTTCAATTTATTTTTACCTTTAAAAATAAAATCATTGCTTGCAATATATTTTAAAAAATAAATTATATTACAATAAGTGAAAATTAATAAATTAAAATATAAACATAAAATCAAAAGTAATATATTAAAATTAAATTATATTTTTTAAAAGTACAATGTTAAAAGTACTCAATTAAAAAAATATGAATAATATTAAAAGAAATAAAATTGTTATATATGATATATTAAAAAATAAACTATAAAAGTAAATTATATATAATTACTTTATTTATATAAAATAATAAATATATTAATTAATTGAATTGAACACCTATAAATAATTTAATTATCTTAATTTAAAATATTTTTTCTCATCTTAATTATCTCAATTAATATTATTCATTTTGTTAACCATGTTAATACTAGAGTTAATGATAACGACTAAAAAGAACACAAAGAAAATGTCATATTTGAAAAAAAAAATTGCAAGATAAAACAAGACAAAATCATGTGTACAATAACCTAAAATATATTTAAACTAGAATTATATTATCAATCAATCGAAAATGTTTATTTGTATGACTTGTAAAGTAATCATTAGAAATCATATATAACATTATGTGATCAGATAATAATGTAAAATTAATATATGTATTCTTTATTCAAAATCTTCTAAATCAATCTGCATAACTATTAAACTCGTTTATTATTATTAATATTAAGTTTTATATACTTTATGAGATCAATAATATTTTTTACAAAATTAATATTTATAATAAATAAATATTTCTCACTTTCACAATTAGATATTTTTAATAGAAAAATGCTAACAATAAATCTTTTAAAACATATTTTTTATAAAGAATAAATTATTTATTATTAATTAAAATTTATTACAAAAAAATATATAAGTGTTGCTTCTTATTCAATGAACATTACTTATAATTTTGTAATTTCAATCAATTTTAATAAATAACATATAATGTGTTAATAGTATATTAAAAAAAAGTGTTGTTAATACTTTTATTCTCAATATGTTGACTTTTCTTTTCAATTATTTCAAAATATTATATTTTTATCTTTATTTATAAATTTTATATTTTAGTTATTTGTTGCTACCTATAAATTAAATTTCAAATTTCTTAGATAAAATGCCTATCATAATTTAAACTATTTATTATAAATTTAAAAATAATTTATATATTTAAATATATTTATTATCCTGTATAATATGTTTTTTTTGCTAAACTTATCTCATATAATATACATACTAAAATAGTAGTTTATAAAATAAGAGTAAAATTTATCAAGAGAATATGGATAAAATTAAAGTTTTCTTGATTAAAAAAGGTTTTAAATGAGTAAAAGTATATTATTTTAAAAATAAAAAACATTATCAACATATATTTAGTTATATATTATTTTATGTGAATAAAAAATCGTATTTAATTGATAATTGATTGCTTTAAAATTTGAGTTTTACGATGATGTACTGGTGTAAAACAATTTTAAAGTAAATATTGTAAAAGTCAATTAACTCATTATGATGAATTGTGATAGGATGATAATGTAAAATTATTTTACACTATTAATATAAAACCTTCTTTCTCTTAAAATATTACTAAAATGTTATAAAAATATTTCATTCTTAACTGTTTAATCAATTAATATATATAATTTACCAAAAAATTCAATCAATCAATATAAGTAAATTTGACTATATTTATTAATTACTATATATATTTTTGAATAAATACTATATAAGTATAATATTTTATATTTTAAATATGTAATATATATTTATTAAATGTATTTCATTTATATTAATAAAATTATTCAATAATTAATTACTAAAAAAATCTACAAAATTTTTATACCAAAACAGATTTACTTGATTTATAGGAAAAATTTATTAGATTTACTAAGTCTAAGATATATTTATAAAATCGTGACTTTTCATAAATATGTTATCAAACAAAATTATTATTATATAATTTAATATCTAAAATTATATACTAAAATATATTATTTTATTAATATTAAGAATAAATTTAATTTATACAACATATTTTAAATAACAAAAGTAAAGTGCATATTAGAGCTTCTTCAATATGAAATGCTTAGTTACACGTATTTAGGGTTTAACAAAATAAAATATAATTTTAGAAAATATTTTTTGAAATATATATTTTTTATTTCAAAAATAAATATATATTTCGAAATATGTATATTTCTGTACTAAAAAGTATCTTTTAGTAGAAAAAAAAATAAATTACACCTCAAAATGCAATGTTCATTACTGAAAAAAATAATATCCAAAAAATAATTAACATCAATTTATCAAAGAAAATTATTACTATACATTGATGTTTATTTCACAAAGTATTTTTCGAAACAAAAATATACATTCCACATGGAATGTACTTTTCAGAATATATATATATATATATATATATTTTTTAAAAAGTACTTTTCAAAATATATATTTTTATTTCGAAAAGTACTTATTTTTATTTCAAAAAGTAGTTATTTTTATTTCGAAAAGTACTTTTTAGAATAAGTATATTTTTATTTTAAAAAATACTTTTTGATATAATTAAAAAATATAAATTAAATTGTATATCTACAGTCCAAAATAAAATGATATCTAAAAAACAACTACTATCACCATGTTGATGAAATTACTCCAACACATTGATACATGTTCAACAAATATAAAAAATATAAAACATAAATTACAATAAATGATATCTTATTATGAAAAAAAAGAAAGAAAATAAATGTTGAGAATTTAAAGAACAATGAAAATAAAGGATGTAAAAATAAAATTTAAAGAATAATAAAAATAGAAGTCTACAAATAAGATATAAAGATGAGGCTTAAAAATATATTTCATAATTTTTTATATAAAGATATTTTAGTAATAAAAAAAAAAAGAGAAATATATTTATTAAGAAAGGAAGTGTAAATATAACAGGACATAATTAGATTAAGGGCACTATTCTATTTTCATTCGGCCCGCGATAATTCAATTGAAAATTTTTCTTATCCTCTGGAACAGGACAAGATAATATTTTCGAATATTGTAGTTCATAATGCTTAAGAAATGCATATATTCTTCCCTCATAGATACTCGAGCAACACACGCCAACTTTATCTTACTTTTGCCATCATTTAAATACAATAACTTGCTGCACCAATTACGACTTTATAACGAAATTAATGCGTTTTCTAAAAAATCAGACATTTTTGTTAAGGATGTGTGAAGGCAAGAGTGTGTACTTATGGGTGGTGCAATTAATAGGCATCTTAGGGATTGTTGTTCTGTGCCTATGGCTGTCCTTACGACCCAAGAGCCCCTCCTACTCCGTTGTGTTCATCTCCATAGAACAGCCCTCGACCTCAAATGAAAATGGCACCATCTTTTTCGCCCTTGAAATCGAAAACCCAAACAAGGACTCAAGCATTTACTATGATGACACAATATTAAGTTTCTTATATGGGCAGGAGGAGGAGGATGTAGGGGAGACAAGTATAGGGTCATTCCATCAAGGAAGTGTCAACACCCGGGTCGTATCTGATACTGTTAGTGCCAAACCTCGACCATTCAAAACTCTCTTAAATGCCATCTCAAATGCAACCGCAGAGTTAAAAGTTGCTTTGACGACAAGATATCGATTCAAGACATTGGGGATGAAGAGCAAGTCCCATGGGTTACACCTCAAAGGTATTCTACCAATTGATTCCAATGGGAAACTCTCAAGAAAGAAGAAAAAGTACCCACTTAGCCGTAATTCCAAAAAACTAGCAAGGTCCAAATTAGGCCACTGACCTCATCTTCTTCATTTCCTTGCTCCTTGGTTTTTCTCTCCTACTCTTCCTTTACTTTCCCTACAGCACGTAGAAAGATTCTTCTTTCCACTGTACATGGGACAAAGTGTTGGGATTGGTGTGGTTTAAGAAAATTACTTCCATCTAGTAGAAGTAAGATTCTCTCTAGAACATCTAGAACATAGTATTGTGTATACAGGATAGAAAACAAAGAATTCAGTACTTAAGCGTTTTTTTATCTCTTGTAACAAGTATTTGTGTAATGGTGTGTTTAATGAAATTAAAATTTATTTCTAAAAACTGCTCAGTGCTCACTACATATTGATTTCATGATTTAAGTATTTGGTGTTAATCCCTCGCAGAATTCCCCACTGACAAACAATCTATCAGAAATTACTGCACCAGATGTTCTTTGGGAAGCAAGTATTCAAACTCCACTAACTATATATCAAAATATATTTTGGTGACTTTAAGGATTCCTTCTCACCGGAGTCTGGCAACTTGTCTCCGCCATTGGTGAATTGGAACCTGCAAAGCAGCAAAGGTTATTTATAAATACACACCCAACAGGTAATATGCATATCATATTGTCAAATTCAGTAAAGCGTGCTAAATCATTACAGCTGGAAAGCCACCATAGTCCCCAGGCTCTTTGATGTCCTTGGTTACACAACTTAAGGCAGCAAGCCGGACCTGCAAATGCTGTGTAATCAGATATTTTCTCCTAAACCCCAAGCTCCCAACTTCCCAAAAGTAAAAACAGTACAACATCAACCAAATTTATAACAGTGTTGATTGATCAATATTTAGTCCAGAAAGAATTCCAGGTTGTACTGACACAGTTAAGTTGCAACTTATGTCCCTCGGAGACTACTCAGATGAGAGAACGGGCATATATGAAGGAATGTAAAACATCAGATTAGCCAACTTGTATGTATTCCCATTGTCTTTCGAGAATTTTATTCCATACCACCTTCCAAAACCTGTCTAGTTGAGAGTAGTATGAGAGTAGTATTGGTCTCGGAACATGCACTAGAAGTCCACTTATTCATTTACCAATCACCATTCACTAGCCCCACAATGCACCAAGGCTATGAGAGGTTAACCTTGTAAGATCAGGAAACAAACACATACCTTTGATATGATGTTTACATGATCTCGCACTGCTACCCTTCCTCCCAAAGTCACATAATCTCCTATGCTGAACACACCAGAGTACCAGACAAAGGTGTAACTTACGAGAAAATCAAAAGCTTCATCTAGAAATTTAGTTCTATTACAAATGAATTTAACTAGATAAGTCAAAACCAAAATTCACTATGCAAGAGAAAAATGAATGAAAATAACATACGTTGCCGAACCAGCAATCCCAACTTGTCCACAAAGCAGACAATTTTTCCCAATTACTACATTATGGGCAATCTGCAGAACCAATAAGAAGAAAAGAACAAATCCCTTTCTTTTAATCAATAATTATGAAAAGGGTAAATGTTAACCTGGACTAAATTATCTATCTTTGAATTGTCCCCAATAGCTGTATCTCGCCAGCTGCATAAACAAAGAGTGAGTAAAATTAGAAATAAAGCAAGCGAAAATCAAACTAGAACACCTTTGAGCACATGATTAAGCTAAAAATAAAATGATAAAACCATTAAACCACTAACCTGCCTCTGTCAATGCATGTAATTGCACCAATTTCCACATTGTTTCCTATAATTACATTCAGCATCTGACAGATTTAAGCCAGAAAAGGATATTAATTATTATGTCTAGTACAAACTAAGCAAGGTGAATGATAAATATGGAATAATATAGTTTGACAAAAAACACCTGTCAACATACAGAGTTACAAATCCATTCACAAATAAGACATACAACCACCAACCTGAGGCTTCTTTATCATATTACCGTCACCATCCACATAAAATCCAAATCCTGCATGTCAAATACATCACTATTATCAGACAAAAACTTTCTTAGAGAAGACATGTCCAGTGTTAAATTAGTTTATTTAAACATGCACGTATCAGCCATTCAATATTAAGCATCATCTGTGGCAAAATGTTAAACATATCTGAACCATAGAAATTATAATTGTTTCAGGCAATATAGTAAGGTCCTTACTAGGACTCTTGTTCTTTCTTAAAGTAGATTTGACTATATGTCTATATAAAACAAGCAAGCTTAGAAATCCAGCTTTACCATCTTGACCGATGCAGACTCCATTGTGAATTACACATGAATCACCTATACAGCAATTACTAAGCACGACATTATACCTGGAAAAGTACAGTAAGATCACAACCACATAAATACAAATACAAATTAATTTGCATCGGACATAACTCGGATAGGTTTGATTTAAAAATCCATATATACAAGTGATTAGACACAAGCATGCATGTGAACCTCTGTAGGGAGAAAAGGAAAGTGTACCCTATCTTTGTTGAATGAGCAATTGTAACAGAAGGGCCAACAATAGTTCCAGAACCTATACGAACATTTGGGCCAACAACAGATTCTGAATGAATTACGGCCCCAACCTCTACAAGTGCAGTGGAGTCAATGCAAGCTGACTCGTGGAAAGTGCCACCTCCATTATGCCACTTGTGAAATTTATAACCCTCTAATCTTGAAACACAAGACAACCGTGCAAAATGGAATCAATTGATTTAAAACAGTATTAAGAAATGTAGGGAATGATCATTCACCTGAAGAAGAAGAAGAAGAAAAAGTGCAGAGAAATGACGAGGAGAAGCAAGAATGTAGCGCAAGTTAGCATTTTGATTGAGATTGAGAAAAGGGGTTGAAGTGGAACTAGCAAAGGCAAGTACCCTCCTTCCAGCCATAGCCATGGCACTTGGTACAAGACAAGCAAAAAGTACATGGGTTACCACAAACTTGGGCCATTTGGGCCTATAGGGTTTTCTTCACCCACTTTTTCCAAGATCCCTCCCATTGACTCAGAAAAATATTAAAATAATACCCGTCTCTAAAATAATTTTCATGCTTAATTTGGACTCTATATAATTTTAGTATTTTTAAAATTTTCAATTCAATTATTTTTATTTTTAAACAAATAAATTTTATTTTAATTTCCATTTTTTTATCTAAACTCCTCACCTTCTATTTTTTACACAAAATTAACTTAAATTAAATTATTTTAAATCTTTTTAATAAGAATTGGAATGACAAATTGTGCTCTGTTTAATGCTTTAAATTTTATTTTTTTAAGATATTTTGAAATTGTAAGGGTGCTTCATTGGAAGTGTTTCATCAAATAGACGGTGAATGTTGATGGAATGCTAGATTTTACTTTTGTCTATTTTTTTTACTTTGTTTTTATCATTGGAATACATTTTTGAGAAATTTTTGAGGGTTTAGATTTATTATCCAACAGATACTAATGTGTAATATATATATATTTATGATATTAGCTTATTTAAAATTTAATTTAATATTTTTTATTCTCATTTTTTTATCTAATGAGCAATTTGTTGATACAACTAGTATTCAAAATTTTAAATTTCTCAACCAAAGTTCTTTTAAATTTGTCTGTTCATTCTTACATTTGAAGAAGTTTATTGGTTTTCATTTGTGAGTTTTGAGAGTTTTATATTGTTAGAAAATGCTAAGTTCAGGCCGCATGCAAATCTAAATTTTATGGATTTTAAATTGTCAAAACATATATTTTGATTTAATTGTATTGTTAGCGTTCAATTATAGTAATTGTAAGGTTTTAATTTCTTATATTTTAACTATCCCAAATAGATCTCCTAACTTCCTCTTATTTACCATATAATTTGTATGAAAAAAGAAGAGAAGAATTCCACAAATTGTTAGAAGCAGGCCTCAATCCTTTTTCCCATGCTCCAATCACAATACTAATTCACTAAAGTAACGTATTTTTTTATGTTTAAATAAAATTATAATATATATAACTAAAATGAGAGAATAACATTACTCATATATTTACTACTACTAAATAAATAATATAATATTATAAAATCAATTTAATACTCTCTTAATTATAACTTAAACACTTTGTTTTAAAAAAAATCTTTTATAAAATTGTGTTATTTTAATTTTAATTTTATATTTATATATTTTATTCATTAAAATAAAAATTTCTTCGATATAATGATTTTTTTGTATTTTAATAAAAAATTATATTTATATCATATATTTTTAATTAAAGTTCTTTTAATATATCCATATCAAATCCAATATATTTATGTTTATGTAAAAGTATATTAAAATAATATTAATACATTGATAATAAAAAATATAAATTAATAATCTATCTTAATTTATATTAATATATACTCAGTTATACTTATTAATATTTTACATTATTAGTATATATTAATAAATATAAAGCTAGTATATATTTATTGGATATTAATAACATTAAATATATTTCTTGGATATTAATAATATAAAATATATTTTATTGGATATGAACAATATTAAATATGTTTATTGGACATAGTAATTTAAATATTAATAAATACATACTAATTATATTAATATATACTAATAATATTAAAATTAACATTAATAATATTATAATAAATTAATAAATATTAATTAGTATATATTAATATAAATAAGTATATATCTATTAATATACTTCTACATAAATATAAATACATTAGATATGAATAGAAAATGATTTCATTAAATTTCAATATGTTTATCGAGATGAACATAGTTTTATATTGTATCTAAGTTATTTTCATATTTTTAAGGACAAAATTTAGATATAATATCGGAAGTATGATTAGTATTGTTGAATAATCATAATTAAAATTTCATCTCAATAATATACAGTATCATTTAATAGAATCATTTGTTATACATGATATTAAAATAAATTTTTAATTCTAATTAAAATATAACACCAAACATTGAAAGAAAGAAGATATTGATAAGATTATATTTAGATAAAACTCTTCATAAATATTTTAAAATAAAATAATTATTTTTCATAAGTTAAAATTACATTATGTTAATTACGTCTTGGAGAAGTTTTAAAAGAAAGGTATTTGGGTGGCGAGAGGATAATTGTTTTTTTCTTCCAAGAATCATCTTTCACAAACAATCGTATTTGATATACAATTAAATATAAATACTTCTTCTAACCAAGATTTACGTATTTAGATATTAACATCTTTTGTTATATTCAACTGTATCATATATATTTTTTATTTCACGCTTATCACTCGGTTCCAAATTATTACATTTTTTTTTTGTAAGTTACAAAAATAACATACCATAAACATTAGTTATAACTTGTTTTATACGAGTTTAATTAACAGATGAGACAAAAGTTGAAAGAGGGAGTGGAAAACGCCAGGTTGTCATTTTCGAAATTTATGAATATCTTGCTAATTCATTAGAGAATTGGTTAGACTGTAGAGGTTCTGAGATAAGAATTCCATAATGGATAGCTAGAAAAAAAATAAGCAAGGTTAAGCCACAAGTTCTGTAAATTTTTCCATCTCTAATTATAACAAAATTTGAGTTTTCTTAACTGTTAAAAAATAAAAAATAAGGTTTTATTACAAATATAATATTTAATGTTATTAATATATTTTCATAATAATTTTAATACAAAATTATCCATTAGTTTTTTAATCATGACTTGAATAAAATAAAAAATATTCCAAATACTACATACTGTAATTAGAGTGTAAGTGATCGTCACACGAGGTGAGATAATATTTCTAAGCTAATTATTATAATCATTCAGTCTATAAAATGTACCATTTATAATAAGGTTAGGCATTTAACATTGGTACATGATTCTTTTAAAGTGGCGTAATTGCAATTTGCACACATATTCATGGTTGATCCTGAATGGTTGTTGGACAGTTAGGTGAATATTGACGCTATAAAGTTTCATTCGGTGAGTAACAGAAAAAATGGATATGGCTAGACTGTTATATCTTTAACCTAAATTTGCAATTATTGGTACGTGCGCGTGTTGTTATCAGGACACAAAGTTTGATACAATTGTAAGGCATTAGAAACAAAACAATAGAGGTTTGATACAATTGTAAGGCATTAGAAACAAAACAATAGAGCGATGCAAAGGTAGTTCAGTGCGCGTGTTGTTATCAGGACACAAGGTTTGATACAATCGTAAGGCATTAGAAACAAAACAATAAAGATTTGATACAATTGTAAGGCATTAGAAACAAAACAATAGAGATTTGATACAATTGTAAGGCATTAGAAACAAAACAATAAATGTTTGATACAATTGTAAGGCATTAGAAACAAAACAATAAAGGTTTGATCTGATTGTAAAGCGTTAAAAACAAAACAATAGAAATACGCAAAGCGTAGTTTCGGTCTGGCGTGTTGTTATCGCGACACAAGTTTGATACTGATCGTAAGGCGTTAAAACAAAAACAATAAAAGATTTGATACTGATTGTAAGGCGTTAAAACAAAAAACAATAGAGATTTGATACAATTGTAAGGCATTAGAAACAAAACAATAGTGCGGTGCAAAAATAGTTCCTTCTTGGCGTGTTGTTGTTATCGGACACGCCTTGAGTTTGAATCTGATTGTAGCATTTGTAAACAAAACAATAAAAGTTTAATACAATTGTAAGACATTAGAAACAAAACAATAGAACGGTGCAAAGGTAGTTCAGCGAGCCGATGCTATAACAAAAAAAAAAAGCTTTCGTTACTTTCTGATTTTGATTGGCTTCAGTGTTCTTTACTTTACATTGATTCTGAAATTTTCCATATTTTTCCAGTTTGAAATCTACATTCTCATAACTACTGTTGTATTTGGACAAAAAAAAATTAAAAATGTTAAGAAATTTAAAATGCCTAAAATTTAAATTACTTCTGATTTATATATTTTATTTTTAAATAGATCAATTCAATACCATTCATAAAATTTCATTTTTAAAAATTGAAATTCCAATATCAAATTTTATCTTAACCAATTTTAAAATTTTAATAATTCAAAATATAAATATTAATAATTTAAAAAATATAAAATATCATTTGCTAAATTATTTCATTCCTAAACAATAAATATCACTCTAGTAATAACAATTGCAATTATGTGAGGCATAATTAATCAATAATATAAAAGCACAACAATATCATTAGTGGGCCATAATGCAACCCTCGGTCACATCATAAACATGCAAATCTCCGTCAAGATGATTATCTTCCAATCATAGTTGAAAATTTTAAGCACAAAGGGCTTTTTCAAAAATGATTGGTCAAAAGATGTGGTTTTAATAAAGAGAACTAAATAGCGTGCTTTTCAGATTATATCGCTTGTCAATATGTGCTTTTACATCCTTCACCGAGCACCCAAGTAACAAGTCCTTGAACATTCTGCTTCACTATACAAACCCCCCAGTCAACATCTGCCCTGCAAAAGCACAAATTAATCAAAATTATTAACTATACACAAACAAAACAAAACCCCGTGAAGAAACAAACACAAGACAGCATTTGTGTGCATTAACAAATAACAACGTAGGACTTCAGTATTTCATCACAAGTGTAAGCCACATTACAGAAGTTCATACATGCCAAGATTAGGATACGAAGAAGGAAAGAACAAATATGTAAACGGTGACTAAATTCAAGCAAAATATCACATCAACTGGTAACTGATGTCTAGCAAAACACTAAATACTAGAGAAAACATTCTTTTCTCGGGAAAAATGTTCCTTGCAGAAAGAATTGGTTTATCAATGAAGATAGTTCGTTTGATTTAACCGTGCAAAATCTACCAGTCCATAGCATCATAAGATAATATGTAGTTAAACTAGAGCACAATTGTTATCTCATATAGAGCAAAATCCACCAGTCCATACCAATCATTGACAATACACTATTAGCTTTAACAAAATGATTTAAATAAAGATTCAACACAACATTCTCGCTGGTCCCCAAGATATAAGTGCATAAGAACATTGTTGTATGATGCAAAGCCCGTGCACAACACAAACATACACAAATTTGCAAAAGAAAAAATCTCCACCAGAAATCACCAGATACTTGACTCTGGTGAGTTAACCATTAAGAGGATTCATTTTCAAACTCTTTACGTAAAAGCAAGACGATTTCAAGATCCACAAGAAAGGATGCTATCGATAAATTTATTGTCAGAGTCCTAACTCCAGCAAACAGCTCCATTGATCATCATATCAAACTTATAAATCAAGCTTAAGTCACTCCGCAACATGTTATTGCATATTTAAGACGTGTGAAGAATGATAAGAGTATAAACCATCCAGGTAGATAAAAAGTTTTTCTTGAAAGGAATTTAAACAAGAGGCAAATACACAAACTCAACAATTAATATTCCTGAAAAGAAAGAGCTCTTCATTCTGCTTAAATATCAGAATCAAGTAATTGTTTAATTACTGTCCCTAAAAGCTTCAAAAGCTAAATATCACAAAAGAGCCCACAGACTGAGACTACCTTGATCGTAAATTTTGCTCATATACTCAGACGTACACATTACCATGATGTTTGAAGTATGGATATTCTCATAAAGCTATAAACAACAAACTGTTGCTAGGGGCCGAGGTACAATCTGGTAAACAGTGAACTGGTTCAGAGTAGTTATCATAGAAACAACTCAATATGGTAACTCAACACTCAAAACTTCTTCAGTTCCCTCTCCAGCAAACCTGTTATACCCCTAGAACACCCAACTAATCTGATTGAATATTAACAAATAACAAACTTCCAACTCTCAATATCATCTCATTCAGAAATGAAAACATAAATTCAAACCCATTTTCCAGCAGCACAAGTAAGAGTGTGACTGCCAACTTCAAACATAAAACAACTCACCTATCTAAGTTTTCCAAATGTAAGTTTCAGCGAGCTAACAAGAACCCACAGCCATTGAACTGTGGCCTCTTAATCTGCCTTAGAACTAAGTCATTGTCAGGACTCAGGACACAATCTCCATAAGAAGCATTATACTACCAAGTTGTAGATCAAAAGGTGGAAGTGTCAAATCACCTTCAAGGACACAAGTCATAACTACACTAAGCCCTAATTAACCTGAACCTCTCATAGATAGGTGTATCAATCACAGTATCAATGAAAAAGTGTCAAATCACCTTCAAGAAGGACACAAGTCATAACTGCACTAAGCCCTAATTAACAATCTCTCATAGATAGGTGTATCAATGAAAAAACGATCATTGCACAGAATCAATGAAATCAATATATTTTAAGTTAACCAAAATACCTGATAAAAATGTTTAGTTAGTACATCTTTCAGTTAGTTTAATAGTTAAAATCAATATACAATATATTAAACTTTTCACATTACGTTAAAACTTTGAAATGTTTATTCTGTTCAGGTGATTCACTTCAAAAGATTCGTTATGTTTTTCTTTTGCCCGTGGATGTATGGGATAACAAACTAGTGTAATACATATGGAACTATGCAACCATGTTCTTCATGTAGTGTATTTTACACTACAGTTAGGTTGGGCATTTATATGGCAGATAGGCTCCAGGACTTCATTGCTGCAATACTTCAATTTTTATTTGAAAATGATTTTTTCTTGTGTAAAAAAGGTCTGTGAAAGTATAAGCATACTATAAGAAAAAATGTTTTCATTTCCTACCCCCATTAAAAGATTAAAAAACATGAGTAAATGACAATTTTATCCATAAAAGTGTAAACAAATTCAATGTGATCAAACTAAAAAAGGATAGAAAACATGTAGTGATGATGCCAAAAGATGTCAATAGACATTTTGTATTTTGAACAATTTGTCCTATAGAATCAGTCATTTTATATTTTATTAACTCTTTTGGTTTATATATTCAGAAGAATAGACATTAACAAATATATTTATAATCTGGTATAAATTATGCTGACATTACTGGCAAGCAGTTCCACGGAAAGAAATATCTGAAGGAGAGGCTTTTTTCAGGTTACAAGGAAATACACTTCAAATGAAAATAGTAATTGCATTTTGTAAACAATTTTCTAATTAGTTGAGTTGGTAACCTGATTTACACAGATTCTGGTCTTCATCACTTGTGCAGCACACCTTTCCTTGGCAATTTAGGTTTCTTTTGAATGTGATTCTGTCATGTAATCAATAGAAGAATTAAGTAGGAATTAAAAGAGGATATAATAACAAAACAATTTCAAATCATTGGCAAAAGAATTGCTACCTTTTGTTTTTCCAGTGCTTCATAATCTGTCCTCTCCCTCCACTTACTCTTGCGTAGTTTTATCGGTCGATTTCCAACATACTTACCTGAAATCAAGACATCAAAGTCAGGATACAAATTTCATTGCATTTGCCACAATATTGTCTGCTTACATTGACAGGATTCAGTGAATAAGCCATAAATACATTCATGCATAAATGAAACAATAATCCATCATGATTATAGTTTTGGATTGTAAAGATATCAATTTCTAGTCAACATTACCTGGCATGAAATATTTATACTGAATCAAAGCAATAATCAGAAGAGTAACAGATATCACAGAGTACTAGTCAATATGTATTAAGACATTACAACATAATACTTAAAAGAGAGGCCCATTTGAACTTACTAACCATTCATTTCTTTAAGAGCAGCAGCAAGGTCAGCAGGATTGGCAAAGCTCACAAATCCATAACCTTTTGTTTTCCCAGTCCGCTTATCTCTGACAACCTAGACAAGATCAAACATAACCTAATCACAACACATAACAAGGAAATACATGCACCACAAACACATAAATAATAAACGTTAAATTTGCTCACAAACAAGCAATGAAGCAAAACAAGGCAATTACAAATTACAAACTGACAACTATAAACATAAAGTTCTTTAGATGGAATTAAATGTCTCCCTTTAATAACATGCCCTCACATTTCCAGCACCAAAGCTTAGAACAAATTTTCCTCGGTCAAAGTGAGAACTATTAATACATATTTATTTTGTAAATAATGGACATTCATAAAGCAAAGCAGAAATACAAGCTGATTCAGCTTCTAACTTCTACTAACTTAATATAATATCCAGATTATTCATTATGCACAAAAATTCTGGTAGGTAGAGAATGGTCTTGACCCAATAATTAGTTAATACTGAATAGACAAAGCTATTACTAATTTTTCATTTCATATTTTCAATAACCACTATTTAACTAATTTTCTCATCCCAAGTAGATTAAAAATACACTGGTGGTTCTGGCAGCCATGCAAAAGAACTGACTCTCTCCCTTCCCTCCCTCTTGGGTGGGAATTTTTCCATGCCAAATTTCAAAGTCCCTTTGGTAGTCCATTATTTTCATCCAGACCTAAACTTGTGCTCATAAATTGTCAAAAGAATCCCACATTAGCTTCTTCAGGGTACTCACTTGTGTCTAGACTTGATATATTTAGAAAAATACAAATGCTGAAAGAATTCTGAAAAGTTAAAATGCTTAATAGGTCAAGGAGTTGTCTAAAGCAGGACAGAAAAAACAAACAAAATCTAATTGAAAGATGGAATCTTTCAATTAGCCTGCTGTTAACTCTTCCAAATTTAAACTGGTTAGCCAATACTCAAAGGTCAACCTGACCAACTAATTTCGAGATTGAAATCTCATAACTACAAAATAATAGTCACAGCGCTTATTTTAAATGAATTGATTCGGTGCAATTTATCACCAGTATATAGCTTCAATTGCCCTTGATCTGTATATAAGTAGCAATGACAAAGGGACACTTAAAGATGATAAAACAACACATCAACTTAATCATAAAAAATATCTAATTGAATGTTAAATAATAAAGCAAGACTACCTTAAGATACACAAATCATTAACAACTCTTTCCCTTTAAACAAAAAATCTAACGAGGAAATAGAAAATGTTCAAATATGCACCACAATCATTACTGAACATAAAAAGAATTCGAGTTAGACGAGAAATTTACTTACTCGTGCCAAGTTAAAGGAAGGGAATCGTGAAAATGCTTTTGAAAGAACATCATCATTCACTTCATTACCAAGATCGCCACAAAAGAGTCGATAATCATCTAATTATCCAAAAAAATAAGATAAATCAATTCATGAATTCTTATCTAACTTCAGAATCTTCAAAATCACAAACACAATTTTCATATAAGCTCCAGACAAACAAAACACATGCACACTTGCACCTGCACACACATGCACCCGTACAGTCCAACTTGCTTATACAAAACTGAAATAAGGAATAACAGATCATCCTTCACAAGCAAACTTTCCATATACATAAAATTAAATTAACGAATCTGTAAATACTTAATAGTAATGACTAAAACATCATCATCATACCTTCTGGCCACTCTGCAAGGATAGGATCCTCCCAAGATTGGCCAGCAGCTTTGCGGGGAACTGCTTTCTTTTTGGTATCTGCTTTGTGCTCAACGTCACTGCTCGCAATCGCTGCCTTAACATTTTCAAGAGCCTCAGGTGTTATTATCTGTGCATCCCTCTCAAATAACTGTTGCGCCTGTTCAACACATGACAAATTTAATCAATTTATGCCACCTTCTCTTTTCTTATTTTAAACGAGAACCAAACCACCAACCTGATATTGCGGCACAGCGGAGTATACCCCAGCCACTGGTGCTGGTGCAACAGGACCAACAACAGGAGGTGCCGGTATTTGTACGGAGGGAGCTGCGACATAGGGTGCAGCATAGTGAGTGGTTGCAGGTTGCTGTAGATGAAAGGGCACAGGGAAGTAGGAAGTGTTGGAATAGACAAATTGCGATTGCGAAGCTGAGGAGGAAGATGGTGTCGTCATGGAATTGGAATGGATCACAACTTAAATGGAACTGAACTGGGCAATAAAAGGGAGAAACAATATCATTACTTTTATTCAATAAGATATCAGAGTAAATGATTTACTCTTTCCATACTAGAAAACTGCAGGAATTTTTTTATAACATATTTTTATTGTTCACTAAAATCTCATGTGTAAGACAATTAGTAGGATTTTGTGAAACCATTTCATAGAAATTTATTGATATAATTTTTTTCATCAATTTTTCCAAGACGCCCTAACTTGTCGAAATGATGACATGACAATGGGAACCAACAACAATGGGCAAAGATTATTTGAAACAAACTGAAAAAATATGCAGAAGAGAAGATCTTAAAAGAAACACAATTGTAGTGCGTCAGAAATACCATGACCGCATAAGACCTAACGTGTGGATTCAAACCTTTCCAAATAATAAAAGTTATTTTTCAACTTTTAATTCTTGAAAGTGTTATATGATAAGAGAAGGAATCTGAGAAATTCAATAAACCATAATTGAGAGGAGAAAAACAAAATTGACAAATTAGAGATGTTGGTTATCAACAGCCAAAGCAAGCAGATGAGTAGAAAGTTTCACAAATCAAAAGTATGAACGAATACTCACCAAAGACGTTGAGCAGTGTCGACCTCAGAAACAAAGAAGACCTAATAAGTTTCGAGATGAAAGGGAAAGGACAACCGGACCAAGTGTTTGTGTGAGAGAGAGGGTACGAGCATGCCTAAGTTTTAATATGCTTTAAAAAAACCTCTGTTAAAATAAAATTAAAAGAAAAAAAACACCCAAACAAATATTTGAATAATAATTTTAAAAACTTATATAATTTTTTATAAAAGTAACTACAGAAATAAAATATAATATAATTTTATTTAAATTATAATTTTTATAATTTTATAATTAAAAAATAATTAATTAAATTAAAAATTATCTTTTAAAATTTATATATAATTTTAATAAAATAATAATTTTATGATGTAAACATATTTTATATCATATCTTATCATTATATTTTTTTTAAATATATATCAAATATTGGATATAATTAAAGTTGATGTTGATCTTATTTTATCATATCATACTCCATGATTTGTTTAGTAGGCAAGAAAATAACAATACAAGATGATAATAAGTTAAAAAAAAATAACAACAAAAATAAAAGATTAGGATTATGATGTAGAGTAGGTCTCCTATATTACATTTGGTAGAAAAAAAATAAAATTTCGTTAATGAGAAATTATGAATATTAAAATCATGATTCTTATAAATGATAAAAATTCTTTTGATTAATCATAAATATTTATAGATAGATTTAGATACGTTGTATGGAAATTAAATTTTTCATATTTAGTTTTATGTAACTTTACAAGTGATTCTTAAAAAGGAAATAATATTTTAAATAAATAGATTTTTGAAATATTTTATTGTAATTTTTTTATAAATTTTTAAATTATAAATATATTAATGTAATTTTAATTTTTTAATCTAATTTTAACATAATAAAAATTTTCATTTTATTTATTTATTTATTTATTTATTTTTATAATTTCTAATTAAACATCTATTGAATTTTACATTAATGGTATTTTTAAACCGCATTGAAAGACTTAAAAATAAATTATTAAAAATATAATGTTCAACACATTAAAAAATTAAAAAAATATATTTTATAAATTAGTTTTAATTTTCAATAATATTAAATATGTTAAAAATAATTTTTAGTATTTATTATTTAAAATATATTTATTTGTCATGTTTAATCCCATATTTTTTATAATTTATAATTTTATTAAATAGTTAGAGATGATATCCTACTATTTTACATTATTAAAATTTTTCTCAACCAAAAATCAGATTCTCAATTTTTAGAAAAATTTAGCTAAAATTTATTTATTGAAAACAAAATTTTATAGAAATATATTTTTTTTATGATATTATTCCAACAAAGATTCTCACGTCTCCTTGCATTGAGCTATTAACTACTAAAATTTCACTGCTTAACATTTTCTTCACGTAATTAAATTATTTTTATCTTCAAATAAACCTGTGCAATAGAGGGCACCACATCTAGTTATAAGTAAAATTGATTGTCTTACAACATTAAATATTATATTTATCAAACATAATATATAGTTAAAACATAATAAAAAAATTATCCATCAGAATGAAGTACGATGTTAAAAGTTTACAATACTCATGTTTAGTTAACTAAGATGAACTTTTCACCCGTACATGATTAAGTATTTAAATGTTATTTTTATTAGATATGATAATTTTATTAAATATTTATAATAACAAATTTTAATAATATATTATTAAACATAATATATAGTCAAATTCAACAATATAATTAAATGTAATATTTTTTTAGTTATTTTATTAAAAATAACAATTAATTAAAGAAATTGAATAGAAATGATAATAGTTAATAAAAATATGAAATTAAAAAATTAAAATTAAATTGTGCATTTAATATTTATATTCAAATCTATTTAGTATTATTAGCATTTTAACACATGGATGGTACAAAATAAATAAATATTGATTTATATAATAAAAAATTATAATAAATAAATATTTTTAAAATACAAATTATATTATAATTTGCATAAAAAATATTATACTAACAAATTACATGCTAAAATATGTTTTTTATTATTTTAATTTAAGTTAATTTTATTTTCATTTTTTAAATTTAAAATTATTTTTTAATCTTTATATTTTAAAAAATAATTAAATTTGGTCTCTTGTCTACAAGTCATCATTTGAAATCTTGTATTCAAATAATGTTTTTTTTTTTATTTTCAATTATGCCCGTAACAAATAATGATTTGTCCTTTATTTTAATTCATGATGAAAGATTAAAACATGTTATTTTTGAAATACAAAGGATAAAAAAATATTTTTAAATTTGGGAGATAAAAATAAGATATTAAAAAAACTTTAAAAGTACGATAAAAAAAAAAGTTAAAAATATTATGATTAAAAAATAAAATTAAAAACATTTTGATTAAAAGTTAATTATTGTAATTTATTTTGTTAAATTACTTAGTGTGAACTTGGTTAAAATACTAATAATTATAATATATTAAACGGACTTGGAGGCGAAGGTGAAGAGATGCCCTGCTTTCAGCCCCCACTGAAATGTAAATTATTGTCTAATCAGCACCAAAAATGAAACCAGCATTGAGTTGTTGCTTGCCTCAATAATGAAAACTTCCCTGCCTTTTCTAACCCTCTTGTCACATGTGAATCTCCCCCAACATTTCATCCCATAAGAACCTGAAGCTTGTAGGCAGGTTTTTATGACACATGTATAGGAGAATAGCTATACAAAGTGTATGGACAATAACACCAACTCCACACTTTGCCAAGAATATCATGAGGAGGTGCAAGAGTGAAAATGGAGTGAGGTTCCAATTCTCGCGCTTCTCCAATGATTCATCTGCGTATATCTTCATTTACCCAACTTCCACAGATAAGTCTTTTGAATCTCACAAAAATTAGCTACCATGTGTGTCCAAGAAATTGTTCAATGTATGTTGAATCTCAGTATATTCTATTTCTATTTGGTATAGGATAATGTTCAATGTAATGTTCAAAAAATTTGAACCTATAACCTATCAAATGGGAGATTTTATTTTATCTAAGATAGTAATGGTAATACTTAGAAATTTTGTAAATCGTAATTCTTTTCGAGAGAGTCTTATTTTGTTCTACTTGTAAATGGAAGCTTGTTCTGTACCTGCTACTTAACACTACTCCGTCTATCTACCTCTTGACTTATATCCGTACCAAGTGTTATTTTAATTGTAGTCCACCCAACACATCCTGGGCGACTTTGGGTCATCGCTCATTTATTTTAGACAACCACCACTCACAGTTTTCCCTTTCAATTTTTGGAATTTTCTTCTTCTTAACATTTGATAATTAAAATAAAGCACGGAAGATAACAAATCTCCCGGGAAGATCAGACAAACAAATAAATATGTTGACCTGCTTTATTGACTGCATTGTATATGATCAAGTGATTATTTGATTTTACCTTTGGGATTCACATTTAGTGAGACAACGTGAAAATAAATTATAAATTGTGTTTGAGATCTACTGCAGCTATTTCTAATTACACTATGAATCTATATTTGAAAATATGTTGTAAAGATAAATTCACATCAAACTGGCCTTTAGATTTAGAAGGTTGACCAATACATGTGTATATGAAGCATCGACCCAGTTTCAAACATGCTATAACAAAATTTTAAATTTTAAACTGGTAATTGACTCGACAAAAATTCTGAGTTAACCAATCATTGATTAGATCAATCAGACATTATTTGATCAACATGAATCATTATATTAAATTATAAGTAATTATATAAATTAAGTTTGTAACTAATGTACTATACATTTATCTTGGCTTGATGATTAAATTTCTAGTTGCTTTTACGTGAGCCCAAGGCTCTAGCTCGGTAGTGTATTCTTTGTATTTTCTCTTAGTAAAGTAGGTCTAATGATATGATGAATCAAACTGTGTTGAACTCTAAAAGAGGCAGTTGAGTAGTTCCAATTGGCCAAACAGATGAAGAATATATAATTAATTATTTATATATTTTTATATTTATATTATGTAACTAATTTTTCTATAACTATTTTTATATCAATAATTATTTTATATGTATATTTATTTTAAATTATTCATATAATTAAAATTTATTATTCTATGTTTAAAAAATATTATATTTATATATATGTATATGCTTATTTTTAAATTAAAATTTGATTATGACAAATATTTATATGTACGGTAATATTAAGTAACTAATTATAGAATTAAAATTTATTATATAATGTCAAACAATATTATATACATATGTTTTAGTTTTAAAATAAAAATTATCATGCAATTAAAAACAATCTTTAATGTAAAAAAATTAAATATATACATTTATATATATAATTAATTGAAATTGTTAATTTTTATTATTTATATATTTGTTAAAAATATTTATATAATAAATTAGATATATATTTAATTGATTACATGTATATATAATCAATAAACCTTATATATCAAGATAAAATTATAAATGATAAATTTTTATATTATAATGTAAACAAAATTTACCATTTTATTTTTATTTTATTTTATTCTTAAAAAAAATAATTTTATTTTATTTCTTATATATTTCTCACCATTTTATTTATTTTCACTCCTCTCCTCTCTACCAAACAGCTTGCTTTAGGTTATAATTTTCTCAACAAGACTTAAAGCTTTATAGGTGTATTTTCTTCAGACTTTCTTTAAATGCGTGAGATATGACACACGCTGTCTGATGCGCCTGTGACAAAACATGACGGGAATGCATCACTCTTTGTAATAATACAAATAAATAAAAATGCTCATTTTCACACCTGTTTGTTTTTTCATGTAAGAAACATGGACACGGTTGTTCTTTAATAATCAATCAGTAATTTTGAATTCTAAGTGTTTATTTCATGAACGCGATGACTATTAAATAAGACAAGAAATAGAAAGTGCAGCAAAAGCAGAGGTTTGAGAGAGAGATGGGTTGGTTGAAGCTTGTGTTGGTGTGTATCTTTCTCAGCATCATGAACTTGGAAAATAGTAAAGTAGAAGGACAGGACTCCTCCAACCCCGTGTATCTGTACCAAAACTGTTCAGGGGGCAACACCACCGCCAACAGCGTCTACCAACTTAACATCGGGAGCCTCCTGAGGTCCTTGTCTTCCAACGCCACCACCGAATTCTCCAACAGCACTGTGGGAACATCCTCCTCCGACACGGTGCGTGGATTGTTCATGTGCAGGGGCGACGTGCCCTCTGCGCTGTGTCAACAGTGCGTGGTGAATGCAACGCAGCGTCTGCGCTCGCAGTGCTCTCTGGCCAAACAGGCAGTTATATGGTACGACGAGTGCATGGTTCGGTACTCGAACCGCTCCTTCTTCTCAACGGTGGACACGCGCCCGCGCGTCGGCCTCCTCAACAGCGCCAACATCTCCAACCAGGGAACCTTCATGAGTCTGCTTTTCCAAACCATAAACGCAACCGCTGATGAGGCCGCCAACACTCCCATCGGTGTGAAGAAATTCGCGACGAGGCAAGCCAATATTTCTGGGTTTCAGACGCTCTACTGTTTGGCTCAGTGCACACCGGATCTGTCCCGGCAAGACTGCAGAAGGTGTCTGAGTGGGGTCATAGGGGATCTTCCTTGGTGCTGTCAGGGGAAGCAGGGAGGTAGGGTTCTCTATCCTAGTTGTAATGTCCGGTACGAGCTCTACCCTTTCTATCGCACCACTGCTTCTCCACCTGCACCTTCACCTTCCCCGCCACTTCCTCCTCCTACAACTTCCACAGATTCCGGAGGTAATATATCAGCAATAAATATATTTCACTACCTCATAAGTTAGTTTTTATTTCAAAAATAAAATCTTATGTACTTGCTTTCAAGGCTAGTGGATTTTGTTTTGATGTTTTGGATGCAGGAAGCGGGGGGATCTCAGCTGGGATAATTGTTGCAATTGTAGTTCCAATTACGGTTGCTGTGCTTATATTTATAGTGGGAATTTGTTTCTTGAGTACAAGAGCTAGGAAGAAGCGGGATTCTGTAAAGGAAGGAAAAAGTATGTATTCATCATCCATCAAAAGATATTTGACTTTTTCTTTTTCCTTTTTTCTTTAGTGATTTCATCTTACGCATTTTATTTTGGCTTTTTAGCTGCTTATGACATCACCACTGAGGAGTCCTTGCAATTCGATTTGGCTACAATTGAAGCGGCTACAAACAAGTTCTCTGCAGATAACAAGTTGGGAGAAGGTGGTTTTGGTGAGGTTTACAAGGTAAGGTAGCAAATAAGGTCGATTAGTTACATATATGTCATTTATTTTAATTTGGAAAATTCAGGGCACTCTTCCGGGCGGACAAGAAATAGCTGTCAAGAGACTCTCCAAAAGCTCTGGACAAGGTGGAGAAGAATTTAAGAATGAAGTGATGGTGGTTGCCAAGCTTCAACACAGAAATTTAGTCCGGCTTCTCGGGTTTTGCTTGCAAGGAGAGGAGAAGATACTTGTTTATGAATATGTGCCCAACAAAAGTCTCGACTATATTCTCTTTGGTAGTACCAGACAATCCTTCTGAATTCTGTTGTGTATCTTTATATGTCTGCTTCTTCTTTTTTTTTTTTTTTCCTTTTTTCCCCTGTTGTCATGTTCAATAAAGGAAAACTATGCATCAAAATTTAAAATACTTATCCATTGGCCTAACAAAAACCTGGATAAAAACCATAATAAATTTTAACATTTTTCGTATGACTTGAATTTTTGTCCTATTTGTAGATCCTGAAAAGCAAAGGGAGTTGGATTGGACCAGACGATACAATATTATTGGAGGGATTGCACGAGGCATTCAATATCTTCATGAAGATTCTAGGCTTAGAATTATACATCGTGATCTTAAAGCATCCAACATATTGTTGGATGGAGATATGAATCCAAAAATCTCAGATTTTGGCATGGCTAGAATATTTGGAGTTGATCAAACTCAAGGGAACACCAGCAGAATTGTGGGGACTTAGTAAGTACAAGTTTCAAATTCTCCTTCGAGCTTCTGTATTCTAACATATCAATCAAAATTATTTTACGCATCTTGGCAGTTTCAAACAAATTTTAAACATCATTTGCATTACTCCAGATTTCCGTGTTTTGTTTCCGGTTATGTGTTGATGATTCAATCTATGTTGTATACAGTGGTTACATGGCTCCAGAGTATGCCATGCATGGAGAGTTCTCTGTTAAGTCTGACGTGTACAGTTTTGGAGTCCTCCTTATGGAGATTATAAGTGGTAAGAAGAATAGCTCTTTCTATCAAACGGATGGTGCTGAGGATCTATTGAGCTATGTAAGTAGAGATATTTAGCTTCCTTGGGTTAATTCATCCAAATTCTAATGAAAGGAAAAACATGTGGTACTCACACCGTGACAAATACTTGATGAATTTCTTTTGTAGGCTTGGCAACTTTGGAAGGATGGAACACCTATGGAACTGATGGACCCCATACTAAGAGAATCCTATACTCAGAATGAAGTTGTCAGAAGCATACATATTGGTTTGCTCTGTGTCCAAGAAGATCCAGCTGTCAGACCTACAATGGCAACAATAGTTCTTATGCTAGACAGTAACACTGTTACTCTACCAACTCCTACGCGACCTGCATTTTTCGTCTACAGTGGAACTGATCCAAGCATGCCAAAGGACCTGCAATTTGAACAATCTATAACAAAGTCAACACCAATGTCAGTGAATGAGATGTCCATTAGCGAAATGGATCCTCGATAAGCTTGATTGCTTGGAGGTTTTAGTATGTAATCACGTATCATTATCGATGTACTTATTTCTCCCAGTCTCGTGTATTTCGAAATCTGGAAACATTTTGTATTGTAGTTCAAAAATATATTTAGACACCCCAAAAAAAAATATAGTTAAGTTTGCAGTAGTAACCTTACCTACGTGCAAACTAGAAGGAGGAATTATGACACGACTAAATACTAAATGTAAGTTTTCTGCGACTTATATTGATTATCAATGCTAAGGAGGAATTATGACACGACTAAATACTAATTTATTTTCTTCCTGAATCTAGAAGGATTTGAAAATTATACATACCATTCACTACCCACCCAAGGAAAACAAGCATGCAGAAGGGGTTCGTCTACCAAGGATAAGGTGAAAAAGAATTTTCCTCAGCGAGAGGGAAATCCACTCATTTGTTGATCTTGTAACATAGTACTATGATGCTATGGTAACGTTGACACTTGAGCCATCAAAATTGACTATAATGTTGACCAACAAGTCTTTAGCTAACAGATAAAAGGAAGTCACAACCAAGTACCCGTCTTGTTTCGTCATCTTTCTGATTCATCATTTTCCACAAAACATACCCCACTGATATCTGCCTCTGCTTTCTTTTCTCCACCAATTATTATATATTAAGAAATAAAATGGTTGAAAGTAGCTTTAGACTTTTAGTTAACGCTTGTGTTCTTACGGCCACGCCAATTGTGCAGGTTTATATATTCTCTCCGTAAGCTAGTGTCTGTCATGTTATATATCAACATACCATGTATTTTGACACAAAAATGAATGCAATTGGTGTGTTGCAAAACTATACAATCCTTTCCACGGAGGGTGATCTCCCCGATGCCTACTTCAAAATATTTGACGGGATCATGTGAAGTATATATACTAGATAGTTGTAAATAATAATTAATTAGTTTTTTATAGATTGAAAGTTAATTATTAATTCACAAAAACAACGGTTTACAGTAAGCAAAACAATATGTATTTGATTTTTTTTTAAAAAAATATATTTGTCGAATGTTAATAATTGAAATCAAAGAAAGCAATATGATATTTTTGGATAATTTTATGATAAATATATATAAATAGTTGAATCTTGGTGACATGTGAAACTTATGATTAACCATTTGTAATCATGGATTTTTTAAAAATATATTTAAATTTTATGTAAATATTCTCTATTATATGTTCTTGAATTATTTTAGAAAATATATAATTATAATATTTTGTATAAATTTTGATGATTGTATATTTGTTTGATGAAATTTAATTTTTATTGTTGGTCCCTCTTAAAGTTGTAACGTAAAAATTGTCTAAACTTATTATAACTCAAAATTAATTATGAATCTAAATTAATTTTTCAATGAAATTAAATATATAAAATTTTAAAAATTACATAGAATTCCATTAGTTAGTATTTTAACACAATTATAAGTAATTTAACGTAAAATCAAATAGATGATCTTGGAGCCCAGTTGTTAGAGGAGTCGAGAAATGGGGAATAAAAATAAATATAAGTGGGCGAAACGAAGACAAGAAATATTCATGTCCATATGTTAGTTGCCTGGATCACCAGTAATCAATCCTAAAACTTGCTGGCATTTTGTAGACAATAACACCTATATATCCTCTAAAAGATATGACATAATGCACATAGATTTATATTCAAAACTTCATATGCTAAAAGAATAAATTCTTAATAGAAATAGAAATTAAGTTTAATTATTAATTTAGTCACTATATTTATATGAAACTATTATTTTGACTATATATAAAATTGTAAATTTTAGTTCTTAAATGAACAAATTTAAATATTTTTGTTTATATAATCGGTTGTCTTTTGACTTATTGTAACATCCTTACGGATTTTTTTCAAAACTTCCAAAAATAAAATTGAAGGTTTTAAAACCATCGGAAAGAAATTGTAACCGCCTTTGTAACGTTAGTAACAATATTAATGGCAAGGACTTTGTTAGTCTAGGATTAAAATTTCGAGTCTAGGTCAAATCAGTAAAGTACCCATAACTATATAGATTAAATTAATAATTTTTAATAAACAAAAGTAATTTTGAATGAATACCCAGCTATATTTATGAAACGAGATTAATTATTTGTCTAATGTTAAAAAGAATTATGAAAGGAAAAAAAAGAATTATGAAATGAATCACCATTAAACTAAAAAAATATATATTATAAGTTGCTAGTCCGGCAAATAGAGGCGTTGTTTGTGGTGTCTAGCTGATTCTGAAGAAAGCAGTTGCACATCTAAACCCTCTTAATATATGACAGCTTGCTTCCCATCCTCTTCTGCTCATTCAGGTGATTATCATTCCTCTTCGTTTATAGAAACAATATTTTGCCTTATTTCTATTCGAATCTCATTCTTTCTTCTTTCTCAATCATCAATGGAATACACGATATGTGCTTCTGCCTGTTCTTTTCTGATTGACCTTTCATAAAGATTTTCTTTCTTTGACATTTTCTGCTCTTCTTCTTCTGCTTTTGCTTCAGGGTTTTTTCTTTTTCTAGGGTTTGCTTGTGGGTCTGAACCCCCCCAAACATCACTCATTGCCTTTCCACTTTTCCTCACATCTGTATTGATTTGCATGCGTCAAAGTATAGATGGAAACAACAAAATGATCAATTACATTATTTCCATTTCTCAATAATTGTTATTTGTATTTGCTTTTTGGGGAGCATTTTTTTATACTGTAGAGGCATCAGGCCATAATATGGGTTTTGTTTTGTTTAGCGCCGAGTTAATCTTGTGTTTATAATTATTCCGGAACCTTAGTTTAAATTATTGTGAGTGTGATATTCGCTTTTATTGAATTATTCCTTCGACACAGGTTACGTTTTGAGTGAAATGTTATTTTTTTAGTTCTTTATCCCATCTCCCACCCTCCGTCCCCCTTAATTTAATGCTATTTGTGCAAAGATGTTTCTGAATGGCCCATAAATGTCGTTGCTTTGTTGAATGGTTTGTTCTTCCTGCTGTTTTTTCATTTCTTTGGAGTCTTGGAGATGTCAATTTAAACGTTGCATTTCAAAGGAGTAGGTTTCTTTATTTTTCATTATACTATTAATATTGCCATATCATATCTGCAGGTGGCCGGGCTTTGCTTTTTGGAGGAGATAAAATTAGGAGCTTCTAAGTTAAGCATGATAAGACGGTCGCCAAGTAGGAACCACAGATCCAAAGGCATCAAGGTAAAGCATGTTCTGCAGATTACTTTGTTGCTTGGTGTTTGCTTCTGGTTGATCTATCAGGTTAAGCACTCGCATGATAAGAAGAAGGAATTTGATGAGAATGATGCAAAAGTGTCAGATGGAACTCAGACTCTGAAACTTGGCAGAAAAGATCTTCATCCGGGTAAAGACAAAGTAAATCAAAATGAAAAGCATGAAGAAGAGGAAGATGAGAATATTGTAGAGGATGAAGATAAGCATGAACACAATGAGCATGAATCTGAAGAAAAAGAAGACGACAAGCATGGAGCAAGAAAAGGAGGAGACGAACAAGAGGAAGATGAAAAGGAAAGCGATGAGGTGGAAGATGAAAGGGGGGGAGGAGATGATAAGATTGATGAAAATGATACAGAGGAATCAACAGTGGATACGGATCATGATGAGGAGCTCATAGATGAAGAGGAAGAAAAAGAAAACAGTAAGGATGAGGAAAATGATGGTTCAGTTGAAAACCACAACAGCCATGAAGCTCGGGAGGAACATTACAAGGGGGATGATGCTTCTAGTGCCGTTAGTCATGATACTGCTACAACTAGCACCGAAACTGAGACACATAGTTTAGAAAATTCTGATGTAAACTCAGAATTGAGTATAACGAAATCGGAGAACAGACCTAATAATACAGAGGAAGGTAACAGGAATCAACATAGTTCAAATTTTAATATTAAAGAAGCTGAATTGTCGGGTAGGACTTCATCCAATGCAACTTCTGGTAAAGAAACTGGAAGCAACAGCTTGTCCAATGCAGTGGACAGCTCACATCTAGACAATATTACTATGACATATTCGGACAGTCATTCAGAAGCAGGCAGTAATCTGACAATAATGATCCCTGGAGGTAGCCATAACTTGACAGGAATCAGTGCCAATACTTCATCTGAACAGAATAAAATGGTAATATTTTCTGAGTCAAACCAAGCACAAAATGGTACTGTGAACACAACAGTCACTAAAGATGTAAAAAATGTGCAGACAAAAGGATTAGAGCAGGGTGGCAATAGAGCCTCTGAAGAAAACCTGCCTGGTTCTAACTCAACAGTGCCTATTGAAACAGAAAATGGAGATGCAGCTGCAGGTGAATCTTCTAATCTACAGGGTGGTGAATTAGAAAAGACAACAAAATTTGTAGCCTCAAATGAAACTGAGAACAAAGGTAACGTTGAAACGAGTGAAACAAACAAGACTCAGAATATTTCACATACGAAGGAGAACGCTGATGCCACTAAGGATGAGTTGAAGGGTGACAAGCAAACAGATGAAACATCAGAGACGTCCTCTGCGACAGGAACTTCTGACACTGATTCTTCTGCTTCACACATCCTCAAGAATGTGGCAGAGGTCCGAACTGATTTGGATACATTGCCAGATATTAGAAATGAAGGAGATAATAATGGTGACGTAACTGCAACAGAGTAAAAACATAATATTTTTGTTCTCGAGAAGAGCTAGTAGAGTTTTTCTTCTGAGCCATGTTATTTGAACACTTTCGCATGTCAAAAAGAAAAATGTCTAAGCAAGGCCGTCAAAGGTACAAAGATAGGTTTGTGGATATTCATATCAAGGTCTGAATATGTATAACTAATTTCGTATTTCCACTGCCTACTGCTATTGTTTATTTTGCGGCTGTGCTTTGCAAAATTGTCACAATATGAAACAGACAAATTAGCACATTTATGGTCGTAGCTTCTTCACACAATCCAAACATGGGAGTCTCGTCCAATATCTGTAATTCATGCAAGACATATGTTATTTAGTGTCTTTAGGTCATCAAGGAATTAAAAATAAAAAATAAAAAATATTAAAAAAGTGTTATTAATATCATTTTATTAAAAATTTTAATCAATTTTTAACATGATTTTTAATAAATATTTTTATTTAACAATTTATTAATTAGTGTTCTTGATGTTGTGTTTGGTAGAGTAGAAAAAAATAGTGATGAGAGAAATAGATAAAAATCAGAGTAAATTGGTAGAAAAGAAAAGAAAAGAATATAATGTTAAATAAAGTTACTAATTTACTCATTTATTATTATGAATAAGAATATTATGTAAAAATATATAATATTGTACTATAATAAAAAATATTATTATATATATTAAAAAATGTAATTAAAATATTTATATATTATTATTATTATTTTATATATTAAAAATATATAATTAAAATATAAATAATGGATTATATATAAATGTAATTGATATATGAAAATTAGAAAGGAGTATATAATCAATTAAATATTTATTCTTGATGGACTAAGATTTTGAAATATATGATTTTGTAAGAATAGTGTGTAAAGATAATAATGTAAATTTAAAAATATTTTTTATTTTTTATTGATTCATTAACTGAGACGGACATTTTTTTCTTTTCAATTTTTACATAACCAAATTACCATTTATAAATTTTTTCCCTCTCCCTCCTCTTATTTCTGCTCAAACAAACTCACAGTAAGAAATTGGATTGGGAGGGGGGAATAGAAAAATGCAGACCCAAATTGAATCTGTTCCACCATTACTCATTTATTTCGTCCTTAAATTGAGTCGTCACTTGGTCAATCGCATTCCCTAGCCCTGTGACCACTTCACACACTTGGCCAGCATCGCTTCACACAAAGCCAGCCGTCTAGGAAATAAATAAGATAGTGAATGTTGTTGCCAATCTGGGTTTGTATTTTTATTGATTAATACCATACTAGTTTGGACGGATTGGGGAAAAGCATTAAAGGTGTCATTTTCTTTAAATAATTATACCTAGTTACAACTGTTTTTCTCTCACCCACGTACATAAGATATGTTGAGAGTGTTAAACTACACAAGGATTAAATTTTTTTTTCAGTCGTTTTTTTTTCTTTTGCAAATCTTTGGTTTTTGGAGTGTGGGTCATGATCTTGCGAAAATTGGATGAAAATAAGGCCAAGCCTTCAAAGCCGTTTGTTTTGGGCCCACACTTTATTTTGAAATGAAAAATAGTGGGCATAAGTCTCCCTGTTCTTTTTCTTTTCGTTAATTCTTCTCTTCCTTTTGTTCATAAAAAATAGGGTTCCTCTCATTTCCTAACAGCACATTTATATACTACTTGAACATTATTTTTTATTTTAATAAAATATTTAATTAGAAACTAAATAAACTTTTTCTCATACCCTGAGATTAATCTGTAAATGTATAAAGATTTTGTTTCCCAATCGAACTTTTTATACAAATCGAACTTTAAGTCAACAAATCTTTATACTGATTTTGTTTCCCAATCTCCCTGTATATTTGCTATCTGTCATTATTAATGAAAATAGTGGACACGAGGTCGACAAAAAAGAAATTTCAGCCAATTAGGTCATATTAAAAATTGATTTTGTTTATATTAAACTTAATTAGTCTTTATATGCGTGCAATTCGTGAAATTTTTTATGTTAGGCATAGATTATTATTCAAGCTTATATTTTGTGAACAGTTACAAGGTGAACTTAATTTCATAGTTTTCTTTTTCTTTTTTCTATTCTTTATTTATAATTTTTTTTTTTACTATTTTGATTATTTTACAGAATCGGTCACTTTCGGACAACTGACTGAGAACTGAAGGTTGGGAAGGGATCAATTGGTCGAGAAAGTTAAAAGTAAGGAGGGGTTCGACCAACGAAACACAGCATTCAAGTATCAAATGGAAAGATATATATACTTTAAATCGAAAAATCAACCAGATGAGTTATACTGACCACGAAAGTTAAAAGGCGATAAATATAATTATAAGAATTAATTAAATTATAATTTTTATCTTTCACAGATATTTTTAAAATGACTTATCTAATAAAAAAATGTTGATGAAAGTAAAACAAAATAATTAATTTAAATTGACTATATTTAATTTAGTAAATATATATATATATATTTTTTTTTTAGTTAAAAAATTGCAATTCCTTAATTGAATAGCTTTTATGATATACACATATATAATATAAATTTTATTTATATAAAAAAACATTATCTTTTAAAGAAGATTTGGTCTCAAGCATTTGTTACAAAGCAAGTGACTGTACTTCTACAGTTGTTTTTGGTGATACGTAGTTTTCCTTTTCAAAGATATAAGTTCAAACTGGATACAGCTAATCAAGCACTGGTTTAGAGGCTAAAAGTATTAAACCTGATTATAATCACATGTGCAGCTGTATATATAAATTAAACTAATAATTTAGTCTTTAAATAGTAGAATAAATATTTATTTTATATAATTAAAATTTATAATAAATAAAACTAAAGAATATATTATATTTTAAATTTATATTGTAATATAATATTATTTTTAATTATTAATGATTTCTGTTGAAAATATTAAAATTTTAAAATTATAAAAATACTCTTATTGAAAAAATATTCTAAAAATATTTTTGTTTAAAGTAAAAACTAAAAACGTTCTAAAAAGATGAGAACTAAAAGTATTCTCATTCAAAAGATTAAAAGAGAAGTTTAACAATTAGTTCTCTAGTTCTCTTTGAATTTTTTTAAAGGTGAAATCCCAAGAAAGCTTAAAAAATAGGTTGAAAATAATATGTGAAGAAGAAAAAACTTGTGTGTCAAAGATTGCAACCTCATGAATGTACTTTAAGGAAAACATAGGATTCTCGGGCTTGATCTTACACGAATCTACTTTCACTTGAACACACGAGACATGAATTAATAATACTGTACAGAAACTCTTGATCAAAAAAGGAAGAATAAAAGAATACAAAGAACTGATATGTAAGCAAAATAAGAATTCAAAACTCGATGTTTAAGCTAAGAAAATGCCGAATAAGTTCCTAACTGTACAATCTCACTCGATTGAGTCATCTACTGGTTACAAATTGAATTGCACGCAAAACGACAGATGAATTCAGCTAGAAAACGACAAATGGCCGTATCTACTGGCGCAACTCCTTTCGGAGTTTCTGAGAGAACAACTTGCAGGCGTCCATACTCAAATCCAAGGCAGCGGCGAGAGCAACGAAGGCCGCAGCATCCTCCGTGCAAGTCACGTGCTGAACTCCCACTTCCACTTCCGGCTTGCTACACTTTCCTTCACCGTCCACCGTTGCTGACATCACAAACCCCTTATACAATAATTGCGATTCGAATCCGAATTCTGAACTGGATCCAGACCCAGACCCAGACCCGAGATCCCAGCTGCCACGGGGTGTGTTCACCGGAGTCACGCCGGAGGTGGCGTCGATGGTGAATTTCCCGCCGTGTTGAGCGCTAATGGTGGAGCCGGCGAGTGTGACGGTGGCGGGGAGAATCTCGAACCGGTAGCCGACGGCGTTGGCATGGTTGGGTTCGCGCCAGGCCTCGAGGCGGCCCCAGGGCTTCCACGTGCCGTCTCCGTCGGGCCGGATTATGAGCCAGGCTCCGGGGTTGGAGCGGCTGACACGGTGCGAGCCGGGGGAGGGAACGAACGGGGTGGCCATGGAGGCGGCCGCGACAGCAGAACCGGACAAGTCGTGCACGGTGATGGACCAGCCTTTCCGGTCGGCGAAATGGTTGGCGCTGGCGGAATGGAACTGAGAGGGGTTCTTGTCCCTAAAGCTGAACTTGCAAGTGAAAACAGGTTGCTTGACATCGCCTCTGACCTGGAAAACCTGGGGGCTGCACTCGGGTTCGCCGTCGAAGCGAAAAACAAAGCGCGGGTCGGGCTCGGCCCGGACTGTTAAGTGCAGGAACTGGGCCAGTGCCGGGCTTGTTGTGTTTTTGGAAAGGGCGAGCCAACCGTTGTGGAACATGCAGGGACGCGACTCGGCCAGGGCCAGATCAAGGGGTATCGAAATCTTGCCCAATAGTTTTGCGGAGTTGAAGACGCAGGAAGAAGTGATGGGTCCCTTGTACACGTAGATCTTGATGAGGGGTTTCTTCGATGCCTTCATGATTTGGGGTTTCGAGAAATCGAATGACGCGGCCAGAGATTGTGGCTGTGGGTCGGCGTCTGAAATTAGCGGTACTGTCGCCTTCTTGCATCCTGAACTCGGGGAATTCGACTCCACGCCCTTCACTTTTATCTCGCAGAAGAACGGCGAACTCGAAGGGTGCACTTTGCCGGAGAACGAAGAAGGCTTCGACGATGTGGAGGTTTTCACGGCCAGGTTTCCGACGAGGATCCGCACGAAGGGGCACGGATCCATGTTGATTGATTGATTGAATGAACGAATGAATGAGAAGAACGCAGGACCTTGGATTCAATTAATAATATCTTGTAGCTGAGCTAGTTAGGCATTGGGCGTGGACTAGAGAGAGAGAGAGAGAGAGAGAGCGAGCAACTAATGATATTCACAGCTGACACTCAGACGGATTATTGTGGAAACTGAATGTGACAGCCTGTAACCTACTTGGAGATTCATTATTTCATTCTCTATTGCCCCCCTCATACGTCCTCGTGGGGTCTCTTTTTTTTCTTTTTTCTTTTTTTTTTTGCCAACTTCTCTTCATTTAAATATTCTCTCCTCTGTTACTTTCTGTTTCCAAATCTTCCTCCGTTACTATTCCATTTGTTTTATTTATCACTTTAATAGTTATTTATTATTTCTGTAAAAAAAATTATAATAATTAATTAAATATTATCTTTAGTATAAATAATCATTTATAATTGAAAGACTTTACTGTTTATTTACTATATTATTTAATTTTAGGTACTAACTACCAAGTATGTCCAAATTGCACGTAATTTCTCGGATTCATTCATCCTAAATCTAATTGACCACATATCTTTTCTTTTGGTAAGTTGGTAAGCTGGAAGGATGTTTTTTTTTTATTGCATGGATGTTAATAAGTAAAAAATCTACTTTCGCCATTATCATATACTAAAGGGTAAGCAATTAATTAATGTGATTGACTCTCTCTTTTTGCCAAGCTAAGTAACATAGCAGATTTTGGCTCTTTATTCGTGAGATAAGATATACTTTAGTGTATTTAACTATATATATATACATATTAATAAAATTTGAAAATTCAAAATTACTAATTATTAACAAATTAAAATCTAATTATATTTTTGTTCTCTTTACTCTCAATTTCACGAATTTTGTTTCCTGGGCCGATATCATATGCTAAAAAATAAGCAATTAATTCATGTGATTGTCTCTTTTTTCTGCCAAGCTAAGGTAGCGGATTTTAGCTCTTTTATCGTGGAGATAAGATATACTTTAGTGTATTCAACAACAAAAAGAAAAAGATAATTGATGAAATTTAAAAACATAAAAAATTAATAAATATAAAAAATTAAATTTTAGTTACACTTTTGTTCTATTTACTGTTTCAATTACGTGATTTTTTTTAATTAGTTTTTTTTACAAATTTAATCCGCTTATTATTTTTCTTATGTAATTTAGTTTATTAACTTAACATCTAATATTTAATGAAAGTATCCCTGTCATACTTTATTATATTGTCACGTTAATTTTTTATTAATAGATAAATCAAAATTGCAATATTTAAATAGTAGAGATCAAATTTATAAAAAATATATATAAGACAAAATTTACAAAATTAAGAAAATAAGAAATCAAAAGTATGATTAACCTAGAAAAATAAAACTGACAATGGACATACATATTTGGAATTACATGATTGTGTGATTCACTTAATCACGGCGGAAAAAATCGCTACTTAACTTTTAGAAACTTTTTTTTTTTTGAGGAATTATAAATAATTTTATTTGAAATGTTAACTAAGGCACTATAGTAAGTTTTAGTGAATGACGCCGTAATAATTTTTTAGTTAATAAGTATAAAATACAGTATCATCAAATCAAATAAAAAAAGATTGAACTTAAAGATGTTGACAACGATTAAAATTTTTAGTTTTGAAAAAAAATCACATGATTTTCCAAATAATACCATACTATAAGAAATGTTTGTTTTAATATTGATTTTTAAAATATATGTGATATTACCATTTAACAGTTTAAGTTAATGAGAGATATTAAAAATGCAAACAAAACTTATTTCAAGAACTATGTTTGGTCACAGTTTTTTTAAGGGATTGAAAATATAAATCAACTTAAAATGAGGGGGAAAAGCACAATTAGTAGTGTTTATAAACTCTCATACGTAAGGAATGGGATATTTGGTAATATTGCAACACATTTGTGCTGTTGAAATATGCACTGCTTCAAACTCAAATGCCTCTACAATAGAGGGTGGGAGTACTTAATAATTAATGTATTAATAGAAGTTTGCAACATATACAATACTTAATAACTTAATAAACGGTATCTAAAATTTATCTTTATAAAAATTGAAAAAAGGGCAAAGTTGAAGATATAATATTACATTTCAAAGAATTATATTTTTAAAAATATTATTCTCATTGGTATTTATTAATTTTAGAAAAAATAATTTTATTTAATTAAAAAATGAGAAAGAAAATATGAAACAATCAAGTGGAAAGAAAAGAAAACAACTTATATTTTCATAAGAATATAAAATACTTACTTTTCATCATAAAAATAAGAAAAGTATATAGAATTTTTGTCATAACTTTCTAATAAATATATATTTACTTTCGTAATTTTGAAAATAAAAGAAAATAATTTGAAACAAATGCCTATTAAAAGTATTTTAGTAAAATTATTGTAGTAATAAAAATATGAATTAATTTGATATGTATAAAAATAAAAAGGAAAATGAATTAAAAATATAGGTTGGATGTCTGACAAAAATAAAGATTAAGGAAAGAGGAAGATAGATAGTGGGGTTTTTGAGTGGAGCGAAAGGTGAGGTGAGATTGCAGAAGCAGGAGAGGTATGAGCTGGAGTGGAGAGGGTACGTACGGTAAGGTCCAGCGAAGAGTGGTTGGGCAAGATTGTCGTATTGGAAGTGCGCACGTACGCCATCCCCATTGGCTGGCTGGCTGGCTACTCACGCCTATGTCGGAATCCAACTCTCTCACAGCTGTCTCCCCTACTCTCCATCTCAATGCATCCTCTTTACTTTCACATCGTCTCACGTATGCCCTCGTCAGATCGAATCTTTGTTTCTTCTTTTCTTTTCTTTTCTTTTTTCCTTTCTAAATTAAACTATAAGGATTGTCAATTTATCAAAAACTACTCTCTTCTTTTATTTAATATTTAATGAGTACGGTGTTATTAAGTAGATAATAATAATTTTTTATATTATTAACTAATTACATATTTAAATAATTATTACAAGATAATAATATAGAAAATATATTCGCTAATACATTTTAACTAATTTATAATTTAAATACACCGTATATTTCATGTGAAATATTTACATACCTTTTTTAATATTCTACTGACAGGTACTGCTCAATATTTTACGCAATCAACCTTTCAAAATCTAGCAATAGTGTGTTGATTCTGTATTAATCTATATAGTAAACCATAAAAAGCTCCTTATATATGCAACTTATACAAATGTATATTAATTTGTAACGACTCTCTACACAGAGAATCAACCTCGTTGTGCTTGTCATGAACTGTAATTTGGCACGTAGAGAATTCTTGACAGTGAAAAAACTCAAAATTGATGCAAGGAATAGCTGGTTGATCGTTGACCCAAAATCCCTTATAGTGTAAGGAATTCTTATAAACAAGGTCCAATTTATTTTATTAGGGTCGTCCATGGTTGGTTTTGTTTTTAAGACGGGGCTGTTGTATCAAAACAATTAACTTGGAATCCAATTGTTATATAAAAATAACTTGGTTTGAATTGAATTGTTTTCTTAAAGTAGTTTTATCAAAACAATTTGATTTTTTCTTCACATTTGCGTACGACTCGTTTTTAAAAATAAATAAATTGTTTTATAAAAATGGTTGGATTCAGATTAGACTATTTTCTTAAAACAGTTCGGTTTAATCTTTTAAAATAGTTAATGATTCGATGCGGTTTTAGTTTAATTTTTGGTACATCATATATTTAATGCATAACAGAAAAATAGATGGTATTCATAAAGTTTATACACAGGACATTGTCGTGTAAAATTTAAATATAAGATTATCCATTTCATGTAGCATTCATTAAAAAGTTTGACGAGTCTGCAAGAATTTGCAAGAGCTTTTAGGAAGTAGTTTTCCTGTATTAATTCAATGAAGTAGATTTCAAGGATATCCTCCATTCTCTATCCTTTACTACCTGACTACATTAATAAGTTTGTGCCTAGATATCAAAGTATTTGTGATACAAAAGCTGCATATGTCATCCGATACTGTATATTTCTAATGGACACAATCAAGTATCAATGTTATTTGAAATTTGACCACCCTCGTACCAGTTTAAAAAAATTGTGCAGTTGATACGGGTAACTCCAATTTAGAATGCACCACTTTTGTTGTTTTTACCCCCTCTTCAAAATAAAACATTTGTCGTGTTTTTTAACAAGTAACAAACATGTATACTGATGTTGAAATTTAATCTCTTCATCATACTTCTTGCATAACGGGTTTTGCTTTAACCAAGGATACTCATTTTTCTAAATATTTTTTACACCATCCAAATTGTTGGAATGTCTTTCAACTGTAGAAACCACCTTAGCACACATGGAAGAGCATTACTGTTGTGTAGTTCGAATTTGTTGTGTACAAAAATCCGAAAAGCTATAAACCAATGGCAACACGTGATTTTTATCACGTCTCTGTCTTTTAACTAAATTTCAAAACAAGTATTCTTCATTCATAATATTAAATTCATTAAAAAGATTTCAACAATTTGGGAAATGAATTTCCAAATGCATTTCTTCCTCCTCTCAACGGTTTACTATCTTAAGTTAATCCTTTTACATATATATGTCCGATAAATTAAGTGTATCTCTGAAACAATTTATAACTAGAAATCGATCTCTTTCAAATATAAAGAACACTGATGTATTTCTCTAAAAAAACATTTTCCAAAAAATGGAATCCCAACTAACATGTTTAAGAAAATCAATTATTTGTCATATCAAGTTTATCTAATATTGAATTACTTGTCACTCCTGTTTTAGGGAAAATTATTAAACTTGGATGTTAACATCAAATTCTTCGCATGATTTCATCCACTAATTAACTTAAACTTTTAGAATAATTCATTTAAATTATATGATTTAAATTTTAATTTTTATATTTGCTATTTTTTTAACAAATATATACATTGTTCACGTATTGAGTTCACAAATTCTTACATGAAAAGATATTAGATATAAAATTATTTATATATTTTTATTTGATAAGTTTAATTTTTAACATAATTAATTCATAACACGTCACCCAGTCTATTAATCAGGAAGAGTTGTTATGATTTATCTAGAAGAGTCAAATTTAAAATTCTAAAAATAGTTTCATTAAAATTATAAACTTTTTTAAGAAAATATTGTTCGGTGATTCTACCCCACTTGACCTAAATATGTCATATGAGCATTACATTTGATAGGTGATTTGAGATTTCACTTGTTTCTTTTAGACAAAGTAAATGTGTCTTTTATAACTACTCTTTAAACTAAAAAAATTTCCTTACTTTAAACTAGTTACCATCCCTTCATCCTAAAATTATTCTCATAAAAAAATGGTTATATGTCAACAATTCATGATAAAAAAAAATTTGGGTGGTTTGTAATTCTTGTTATTTTTTGTATAGTTACAATGCATGTGCCATTGATTCTATTATATAGCCTCCGCTTGTATGCGCTTGGAATTCAGTATAACGCATGCACTAATAACATATTCTCCTATGAAAACAGTAAAACTGTTAAGTAAGAGGTGTTTGGAGGTGAAAAGTTTTAAAAATTTTAAAAATTAATACTAGTTTTATTTTTTATTTTTTAAATTAATTTTAGTTTCAAAATAAATTTATTTTAAAAATTTTCTTGTTTAAACGTATATTTGTGTATCGATATAAATTCGTGATAATGGTGACAATGACTATATAATAATAACTACAACGACAAAAATACAAGTGATAGTAACTATAGTGATAGTTGTAATAGTTAACATCATCAATAATAATAATTATTATTATTAAATATAATAAAAGAAAATCTTTTAAAATTAAAAACCAAATTTACACTTCTTTCTTTTATAATTTTAAAAACAAATGTACAATCATTTTAAAACTGAGTTAAAAAATTACATTTAACAACTAAAAATCAAAATCTTCATCGTAGAATGACATATTTTTCATTTCCATATTCTTCTTTTATTAGCTTTTAAAAGAACTGCTATTTTATATTTTTTAAATCATATTAAATTTTTGTTGCTGCCCAATTGTTTTTTTTTTCTACAATATATATAACTCGGTGATAGTTTGAAAAAGTTAAGGACATTATCTTTTTATTTGTATCCCTCAAATTATCTTGTCACCTAGTAGATGAGAAATTAATCTCTTCAAATACCGTCAGATATTAAAGTTGAGGTCTTAACATTTTTGTTATGAGCATGAATCTCAGGTTTAAACTCAAAACTGTGTGCTTGACTTTTATTGGGGAGAGAAATTTTTATAAACTTTATTTTTATTCTGTTCAAGATTTTAGAGAAAATATAAAAAAGAAATGAAGGAAATTGAAATCTTTATCATTTAATTTTGACTTTTCCACATTTCATAAAATTAAAAGGATGTGGTGGGTAAAGAATTTTTAATAATAAAGTATAACATATGTAAAAATAATTTTATTTGTTTATCTTATAATGAATTATCTTTAATGAAACTTTTAAGATGATATTATAAAAGTCAATAAATTTATTATATAAAATAAATTGTGATTGAAATTTTTTTTATATTGACAAACTTAATTATTCTTAACTTAAAAGTTGTATTTTTCTTTTTTTTTTATTTAGTTGTATTTACTTATTATGTATATCTAAAGATATAATAGTAAACTTTTTTGTTCTTTTTTCTTTTTTCTTGTGAATCAATATAAGGTGTAACTCTGTTATTTTCTATTAAAAGCTATATTCTCTTCATTTGAATTAAGCATAATGTTAAAGGTTTGAATATCTTAATTTGGACTAATACACAGTGATACTTTACCTCTTTATTTAGCTTGACGTATCTACATGATTGATATAGCTACAACTATATAACAGTAATGCTAACTTATTTTTCATTTTGTTCTAATTCAATGTTTTGAGAAGAATTTCTTAACATTTTTTTTTTCAGTTAGGGGTCAATAATAACTTTAAATATTGAATTACATTAAGTGGATTTAAGAGTCGACATCTATTTTTATTCACAAAATTCAAACAAGAAATATTACTTTATATATAAAGAAAGTCGAGTTCCTTTCTGATATTCGAAATCAAAAAATGAAAATGGATCGTTAGGGAAAATGTGAAAGGGATTGTAATCGTAATTATTCTACAAGAATATTATTAGATGGCAAGTAAATAATTACCCAAATATATTTAAAAAAAGAAAAGAAAAGAATGGCAAGTAAATAAGGCGAGGCAACGACCAGCGAGGTACTAGTCTTCCGCTGAGAAAATTCCTAGATATTAATATCGAAAACTGAAAGCGGAGGAATTAGCATCGGCGAAAATCTGAGGAGGCCCAAATCCAGTGGGCCCAAGCCCAGTAATGGGTGGAGGAATAGAGGTGTGGTCCATGAACATTTGGGTAGCATATTTTGCAACATTCTTCTTAAGGTCGTCCATTGAAAACATTAAATGTTGTAAGTGATGCAATCCAAGTTGATTAACGGGAATCTCCCACCAGTACTGTCTCTGCCTAGCTTTCCACGCTCGATCTAGCTCTTCTCCTTGCCTTTTCTCCATCTCTAGCTGATTAATAATTTGGGTAAGTTGCATGTTGAGATTGCGAATATTAGCATTGCGATGAGCCTCAACAAGTTGGTGACTACTAGAGTCTAATGAAGAGTTTCGAGTTTGGTAGCAATCAATTATGGATTCAACTTCTGGGTGGCCAAACGAGAAGGCCTTGTCGGCGGGAGAGAAAACAATGATTGCAATTTCTACTCCACAAAGTGTGCAAAGCTCACTAGCCTTTTTGAAGAGTCCCGAACGACGCTTCGAGAATGTAACTTGTAAATGGCTTTTCTTTGGTATTTTCTCAATTGGAATCTTTTGCCTCCCCGAGCTAGACTTTCTCTTCATCATCATCAACGATACCACAAACACACAAATTCGCTTTTCACTTTGGGATTCTTGGACAACAAAATGGGCTATTTATATTTCAATATTTACTTCCTGCTAATTAACAAAATTAATGCTCCTATCATAATGTTTTATTACTCTTTATAATGACTCCAGGATTAGCCAGTTATGAAATCTTAAATCTTAATGTTTGATTATATCACATCTCCTATCCCCTAGTTAGCATTATAAGAAGATTTTGACTTTTGCAAAATAAATTATTTTAAGTAGGTATAAGTGTTGTATATTCTGTAACAATATATTTATTTATTTATTTATTTCTACAGCAACATTTACTTTCCCGTATCATAATTGTAAAAAATTATATTTAATACTAAAAAACAATTGGTCTTAAAGAATTGTTTCCATGTTGACAGTTACATTCCAATCTAGCTGTACACATAAAGCTTATTTTTATTGAAATACAAATGTTAACGGGTATTCTGTATATTTTGTTTTTTCGATAGGAATATTGCAAATGAGGATGAATTCTATCAGATAATATACATAAATGGTAATATCATTAAATTTAAAATTAAGAATAAATTCATATAGAACATTGTGAATTCAGATTACAGGAAAAGAACCTTGAGGACATTACCTAATATTGAATTTTGATTTTCTAGGTTTATTATTTTTTTACTCCTTTTGGGATTTCTTTCACCAATTTTTATTCAAGATATACGTCAATTTTCTTTTGAGTTACATTTAAGAATTTGATAGACATGTATTGTGAGGATAAATGTTTTATACTATCAACTAATTAAAAATATTTTTAATATAATTTTTAAAATAATTATTATAAAATTAATAAATTGATTATACAAATCAGTTTATAATTAAATAATAATATAAAAACATATATTATTTATTCGAGATAAACTTGTTTTTATAACCAAACCGATATCAACATGAATATGTAAAACTCATAACCTTCTTTAATAGTCTCGTTATAAAAAACATTTAATTTTTAGGATATTGTTTATATTATAAAATTAATCACCCAATCTTTATACTTTACACTTATTTGCGTATTGGTTTTTATTAAAAAAAAAACTTACATTTGATCCTTATAAAAAATTAAACCATATTTTTGTTCTTATCATTTGTGTTTGTTGCAACTAAAGCCTGTGATGAAAGTCGGTCACGTATGAACCTTCAAACGAAATTAACATTATAGTTTTTATATGAAATTAATATTAGATTTTTAGTATTTATATGAAATTAGCATCTACCGTGTTTTTAACATATATCTATATATATGTATATGGTGTTAACTACTAACCGTGTTAATTTCATATGACAATGCCTATGGTGTAATTTTTATATACTAAAAAGTAATTATTGACGATGTCTATGGTTTTTGTGAATCATATTTTGCTTGCTTATAAATATTATTATTATTCAGCTCCTGAAGAAAAAATGATTTATTAGAAGACAAACTTTTGTATGAAAATCAATAGTTCATTCTTTTGAAACAAATATTACTCAGATATCCTATTAGAAGCAGTCATATGGGCGAAGCTTTCCAATTTTACTTTTGAGAATAACAATGTTAACTTCAAGAATCGATAAAAAAATTATATACATTTGATTCATCTTAAACATTAGTTTTGAGTATTTAATCGAAATATGTAAAGAGAGTTAGAATATTTTAAAATACCTTATCTCATAGGCTAGTTTAAGCCTTTCAGCTTTATATAATACCTGTACATTTAAAAAAAAATATATCGAAGAATTTAATCTTTCAACAAATGAAATGTAAATAATATTCACTCCATGGATGTTCATCTTGGTTTTTAAACAACACGTAATTTATAATTATTATCATATCATTTGTTTCAAATTTGTAGTTTTTATTGGTTTACCTTATATGACCCAAATGGATTATTTGGTAAAAAAATATTACCATATTTTTATTAACTCTAAACTCTCACTTTCAAATAATCTTGAAAAAATATTCTCAACATGATTATCCTTGTTGACATGGAGAGTAGAGCATGATTTTGTATGGGATTTTTTTAACCTTATGTGAAAAGTAAAATTCCGAAACTTTATCAATTTACTTTAATTTTTTTTAAATAATACTAAAATGAGAAGAAAATAAAAGACGAAAGAAGACAACACAAAAACTTTGAAGTAAAAATGTTGATTTTAAAATATATAGATAATAAAATAAGTTATAAAATTAATTAAATCTTAACTAGTTAATCTATTTGCTGTACATATGCATTTTTATTTTCTAATTAGTTATTATGTTAATTATTTTGGTAAAAATTAAACACACCATTATAATAATAAAATAATTAGGGCAATAAGGATTTTATAATAAAAAAAACAAATCAACCCAACAAATAATAATAAATTTTGAGAGTTAAAACATAACTCATAAAATACATAAAATTAGACATTTTTTTTTTATTAAAACACTTGTAAGATATGAAACTAATTATTATTCTTCTATTATATATAATAAATAATTAAAACAATAAGAGGTATACGGCTATGATATTAATGATCTTTCCTTATACACAAATTTGAAGCAAGGATAAAGAGAAAAGGATGATTTTTTTAATGAAATGGGTGTAAATGCTTCTAATTTTTATATTAAAAAATAATAATCATCCTTTAAATTTTGCTTATACATATTTGATCAAATCAATACTTTATGCTGAAATTGTATTATTGCGTTCAATATATAACACCTAGAGTATAAGGAAAATGTAATTAATAATAAAGTAAATTAAATAGTATCAAATTTACATTGCTTTATATAGACTATTACCTTTTTATTATTAAGTACTTAATGTCAACGAATGTTAATTTTATACAAAAGACTAAAATATAAATCAGAAAAGTATATATATATATATATATATATATATAATAATATATATATATATATAATAATATATATATAATATTTTTAATAAGGATTGAAATGGTAATCTCACTTGAAGGTCACATGCTTTGTATGATATTAATTGCATGCGTTCACACGTGTTAAATACTGTATCGTAACAAATTTTAAGGATAGAAACAAATAAAAAAATAATTAGTCAGGAATCTTTAGTTATTATTAACCTAGTCTATAAATAAATATGAAGTATACCAACCAAATAAATACTTTAATCTTTATTTATTTTTTGTTTATTCGTCAGGAAACTTTTAGCATAAAAGTTAAACTTTGCTTTCGCTATAAGAAAGCAAACACTAAAAAAATAAAAAATAACTGCACTTGCTTTTGTTGAAAAAAAATTAAATATAATATATTTTTATACTTAAAAGACTTTTTAGCCACGTGTAAATATAGTTTTATTTTGAAAAAAAATTATCATTTTTAGTTCTCTGATATTTTTTAGTATATTTTTTTAATTTTTATCACTAATTCAAGTTAATTTAATATTAATATGATTGTTAAATAAATAATATTAATTAATTTAATTAAGATAATAAAAAATATTTTTAATTAGAATAATTATATTATTTTTATATGAATAATTTAATTGATTAATATATTTATTATTTTAATATAATTAATTAATTTATTATTTTGATGAACTTCTAGATATTATGGTGATTTAAAATCACAAGAATTCCACTCTTCGAACTTAGAGAAAATTAAAATAAGTGTATGAAAAAAGAAATATTTATTATCCAGAGAAACAGTAAACATAATTATAATTTAATTGTTCATGAAAACATTTTATTCGTTCTTCATACAAGAAAATTTGAAAATTCTAATTTGTTTAAATCTAAGTAATAAAAATGATATAAAGAAGTATAATATTTTATCATAAAAATAAAATCCATAATCATAATTGTTTTCAAGTCTTGACTTAAAAAAAATATAATTTTAAAATTTTATCTTTTCTCAAATTATCAACTAAAATATTTAACTTCTACTAAATGTTATTGGTTTAGTACTTATAATGCAAGTCATTTTCAGTAAGGTAACGATGCATCCGTATCTCCATTGAAACTTTGTTAATTTTACCAATAGTCAATAGAATACAAGAATTACTTTGTATTTTGAATTTCACTGAAAATACTATTTTTCTCCAAGAGTTCTATGGAAAATTTTGGAAAAATGACAATGATTATTGTCTTATATGTCAAAATGGAACGTTATGAAAATAATAATAAATCAGTTTAATATTCAACAATTATAAATTTGTTAAATTGAAAAATAATTCTCAATTATTTGATTTATAAAATCTTTAACTTTTTATGAATTATGATATTTTTTAAGTATTATTTTATTTTTTATCATTAATCATAATTAATTTAGTGTTGATGTGATTATTAAAATAAATAACATTAATTAAAATAATTAAGGTAATGAAGAATTTTTTTCAAAGAGATAATTATATTATTTTTAGATCCACAACTCAATTAATTAATGTTTTTTATTTTTTTAGTATAATTAATTAATTTAATATTTTATATAAATAAGATATGATATATAATTAATTTTATAAGTTATTTTTAGGATACCATTAACTGTAATTGTAATTTTTAATATTATTTTTATTTTTAATTCACTAATTTATTTTTAACATTGTATTTTTTTAATTTATAATATATTTAAAATTTTATAATTTAATTTTAATATATTATTTTATATTTTAATTTATTAATCTTGACTAATTGTAATCTAATTTACTTTTAATATATTATATTATAATTTAGTTTTTCCTCTATAAATCAAATCTTTGTTTGAGATATATTTTAAAAATAAATACAATGTTAAAAATAAAGTAACTAGAAAAATATGAATAACATTAAAAGAAATTATATTATTGTATATGATATATTAAAATATGTTATAAAAATAAATTATATATAATTATATTATTTATATAAAATAATAAATATATTAATTAAATTTATTGAACACCTAAAAATAATTTAATTATCTTAATTTAAAATATTATTTATTATCTTAATTATATTAATTAATATTATTTATTTTATTAATCATACAGACATTAAACTAGTTAGTGATCAAAATTTTAAAAAACACTGAAAAAATGTCATAAATGTAAAGATGACAAAAAAAAATTTTGCTACACTGTAAAAAAAAAAAATGTAAAATTGTAGAGCATGATTTATATGACATTAAATGTCATTGGGTTGAAAATAAGTTTTATCAATTTATATACATAAAATCTTGAAAATTATGATTTGTATAGAAAATTAAAATTTGTTTAGTTAGTCATAAATATTATTAAAAATATTTATATTTATTTCTTAAAAATAAAATTTGTTATTTTGTTTTAATATAACTTTTTAGTATATAAGTGATTTTTTAAAAAATATTCTTTTACAAAAACAAATTCATTAAATAAATTTATATAAAATTTGATTGTAAAAATATTTTTATAAATTTTTAACTTATAAATATAATATAATTATTTTTAAATTTTTTATTTAGCTTTAACATAACAAAATTATTCATTTTCTCTAAAAAAAAAGTTACAGTTTTTACTAAAATATTTATTGAATATTACAAAAATAAAATCTTTAAACAATGTGTGAACTAATATCTTAACATTTTCCAAAGAATTAAAAAATAAATATATTAGAAAATTAAATTAATATATTTTATAAAACAAATTTATTTTTAAATTTGTTTTATATATAATTTTATTATTATAAAATTATATTAAATATACTAAGAATATTTTTTAGTATTTATTTTGAAATTTAATTATTTTATTTATATTATTTTTTCATCATTGCAACTTTCTCTCGATTTGAAAAAATTATATTTTCACCTTATCATGTGATTTTTTTTTTTTTTAAAAAAAACATAGATAACAACTTTTCCTGCAAACAATTTAAAAAAAAAAATAGTGTTCTAAATAGTGCATAAAACATGAAAAAACTATATTTTCAACCTCAGATCTTACTTAAAACTAAAAGTTTTCCTTTTATCAAATTCTCCATAAGAGTAAATTATTTTAACAATTCCTTATACTTTATATTTTTTACCCAAAATTCTCTTTATTTCTAAAATTTATACAAAACTTCTCATATTTCATAGACGTGTCTTAAAAAAAAACAAGAAAATAGCCTTATTTAAACTCAAAATTTCTATATTTTGTATAGAATTGACAAAATTTTCCTTATTACAAAAATTGTCTCATTATACAAAACCCTCTCTATTTGTTAAACACTGCACAAAACTCTTTCTATTTTATACACACATTTCAATTAGGTCTCCTTATCGTGGTACAAATTTGAATTATTAAATTCTTAAATGGAAAAAGTTATAGAGAAACCATTACAGGAATATAGAAGAATAATAACAAAATAAAATATCATTTTATATTCAAAATAAAAATGATTAATTTAAATGTTTATAGTAAAAAATTTGTCTATGAATTATTGATAAGATGGAATGAAAATAATTTTAAAAACTAGGAATTAAATAATAAAAAATAATATATATTTCATTAATTTAATGATTATCAATCCACGTGATTAAGTTTTTATTAAATTTATATTGCAATAATTTTAAAATAATCCTTGTTAATGATAATTATGTTATTAATAAAATATATATTTAAGCTCCTTCTATTTTTTAATGCTATCTTAAAAACTTTATCGTGCAAATATTAATCATTTCAAATTTTTATTATTTTAGAGGTATTTAAATTTAAATATAATGTGTACTATAGGAGAATCTGTACAGTGTTTAAGAAACATAAGGGATTTTACATAATTAGTCAAAATTTATAATGAAGATATTTTTGTTAATTTAATTTTAAAATAGAAGCTTGGGTTACAGTGTATAATATTCATAAAATAGGAGAAGTTTTGCGTTGGTTTCATAAAGGTGTAAGAAATGCAAAATAAAAAATAAATTATAATATTTTATTATATCTTTAAATATAGAACTTAACGGTAACATATTTTTACTATTGTCCAGTTGTACATTTACTATTATAAAGTCAATACATTTATATGATTATTTGTATTAATAACAGTATAAAATTTGCTTTTTTTTTATAATTATAACACCATTAGAAATATGTATATATAATTTAAAATATTGAGTTTTTCATTTCAAATATCAACTTTATGTATATGAGAGAATGATAAAATATAAATTTAATGGTTAATTGTTATCCTCCAGTCTTACAAAAATTTTTACTACGTAGTTCTTTGTGATTTTATAAGTGTTTGGAAATGTTTTAAACTTCTTAGTATTTAAAATACAAACCTCCTACATGTAACTTATTGATTTAGAAGCTGGATGATTAATTTCAACATTAAACATCTATTTAACACCTCTCTCTTTTTTTCTGCCTGAACATTTTAGTCAATGACTCGTAACAGTTTGTCTTAAAAGCTTATGGACACATAAAAAGGTACATGAATATCAAAATAAATGTCCTAAAGTGGCATTCTAATTGACTTCACAGTGATAAAAAAAAAAATCGTGTAAAAACACGATTTCAATAGAAAAATACTTGCGTCAACTAATTTATAAAAGTTACAATCATTTCCAATATATTTTAAAAGGAAAAATTACTAACAAATATCTTCGAAATTGTGAATAAGAAAAAAAAATAAAAAATATATGTAAAAAATATGTTACTAATCCTCTCAAGTAAATTTGAATACAACTATACGTGATTTCTAATAAAAAAAAAATTATTGGTTTAGAATTTGTCTATATAATTTAGGTATTTTGTTTTTTTATTTTCATAAAATTATCTTGTATGTTTTAATTTTTGAATTTTTTTTGTATGTTCTTTAGTTCATGTTGTTAGAGAAGTTGTACTAAAAAATAGATGACAAATGAAGTGTTACCTCACTATGTGTTAATCTTTATTTAGTCTATTTCAATAATTAAAATGATTAAAGTAATTTCATATGATTAAAAAACAAAATATCTAAATTATAGAAACTAAAATGATAATGATTTTAAAATAAATCACAAATTGTAGGAATAAAAAAAAAAGGCTAAGTTAAAAGAAAACATAAATTCTCTCATCACCATCACTTTTTATAAACTATCTATTTTTCCTTCCTACTTATCATATTCTTTTGAATATCCTAATCACACAAGTCACCCTACTCCACAAGTCAACTCAAAACCTAACATTGTTAAAGTCAAACCACGATCCATAAACAGATGATTCTCCTGCATCTTTGCATTATCATATTATTGTCCCATTATCATACTTGATATCGTTTGAGTCAATCCACAACCCATAAACCGGTGATTCTCCTCCATCTTTGCATAATCATATTATTATCACATAATTAGGTGAACTAAGAGAAGAAAAAAAAATGTCACAGTGTCCCCCACTACCTTAGTCTCGATAAGATTTTAGAAGACATTGACCAATTGCTTGCAACTCTGAAGCAACAGAAAGATGATAATAATAACTTTAACATCTCTAACTTCGTGAGAAGTTATTTAGATCTTGCGCAAGAGAAAATAACAAAATACAACCGATAAAGACAAAGTCAATTAAGAAAACGTTGTAGAAAAATATTTATCATAAATGAAAATCACATATCATATTACTAAAATAACTTATGTTTAGGTTGCATTTTGGCTTAAGAAGGGAGTTTAAGTTTTTTGTTTGCTTGCTTAATATGGTGACTTTTTATGTTTTGGATGGTAGAAACATAAGATAAATGATGAAATGAAAAAATGGAGGATTTGTAACTATGACAGAGGATGAAAGGGTCTTACATTTTATCTTTTTCTTATTTTAATTTTGCTTAAATATCTCCATGGTCCTTGTAATTTTGGATATTTTGTTTTTCAATTTCCATAAAATTAATATTATCATTTTAGTCCTTGTAATTTGGGTATTTTAAAATTTAGTTCCTATGTAATTATTCTGATAATTTTAGTCCCTAAAATACGCCTATGTAAACTATTGTTGATTTAGTAAGGTGAAACTTAGTCTATCATCTTATCTCATAACATAATTTTTCTAACAAGAAAGGTTAAAAAATACAAAATAATAAGGACTAAAAAAGAAAATATCCAAATTACAAAGACTGCAAAATATTCAAGCCAATAACAATTTATTATTTTTTAATTAGTGTTACGTGGATGTTTGTTAGTAATATCTAAACCAAATAGTAAAAGACCATGACAAGTTGTATATATTTTTAAAGGAAAATGTAATGCAAATTATAATTTTTTACTAAAAAATATTATTTCACCTCGCAAGCGTGACTTTGAAATAAAAAATTATATTAGTAATTATTTAATTAGTATTTTTAGATTACTGGTTAATGAAACATTTATTTAAACAATTTTATTAATCACCAATCTTAAAGTGACAATTAAATAACCAATAAATAAAAAATATTTAATAAAAGTCACCATGAAATATATTAACAATATTAAATATTGTATTGAGTAATAACAAATTTATTTATAATTTCCCAATCATTACCTAAAATATAGTTTATAGGAAAAAAATACGAGTAAGAAAAATCATAGCAATAGATACTATTGGTTGAGGATGATGCAAAATATACTCTCAAATGTACAAGAGAATTGCCAACAACATGACAACATTAGTCGTTTACCAACTAACGAGTTATGTATAACATTTATGGTTTGGTCCCTTTATTGATATTGATGGATATTTTAAGACCTTTCGGTTAGTCTTGGGACAAATATATATATATTATTGTGATTAGACTATTTTACAAAATGAATAATGGATGAGACATTGGTCACCATTACCCTAGCTAGGCTCCATAATTTATTTTACAATATCATCAATCAATTTAGTATACTTAAAGTTATTGTAACAAATAAAGACGTGATTTACAAACAACAAATTTAAAGTTTTTTTTAATATTACATATAAAACAACATTTTAATGTAGGCTAAATATTCTCAAATTAACAGTTATGCAACAAATAACACGAGAAATTAGAAATATGCCTAAAAGTAATATCTTTACTAAACTTTAAGATTACAAGTTTTATCGAAATGGATGTTAGAAAATATATCTCACTTTGTTATTTTAAAGAAAATATATTTCAAGTATGAGTATTTTTTTAAGAGAAACTTATCAATTAATAAGTTTGAAATTATTTCATTTTTCACCAAGAAACAAGCTCTTATACAACACATGTCCTCCCATGTCAATAAAGCCATGATGATTCATTATATTTCCTCCTCATCCATGATTATTCATCAACAACACTAGATTAATGGAGAACTTGCTTGCAAAAAATAAAAAGGATTAATAGCATTACGAGTGAGAACTATTTCATATTAGCGAGTGATGCTCATCTTTAATTGTCGTGTTGTTGCCATAAACTTATTTATTTGTGAAATGGTCATCTCGTTAATAGGAGTTGCCCGTCACTATTGGATTTGGATGACCTTTTGCAATCATTTTAGCTCATCATTATGCTTCATCTCGATTCGAAGTTGGCTGATGAACTTGGTGAGTTCACGTAGGTTGCCTCTTATGAATTGTGTGGTATGTGTAGGGACCCTACAAGGTAGCAATTTATCATAATGTCAACACTAAGTTGACTAAAAGAAAAAATTTTATCATTAGGGAAAAAGATGACATGACCAACTTGAGCACCACAAAGGATGCAAAACTCACTGACTTTCTTAAAAACATCACTATATCGTTTTGAGAATGTCACTTAAAGGTTGCTTTCGTTTGTCATCTTTTGGTTATATTTTATTTATCATTGAGTTTAAAGACCGTGGATACTCCATGAACATTGCTTATATAACAATAGCTTTAATGCAAAGGACAAAATGACAATTGCATCAATTAATTTTATGTGAAAGCCTTTTTTTTTATTTTTATATATAAAATGCATTTGAAATTTGGGATGAAAATAGATAAAGACAAAATTTATATTTTATTTTTTAAGAATTTGTTTGTATTAATCTCCAATAAGAAGTGAAATTTCATGTAAAAATATTTATATAAAAAAATTGACATGTATTACTTAGGTAAATTTTCAGTTTTAATTAGAGAATAATAATAAAAATATTTAAAAATTTGTATATAAGTTTTTTCGATAAATAATTGGTTTATTATACTTTTTGAAAAAATAATAAAATGTTAAATAAAAATGTATCTGACTTCTTTTTGAATTAAAACAAATCAATACAAATATTCGTCTCATTTGCATTTATTGAAATTGAGTAACTTGTTAGTTTTAAAAGTTTTTATTTTTTTTTACGAATCAACTAAACTTTGACTTTTGGAGTGGCTTTAAAAAAAATCAGTTCAACTTATTGAATATTCGTTAAATCATAGGTTCATAAGGAACTTTTTCTAATATATTTTTATCTCTGAGAAGAACTTAAGTCTTATAACAAATGAATTATACAATATTGTATGTACAACATTGCACTGTTAAGTTAATATTTTATAAAAAAAAAAATTGATTTGCAGCAATTCATTTACACTTTTCATATTGAGGGTAGCACCGTTATAACAAATGAATTATACAATATTGGACTGGTAAGTTAATATTGCACAAAAATAACCAAAAAAAAATGATAGTAATTCATTTACACATTTCATATTGAGGGTTTTTTTTTAATTAAAACTGTGGAGTGAATATGTTAAATTTCATGCCAAAATAAAAAATAAATATAATTAAAGTATTTTTCATTTATCTATCTCTATATATATATATATGTTGGACACTATAAATTTGTAAAAGCTACTAAAAACTCCTTTAATGTTATTCATACAATTTTTAAGAAATCTTAATAAAATCATTTAATAGTTTTAATTATTAAATATATATTTATGAAATATAATCTCTCTACATGTGATAACCAGACTTAGAGCATATATAACAATGCATGTATTTAATGTTATTAATAAAGTATTTGTACGAACATTTAATAGTATTATTTATTTAATTATTAAGTATAATACATAATTGACTTTAATAATATTATGGTATATAATGTATTTATCTTTCATCTATCAACCGATACAAAAGTAAATTAGAGTGAACAAATGTAATAATACATGTATTTAATGCTATACAATGTTTATATAAACATTTAATATAGTATTTATTCTATTTATTGAATACAATATTATTAAATTTAATAATATTGTTGATATATTTAAATGTGTTATTATTAAAATTAATAAATGCAATATATATATATATATATATATTAACAATATATAATTTTTTACATGAATAGTTTTTTTTACATATGAAATATCTAATATTTTGTCAATAACTAATATTTGTTAAGAAACTGAATTATTATTTTTAGTGTAGTTTTTTTATTAATTATATTTTTTTCATCCACAAAATTTAAACTCTAAATTTTATTTTAAAAAATCTAAGTCTAAGTAACATCACAATCAGGCAATGTTAATTTTCAAATGAATCTTTATTCATGCAAATTCTATTATTAAATAAAAAGTAATCGTTACAGATTTTAGTATATGTACACTTAAATATACATTAAATTTGTTATTGTTTAAAAAACTAATTTATGAAATATATTTTAAAATGGAAAATTCAAATGTATATTACTACAATATATATAATATTGCATCTGTTAATTAATATAATTAATTATTGTTTAAAATAAATTATTATACATTTAATTATATATTTAAAAATATGCATTTTTTTTATCATTGTTGATAAATCACATTTTTAAGGGACCAAGTTATAAACTTAAAATATACTTGGGTATAAATATAAATGTAGTATTTACAAAAATATATAAAACTTATACCTTTTTCTTCATATAATATTAACTATTATATTTATCAAATATAATACACCATTAACTTTTAAACAATATTATTAAATATTATATTTATGATATAGTAACTTTTACACATATATTATTATACACATTAAAATTATAATAATAATAATTATTGTTTACAATGTTTAACATTTCACTCACAGTAGTAAATATAGTTAATTTATAATAACAACCGTTAGAGGTATTATCAACAATATTCTATAAAATTTATTTAAAATTAATATAACATAATATTTCTATTATTAATTTATTCTATTAAAATTTCTGTAAATACTTTCAATTCTAAAAATATATCAAAATAATCCATATCAAAATGTTAGCTAAATTTAAAAATTAACAAAAAATGAAAATAACTGTTAATTAACATTAAAAACAATTGTCTGGTAATTAAAAAAAGTTAAATCTAATTTGTAAGTTATGATTATTTATCTCATTCACTCCTTATATTGCACCATTTACATATTTCTGCACATTGCACCATTTACTACACTTCAATCAAAACTCAAAAAGTTATTCCTCCTTTTCTGAAATAAAACAATGTAAATGACAGTTGTCTCTTCCATTTCTTTTGTTATAATAAAATGAAACAGTAATTCACAATAGTCTCGTATGAATGTTGTTAGCCTAACCATGATGGGGACAGTGTTTAGTGAAAAATATTAATTTTTCGGGTGATAAATTAAGGTCGAATATCTGACAAGAAAAGTGTCTTTATCTGACTTTGCATCAAGCATAATTATTTTAGAAAGAAGATATATATTAAAAAAAAAATCGTGATTCTAAGACTATAGTGACTTCAATTGCCTTGCTATATACACGACTCTGCACACACCCAATTCAATGAAGTGAGAGTGAAAACTGTGCAATGGTGGGACATTGAGAGACATGTTTGGTTAGTTCAACGTTTGAGAGAAAAAGTTAACGTCAACTCAGAGGAAAGGGAACAAAATGAGTTGTCTAACGAACGACTGACACTTTTTTATAGATTACCTTTTTATTGGTCCGATGACTGATCAAATTGGTTCATTTTTTTTCAAATATTTTATAAAAATAAAATAAAACACCAATAAACATATGTTTATGCCGCTCAAACTTTTTTTCTATTTCCATTCATCAACATAATGCAAATATTAACGGCCGAGAAAAAAGAATAGTGAATGCCGAATGTGGTGGATGATGTCAATGCCAAATACATACATCAAAGTGAGGTCTGTGTCCATGGACTTAGATCAAGACTACCATGCTTCACCTGAATTCGCCATATTGGATAAATGATCTGTGATGAAGAAAATCTACGAGACATTGAGAAGACTATTGAAAGGTGTAAAATAATTAAATATTTATACTGAAGAACCCTTTTACAATTTTATAAAACATAAACATCTTACTATGTTAAAAATTACAAAAATCTGACATTATATTTAAATCGATTAATATTTTAATTTTTATGTATAACTTATGTAAAATTTTTTAATTGACAATTAATTAAAATTACAGTAAATATAATTTTAAAAATACTTATTATAAAACTCAATTAATTTACCTATGCCAATTTACGATGAGATGTTATATAACTGTATATACTATTTTAGTATTTTGAAAATCGGATTAAACTAAACTAATCGATCGGGAAAATTAATAAATCGGTCAAGTATTCGATTTAAATAGAATATAAAATCGATTTGAAAAAAAGTCAAAAAATCGATTTCCAACATGTAAATAATTTTTTAATACAATATTTTTCTAATAAAAATGAAAAATTAATCTAAAATATTTTATTTTATTTTAGATGCAGATTTGTTATTGTTAGTAAATATTATTGTGTATTTTTGAGACTTACAAATAGCATTATAATACATTTGTATTGAAACCTTATGTGTAATTTGAATGCTAAAACTTATAAAATTATATATATATATATATATATATATATATATATATATATATATATATATATATATAAGTATTTTAAAATTATGATATTATATTTTTAATTATCTTATATACTGTTTTAAAAAAATATTTTAATATTTTTAATTGACTGAAGTTGTACAAATTTTATAGCTTGATAATATATAAAAATTAAACTTTATTATATTTTTTATATGAATTGAATGTATTTTTTTTAAAATCATGTCAATATTACGTGAATATTTTTATCATGTTATAATACAAAACACTTAAAATTAAATGAATATTAGGGTTAAATAACTTCCCCCTATAAAATTATAGATTTTGAGTTGTAACCTCTAATTTTTATTTACTTTTATTCATTAATAATAATTTATGTGAAATTCAATTTTTATTTTTTATTAATTGTTTTTAATCTCTTTTTTATCATATTATATATATAAAATAACCATAATTTTTTCTATCACTAATATTTGTCGAAACTTGATATCTCATCTTTCAACAACTTTTTTTTTATTAAGAAGAATTCAATCAACTTGTATTTGGTAGAGTAAAAAGAAATGAAGTAGATTAAAAAAAATAGTAAATAGATAAATAAATAATAAATAATAAATAAAATAAAATTTGAATTGTTTAGTAAAAAAATATAATGTTAAAAAAATTTATTTATTTGTTATTTTTGTTATAAATAATATATATATATATATATATATATTTGTATAATAATAATAATAAAATATATTAAATATCTATAATAAAGAAAAATGTATACATTAAATATATTAAAAAATATGTATATATTAAAAAATATTTTTATATATTAAATATATAATTAAAAATATATAATTGATTATATATATATATAAAATTAATTACGTTTATTTGTAATCAATTAAATATCCCTTTTAATCAAATATAATTTGATTGTGACTTAAATGTGTAAGAATAAAAGGGTAATTTTTAAATATTTATTTAATTATTTGATCAATTAACTAAATAGGTTTTACATTTATTATTATTATTTTTACATAACTAAATTATAATATATATTTTTATTTCTACTAAAACAAATAATACGTTAGTGATTCTTCTCATCTAATCACATTTAATCTATTTTAAGAATTAATATTGATAAATAAATTTTTGATTTATAAAGACTGAAATTCAAAATTAAAAATTCTATAAGTACAAAATATCTTATTTAACCCTGAATATTACAAATATAATAAACGAAACCAGGTCGTGGCAGTGATTTTCAACATCACAACCCGACCCTAACTCAATCGTAGCACCTAAGAGTAAGAACAAAGGAGAACATTGGTTGGGTTTGGGAGAAAAGAAGTAGGTTGTCCGGGTGGCAGGCATGGCGAAACGCGATGTCCGAGCTTTCCCATTCTAAAATTGAGTCTCTGTCACTACTTGTTCCCCGTGGTGCTTAATCGTAAATAATTTAGGGCTTCGGTTAGCGTAGCCAAATAAATGGCAACCGCGTCTCAGCCTCACTCTCACCGTTATATAGGCCCTCCCTCCGTCGGACCCGGCGACGCTCTCAACCGCATCCTCGCCGACCTCTGCACCCGCGGCAATCCCAAGGTACTTAGTTAGTGCCACTCCATCTCTCTTCACTTCAATTGATATCATCAATCACTTCACTCTTCACTCACTCACTCACTCACTCATTCACTCGCTTACTCGCAGGAGGGTGCTTCGCTTGCTCTGAAAAAGCATCTAGAGGAAGAAGCTCGTGACATTAGCGGCGAAGCCTTTTCTCGTTTCATGGATCAGTTGTATGAAAGGATCTCGAGCCTCTTGGAGAGCAACGATGCTGCCGATAATCTGGGAGCTCTGAGGGCTATTGACGAGTTGATAGATGTGGCGCTTGGGGAGAATGCTTCTAAGGTCTCCAGATTTTCCAACTACATGCGTACTGTCTTCGAGGCCAAGCGTGATCCCGAGATTTTGGTTGTTGCTAGTAGGGTTCTCGGTCACCTCGCCAGGGCTGGCGGAGCTATGACTGCTGATGAAGTTGAACGCCAGGTTCCTGCATCCTTTCTCTAATCCTCTCTTTCTCTCTTGAAATTCACTCTGCTGATTTCTGTTCTCCATTTCTTTTTAGGTTAAAATTGCTCTGGATTGGCTTCGAGGGAATAGAGTTGAGTATCGTCGATTTGCTGCTGTCTTAATCTTGAAAGTAAGTGTCGTTGTAAATATTATTTTGGTGAGAATTGATCGAGGCTTTGATTCTTAAGTTTCATTTGTTAGTTGGAGAGGCTTTTTCTGTTTGTTTCCATTTTTTGGAATTTCATTCAGTGATGAAGTTTGATAATGTTTTCATGCTTTCACATTTTTGGGATCTCCCTGTTCCTAAGAACATGCACTATATTTTGCTTTTGGTCATGCAGGAAATGGCAGAAAATGCTTCGACTGTTTTCAATGTCCACGTGCCAGAATTTGTTGACGCCATCTGGGTTGCTTTGAGAGATCCAGCATTGCCTGTTCGTGAGCGGGCTGTGGAGGCATTGCGAGCTTGTCTTCGTGTTATTGAAAAGCGTGAGACACGATGGCGTGTGCAGTGGTTAGTTCTTAACTTGTTAGGTGTATGTAACATTTAAAGCTATCGTTAAACTTGATGCCGGTAGGCGGTAGTAATGCTATTTTGTCGCTATGTTACCTTTGACGACAGTTAATGTACTTAGACTAAATGAACTTTAATAGAATTTTGTTTCACTGAAGAGTTTGAGCCATCAAAGGTTGATTGTGTACTTGTAAGATTATTCACCTGCCTGCCAGCTCTAGTGAATTTGAGTAGTAGATTCTGAAAGCTAAAGTTCTGTCATAACTGTGAATAATTAGGGCAGACATTTTAAGATCATTTATCTCTGCATGATTCTGTTAAATTACAATTTTATTCAATTGATCATAGATTGTAGTATAAGCCTAGCCTGCTGCCATATGCAGTTTATGTATCATTTCAAAGGAAGGAGTGCCTCAGTTTTTGCTGCCTCACTTAGTGCTTGTTTCTGCAGTAATAAATTGTACAAAAATTGGCATTAATTCATTGAGTTGTTTGTTGTATGTGTTCTTGATGGCGGTAATAAAAAGTGTGGGCTGGGCCTTTTATCAATAACAGTATAATAGAATCGGTTTGTGAATAATGAGTTAATGACAGAAAAGGGGTATATCTTTGGTCATTTAAATCTACATTGATGGTTATGCTGTTGATGTTGAGGAATAGAGCAGTGCTTTCTGGAGGGTTTTGACTAGAAAAAATATGTGGTTGCCTTTTGGCCATTTGATTTATACTGACTTTCATTTTATAACATGCTTACCTTGCTTTAATGATTTATTGCACATTATGTCCCTATTAGAGAGTAAATCCTTTATTTCTATTTTTATGGTAGGTACTATCGAATGTTTGAAGCAACGCAAGATGGATTGGGTAAAAATGCACCTGTGCACAGCATACATGGTTCACTGCTTGCTGTTGGAGAGCTTTTGAGGTTAGTAGAAATTTAAATTTTTGCATTGTTGATATGCAGAGGTTTTTTTAATATTTTCAACCTAGCATTCTGGACAAATCATGCCCGTTTTATTTTTAGTGAGTGTTATTAACTTATTATATGCTTGTCATATAAATAAATTTATGATCAGAATATCTGCAAGCTTGGAAATTGTTGCTTGGTTTATTTAAGCACTGGTCTTAGACATAGTCCTGGTTAGTGGTGGGCAACAGCCAGCTCTGAAAATACTATATTGTGATGACTGCGACAACACAATAATTGGTATGAGATATAAAAAAATGTATTACACATATACAGATGGTCAGAAGTTTAAAAATAGTAAAAGGCTGGATTTGGTTTACTGTAATGAATATATCCATGTTTTAAATACACGCACTATTATGAATTTACTGTCAGATGTTAGTTATTAATCTTTTCCCATTATTTTGTGATAGAATTGGATCTGATTTAGATGAAGTAGAATAAAAATAAATAGGGATTTTATTGATTGTATTCTGTTCTCAAGATCAAAATCAGATAGATCACAGGTCTGAGACAAAAGAAAATTGACAAGTGTACAAAATGGAGCTTGACACCCTGGAAATTTGACAGTCCTGGCTCTTCTCAACCTTTCTCTACAATTTTCAATCAATGCTTGTTAAAATCTTCTCAAGTAACTGACAGCTTAACTAATCATTTCTCATTCTGAACCATCCTTGCTGTTATGACAACTGTCAACAACATTAACTAACTCCTCCGATTGCCTGCACCATCTTCTATTCTTTCTAGTAAGCATCCTCTTAATTGGGGTTCTACTACCAATTCATATGTCACTGATTATGTTGAGCAGGAATACTGGTGAGTTCATGATGTCTAGATATCGAGAAGTTGCTGAAATTGTTCTCAGATACCTTGAGCACCGGGATCGGCTTGTTCGCCTGAGCATAACTTCATTGCTGCCTCGAATTGCACATTTTCTACGCGATCGTTTTGTTACTAACTACTTAACTGTATGTTAACTTTTCCCTATTGATATGCTTTTTAAACTGGGAGGACATGGAGAATGAATACTTTTGAGTAAGGCCAAAGTTTACTTATTTGAGTGCCTTTGGAGATGAAATTCCTTACAGATATGCATGGATCATATTCTTTCTGTCTTGAAAGCACCACAAGATCGTGATAGTGGGTTCATTGCTCTTGGAGAGATGGCTGGGGCATTGGATGGGGAACTCATCCACTACTTGCCGACAATAACTACTCACTTACGTGAGGCGGTATGTTTCAGTAACTGTTGTTGGATGCTACTCTTGTGCCATAATTTATCTTATTGTGTGTAGTATTTCTTATTTAGAGGAGTGTTTGGCAATTTTGTCCCATTAAGGATTTGATTTGACAGTTTGGTCATTTTATGAATGTAGATTGCTCCACGTAGGATCAAACCTTCACTTGAGGCCTTGGCTTGTGTTGGAAGTATTGCTAAAGCAATGGGGCCAGCAATGGAACCTCATGTACGTGGACTTCTGGATATTATGTTTTCTACTGGCCTTTCTACTGTACTTGTTGAAGCCCTTGAGCAAATAAGTACCAGGTATAGTGTTGTCTTGGAGCAAAGTCTATCACCTTTCTAGTGATTAATTTTAAAAGGCTTTTTTGTATTTGCATTTTTTTTATTCAGCATTCCTTCTCTGCTGCCAACCATTCAAGATCGGTTACTAGACAGCATATCTATGGTTCTTTCTAAATCCCATTATCATCTGGGGAGGCCTGCACAAGGCATGGGTAGAGGAACAATAGTAAACATCCCTCAGCAAGTCTCAGAGCTTAATGGTTCTGCTCTTATACAACTTGCTTTGCAGACTCTTGCTCGTTTTAACTTTAAGGTTCTGTATACTCGTTTTCTATATTGACTCATATTCATAGTTAATAACAATCTTCATTTTGTTTTTGTGTATTTATAAGTTGTTGGAAAATTGCTAGAGGTTTAATTCCATTTTATTCTGTTGATATAGGGCCATGAACTACTTGAGTTTGCTAGAGAATCAGTTGTTGTCTATTTGGATGATGAGGATGGGGCTACACGAAAAGATGCAGCTCTATGTTGTTGCAGATTAATTGCTAGTTCTTTCTCTGGTATGGTGTGCACACATTTTGGTTCTAGCAGGTTGACTCGATCCGGGGGGAAGCGCCGGCGCCTTGTTGAGGAGGTGATTTGACACATTTCATATCTTCTGTTTAGTTTTCTTTTTAATAAATATTATTAGTTCTTGAAGTTTTTATTTCTGGGAACCCACATGTTAAGAAGCTACTTTAATTGGTGTCCTTGTTGTCCTTTGCTTCGTTTTGCCCATCTGATTTCTAACTTGGATAGGGTTTTGGCTTGTGACACTTTTGGATTGTGTTTTTATAGTGTATGGTGAACCTACTTAATCTATCAGAAGTCAGAAGTTGGGACAGTTTTTTCTTCATTAGTTTTAAAGGTTTTGCAATAGTAAGCGAAAGAATCTGAGCATGACTGAGAAAATGAAGAAAAGTGCAGCAAACTGTGAGAAGTTGAAGGGGAGTAAAAACCAGAGAATATCTGAGAAGTTGTGTATTTCATATCTGTTAAACTGAATGTTGAGTTATTAGATTTATATAATCTGCTGTATAGCTAGAGAAAGCTGTCATAACGGTTGACTATCTGTGACAGAAGCTGCTAAAACTCTAATTATACTTTGAACAGTTTTAGGTTTTAACAGAAGCTTAGCTTCTGTGACTGAACTGGGGACTAGCTTACTCAAGTACAGAAGTATGCCTCTAACAGTAATAAAGGCAGAGGCTTGTGATAGTGTATTATTTGCAGTTACCAGAGGATATGGTTGGCATGATATGCTGGAATTTTCAAGAAACTTCTAAATTATTATTTGGCGGTGGGGGGTGGTGGTGGTGTTAATGTAGAGTTCTTATTTGTTTGGCTAGTCTTTGGTGGCTTCTTTGACATGCAGTGAGAGACTAGAGTGCTTTGCTGTAATGATAAGCTTGTTTTTCTTTGTGAATTTCACTTTTTGTCAGTTCCCCTGAGGGGGATGCTTTACTCATCATCTTGTATTAATTCTACTCTTCATTGAAATTGGTTTCTTCACCGTATAGGTTCCCAGTGGATTTATTTTTGTACTTCAGTATAACTTTTTTGACATTATTTACTCCCGAGGTGTAAATTCAATGGTGAAAGATGGCACACAGTGATGACTTATAAGTTATAACTATTTATTTATTTTTGTTCGATTACTAGCAAGTTGTGCTTGACAGACACAATTTTTTTAATAGAGATGCATATAAGTTGTGCTCTCATGGGCTATGGCTGCGACTTATGTCATAGTCTTCTCTTTCGTACATTGTGGTTTCAATTTAGTGTGACAAGGAGAATGTGGAAACTTGATGTTGGCCATACATTCTTTGTTGCTTGGAGGCAAGATAATAATGATGTTTTTGGTTCATGGAATTTGCAGGTGAAAAATAATGTTGTTTAGCTTAAGTTCTGGAATTATATATTGCACGGGAGCTGGATAGTTTGGTGTAGTTTAGCTGGATATTAGTTGATGTATTGCGGCTTGTGTTTATCAGGCACAACTTAGTATAAAAAAATAGATAGAAAAAGTTGTTGCAAACATATGCATTTTCATTCACTATTGGATTTATTAGAGTTTGTATATTGAGAGAAAAGAGTTTCAGAAAGATATAGTATGAATGTAATATTTTATATTGATGATCTGAATTGTTAAAGGGTATTTATACCATACATTAAGTGAACAGCTACACGTAACTAACTAACTGTAGCTGTCATAACTGAACATAGAATGTTGTAGAGTACATTGGGTGTTAGTAGTTAGTACAGTGAGACCAGTTGGTTGTGTGAGATATGTTGATATAGTTAGTACTCTATTAGGATGGTATCTGTTAAACACACAAATATTGTGAACTGTATAGTGTATTTATATAGGATCGTTGCCTACACAACACAGTATAATACATTAGCATATACACAGAAAAATTATGCTTACAAGTAAAGTAAGAAACAGTCATATACAGAAATATATTCAACACTCCCCCTCAAGCTAGAGCATATAGATCATATGCTCCAAGCTTGGAACATATAACTTGTATCTGTGGTCTCCTTAAAGATTTAGTGAAAATGTCAACAAGTTGATTATTCGAGTTGACAAATTCTGAACTGATTTCTTTGGCCAAAAACTTGTCTCGTACGAAGTGACTGTCAATCTCAATGTGTTTGGTTCTCTCATGAAATATACGATTAGAAGCAATGTGAAGAGCCGCTTGATTATCACAATACAGTTTCACTAGAACGAGCAACAATATATTGCTTCTTACTTTTCTAAGAGACCACATTTCCCCCAATAGATATGCAATAACTTGTAGTAGATCGTCTATCAATGAGAGATCCTGCACAATCAGCATCACAATAGCCTTATATATGAGTGTCTCCCTTATCCTCATATAGTAAATTCTGTCCAGGTGTCTTCTTGATATATCTAAGGATGAGGACTGCTACCCAGTGATCAACTCAAGGGGCCTGCATAAATTGACTTATAACTCCCACAGCAAAGGAGATAACAGGTCTAGTGATAGTGAAGTAAATGAGTTTTCCAACTAGTCTTTTATATCTCTCTGGATCAGAATATGGTTCACCATGTTTTACCATTAGCTTCAGATTTGGATCCATAAGACTGTCAACTGGCTTGCAATTACTCATACTAGTCTCTTGTAAGATATCAAGAGCATATTTTCTCTGAGAGATAACAATGCCTTCCTTGGATTGAGCCACCTTTATGCCAAGATCTTTGGTCTGGAAGTGACTGAATAAGTACTGCTTTAACTGAGAAATTTTGATATCATCATTTCCTATGATGACAATATCATCCACATACACAACTAGATACATATATTTATCGAAAGAGGAATGACAATAAAACACATAGCGTTCTGCTTCACTTTTGTCATCCCGAAGTTTTGAACAACTTGGCTAAACTTTCCAAACCAAGCTCTTGGGGACTATTTAAGTCCATACAAGGATGTACGAAGCTTGCATATTAGACTAGATCCCCCCGAGCAACAAAACTAGGAGGTTGCTCCATGTATATTTCTTCATCTTTGTCACTATGTAGAAAAACATTTTTGATGTCTAATTGATGAAGAGGCCAATGACGAATAGTAGCCATAGCAAGTAAGAGGTGAATAGTAGTGATTTTTGCCATAAGAGAGAAAGTATCTCCATAATCAAGACCATAAACCTGAGTGTATCCTTTGGCCACTAATCGGGGTTTGAGACAATCAACTGTGCCGTTAGGTTTGACTTTAATAGCAAATACCCACCTACAACCAACTGTCTTCGTGCTTGAGGGAAGAGAAACTAACTCCCAAGTACCACTTTGTTCAAGTGCCTGCATTTCAACTACCATGACTTGTTGCCATCCAGGATGATCAAGTGCTTCACAAACAAATTTAGGAATAGTAAATGACGAAACAGAGGAAACAAAAGAAAAATACGAAGGGAATAAACGATGATAACTAAGATAAATAGGATAAATAGGATGAGGATTATGAGTGGAGCGAATACCTTCCCAGAGAGCAATGGGCCAACCAATGTTAGAATCATGGGACGGTGAGGATGAAGGAGGATTTGGTGTGGGGTCAACTGAGGATAGAAGACATGAATCAAGTGAATCTTCATAAACTGGAGTACCCATCTCTTGTGTTCTGCTATGACATGTGGACATTGAAGGTGGAGACAGTTCAGCTTGAGAATGAACAGAAGAGGAAGATTGGAGTATGTCTTGATTATGTGTTCCAAAGGTGACGGCTCTGCTGAACTAAGATATGAAATTGTTAGAGCTTGTTGGATAGAGTCAAAATCATCTTTGGTGGAGAAGAACATAATTTCCTCAGAGAATGTAACATTAGCTGACATATAGTGTCTTTTTGTGGATGGAGAGTAACATTTGTACCTTTTTTGAAGACGAGAATATCCAAGAAACACATTTGATTGCTCTTGCAGAAAGATTATCACGACCTGGAGAGACATCTTGAACAAAACATACACAACCAAAGACTTTAGGGGGAACATGATACATTTTATCCTTAGGAAATAAAATTGAATGAGGAATTTGATTCTCAAGAGAGGTAGATGACATTCGATTTATTAAAAAACAGGCAATAAACACGACTTCACCCCAATATAAAAGCTTTGGAGATACAGACGCAAAACATGACATAGAGGGACTGTTTTTTAAGTAATAAAATCCTCTTGATTCATGTCCTTCGCCAATCTGCTGGCTTGTTTTCCAGTCCTGTATAACAAAGGAATCAATATAAAAGGTTATTGAACAATTCAAACAATGAGTCAATTGACTCAAAGAAATCAAATTGTAGGGACATCTAGGAATGTACAACGTAGAGTTTTTAAACTAATAATTCAGGGCTACCAAACTGCCACAGAATGGTACATAGTTGATAGTCAAGGTTTAGCCATGGAGCTTTGTTTTTTTCTAGTATTTCAGCCTCTTGTTTTTCCAAATGGTCATGAAATCGTTGTCCCAAAAACCACAACTCAACTGAGTGTCTCCATTGTGATTGTTGGGGTTCTCAAAAAAGAGATAACAAAACCTTGAGAAAAAAATTGGCAGTGACCATTTTCAACCTCAAACAATGAATAGAGGACGAAAGGGAACAATTTTAAACATTGCAATTTCAAAGAAACGGTAGCACGGGATCTCACAATACTTCCAATCAAGCTTTTGAGGGTTGGAATAGGTAAGAAAGGGGTCGACGAACAGAATGGTGGGCTTGCGGCGGAGAACGGAGGTCTAGAAGGTGGCGTGTGGGATTCAAGCACCGATAGACTTGAGCCTCGGGGATGGCGTGTGGAGGGTCTTTTGACCCTGAAACTTCTTGGGTTTTGTGGTGCAGCTCACGATGCACTAACTCTATATAAACTCGAGGATTCTGGCTGCGGATGGTTGCGGCAATAACTCCAGACGACGACTCTTAGTCACGAGACACAAGACACAGTCATGTTCAGAAATATATCCAACAATATCTTTGAGGTAATTAATCTTAAAATATTAGAGGAGAATTTTTCCCTTCTTACGCTTGAACAGGGAAAAAACCAATACAATTTGACGCAACTCGTTCATAAATTGGATGAAGAATAGAATAATCTCATTGATGAACCCTAATTCCAGATCCAGTCCTAATATGCGCACAATACCAGATTGGGGTATATTACAAAGAATGATGAATACTTTGGATATTGGAGAGATCCAGAAACTCTCCCAAGTGCCAAATACAAAAATGCAATGCCCCCTTACTCTCTTTTCTCTTATTTTTATTGTTTACCAGAGTCCCTTGTTTCTTAACTAACAGTAACATTTGTCCATTTTCAGAGGTTATTATACCCTACATCCTTCCTCACTCTCCTTTTATAGACCTGCTTAAACCTATCACAATTCCTCTTTCTAATGATTGAGTCATCAGGCTAATATTTTGCTACGGTTTGGGTTAAGAGTGCCTGGTTTGTAATCTAAAGGAAGTTATTGATGTAAGGGCCTCATATCATAATCAGATTTGCAAATCCATTTTCCAAATTGGATTGTGGAATAGGTTTTTATTCAAAATTTGTTAATGTGAATAATTTGGGAAGAGTATATGGTTCTTCCCCTATGTATGTGTGCTGTGGGAAAGAAATGATTCCCCCCACCCCCCACCCCCACCCCCCACTAAAAGATTTTTAGTTAAAGTAATTTATAGGCCCCTTTATTTTTTTTTTGGGATGTTTGGATATGTCCCTATATTTAAAGTTATTGTAAGCATCATTGTAATTGGATGCTTGCAGTCTTAAAAATTTCTAGTTGGGTTCTAGTGTTGGAGCATCATCATAATTTTCTAGTGGTAGGCTGGATTCAGTGTCCCAATCAGATTTGTTTTTTTAAATTAAATGGATTTTAAATGTTTGTAATTTGCTTTACAGTTTCATAACAAGTTTCATGTTAATGAATAGGTGTATTTTATGTTTTTGTTCTTAAGCTTTTGCCCTTCTATTAGCACTGAATGACAAGATACGGAATGATTGTATATGACGAGATATTTATGTGCACCTATCATGAGAGAGATGTAAGAAAATTGGTTAAGGTGGTTTGGACACAAGTAAAGATGGCCACTTGAGGCCCTGATGTGGAGAGTTGACTGCTTGGTTTTAGCCCTATGAAAAGGGGTATTGGAAGACCAATAATAACATTAGAGGACATTATTAAGAAGAGATCTCATGGTGTATAATATTTTGATAGGTTAATAAGTAGTTATGTTAGTAATTAGTTAGTAAAAGAAATACCAATGGTTATGTTAGAAAGAAGGGGAATGGGCCTGCAAAATGATTAGGCCCATAAAAGGTGAGTTTTTATTAATAGACCAGTAGCTGATATAAATAGGAAGAGGGGTTGAGAGGGATTTTATCTTGTCATTTGACAAAAGTGGGGCCTTTGGGCATTAGGAGGTTCAAACTCTCCAAGTTCTGCAGTCTTCTTTTCTGTGAAGTGGGGATTTCTTTTCTCTTCTTTCCAATAAAATACCAGGTTATTATCAACTGGTATAAGAACTTCAATCTTGGAGCCGTGGGATTGTGAAATGATTCCAAAATTTGATGGAAGGGTGATTCCTAGATTTGATGGGATGGGCAATGCCTATTGGTGGCTGATCAATTTAGATCAGTATTTTGAGGGCCTTGGAGTGCTTGAGGAGGATAACCTATCATGGGTTTGGATGGCATTGGGAGGAGACACTCTCAGTTGGTGGTTTTCTTGGAAGAAGAGCAACCTTAATGCTGCATTTTTTTTTCCCCTTTGAGAAGGCTGTGCTCAAGATTTTCTAACCAGAACTTGGGGTTTATCTTCAAGATTCAGAAACTGTGGAGCAATTAAACAGATGCAAAGATTAAGTTCAAGAAAAACCAAAAACCAATGGAGGGGAAGGCAAAAGCTGATGCAAGACAGCAAGAAAACATAACAGAAGATGAAGAATTGGAGAGAACAGAACCAGCGGCTCAAGGCAAGAAAGGAATTCAAGAAAGGTACAAAAATTGGGAGCAACCAACAACATTCTGGACAAAGAATCAATAAACAGAGGCAAAGATGAAGTTCTTGAGATCAAGAATCAAAGTGGCAGAGATGGGTCTGTTTCTGGGTTGCAAAGAGGAAGGAAATGCTTCAAACAACAAGAACACAGAAGGGACTTTATTTCAGCACAGCCATAAGCCGTTCACCTTGAGGACAAGGTGGATGTTTGGGGGGGGTGGGAGGTGGTATTGACAGGTTAATAAGTAGTTATGTTAGTAATTAATTAGTCAAAGAAATACATGGGGTTATGCTAGAAAGAAAGGGAATGGGCCTGCAAATGATTAGTCCCATTAAGGGTGAGTTTATGTTAGTAGAGTAGTGGCTGATATAAATAGGAAGAAGGGTTTAGAGGATTTTATCTTGTCATTTGAGAAAAGTGAGGCCTTTGGGCACTAGGAGGAGCAGACCCTCGAAGTTTTGTAGTGTTCTTTTCTATAAAGTGGGGTTTTCTTCTCTATTCTTTCCAATAAAATACCAAGTTCCTATCATATTCCTGAGAATATGATTTTCTTAATTGAGTCCAATGATATTGTGTTATCCATGTGGTCGATCTCACTTAGTGGGATAAGACTATTGTTGACTGTTGTTAGTCCTTTTTAAGGTGTAACTTAACCTCACAAAACTAGTTGGTAAGGTGAGGACTGTCCAAGCATTATAAGCTTTTATTAAAACTATATTTTTAGTTGATGTGACCCTTGAAGTTCCAATTAAGACAACCCTCAAAGATAGAGGCAACTTTCCAACAGTTCTTTTATTCTTCTATGTGGATCTTACGTTTATGTAATGATGTATGATATGTTTGTTGCTAACTGATCTTTGACTTTCTGCAGCTTGTGGAGAAGCTTCTCATTTCTGCTGTTGCAGATGCTGATGTTAATGTTCGGCATTCTATCTTTACTTCTCTCCATGGAGATAGAGGTTTTGATGAGTATTTGGCCCAGGCTGACAACCTGAGTGCAGTATTTGCTGCTTTAAATGATGAGGTAGAACTAACCTAGATACCTTGTATTGGGAAGATGTCATACTATTTGGCCTTTAGATTTTGATTTTATGTTGTTTAATCTTCCATTAGTCTGATTTGTACCTGGTAGGGTGTTTTTTTTTTCGCAAGGTTAGTAATTGGGTAATTACATTTATCTGTTTTGCTTCAGAAAATGTTACATGAATATGCACGATGTTGACACACAATTTTTAAGGGCTCTCTTGTTGGGTTAGTTGAGTACTTTGATGGTGAAATTTTATGTTTTCCTTCATTTTTTAAATTATCAGTTTTTCTAATGTGTTCCTATGGGCACATGATCTGAAAGAATTAAATACAAACTATTGAATAGTTTAAATTACCAAAAGAAGCAAGCATTGAATTATTTTTGTATTTTTGATATAATAAATATTTTCTTTTTCTATAAAAAATTTCTATTTTTGGCTTCTTATCACGTGCTCATGGGTATACATCAGAAAACCCCAATTACAATTTCAATGTACTAAGCCTTTCCACCTTTGGACAAAAAATGTGCTATTCATTCTTTGAAAAAGTATGCTCAGTTTGTATATCTTACCTCCTTTTTCCCCTTTCATGGTTGTGATATCATCATATGCTTTTCTACACGTGAGTAGGATCTTATTTTCCAGTAATTAGTTCTTAGAACTCCATTCTTTTACCTTCTGTTGATATTGAAGAGTCTAATTCTGCAGGATTTTGATGTTAGAGAGTATGCAATTTCTGTGGCTGGAAGGTTATCAGAGAAAAATCCTGCATATGTTCTTCCAGCCCTTCGTCGCCATCTTATACAGTTATTAACATACTTAGAGCATAGGTAATGTTGAAGTGTTAATTTTATTTGTAGATAAAGCAGATATATGGAAAGATTCATTGTTATGCAGTGCATTGGTAGAATTAAGAACTTCTCTATACATGTCCATTTTATTCTCTTGCTATATCAGCAGTGCAGATAGCAAATGCAAAGAAGAAAGTGCAAAATTAATTGGCTGTTTGATAAGGAATTGTGAACGGCTAATACTTCCATACATTGCTCCAATCCATAAGGTTTAACTAGTTATGGTGTTAAAGATATATTCCCGTTTTATTTCGTTTGGTATCTTATTGATTTTCTGATTATATCAGGCACTCGTGGCCAGACTTGTTGACGTGAATGCCAATACTGGAATCATTAGTGGAGTCCTTGTAACTGTGGGGGATCTTGCGAGGGTGGTCAGTAAATTTCTCTCTTCTATCATGCTTGCCTTTTATATATTGTTAACTAATTTATATGGATTGTGGTTTTGTTTAGGGCGGTTTTGCAATGAGGCAATACATTCCTGAACTTATGCCTTTAATTGTTGAAGCTTTATTGGATGGCGCTGCTGTCTCCAAACGCGAAGTGGCTGTTGCTACACTAGGCCAAGTTGTGCAGAGCACGGGGTATGCAAATGTTTGTTTTTGTTAATATATAAAAATAATCATGTACCTTTTGTGTATCATTACGATTTTTTGTGGGTATTTTTCCACTAATATGTTAAAACTGTTAAAAAAGGTAAAAACTGGTGCAGCAATGTGTAAATTTTTAATTCAAGATTTTTTAAGTTACATATATAGTTTTGATTTGTTTATGTATTATTTTGAAAGTTGAGATCATATTCATAGGAAGAACAAAATAAAGTTTGAATCAGATTTCCAAGTGATGTCGTCAATTTTTTCTGTATTGATGTTGTTTAAATTTGTTTCTGTTTTGACAGGTATGTAATAACTCCATATAATGAGTATCCGCAATTACTTGGGTTACTTTTAAAATTACTGAATGGTGAGCTACTATGGTCCACCAGACGTGAAGTATTGAAGGTGAAGATAATAATTCAATGAGTAATTCTTTTTGATATAGGCATGTACACATGATTAAATTGTACTTGGGTTTGCCAGGTTCTTGGCATTATGGGTGCTCTGGATCCTCATTTGCATAAACGAAATCAAAAAGCATTGCCAGGGCCTCATGGAGATGTTACCCGCCCTGCTAGTGATTCAAGTCAACAGATTCAGTCTATGGATGAATTTCCCATGGACCTGTGGCCTTCTTTTGCTTCATCAGATGACTATTACTCCACGGTATCATATTAACATTCCTTGTTAATTATGTTCTGATTCTTCCCGCTTGTTTTGATATTTATGATATCTTTGTTATGATTTCAGGTTGCAATTAATTCTCTCATGCGTATATTGAGGGACCCATCACTTGCTAGTTATCACTTAAAGGTGGTTGGGTCTCTTATGTTCATATTCAAGGTATGCAACCATAAAAGAGGCATTATTTTCTTTTTCTTTCTTCCCTCATGTTCTGTGCGGTCCAGCCTAGGAAGGATTTATGATCCTCCTGATTTGTACTCTGGTTTCTTAATGAATACTCTGGTGCGCCAAAAAAGTTCTGCCTGTGGAAGGCAGACTTTGATGCACCAGAAAGAACAGCCTATGCAAGTTTTCTAGAGTAGGAGAAGTGCAAAAGAATGAAATACTACTGGAGTACTGGGTCCTTATTCTCTTCTTCCCTGGGCTGTTTTTTTTACCCATTTGTTTTCTTTTCTCACAAGTTTCAAATTTTTTATTTGATAATTTGAAGTAATATAAAGTTAAATTGTTGCAAGTCCGTTTGAATAATTAAAGAATTAGAAATGTTAAATATAAAACCATTCACGAATCTTCACCTTAGAGTTTTAGGGATAATTGCTAAGTGGCATGGTAAGCCTTTGTAATCAAATGGTCAAGTGTTTGATTCTTGCCCCTCCCATTCTTTTAAATAAATGTTGATTTTTAGCACAAGTTGCAGTGGGTGTATGCATTATCCATATTTCATGCCCTAAGGGCTATTGTATGAGGGTGTGCATTAAATAAACCATTTTCATGCTTTCATCTTATATCTTCTACTTCTGATTTGTTGAATGGTGACATATTGACGATAAAATAAACCTGTTCTAGATAGTTAAACCCTCCTTTTCTGTCTAGTTTCCTTGTCTTTCTCCTACTTCACGTCGTATTTTTTTAAGTATAATTTTTATAGTTCAAGCCTTGAGAGGGAGCCTTGGAACAACAATGAGGTTGCTGCCTTGGGACATATAGGTGAGATTGTCAAACTTGAGGGTTTAAGTAAACTCATTAAGCTTCCATAAATTTGACTCAGACATGACTCTTGAGTTTACCTAACTTAAAAACATTTAAAAAACTATGATAATATTCAAACCTAAGGTAAAAATCTATCATAAACCTGCATGCTTACCCGTATCCTTTGATTTGGCTCCAAAACCAAGGTCCACTATGCTGTTAAAATGTGACAATTGGTTATGTTACATTTTGCAACATGGCATGTAAGAAGGATATGACCCTATTTGGATAACCTTTTCATCAAGCACTTATAGGAGAAGAAACAAGGTTGTAAAATGAATCAACCTTCTTATACAAGTTAAAAGTAGGTTATGCACCTTATCTTTTTTTTAAAAGTTCCTTCATCTAACTTTTCAGTTGACAACACTAAGTTTGATAGCAACAAAACTTCATGTTACGATTGATCTTCCATTGATTAGCAGAAAATGGACAGTGGTGGGTTTGATCAATTTGTGTAATTGATTTGAGCGCTAGTAAAATGTTACATTTATGGGAAAAAGTTACATATGATTCCACACTCATCAACTTGCTTCTTGTCCTGAGTTTATGTGAGTATACCAATTTTACCTGGGTTTATCGAGGAAAGAGTTTTGACAGCAAGTTAACTCATTCCCTACCTAGAATCGTTAATTGCAGGGGTAAGGCTGCATACACATACCCCCCTAGATCCCACTAGGTGGGGGAGCCTTGTGCATTGGGTCACTTGTTATAATTTTTATTGTTTGCATGTGTGTTTAGTGTGCTTTATTTCTACTTAACCTATCTTGAACACCACTTAAGTGAGAGCAATTTGATACTTTAAGTTATCCTCAGCAATTCACGTCTCATTATGACTCCCATATATAACTCCTATCTCAACCAAACTTATCAAAAGAATGCTTTGAGTTTGGTACCAAATCTTATCTAGATGGGGCAAAGTTAACCGACTGTATACTCTTCATATTGATTTTTCTAATGTGGAAAATTTAATAAAAAAAGCTTTGAACAGAAATGTTCAATATTGTGTTGTTGCACAAAGCAGTATTTTGAATTGAGTGAATTTGTGTGCAGGTCCTTGTCCAAGAGTGAGGAAGAGTGTGTTAGTAGGCTTTACCTTGAGTGGCTTGTTTGTCCAAAATTGCCTTTGCACTTTGGACTCATTGCCATCTTGCTTTTATATCTCTTAACTTGTGTCTAACTCACCAATATGGGACTTCTTTTCCAACATTCCCCCTCTAGTCGAACTGGTTTGACCCGGTTGTGACAAGTTTTCAATTTTCAGTTTGGGTTTATACTTCAAGTTTGGGCTTAGAGGCCTTAGGTCTTGTTTTCATTTATTGCTTGGGTTTGTGCTCCTTTTTCGAATTTTGGAGGCGACAGGTCTGTTTCATTTCCAAAGCCCTTTTTTTTTTTAGAAGTTTTGGGCCTTCTTTTTGGTTTGGGCTTCATGTCTTCCCTTGGATAGGTTATTATACTGTATTAGAATTTGTGTGTGGGTCCTTATTCAAGAATGAGGAAGAGTGTGTTAGTAGGTTCTGGCTTGAGTGGCCTGATTCTCCAAAAATGCGTTGGCACTTTGGAGTTGGACTCATTGGCGTTTTGTGTATAGGCCTTCGGTCTTGTTTTCATTTATTGCCTGGGTTTGTGCTCCTTTTTCGAATTTTGGAGGTGACAAGCCAGTTTCATTTCCAAACTCCATTTCCAAACTCCATTTCTTTTTTTGGTATAACTTTTTTAAAAAAATTTTTGTGCCTTCTTTTTGGTTTGGGCTTCATGTGTCCCTTGGATAGGTTCTAGCTTCAGTGGCCTGTTCCTCCAAAATTGCATTGGCACAATGTGGGACTTGTTCTCCAACACACAATGTGTTACTAATATTTGATTTTAAGTATCTTACTAGTTTGATTTCGTTATCTTTGTATGAGTTTGAGTTGTTCTGTTTCATTAGTTGGATGTTGTTCAAGTACAGTCATTGTTCCATATGTTACTGATAGATATAGATATTCATTGCCTATATGATTTGAATTTTCTTTTGTGAGGTCAGTCGATGGGACTTGGCTGCGTTCCGTACTTGCCAAAGGTTAGCTCTTAGCCTATCATTTGTAACAGACCTTACTTCCTATGCTAAATGTTATTTTATATCTGGCTTGATGCTTTAAGTACTTATTTATTGCATTTGAATCCATTTGAATTAGTCTTCATTATTGTTTCGTGGCTTTTGCCTTCCCTCGTAGGTTTTGCCTGATCTTTTTCACACTGTTCGTGCATGTGAAGATAGTTTAAAGGACTTTATAACATGGAAGCTTGGAACTCTGGTGTCTATTGTGCGCCAGGTAGATTTGATTGTCTTTAAAATATACAATATTTGTATGATTATTATTCTACTGTGCTTACGAGCTCAAGTATGATGTGGTTGTGCAGCACATTCGTAAATATTTGCAAGATTTGCTATCTTTAATATCTGAGTTTTGGTCAGCATTCACTCTTCCAGCACCAGCTCGTCCTGCCCTTGGCTATCCAGTTAGTTTTGCTTCTTCCTCGATTTAGGTAAATTAACATAAAGATATGTTTTTGTGGTTTATGGTTATTATTTGTTATTTTCTTGGATGTTGCAGGTTCTTCACCTGGTGGAACAGCTTTGCTTAGCTCTTAATGATGAATTTAGAACATATCTTCCAGTTATTCTGCCAGGTTGTATTCAGGTCCTTAGTGATGCAGAACGGTGCAATGACTACACTTATGTTCTTGATATCCTTCACACTCTAGAAGTGTTTGGTGGTTAGTACTCTTTCCTGTACATATTGTGTGTATTTTTATTAAAAGGAGTGCTGGGAACACACTCCTCCTATTGGAGTACATTGTGTTCTATTGGAAACAACAAAATCATGAGTGAAACTTATTAAATAAGAAGTGAAAACCACAAATCATGAGTATGTTCCTAGCATTTCTTTTTATTTAATTGCTTAATCACACAAGATCCCCTCAACTTATTATCATCTGCAACTTACCCCTTGAGCTTCCGATTAATGTAATCAACTTCCTAAACTAGTAAGGTCGTGTAAATCTTACTCTTACTATTCAGTCTTTCGGTTTCAATTACTAATGAAATGGTGCATGAATAGTTATTGATCTCAGATAGTGGTGGGCAGCAGCCATGTCTGAAAATGCTACAGTGGGATGACCACTATTTTAAGTATTATATAATAAACTAAATAATTTATACTTCACATTTAAAACTCAAACAATAAAACTCAAAATTGAAGAAATTCATGATAAATAATAAGTTACAGTTTACACACAACCATTAGGGATGTAAATGGGGTGGGGCAGGATACGGGTAGTAGTCTTTTGTTACCCGCTTTACTGGATAAATATCCACCCCGTGTCTAGCCCATATCTGCATGGGTACTCATTAAGGGGATGCCTGCAGATTTTTTTAATATCTATTGGTATCCGTCGATATTTATTTAAAAAATAAAATAGTATAAAAATATTTAAACTATAATATTTAATTATTTTGACAGTTTTTAAAAAAATAAATTGAAGGTCACAAAAATAATTATTTAAATTTTTTATATAATTACTCTACACAATTATACTAATTAAAATACTTAAATTTGGAAACTACCCCTCCCCTGTTGACAAGCATATGGAGAAAATATCCGTATCCAATACTTGTGGGTACCCATTAAAGTTACCCATTTCCTACCCGTGGTGGGTTTTATTCACTGATATTCACACATGCGTGTGTTTTTTACATCCCTAATCACCATCAGTCTATGATCAATAAGAACGTAATAATGAAGTCAAAAAAAAAAAGATGCTGGTGAAATTAATATAAAAAGAACATCACACATTAAAGGAATAAAGAAGAACCGAACACAAGAAGAAAAATAATCCTGTAAAGTGTGAAGGATCAGATGTCAAAACAAGGGTAACTTATTCTGTGAACAGTCAAGGAAGAGTGGTTTCAAATCCTAATATGTTTCTGAAGCAAAACATGCATTAAAAAATAGGGGAGAAATAACAATTTTACCTCCAAACCCTAAATAATGCTGTTTCAGGGGTTAAGATGGATTTTTAAAGCCTATATGGTAGCACAACTATAGTGTGTGAAAAGTTGTAATAGCGGCTGTGATGGTCACAATTGAAAACTGCTCCACTATTTGAATCCCATAGCATTCTAAGGTCGCCCCAGTACGCTATAGCAGACCATTGTCTACTATGGGTGAATGTGACATGCAAATATTTGAAATAGACCAGAAATTCAGAAGAAAGAAAATTGTGGGTGCCACTACTATTAAAACCAAGTTTTATATTTGCAATTTTGTGGGGGTAATCTCATTAATTTCCTGTGTAAAATGAAATTATAGCATAAGTAATTGCATTGCCAGGAATGGCAATCCATGACAATTCTGTTCTTGGTTGTGCAGGGACTTTGGATGAGCATATGCATCTACTTCTTCCTGCCCTAATACGATTATTTAAAGTGGATGCCTCGGTAGACATAAGACGTGCTGCAATTAAAACTTTGATAAACCCCACCCCCCACTAAAAAGATTTTTTTTTAGTTAAAGTAATTTATAGGCCTTTATTTTTTTGGATGTTTGGATATGTCCTATATTTAAAGTTATTGTAAGCATCATTTGTAATTGGATGCTTGCAGTCTTAAAATTTCTGTTGGGTTAGTGTTGGAGCGTCAATCGTAATTTTTTCAGTGGTAGAATTTGGATTCGGTGTCCCCATCAGTTGTTTTTTAAATTAAATGGTTTTTAAATGTTTGTAATTTCTTTACAGTTTCATAACAAGTTTAAGTATTAATGAATAGGGTGTATTTTTATGTTTTTTGTTCTTAAGCTTTTGCGGCTTCTATTGGTATTTGAATGACATCTGGGAATGATGATTGTATATAGCCGAGATATTTATATTGCACACCGTATCATGAGAGATGTAAGAAAATTGGTTAAAGGTGGTTTGGAATGATAAAGATAGTAGAAACTTGATGTGGAGGATTAGCTAAACTGGTTTAAGCGCATGAAAGGGGTATTGGAAGGCCGATAATAACGTTAGAGGGCGTTATTAAGAAGAGATCTCATGGTGTATAATATTTTGATAGGTTAATAAGTAGTTATGTTAGTAATTAGTTAGTAAAAGAAATAAAATGGTTATGTTAGAAAAAAGGGGAATGGGCCTGCAAAATGATTAGGCTATAAAAGGTGAAGTTTTATCAGTTAGACCAGGTAGCTGATATAAATAGGAAGAGGGGGTTGAGAGAGATTTTATCTTGTCATTTTGACAAAGTGGGGCCTTTGGGCATTAGGAGGTTCAAACTCTCCAAGTTCTGCAGTCTTCTTTTTTCTGTGAAGTGTGGATTTCTTTTCTCTTCTTTCCAATAAAATACCAGGTTTTTATCAACTGGTATAAGAACTTCAATCTTGGAGCCGTGGGATTGTGAAATGATTCCAAAATTTGATGGAAGGTGATTCCTAGATTTGATGGGATAGGCAATGCCTATTGGTGGCTGATCAATTTAGATCAGTATTTTGAGGGCCTTGGAGTGCTTGAGGAGGATAACCTATCATGGGTTTGGATGGCATTGGGAGGAGACACTCTCAGTTGGTGGTTTTCTTGGAAGAAGAGCAACCTTAATGCTGCATTTTTTTTCCCCTTTGAGAAGGCTGTGCTCAAGATTTTCTAACCAGAACTTGGGGTTTATCTTCAAGATTCAGAAACTGTGGAGCAATTAAACAGATGCAAAGATTAAGTTCAAGAAAAACCAAAACCAATGGAGGGGAAGGCAAAAGATGATGCAAGACAGCAAGAAAACATAACAGAAGATGAAGAATTGGAGAGAACAGAACCAGCTCAAGGCAAAGAAAGGAATTCAAGAAAGGTACAAAAATTGGGAGCAACCAACAACATTCTGGACAAAGAATCAATAAACAGAGGCAAAGATGAAGTTCTTGAGATCAAGAATCAAAGTGGCAGAGATGGGTCTGTTTCTGGGTTGCAAAGAGGAAGGAAATGCTTCAAACAACAAGAACACAGAAGGGACTTTATTTCAGCACAGCCATAAGCCGTTCACCTTGAGGACAAGGTGGATGTTTGGGGGGTGGGGGGTGGTATTGACAGGTTAATAAGTAGTTATGTTAGTAATTAATTAGTCAAAGAAATACATGGGGTTATGCTAGAAAGAAAGGGAATGGGCCTGCAAATGATTAGTCCCATTAAGGGTGAGTTTATGTTAGTAGAGTAGTGGCTGATATAAATAGGAAGAAGGGTTTAGAGGGATTTTATCTTGTCATTTGAGAAAAGTGGGGCCTTTGGGCACTAGGAGGACAGACCCTCGAAGTTTTGTAGTGTTCTTTTCTATAAAGTGGGGATTTCTTCTCTATTCTTTCCAATAAAATACCAAGTTCCTATCATATTCCTGAGAATATGATTTTCTTAATTGAGTCCAATGATATTGTGTTATCCATGTGGTCGATCTCACTTAGTGGGATAAGACTATTGTTGACTGTTGTTAGTCCTTTTTTAAGGTGTAACTTAACCTCACAAAACTAGTTGGTAAGGTGAGGACTGTCCAAGCATTATAAGCTTTTATTAAAACTATATTTTTAGTTGATGTGACCCTTGAAGTTCCAATTAAGACAACCCTCAAAGATAGAGGCAACTTTCAACAGTTCTTTTATTCTTCTATGTGGATCTTACGTTTATGTAATGATGTATGATATGTTTGTTGCTAACTGATCTTTGACTTTCTGCAGCTTGTGGAGAAGCTTCTCATTTCTGCTGTTGCAGATGCTGATGTTAATGTTCGGCATTCTATCTTTACTTCTCTCCATGGAGATAGAGGTTTTTTATGAGTATTTGGCCCAGGCTGACAACCTGAGTGCAGTATTTGCTGCTTTAAATGATGAGGTAGAACTAACCTAGATACCTTGTATTGGGAAGATGTCATACTATTTGGCCTTTAGATTTTGATTTTATGTTGTTTAATCTTCCATTAGTCTGATTTGTACCTGGTAGGGTGTTTTTTTTCCGCAAGGTTAGTAATTGGGTAATTATATTTATCTGTTTTGCTTCAGAAAATGTTAGTAATCTTCCATTGAGTGGCCTGTTTCTCCAAAAATGCGTTGGCACTTTGGAGTTGGACTCATTGGCATTTTGTGTATAGGCCTTCGGTCTTGTTTTCATTTATTGCCTGGGTTTGTGCTCCTTTTTCGAATTTTGGAGGTGACAAGCCAGTTTCATTTCCAAACTCCATTTCCAAACTCCATTTCTTTTTTTGGTATAACTTTTTTTAAAAAAATTTTTGTGCCTTCTTTTTGGTTTGGGCTTCATGTGTCCCTTGGATAGGTTCTAGCTTCAGTGGCCTGTTCCTCCAAAATTGCATTGGCACAATGTGGGACTTGTTCTCCAACACACAATGTGTTACTAATATTTGATTTTAAGTATCTTACTAGTTTGATTTCGTTATCTTTGTATGAGTTTGAGTTGTTCTGTTTCATTAGTTGGATGTTGTTCAAGTACAGTCATTGTTCCATATGTTACTGATAGATATAGATATTCATTGCCTATATGATTTGAATTTTCTTTTGTGAGGTCAGTCGATGGGACTTGGCTGCGTTCCGTACTTGCCAAAGGTTAGCTCTTAGCCTATCATTTGTAACAGACCTTACTTCCTATGCTAAATGTTATTTTATATCTGGCTTGATGCTTTAAGTACTTATTTATTGCATTTGAATCCATTTGAATTAGTCTTCATTATTGTTTCGTGGCTTTTGCCTTCCCTCGTAGATTTTGCCTGATCTTTTTCACACTGTTCGTGCATGTGAAGATAGTTTAAAGGACTTTATAACATGGAAGCTTGGAACTCTGGTGTCTATTGTGCGCCAGGTAGATTTGATTGTCTTTAAAATATACAATATTTGTATGATTATTATTCTACTGTGCTTACGAGCTCAAGTATGATGTGGTTGTGCAGCACATTCGTAAATATTTGCAAGATTTGCTATCTTTAATATCTGAGTTTTGGTCAGCATTCACTCTTCCAGCACCAGCTCGTCCTGCTATTGGCTATCCAGTTAGTGTTGCTTCTTCCTCGATTTAGGTAAATTACCATAAAGATATGTTTTTGTGGTTTATGGTTATTATTTGTTATTTTCTTGGATGTTGCAGGTTCTTCACCTGGTGGAACAGCTTTGCTTAGCTCTTAATGATGAATTTAGAACATATCTTCCAGTTATTCTGCCAGGTTGTATTCAGGTCCTTAGTGATGCAGAACGGTGCAATGACTACACTTATGTTCTTGATATCCTTCACACTCTAGAAGTGTTTGGTGGTTAGTACTCTTTCCTGTACATATTGTGTGTATTTTTATTAAAAGGAGTGCTGGGAACACACTCCTCCTATTGGAGTACACTGTGTTCTATTGGAAACAACAAAATCATGAGTGAAACTTATTAAATAAGAAGTGAAACCCACAAATCATGAGTAGGTTCCTAGCATTTCTTTTTTATTTAATTGCTTAATCACACAAGATCCCTCAACTTATTATCATCTGCAACTTACCCCTTGAGCTTCCGATTAATGTAATCAACTTCCTAAACTAGTAAGGTCGTGTAAATCTCACTCTATTACTATTCAGTCTTTCGGTTTCAATTACTAATGAAATGGTGCATGAATAGTTATTGATCTCAGATAGTGGTGGGCAGCAGCCATGTCTGAAAATGCTACAGTGGGATGACCACTATTTTAAGTATTATATAATAAACTAAATAATTTATACTTCATTTAAAACTCAAAAACAATAAAACTCAAAATTGAAGAAATTCATGATAAATAATAAGTTACAGTTTACACACAACCATTAGGGATGCCTCGGTAGACATAAGACGTGCTGCAATTAAAACTTTGATAAGCTTGATCCCTCGTGTGCAGGTTGGTTACTGTGCTTGCTTTTATTCACCATCAATTTTTTAAAATGCGATATTTTTACTTTTCTAATTTGGTCTTCCATTGTTATAGTCTTTTTTTTTTGTTCCCCTTCCCTTTTTATCATCAGGTCACTGGCCATATATCCTCTCTTGTGCATCACTTGAAGTTAGTTTTGGATGGGTGAGTGCAAATTCTAAAATTTCAAAATATATTTGTATGTATTAGATTGTCCCTCAACCACTCATTCTTTTGATGTAATAATGGAAGTTAATATATTTATTTGTTTCTGCAAGTGATAAATGATAATTAAGAGATTTATTATGTGAAAACAAATAGGTTTGCAAATCCATTGAATCATTACTCTTCAATATTTTTTAATCGAGTGGTGGATTATGCCTAAGTGAATTGCTGAAACATTCCTGGCATCTTTTTTTCCAACACTGGGAAAATGGCACACCATAACAAGATAATATTTATAAAGCTTAAATATGTTTTTCGTCCCTTGAATTTGGGCCAATTTTGATTTTAGTAATTTGAATTTTTTTAGTCCCCACATTTCTAAAATTGTTGTTTTGAGTCTATCAATGTGGACATTGTTAGAGGCGTTTCCTGCGTGGCAAACAGAGTCTGAGTTAGCTAATGTCATGGTTTGCATTGCTATTGACCGTGTAAATGAGAACCCTCTCTCCACATGGAAAAGCCCTCTCTCCACGTAGAAAAATGTGTCTCACGATGTCTACGTTGAGAGACTAAAAACAATTTTGAAATGTGGAGACTAAAAAAGAAAATTTAAATTTGGGGACTAAAATCAAAATTGACCCAAATTTGAGGGATGAAAAACATATTTAAACTTATCTATAATTAACTTTGATGTATTGTAAATCCTAACTCAGGGTTTGCCATTGTTGATTTAAGGGTTTTGTTCTGGATGAATTATGGCTTTATCTTTTATCCTAAATTAGGTTTCCTTGGTGGTAAGTTCGGTTTGCTTGTCTTTATGGATTTAAGGTCCTTTGACAAGTCCATATTAGTCATTCTATCTGTCTTAGGGTTGATAGCTTGTTTTTGTTCTTTATCACCTGCTTATAATAGTCTTGGATTATAAAAATGTGTCATCTCTTGATTCTCTTCTTATGTGATTGATACTTGCCATTGAAACCAACTAACAAACTATTTTGGAATTCCATGAATAATTTGAGTTGCTCAATTTTCTCTAATTCATGTTATCGTATTTTACATTCTTCTTTCCTCAATCTGGTGGTACCTATCAATTGTACTTCTATGTTTTACAGGAAAAATGATGAGCTCCGAAAGGATGCTGTTGATGCACTTTGTTGTTTGGCCCATGCACTTGGCGAGGATTTCACAATTTTTATTCCATCAATTCACAAACTTCTACAGAAATATCGCTTGCGGGTCTTGAGTTTGTCCATATTTATTTTTCATTTCTTTCCTATGATGTGTGTGAGATTAAATATTTCGTCTTAGAAATTTTTAAAAGTAACATACTTCTGCAGCACAAGGAATTTGAGGAAATTGAAGGGCGTTTACAGCGACGGGAACCACTTATTCTTGGGATCACAGCTTCACAAAGACTGAACAGGCGGCTTCCTGTTGAGGTCATAAGTGATCCTTTAGATGATGTGGAGATTGATCCTTATGAAGATGGATCTGATGCTCACAAACTCAGAGGCCATCAGGTACCCTTTTGTGATGAGTTGTAATGTTTCTTTTTGTCCTTTTATTTTTGCCTTGGACCACTGGGAATGGGAAATATAGCCACTGATCACTGAGCATGCTTCCTGTGATTTTTGAGCCAAAGTTTAAACTGACCAAAGAAAGTTTGAATATTCAAATGCTAATCTCCGGTTGACTGCATGTTAGGACTTAAGATAATATGAAGTGGTCTGGTGAATATTAGGCTTGATAATTTACATTTTACATATTCAAATCAAAGAAGAATTCGAGAACATAATACAGGGACATACAATAATCTCTCTTCTACTAGATTTAGATTTTATTTGTTTAAACGATGCTTCTTAAAATTTTGATATAATTAGGTAAGATTCTTTCTATAAAGAAATATTCAACAAGACTCTTAGAATTTGGACTTGAAGCCTACAAAATCGGTTTGTAGGGTGAGAATTGCTCAAGATCTCTAGTCAACGTGAGAACCCCAAAAGGGTTGCTAGGAGTGATTATTATTAAGACAGTTTACCCCAAAAGGGTTGCTAGGAGTGATTATTATTAAGACAGTTTTCCAACACACCCTCTCGTGATTAGGGCTACTTGCTTGGAGTGTGGCAATGCAGTTGGCCCAAAATGGATCTAGGATTAACATTGATACTGTCTTAGAATTTAGGTTCAAGGCTTAACTCAACCCTACAAAATCAATTTGTAAGATGGTGACTTTCCAAACTTTATAAGCTCTACTTAAGCCATATCTCTAGTCAATGTGGGACTAAACACCACCCTTGACTCCTTGAGGCTACAATTAAAATAGCTTGCAAAGAGGCCACAACTAAGACTGGCTAGGGGTGATTACAATTAAGGCAGCTTTTCAACAAAGACTTTTAGTTCTTTTTTCATAAGCTAAAATTAGTGGCTTCTGTAAAAAAAGCTATATCATGAAACTGTAATTTTCAAACCTTATGCAATGCACCCTGAATAGACAAGTGGAAATTTCATTTTGTCAATGTCCTAATTATGTAATACACATGAAGACATCTCTAAAAATTTAAATGTTCACACAAACACATCTTCAAATCATGGCCAAAATTTTAGTTTTTTTTTTTTTCAATGGCAAAAAGCTTTACCTGCGATTCTGCATTCTATTAGCTCCAAAAGATATAACCACCTCCAGTGCAAGCAAGAAAGTTGCTTTATTGCAACTTATGTTGGTACTGAGCATACAAGAAACCAAAAGGTCCCAAACCACCAAAGTTTGATTATGTCAGTACTTGAGTGTTGCCATGTTCATTAAGAGGTATACATAATCTGCAAAGCCTTTTTCTAAATCTATTTTTGAACAAATATTGAGTGACAGAAAATGAGTGCAAGATATTGTTGTGTAAAAAATCCAGAGAAGGGTTGGTGCTTAACACAGTAAACAGGATAAAGAAAAAAAAAGTTAGAATGAGAATTAATAAAGTAGTGTAGAGGCAGAAAAAGAAAGAGAAGTATAGGAAAAATGAGCGATATAAAGATTGCAGAGAAGTATAGGAAAAACAAATGGAATCATATGTTTTGGTCAGATTTAGTTTCATCTGGGGCATAAACTGACCAATATTGTTAATATTCATGATGCTGACGAATTAACAACATATGGGTTGAACTTTTGCTGAATTCAAATTTATGCTTACCTAAGCATTAGGATCATATCATAAAGAGTTCAAGAATACTTTAATCTCTAAAGCATGGCAAGTTAGCAACAGCAGAATTATAATGCATTGGTAACTCTGCACACCACTTAAGAATGTAACAGTCTTCATTCCTTTCACAATTTTTAAATGACATTTATTCTCCAAACTCTTATATATTCAACATTCCCCCAAAAAACCTTATTCTAAGCTGCAAATATCTTGCCTTTTGATGTGTAAAAATATATGAATGCTAGTCTTGTATTGTAATAAGAAATATACAACATGTTAGGATAAAGCTTTGCTTAATTTTATACCTGCAAGAAATCATTTGTCCTGATTCACTAAGCACAATTTTCCTAATGAAGGATTGCACATTAGAGGTTACCTTAGACTTGCATGATTGGAATTTGGTGAAGTGGAATCCGGAAATGAGATTAACATATTTATGGTTCAGAGGAGTCTCAGCTCTGGTGTTTTCATTTTTTCTATTGGTGGCTTGAAAACTTTGATACAGGTTAATGATGGTCGATTACGGACAGCTGGGGAGGCTTCTCAGCGAAGTACCAAGGAGGATTGGGCAGAATGGATGAGGCATTTTAGCATTCAACTTCTAAAGGAGTCTCCTTCTCCAGCCTTACGAACCTGTGCTAGGCTTGCACAATTGCAGGTTTCTTTGGCGATTGATATTATTCATTGTGGCATTAGTGTTTCCCTATCTTATTTTCACTTGTTGTCTCTGAATTTTACAGCCTTTTGTTGGGCGAGAGTTGTTTGCAGCTGGATTTGTCAGTTGTTGGGCACAGCTGAATGAGACTAGCCAGAAACAGCTAGTTCGGAATCTGGAGATGGCCTTTTCATCTCCAAATATTCCTCCAGAAATTTTGGCAACACTTCTTAACTTGGTATGTCTTCTCATCTCTGTGAATATATACTGAATCTGTGACTGTGAACTTTGACGACATCTCTTTTATATTTGCTTCCTAAAGATTATTGATTATTAGATATGTCTTGTTACAAAAGGACAGTGAGAGTTTACTTGAAGATATGTAACTGTAACACATTTGGACAGCAAGGAATTTAGATAGTTTTGATGGTGATCTATTGTATGGGTGCAACATTATTCATTCCTCCCCCCCTGGTTGATGTTAAGCAATAAAGAGCAGAATTCTTTTATTGAGAGCCTTAAGCCTTTGTTTGGATGAAGAGCAGGGAAAATAAGAAAGGAGAGAAATTTTAAATTTTAAATAGAGACAAAACATGGAGAGAAAATTTTAAAAATTTGTTTGTTAGGTTTTATTAGAGATGGTTATTTTACATTGCATTATTTTCTGTTTGTTAGTTTTAACAGTTAGTTTGTTGGACGTTGACTCAGCAATGAGTCATACAGTCCTGCTGTAAATAGTTACTTCCTTGTATACTCTACTGAATGAAAGAGGTACAGTTTCGTTTATCTTGTTCAAGTTCTTTCTCTCTCTTTTATCTTTCTCTGTTTTTCTATTAGGTTTCATCTCTATTTCCTCTTCATTTTCTCTTCAATCAATCATAAACAATTTCAAATTTCAGAGGTTTTCTTTCCTCCCTATTTTCTTTCTCTCTATCCTAACATAGGGTAAGGGATGATATTAACAAAATAATTTTTCTTTATCTATGAAGTAAAAGGGTAAGGGCAAGGAATATGTTCTAGTCCTGGTATTACCTGATGATGCCTTGAATTGTGTTGATCTTTTGCCAAGAATGATGCTGCTTGGTTTCGGTCATGAAAAACATAATGTTCAAAATATGTATGGTACTGAATGTTGGGTAGCATAAGTACAGTGTTGCAGAATGTTGGATGTACATAAAAAACAAAAAAGTACTATGAATGACAGGATTAGAGAGAATGTTAGGGTAGTGCCTATTGAGGAGAAGATGGTAGAATTTTCACTGAAGATGGTTTGCTCATGTGCAATGACCAATAAAAGGGCCAGTACATAGAGTAGATAAGACAGAGGGTAGCTAGAAATAATGGGAGACTAGGAAAAGCTCTAGGTGAAACCATAAAAAATGACTTAGATCTAAGTGGACTTGCCGATGATTCAGTTGATGATAGAGTGCAAAGGCATTGCTGGATGCATACAGCTGATCCCTCCTATTGGGAAAAATTTGGTGGTTTTTTTTTTTAAAGACTCTTGTTTAGAAAATGAATTCATTGTTTTTTGGTTCTCTAGGGACCTTTTTCTATTGGTTATCACACCAAACTTGCAGTTATTTAGAAAATGTGTTCTATTTAGTTTTGGCTTCTTTAAAAACAAAGGCAAAGGGTTGGACTTAATTCATAATTTTTTATTGATTTTAAAGATTCACAGAGACCGATAAAATTATGACATTTTGCTACATTTTGAATTTACACTTGTTTTTGTTAACCACATTTGCAGGCTGAGTTCATGGAGCATGATGAGAAACCTCTTCCTATTGATATACGCCTTCTTGGTGCTCTTGTTGAGAAGGTCCTTCTCTTTTCTTCTTTTTTGGCTTTTGGGGTTCATATGTGTGTTTGTATATGTTCATGATGCATGCATGTCCTTGTTCGATGTATGCTGCTCTTTTAAACAATTTATTTGCTGTTATATTGGATTATTTCCTCGACATTGCCTTTTATCTTTCATGTGTTGTTGCTTTTCTATGGAACACAATGTCGTGCATTTGCGAAAGCCTTACACTATAAAGAAATGGAATTTGAAGGAGCACCTACCAATAAGATGGATGCTAACCCAGTTGCTGTAGTTGAAGCTCTTATTCATATAAACAATCAATTACACCAGCATGAGGTTGAGTTGAATAGTAATGATTTTTTATCATGTTTATCATTTCGCTGCTGCTCTTAGTTTGAACTTTGTTATCTGATATCTTTGCATTTCAATAAAACAATTGCTTTTGTAGGCTGCTGTTGGAATACTAACCTATGCCCAACAGCATCTTGATTTCCAACTTAAGGAGTCATGGTACTGTGTGTTATTTACTTTCTAAGTTCATCGTCCCTTCTTTTTCTTCTACAATTCTAGTTTATATCTCTGGCCATTCTTGAGAAGATTATAGACTTATAGTAGATGTCCTTTAGGTATGAGAAACTGCAGCGATGGGATGATGCCCTCAAGGCTTATACTGCAAAGGCTTCTCAAGTAACAAGTCCACATCTTGTCTTGGATGCCACTTTAGGTGTGTAATGATGACGTTACCTTCATTTATAATTTCCTTGTTTTGAGTTATTTGAATGTTTCTCAACAGACAACACCAATTCTGGCATGGTATGGTAGCTGATATGTTATAGGTGTAAATAGGCCCTAATTTAGGATAGAATATTTCCTATATACATTCATATTATATCTGTAATTATTTGGATATATTTTATCTTTTGTATTTTTTGTGTTTCCTTTAATAAGTTATAGGTGTAAGTAGGCCCTAATTTAGGATAGAATATTTCCTGTATACATTCATAAGTCGCTACACAAAACCTACTAAGGAGACATGCTGTGAACTTAATTGAAAAGAGGAGGTCCTTGAGTGCATGGGAGGGGACTCAAGGGCTTTGTGTAGCGGTTTGGAACTCTAGTTTTAATTTTTCTGCATCTAACCATATAGGTCTTCTTCTAAGAGTTTCCCATCCTCCACCATCCTAGATAAAGCATCAACAACTCTGTTTTCCTTCCCAGGCTTATAAATAATATCAAACTGGTACCCCAACAGTTTTGCTATCCAATCTTGTTGATATTGAGTGGTCACCCAATTCACCTTAACCACTCCCAAAGTCTCCAGCCAAGAAATTAACACCCTAAGTTTCCCAAAATTAACTCCCCTAGTTTCCACTTGAGACACCTGTGGAGTGGCCCAAATTGTGTCCCCCTATTCCTAAATTGTGAATTTTTATATTACTAGCTGCAATGCTTATACTAGGAATAGATGAATTGCTGCTATTTTGAAGAGGGTTGTGTCGGGCCGGTTTTGGCTTCCTCCAAAGTAACCTCCATCTAACTGTTTCTCTTTGCTTAGCCAAACTCTCAAGTTTTTCTCTCATTTCTCCATAAACTCTATGAATGTCTTGTATGGCACTTCCCATTTTTTTTCAATTATTCCTCGTGGTGAGAATTGGATATCTGTATATGAGCATTCATTTCCTCCACATGTTTCTCCAATCTTTCCACTCATCATTCCACCCTCAATTTGGGTTTTTTCCTAATTCATTTCCTCCACATTCTTCTCCAATCTTTCCACTCATCATTCCACCCTCAATTTGGGTTTTTTCCTATATACTCCCTCACGCCCAACACTGTTGAACTTGATACGTGAATAATATAGTTATCTGATAACGGTTCTATGGTAGGCTTTGATACCATCTTAGAATGTGGGTTTTGGTCTAATTCAACACAACAGAATCAACTTGTAAGATGATGGTTGGCCCCCACTTATATACTTTATTTAGATCATTTTACTAGTCGATATAGGATTTCCTATATATCTCATGTTGAGGACTAAACATTTCGAGTGTAAAGTTTGTCGAACTGGACATCTACGAGTGGTTCAATAACAGCTTGATAGCATGTGAATCAATAGGCCCAACAACAATCGTTAGGATGAATTTTGATGCCATTTTATAATTTGGATTTTTTTTGAATAGTTAGACTCAAGAGATTGCGCATACAAATATGGTAGTTTTGTTGATAACAATTCTATGCAGAACCAGAATTAGACCACAATCACAGGCCAGCCATCCATATATCAATAAAATACCTAACATGGAATTCTTCTCTCTCAAACAAACATGCAAACTCGTACCTTCCCTCCCCCATAACTACCAGGCATACATATATCAATAAAACACCTATATCTATCTAATAAAATAACTGCCGAATAATGACAAACGATAATTGCATTCACTGACACTAAATAACTGATACATGTATAAAATAATTGTCTACTGCCACATATGAAAACATAATTGCCTCATACATATTATAGCTCCCTTTTATTTTATCTGACAAACCTTCAGAGGTGAATCAGTATTTGGCCTATCATAATCTATCTTTAAACAATAGAAGTCAAATAACATAGAAGGGGAAAAATCAGAACTCTCTACAATTGAGATTAAAAAAAAAGAGACCTTGGGAAATATGTTGAGATTTCTCTGGAATTAAAAACAACATGACATACTCTGAGCACAACACAGAAAGAACAAAAGAACAAAAGAACAGAGAACACAATGCAGCAATGCTGAAAGAAAAAAGAAGCATAGAGACCAAACGAGGGTTGTGCTATGATATATAAAATGAGATTTAGCTGGAAATAATGTAGCAGTGCTGTGGATTGGCCTGAGGAACTGCTGGAGATCTGGGTCAGTGGCCAGAAAGGGAGATCAGCCTTTGTCATTTTTTCTGGACTCCACTCAAGAATTTGTTTTAGTCATTAATCAGAAAGATAAGTTTTTTTTTTCCTTCTAACTTTATATGTAAAACTTAACCGGGGGTAAAGGTTTTTTTTTTTTCCTTGGAAAGAGAGAAATTCAAGCTACTTAGAAACAGTTTGTGGCAATGTATGGGTAGTGGTATATAAGGCTGCTCTATGATGATCCTCTGCTATAATGACACTATAGCACACTATTGATAGCTGTGGATAAACCAGGTAATGTTTGTAGCATGGTATGCTTAACTAACTTTCAAATGAGAAGGAAAGAGGATTTGATATAAATGATGGTAAATAATACTTGTAAAAAGAGAAGGAAAATGTTGCTTCTATCTTGTAAGTAACACTTTCCACTCAGAGAAAGAGTTGCTTGATGGAGGATAAGATATCATCAAAATAGGTAGACGATGTCACATATAAGTCAAAACAGCAAACCCTCCTTTATGCAAAAAGAAGTGTCTTTTACCATTTTATTTTTAAATATCGTCCTTCGATAGAGCCATCAGGCAACTGCTGTCTCTTTGGATATCTTGTCACAGCCATTTTATCTTTTGCTCCAAAGGTTATGAAACTGCTATTCATGTGATGGGGATTTTGTGGCCCTGAATCACTGTATTGTAGTTTTTTCTTTTGTGTTTTGCACTTGTGTTCTTTTAACCAAAGACAAGAAAGAGCCCTTGGTCTGAAATCTGTTAGAGTAATGCCCTATGTAGGTTATCGAGTGAATATGAAGGGACATAAACAGTTATGCCCCGATAGAAATGGCTGAAGGTTTCTTTTACATTAGTCAAATGTTACATTCTCTTGTTCTCTTTCCATTATTTTCTTATCACAGTAACTACTTAATTTAAAACATGTTTCTGGGCTTTTTTGTTTGAATTTTCTTACTACTATCTTGCCAGTTTGGATTTACACATTTTTTTGGATATTTTTTCATCTTTGGAAATGTTTGAGCCTGGAGCTTGCTTTGCAGGTAAAATGAGATGCCTTGCTGCATTGGCTCAATGGGAGGAGTTGAATAATCTATGTAAAGAATTTTGGACCCCAGCTGAGCCAGCTGCTCGTCTTGAAATGGCACCAATGGTTGGTTTTATACTCATCTCATCTGTGATGGATATCATTTCCTGCCCGTGCTCAATGTTAAATGATTTTTTAGGCTGCAAGTGCTGCTTGGAACATGGGAGAATGGGACCAAATGGCAGAATATGTGTCTCGGTTAGATGATGGTGATGAAACCAAACTTCGAGGTTTGGGGAATACTGCTTCCAGTAGTGATGGAAGTAGTAGTGGTACTTTCTTCAGGGCTGTTCTATTAGTTCATAGAGGAAAGGTATTTGTCTGCTTGAAATATCAACTACACTTGGTTTTAATTTTATTTAATTTTAGTTAGTGATTCTGATCTGTTGGCAGTATGATGAGGGACGTGAGTATGTTGAAAGAGCTAGAAAATGTCTGGCAACAGAGCTTGCCGCTCTGGTGAGTTTGCTTTAACTGGTTTTATTCTGTAGAATTGTTATTTTGAATTTATTAATTGTGTAGTTGTATTGGACACAATGCCTTATCAAGTAGTACATTATCATTGGATATCATTGGATAGCACTGTATTTTTGGGAATGGGGTAAGGAAGTTTTGCAATTACTTTTCATGCTGTTCCAGTATTTAATCATGTTCTGGACATTCACTATATGCACGTGACATTGTTAAGAAGTATTTGTTCTCCATCTTCATTTTACGTCAATGTAATCACACTTTGAGAATGCATTTGATAGTCGGATTTTAAACCAGCCTTGCATTTGATATTGATTTAGAAATATTGAGAAAAAGTAAAACCATTCCCAAGCCTTCTATAAACAACTTAAGCTCTTGGGATGAGTGGACCCTTGACTCAAAGGTACATAAGCCTTATGCAATAATTTGCCTTTTATGGTGAAATCTTTTACTGTTTATGATCATTATTTGAATAATGTATTCTTCTATGTCTATATAAATATGACTAATTTCAATGAAACATCTCCCACCATATGATGTCGGGTAGGTTTGGTTTTATGTTTAGTAGTCCCAAACATCCATTCATGTAGACTAGATCCATGGATTTGAAAAATGTACATCTGAAGTGTGAATTGCAACACAAAGACACATAAATGTTACTTTTATTGTATTTGATTTCAAAGAAGTTTGTTATATAATTTTTTTCACTTCCAGGTTTTGGAGAGTTATGAGCGTGCTTACAGTAACATGGTTCGTGTTCAGCAATTGTCAGAACTAGAAGAGGTTAAGCTTTAATATATTCAGAAGTATTACTTTCAGTTGCTGTCCTTTACTCAATGTTACTGTTGTGAATATAAATTGGGAAGATCTTCACTTCTACCAGGTGATTGATTACCGTACACTTCCTATTATAGACCGAGTAGCGGAAGAGCGACGAGCTCTTATTCGCAATATGTGGACTCAGCGTATACAAGGGGCCAAAAGCAATGTTGAGGTAGACAGATTTTTCATGCATAAAATAATGTGTATGTATGCTTAAACCTTAGGGTTTTATTATTAGTCTTTTGACGGGATGCATCACTATGATTCATTGTTTCTTCAAAAACAATCGGAATTGTTTGTGCCAGGGCCATAATCCTTGTGCGTACTAAAAGCCCTAAGGGTGGCTGTTCCATTGAATTGTATGTCAACCTGTGAATTGTGGTCTTGATTGATATGACCTTGCATATCCACAGTTCTAATGGTGCTGAAATGGGTGTGAGAAAAATGAAACTATTTGAAACAATACGAGCTAATTTTCAGTTCATCTTAAGAGCTGGGTGGCACATAATATTTTTTTGATAGTTATTATTATTGAGCTATAGTACTTCGATGCTGAGGTTTTTGTAGCTTTTGATTACGACTAATACATGTTAACCGACCCTTTGCTATGGTTTTATTTAATATTCAGCACCATGAATGTTTTTTTACTCCTGACTTTTCATTAAGGACAGAGGTGTGTATATCATGTGTTCACACCAGTTAATCTTGGCCAACCCAAGAGAACATGATAATGGTATAGCTGATTGCAGATTGATCGCTACATTGAAGATAGCATATACCATACAATTAATTTCTATCACACATGCTCAAAACTGAAAATGTCATTGCTTGAACAATAAGTCAGTATAGTAAAAAGCATAACAAAACAGAGGTGGGCTTGGCCAGGGATGGATGAAGCAGAGACTGAGAAACAGGTAATGCTGTGAAAAAAGGCGTGGGCTGCTAGAAGCTTGCTGAAACTTATGTAACCTTTTGCGAACTTGCTGCAACGAGGGGGGCTACTGGGGTGAAACCAAAACAATGATAGGGACTAGTGTTAACGAGGACATGGTGAACAGAAGGCTAGACATCCCTATGACTCTGATTGTTCTTTTACAGAAAGAGCAGAGGTTGTTAACCCTAACCATTGGTCTCTATGTGCTATGGATGTTGGGAGACTAAAACTCCCTCAATCAGTGGAAATGATGAGTAAAGTAGAGTTTATTTGTGTTTAAGAGATTGCAATACAGAGATTAGCTGATATTAAGAGGATCAAGCTTTGAAACAGATATTTCATTAAATTTCTTTTTTCCAATTTTTGAAGCATTGCAGCTGGAATAAACCATTATAGCAGGTGTCAATCTGAAATGTGATGTTATAGGAATTCTGGAGTGATGCTATGCAACACTCCACTGTCTTACTGCTGCCAATTTTTGTGATTGACAACTTTGGATGCTCAATATTGAATATTCAGTTTTAAATCTCTTAACAGAAGTTTATGATGAGCTCTTAATCTCAATTTTACCCTTGTAATTAACATTTTGCATAATTAGGCTTGATTTTCTTTCCTCTAATTTTATTGTGCTTGTTTGTAGGTTTGGCAGGCACTTTTGGCTGTAAGAGCACTTGTGCTGCCTCATGTGGAAGACGTTGAAACCTGGCTGAAATTTGCCTCTCTTTGCAGAAAAAAGTGGGCGCAATAGCCAAGCAAAAACTACTTTACTTAAACTTCTACAGGTTTGTGCTGAGTACCTGGTCTAAGATGTTAGTGTTGATTATCATTCTTGTATATCCCAATTCAAGTTATTGTTCATCCTATCAGTATGACCCGGAAAAATCTCCTGAAAATGTGAGATACCATGGCCCTCCTCAAGTAATGCTGGCATACTTGAAGTACCAATGGTCACTGGGAGAGGAATCGGGCGTAGGGAAGCATTTATTAGGCTGCAGGTATTATATGTCTTCTATTGTATATAGAGCGCTTATCTTAACTTGAATATTTATCACTGATCATCTGCCTGCTTTACTTGACCTAGAATTTAGCTATGGAACTTTCAAGTTCATCCAGCATTCAGCCAGTTACACCATCGGGCTTCACCAGTGGTTTGAATCCTAGTGTTCCTCTCCTTGCTCGTGTTTATCGAACTCTTGGCTCCTGGCAGTGGTCACTTTCTCCTGGGCTGGTTGATGAATCCATAAAAGGTTCTTAGTTGTCATAGTTTGGACTTTGAAGATAAAATGATGTTGATCAATTTTTTAATTTAGTTTCAACATTTGTAGATATACTTAATGCATTCACAAAAGCTACTCAGTATGCAAATAATTGGGCCAAAGCTTGGCATAAATGGGCATTATTCAACACAGCGGTGATGTCTCATTACACTTTAAGAGGTTTCCCCGATGTTGCTGCACAATTTGTTGGTGCAGCTGTCACTGGATACTTTCATTCTATAGCATGTGCAGCAAATTCCAAAGGTGTTGATGATAGTTTACAGGTAAGCTACTTCTGTTATAATATGAAACCATCCACACATGTATCCATCAATTTGGATGATACTGGCAATTATGAAGAAAATTTAGGTACAGTAATTATTTTATATACTTACTCAAGGACAAAGTGATCTACTATTACTTTCAGCATTGCTTTCTCGAAGTAGCTGTAATCACTATTCTTTAAATTTATTGTTTACTCATAAAACTTTGAAGACCTTCCGTGGGCTATTTATATTTGACAATTCTTACTTGGCATAGTGCTTAAATGGAGGTGCAAATCCTAGAGTGCAAGTAATTCATGTTTAAAATCTAACACTGAACCAAGGCTCATCCCCAATGACTGGTTGTGACCTGACTTCTGTGGGCAGAGTTTTTATAAAGCACTATCTGTGTTTCATAGATTACTTTCTACAGTATGCTTCTAGTTGTATAATAGATTTTTTTGTGCATGTGACTTGATCATCTAATTTTTCAATATAGAGTAGACACAATATTTCTTGGTCCTGTATAGACTTTGGTTTTAATAAATTATAAAGAGGAATTTTCATTGTGATTCAATTGTTCTTGAAGTTATATTTCATATTTGGCAGGAAGAGCATTTCTAGTATTTTAAGCAGAATTTTAATCCATTTTTGCTTCTATGAAACAGAGTTCTTTATTCTTTGCTTTCCTAGGGTGTAGCAAGTGGTTGTTTTGGATGGTTTTCATTGGCATCATCAGCATGACTCAATTGTTTTTTGATTTTTGTTGTGGTTATAAATTTTCTTTTTGGTGTTGTATGTGGATATTCTACCTTTAGCAAGTGTGTGACCGTGTTTATCCTTCCTCTTTAATTCAACCATCGTTTATCCAAAACTTAAAATAAAAAATCTGCTTTCTTACATAGTTGGGCATGTGTTAATCATTGGCCCTTTTATTTGAGTTTCTTTAAGGAAAAAAGTGGTTATTAAATTAAAATGAATCTAAAACATTATAAAATAACTAACTAACTAACAACAAAGCCTTGTCCCACTAGGTGGATATAAAATAACTAAATAAGCACTTATTAAAAAAAAAGCAATTATACAAGAAAAAGCATATTTGGTGCTTTTGTCAAGAATAAAGAGTAGCTTTTGGGATAAAAAGCTCTAAAAAGTTATATCATTAAGCACTTTTTCAAGCTTATCCAAATGGACGTTAGAAATAGGCAGAAAGCACATCAATAATTTTAGTTTTGTTATTTATTCCTTCTTTCTTTTCCTGAGAAACATATTCAAAATTTTGAATAAAAAATGGACTTGTATTCAATGGTGCCATTCTTAAGAATATTATATTTTGCAATTTTCTTTTCTGTAACCACTTTTGGCATGCCTTTGTTGCATGCCTTTGTTGCATGTCTTTGTTGTATTACATGTAATCCAATTGGAATATGCTAGTCCTTTTCTTTTGAATCTTAAACTTGCTTTCACATTGGCTGCAGGATATTCTTCGACTTCTAACATTGTGGTTCAACCATGGAGCTACAGCAGAAGTACAAATGGCCCTAAAGAAAGGATTTTCCCTAGTAAATATCAATACTTGGCTAGTAGTTCTACCTCAAATAATTGCCAGGATACACTCTAATAACCATGCTGTGAGAGAGTTGATACAGTCACTTTTGGTTCGGATTGGGCAAAATCATCCACAGGTATGTGACTGGTGTTGTTGAACTTGGACTTGTTTCCATTTGTGAATTTTTTGGATGTGTAAAGAGAAGAAAATGCTGAACAGACACACAGTGCTGATTTATATAGGCTTTATTATACTAAATACAATTAATTACTATTATTTCCTAATAATTGCTGTACTTTACAAGTCACGTTAATTTGTTGACCAACTGTATCTTGACCTTTAACTACGAGAGTGTTGTAAATATTAGGCATCTTGCCTGGGGGAAAAGCTACATCTAGTACCAGACCAATTATTTGGACGATACGTCCCATATATTTTTTTTCAATTGCAGAAACTTCAGGACCAGCAGTAGTAGGATTTATTTGCATATAAAAATATGTCCATTTTTTTCTGATATGATTTGCCTATACACTCACTACTCAGTAAATACATAATATCAGAATCAGATTTTCAACAGGACGTATCACTATATGAACCTGTGGAAGGAACAAGTTTTTTTTTTATGTTTGGATGAATTTCTGTTTTTGGTTGGCTATCTTTATATGGATTTTTTTTTTCAGTAAGATTTGAGGGAGTTAGGGACGTACTTAATTCTATCATGGGTTTGCTCCTTGTATTGCTGCAAATATGATCAATTATTTTATATGATGGCAAGTTTAATACTGTATTTGGTGCAGATTCTAATGTTGAACTCTTGGCACACTCATATTTTTTCTACTGAATTTTCTAGTTTCACTTGATTTAAATTATGTCTACAGTGACTGTAATTTTATCCAGTTCAATTCTGCTATACTTAGTGAATGAAGTACTCTTTTATGAAGATTTTGCTGGAGGCAGTTGCAAATAGTAGTTCGAGATTAAAAAAATAATATAAAACAGAAAAAGAGGTGTTGATAAACCTTTTAGTTTGCAACATGAGGACTGATTTTAATTGGTTGACAAATCTGAGGTCTGTAGTGCGGTGATATGATTTTGTCTGTTTCCTTTTATTGCAACTTTACTTCTTGATATAATAATTGTGTTACTTCTCAGAGAGTAGCACTTGACTGACTTACCGAATGCTTCGTATTGTATTGTTGGCCATGTTGCTGTAAATGATTTGGATGTCAAATTTGTTATTAATTTTAGATTATTTATGTTTTATTTTTTCTGTAGGCTCTCATGTATCCTTTGCTTGTGGCCTGTAAATCAATAAGCAACTTACGCAAAGCTGCAGCTCAGGAAGTTGTTGACAGAGTTAGGCAGCATAGTGGTGTACTAGTCGATCAGGTTTGATAATAATCTATCTGAAGTTTATTTTTGTTAGACTTCTGCCATTTTAACCATAAGCTGGCTTTGTTTACAGGCACAACTTGTATCAAAGGAATTGATCAGAGTTGCTATTCTTTGGCATGAATTGTGGCATGAAGCGCTGGAAGAAGCTAGCCGCTTGTATTTTGGTGAGCATAATATTGAAGGGATGCTAAAGGTGTTGGAGCCATTGCATGAAATGCTTGAAGAAGGAGCAATGAAAAACAATGTCACCATAAAGGAGAGAATATTTATTGAGGTGTGTTATAATCTCCTTGTTTTGGTTGGTTGTTTAAGCCATTATAATATATTGCTGATCCTGGAAACCTTGCTTGTATTATTATCATAATTTTTTACCTTGGTGTTATCACTTTAATTTTTTATTTTAATTTGTTGGTACCTTGTTATTTCAGGCCTATCGACAGGAATTATTAGAGGCTTATGAGTGCTGTATGAATTATAAGAGAACTGGGAAAGATGCTGAGTTGACCCAGGTATCAAAATTTTGGACTTCTAAAATTATAGCAAATTACTTGTTATGAAGGTCATTTGGACGCATTAATATTGTCGAGAGAGAAAAGGCATGAGAAACATGTAAAGAATCTGTGTGCCTTAGGTACACAGGAGCATATTATTTATAAGGATAAGTTATACTCAACTCTTTTAAATTTATTGATAATTACACCTAGACATTGTTTGATTTGAATATTAGGCTTCCCTCATTTTATATGTTATACTTACACAATGACATTCATTATTTTTAAAAAATTACACATACCTCCTATTTTTCGTGGATGTTGATTTTTATGCTTTCATTTATATTTTATTTGAGTGTATAGTTTTCATGTAACCCCCCGAAAACTTAGTAAGCTTTGGCTCGTGGGAGAGTATTGGAAACTGTTAATAATCCTACTATTTATAGGGAATTGAAGTCTAGGAAAGCTTAATAGTCTTAGTGTCTTATCATTATCTAGGAAGTTGCATTTTATTTTTATAACTGAATTATTATGTGTTAAGTATATACTATATAGTTTGTAATATAATATTTAAAATAATGGTCATCTCACTATAGCCTTTTCAGAGTTGGTTGTTATGCACTGCTATCGGAGATTGATAACATTGATTAGCCTTAGTAACTGATAGTAAATAACCAGAAGTTGAGAGTGGAGAAAAGAGACTTGTTGCCAGCGATGTGATTAGTGGCCTTAAAATGAAGGACCCTATTGACCTATCAGCCTTATACTTTATTGTATATACCTACTTACAACCAACTAATTTCTTTCCTTCTAGCAAAGAAACCAACTCCCATGTTTTGTCAAATAATACCTACTTCCATTTTTTATCAGATAATGCCTCAAAAATATTGGTGGGAATTGAGAGTTTAGGTTTGCAAGAAATGTTTTGAGTTGGAGAAAATTTATGAAATGAGAAGTAATTTGAGAGAGGATACAATGGTTTTTTGGAACATTGATTGGTTCCTTTTCTAAAGAGTGACCTTTGGTCTCCTTTGGTACAACAAATTTTTTTCAAATCTTTTATCAACTTTAGAAACATTTTCAGTTGATGAGGATGGAAGAGATGTTTGTTTTGACTATGTACATGAATGGTAAGGTTGCTTGAAAGATGGAGAAGAGTTTCAAGTTATGTTTTATGTAAATCTTCCTTCTGAAGATAAGGTTGCTTGAAATAAGCTTGATCTTCACGAAAGGTTACATCTTGTGGCACCAGGAAATTTTTTTAGGAGGATGGTAACACTTATATCCCTTTTGAGTAGAAGTGTAGCCAACAAAAACACATTTTAAATGAGACACACCCAAAGACCCTTGGTGTAAGATTATTAGTAGTGGACACATTAGAGGCTAACCTATTAATAAGACATACAGTGTACTTTTGTTACTTAAAGGAAATGGTATACACTTGTGGTTTGCAATTTCACATTGAAAACTTTCAACATTTAACTTAGAAAACATGATGGAAACATAACCTTGATGGTTTCAAAAGAAGGATGTCCTATCCGAGAATGAAAAAGGAAAATTTTTTCATTTTCGACAATTCGGGGACATTAGTGATTGATACGGGAGAATTCTTCTTCTGAAAAACACAACAATAATTGTGAAAAATCTTGACACAAGATATGTCTTTTGTAAGTTTTTGTCAGGAAACAAGGTTTGTGGATAATTTTGGAACATGAAGAACATTTTTTAAGGTTATGAATAAATTTAGTTTAATATTTCCTATGCCAACTACGATTACAAGTGTGGCATCTGTCATGACTATTCTTTTGTTGCTGGGACAAGGAGAATATGTGGATAAATATTTGGATAAGGAAGTCATATGATCTGTGACCCTAGAGTCAAGTATCCAAAAGGATGGGGAAGATGTTTTTGAAATATTAAATCCGAATCAAAGTGGAAGCATACCTGGATACACTGAAGTACAAGTACCCGATCAAATTCCCATGCTTCTGAAAAAATTTCTTACCATTTCTACCTTCACCGAAAAGTTGTTGGAAAGTGGCTGGAAAGTTGCCAGAGATTCAGGTGGTTGTCGGAAAAGTTACTAGAAAAAAGCTGTCAAATGAAGCTCTTGCTGGAAATAAAATGGAAGAAATTGCTGGAAAAATCTAATTGTCACTGCTAGAAAATTCTAGTTAAGGTTTTTGATGTCTAATAGCTTCAAGAGCCCAGTCATACCTTCTACAGGGAGTTCTTTTGTGGAAGCAAAGCCCCCTTGGACTAATGTAGGTGTACATAGAGATTATCAACACACAAAAAATAAGAAATAAGATACCTGGCACATGATCTTCCGTTTCCTCAAAGTATCAATAGACACGTCATCAGTAACCTCCAAAGTAGGATTCTCAAGAATACTTACCTCCAACTTAGATAATTGGACTTGTTGTGGTATCAAAGTGTGATTCTCTTATTCTTGGTATTTCTTTTTCTAGTGTCATTCTTCCTCTTCCACTTCATCATGGGCTTCTTTAGCGATTTCTTCTTCAAGCCTTGGGTAAACATCACGTTGTGGGAGAAAAGGAACAAGAGACTTGTAAAAGTATCCATGTGTCTTAGGTACACAGTGGAGCATGCTATTTATAGCCACAAATACAAGGATTTAACTGGTACCCTAATTACCCTAATTGCACAGTGTACCTATAACCCATAATTATGCTAATTATTATATTTCATTATTTACATAATTTCTAACAAATGTATTGGGATAAAATATGTTATAAATTTCAGTCAAATCCTATTCATGGTAAAAACAAGTTCCTTAAAAGGACAATCCAACAGTAGTACACTACCAAAACAAAAATCCAAATTATTTTATTAAATCTGTCCACAGTTTCTTTGCATATCTTTCAGCTAACTGTGTCTGTCCTTTAATTAGGCTATTTACTGAGTACCAAAAATCCTAAAGTAGATGATTTTTCTTGAGGAAAAAAAAAAAGAACATCAATTCCTCTTCAACCAAATGCACCAAATAATGGCAGAAAATAGCACACTTTCATGAAATTTGGGCCACATTACTCCAATTGTCGCCTCTAAAACCAGTCAATAAGAACTGTTGCGAAGTCAGGAAATATACTCCACGGTTTAATCCAAATGGGAGAGGCTTCTAGAAGTGTAAGAATAAATGAACAGAACAGCTGTTTCTAAAGTAGAATGAAAACAGCACACATACGAGGAGAACTTAATCTTAGCAGGAGCTTTACATTTCCAAGTAAGCTTTGTCAAGAAGGAATCTGACCCAGTATTGGAGGATTGAATTTGATATTGGTCGGAGTTACATGCCTAAAAAGATCCTAAACCCTGTTAGTGTCATCCATTTCAAACTGTAAACTAGCGAAAAGTGAAAGGGGCTGATGTTCCTGTCATACTGGTTTCTAAAAATCTGAATTGTCAAGAATTATTGCATTTTTAAATAATGTAGAAATGCTGGATTTCAAAGAAACAAATCAATTAATTGTCATTTTCCCTTCCTAGAGCTAGTTTTCTAATAATTTCTTTATCAGGCATGGGATATCTATTATCATGTATTCAGAAAGATAGATAAGCAACTTCAAAGTCTAACAACTTTAGACTTGGAGGTAAGAATAAAGCTTATTCATTCATTCATTCATTCATTTCATTGGTCATTGTTATGGGCCTTAAATTTTATGCATATTCTTTGTAGTCTGTTTCTCCAGAATTGCTAGAATGCCGCAATTTGGAGCTTGCTGTTCCTGGGACGTACCGTGCTGGTAATTAGTTCTGTTACTTGATGCTGAATTATATTTAATCCTTTAGTCTACTTATACTTCCATATCCTTATTTCAGATGCACCAGTTGTTACAATTGCATCATTTGCACGCCAACTTGTTGTCATAACATCCAAGCAACGACCCAGGAAGTTAACCATTAATGGGAGTGATGGTGATGATTATGCCTTCTTATTGAAGGGACATGAGGATTTACGCCAGGATGAACGAGTCATGCAGGTATTTGCTTTCTACTTGTCTTTGAGCATGCTTTTTGTATAATTTGGCACTTGGTAATTTTGTCTAGGTTTGTTCACCGTGACAAATTAATAAGCACTCTATCATTATCTTTGCTAGCTTTTCGGTTTGGTGAATACTCTGCTTGAGAATTCTCCCAAAACAGCAGAGAAAGATCTGTCTATTGAACGATATGCTGTAATCCCTTTATCTCCAAACAGTGGTTTAATTGAATGGGTCCCTAATTGTGACACCTTGCATCAACTTATTCGGGAGTATAGAGATGCCAGAAAGGTCAGTTAGAATCTCCTCTTTCTTCTGTCCATTTCTCTCCATAGTCCCTGTTGCTTTCCTTTACTAATAATTGGGTTTAAATATAGTAATAGTTAAGTTGTTAATATGATTATTTTCCATGATGTTGCTTGAATTGTTTTATCCTTCTTGTACAGATCACCTTGAATCAGGAACACAAATGCATGCTCAGTTTTGCACCTGATTATGATCATTTGCCTCTTATAGCTAAAGTGGAGGTGTTTGAACATGCTTTGCACAATACTGAAGGAAATGACCTAGCAAGGGTGTGTGATGTTTGTATAAATTTACTTGGTATATGGTTTTCTATAACATAATACTTAACCCGAGATTCACAACATTCCAACTCCTAGGTGCTTTGGTTGAAAAGTCGAACATCTGAGATATGGCTTGAGAGGAGGACAAATTATACAAGGAGTCTGGCAGCTATGAGCATGGTGCGTTCTTACTATGCATGACCTGTTGTCTTGTATCTGCCTGCCACATTTTGTATATATTGTATAATCCACCAAGTTCCAACGTCCAGGGTGGACTGCAGAACACATGCTTTTTAGAAGTTCTTATTCATATGAAGTTCTGATTTTATTATATTCTGAAAGCATTTATAAGAGGTCCCACCAAGTAGCTGTTCTAAACCTTTGACATGACAATTCTGCTGGGAAAGGTGGACATATGCTTTGTATACAACAAAAGCCTTATCCCACTAGGACATGCTTTGTGTGCTGGTGAAAATTTTGATCATTACTTGATGACCTTTTAAGCTGGCATAACCACTATTTTGAACATTTTTTCTCCTTAATTGCTGATAAGATCTTACTTGATGACCTTTTAAGCTTGCATAACCACTGTTTTAACATGCTTTGCTATTTGATTTTCTATCTCTTTTATACCTCTGCCAACCAATGTAAATCAGATTGCAAGTTCCCATATGTGGTATCAACTTTGTCCATTTTATTACATTTTGCTTTTGATTTCCTGGCAATAGTATCCTGAATGAGTTGCCAATTGCAATTATATTTTCCTGTTCTTGTTATTGGTTAATTATTGTATAATACGAACTTAACTAGTGGTTGGGTTTTGCTAGGTTGGGTACCTTCTTGGTTTAGGTGATCGACATCCAAGCAATCTTATGTTACACCGGTTTAGGTATCCTATGATAAATGAAGTTAGCTATATTGGCATTCCATAAATTTTTTCAAGCATCTAACATTCTCGATGTGCTGCAGTGGGAAGATTTTACACATAGATTTTGGAGACTGTTTTGAAGCATCAATGAACCGGGAGAAGTTCCCAGAGAAGGTGCACTCAAGCACTAACTATTCTTAAGTTTGAATGATGAGGATTATGGATATTTTGTTGTATCTTATCTTCTAAGTTTCAATTCAGGTTCCATTTCGCTTGACAAGAATGCTTGTGAAAGCCATGGAAGTTAGTGGTATTGAGGGAAACTTCCGCTCAACTTGTGAAAATGTCATGCAAGTTCTGCGAACAAATAAAGATAGTGTTATGGCCATGATGGAGGTATAGATACTTGGCTTACATCCCACCTACCTCTCTCTTGTTATCGTCAGTTTGTGAAATTCTAAATGATGAAAGCCATTTTCTTGGTAATGGGAAAATTTCAGATTCTACATTGAAGTTTGAAAACAAATTGTTAACTTGAGAGTAAATTTTGGTTTACACGTTCCATATGTTGAACCAAATATCTTGTCCCAACTGATGTGGCAGTGCTGGTCAGTATTGCCATATCATCAAATTTATTGCCAAGAAATAAAATGTACAATAATTATTGCCTTATTTTTTATTATTTGATTTTTTATTTTATTATTTAATTCATAAAATCTAATTGGGGACTTGGTGATGCTAATTTGGCTGTCACATAATTTGGTACAAGTGTTAGGAGGTTTAGCACTCTCTTTTTGGTTTGCTAATGTGGGTACCAGGTAGTAGGTAATTAACTGAAATTTATTTGTGTAGGGAAAATTATTAAAGAAAACTAATAGATTTAACAAACTGTTGGCCCTTAATAAATGGGCAATTTCTAGTAAGGATTTCTTTCCTTTCTCACGCAAACCCTATCTAACAGAAAAGTTCTGGAATTTTTTTCTTTTAATTTCCCATGGAAATTTTCTTTTGTACCTTTGCATAGATATTAGATAATCATTAGAGTAAAAGACTATCTATAAAGGTGAAGACAGAATTAGGGCAAAATGAACAAGTGGGAAGATTGTTAAAGGTTAAAAAGACAGGTAACAATCATTATGTTGGCTCTCTTGAAAGATCGCTTCTCTAATTACAGATGTTAAATTGGGTCACATTGAGGACTATTTATCTAAATCATCTTATATTGCTAGTTGTGAATTTTTCTAATAAATAAGTTGATTATTTCTTCCTGCACTCAGGCCTTTGTACATGATCCTCTCATAAATTGGCGGCTTTTTAACTTCAATGAAGTTCCACAAATGTCTATGCTTACCAGCAATCATGTACCTCCTGTTGTAAATACTGAGGAATCTGCCCCAAATAGAGAGCTTCCCCACCCTCAGCGTGGTGCCCGTGAAAGGGAACTTCTACAGGTATCTTCATACTGTATTATTTTGTTGCTTGCTTTTTGATTAATGATGCTCATTTTATCTACCTGTGCATATAGGCTGTTAACCAACTTGGTGATGCTAATGAGGTTCTGAATGAGCGTGCTGTGGTTGTCATGGCTCGCATGAGTAATAAGCTTACAGGACGGGATTTTTCAACTTGTTCTTCAGTATCAAACAGCTCCCTTCAGCATGCTGTGGACCATAGCAGCTTAATTTCTGGAGACACACGTGAAGTTGATCATGCTTTATCTGTTAAATTGCAAGTTGAAAAGTTAATTATTCAAGCTTCCTCACATGAAAATTTGTGCCAAAATTATGTAGGGTATGGTCTCTTAACTTGGTATTTTTCTTTGAGTTTACATTAATGGGTTTGAATAACCAATTATCCTAAAAACTTTAGCTTTTGAAATAGTTGGTTCGTGACAGTCACAGATAATGAATCTTTCATGTCTAAAGCGAATTATGACTTATAGATTTCTGTTTTCTTGTCTTTTTTCAGGTGGTGCCCTTTCTGGTAAATCTCAAGGGAGCAGTAAATATTGTATATAATTTGTACAAAGTGAAAATTTTCCGTGGATCTAAGTCCATTTTGCCCCCTCTTCACTCTTTCCCCCCTTTCTCTTATCTAGCATCTTTAATTTGTGCATATGTACAGTCATTTGTCTCCTGACACTACAAAGAAAAAAAATTAAAGCATAGCACATGCTTGGTCCTTATAGTTCAGACCACATTTTAACTTGGTCTTTGTAAATATCATATCTCCATTAGTGTGTGTGTGTTGTAATATATATGTTAAGTTAATATCGCAACAAGATAGACATAGAATTAGATCATAGTTGTGACACGGCATTTTTTTGACCTGATGTTTGATATCAGATGAGACATGCATAAGTGTGTTGTTTAGTGATTAAAATACAAAGCATAAAAACCACAAATGAATGATGATTACACTGGTGCTCAATCTGGTCATGAAAGCGATTTAGTATTTGCATTCCCAACTCCAAGGTAAAAATTTAGGCCAATGTTATTGATACAAGAATATCATCTTAGAAAGTGTTCGAACAATAAGGATTATTCATATAGTAATATCATCTTAGAAAGTGTTCGAACAATAAGGATTCATATTTATATAAAAAGAAAATAAGAAAGTACAATGATTATTTTTTTTTCTAAGTTAAAATTAATTTATATATTTTAAATTTTAAAGAAGTTTTTTTTATTTAATTTCTTTGAAAGTTGATTTTGACTTATGAAAAAAAATAGATTCATTAAGATTTTTTTCTTTAAATATTTATGAAGTTTATTTAAACAAAGTTATGCCATTCTCATATAGAAATTTAAACTCAATAAGAATATATCCGTAGTTTCAATTTAATTTTGTATCCATTTTGTTACATGGAGTTATATTTTAATAACTCAGTTTTTCGCATACCGTAGTGGGCAAAATTAGCTGTTCACCAGAATCTATCTATACCCGTAACTTGCAACAAAAGGTCTAGATAGCCTAGAGAACCCATTTCATACTTGAGAAATGTATTTGCTCCATAAAAGAGATTAGATAGCCAGAACCTATTTCATACATTTTAAAGAGGTATTCGTGACATCTATTATTTATGAGAATTGTTGCAGGTGTAGCAATTTATTTAACAATTTCTACAATATATTTTTCTATATTTTACTACATCATTAAATTATACCATACTTCTATAAGTGACAAAACAGGTTGGGATGAGTTGTAACACTAGAATTAGGCAAATATTTTATATACTTCCCATTCTTAATAAATATACCTCTTTCTAATTTTTTTTTATAAATTTCCTAGATTATCTTAATTGAAAAGTCTTTTTTGGAACTATTTTAACCAAAAAAAAATGTAGTTCTTGAAAGTACTTTTTGGAATATCTATTTATTTTTCCAAAAAGTACTTTCTGCATTGTATAATTTTGTTCTGAAAGATACTTTCTTGAATAAGTATTTTTTGTTCTAGAAAGTAATTTTTGAAATAGATATATTTTGTTTCAGAAAATACTTTTCTGTAGAATTAAAAAATACAAATTGAATTATATCTCCACCATCGAAGAAAATTGTTATATTTAAAAAATAACTACTACTATCATGTCAAAAAAAATTATTCCACATTAATACATGTTCAACCAATATAAAACATAAATTACAACAAATGATAGCTTATTACGAAAAAAAAAAGTTAGGAAAAAAATAAATGTAGGGAGTTTAAAGAACAATAAAAATTAAGGTGCAAAAATAGGATTTAAAAAATAATGAAAGTGATGGTATAAAAGTAAGATATAAAGATGACAAAGATAGGGTGTAAAAATTTGTTTCATTATTTTTTATATAAAAGGGTATTTTAATAATAAAAAAAAATGAGAGATATATTTATTAGGTGTAAATATCATAAGCCTAAAATTGTGGCTTAAATTAAAATATGCCAAACAGATTAAGTCGAGCTAGTAAAAAAACAATCCAAAAGAAACTAGACCTATTTGACCTAGTTTTTTCTTTCTTTCTAAATTTACATGTATTTTTTTAAGGAAAAAAAGGGTTAAAGTGACTCGTCTCAATAGGTCATCAAGGCATTAAAAAACTAAATTTTATGTAAATTTTAAAAACTTAACCCATTTTTGTTTAAATGTCAAATTGAATTAAATTACCCATTTTTTCACTTTTACACACTTCTCTTTGTTGTCTCTCTCTTTTTTCTCTCTCTCTCTTTGTTATATAATATGTTGCACAAATTATTATACAAATATCATTTCTCATTATTTATTATCTATATAATAAAAAAATTCTAACTCTAGCACTTTCTTCTGAATACACTCTTTGTTTAGCTAAAATTTATTATAAATTTTAGTAGGTATTTTATTTAATGATTCTCTCTTTTTTTTTTATAATTTTGAATAAATTTCAACCAATAAAAGAAAATGTGTTCAAAAGAATTGATTAGAAAGTATGTTACTAGCACTGTTTTTTAAAAAAAATGTCTTATTCAATATCCATATTAAATTTACAGGTCAAGTAGAATGTTGCACAATTTTGAAAAAACCACCAACAATATTTAATGGATTAATTGATTCACTTGGCTTAATTTAAGTTTACATTTGCTTATTTTTTTTATTATCTAAGATTTGTTACATACATATTTCGATCTTTCTGAAACTTCTACAATCATTAACTATTATCTAATGATATGTAATTTTTAATGTATTCAATCCAAAATCTCAAATATTTTTAATGTAATCTAAAGGAAGTTATTGATGTAAGGGCCTCATATCATAATCAGATTTGCAAATCCATTTTCCAAATTGGATTGTGGAATAGGTTTTTATTCAAAATTTGTTAATGTGAATAATTTGGGAAGAGTATATGGTTCTTCCCCTATGTATGTGTGCTGTGGGAAAGAAATGATTCCCCCACCCCCCACCCCCCACTAAAAGATTTTTAGTTAAAGTAATTTATAGGCCCCTTTATTTTTTTTTTGGGATGTTTGGATATGTCCCTATATTTAAAGTTATTGTAAGCATCATTGTAATTGGATGCTTGCAGTCTTAAAAATTTCTAGTTGGGTTCTAGTGTTGGAGCATCATCATAATTTTTCTAGTGGTAGGCTGGATTCAAATGTCCCAATCAGTTTTGTTTTTTTTAAATTAAATGGATTTTAAATGTTTGTAATTTCTTTCTGATTTAAATAACAAGTTTAAATGTTAATGAATAGGTGTATTTTATGTTTTTGTTCTTGAAACTTTTTTCTATTAGACCTGAATTGAATAATGAATCTGGAATGATTGTATATGACGAGATATTTTATGTCTTGCTATCATCATAGAGAGATGTAAGAAAATTGGTTAAGGTGGTTTGGGACCTTAGTAAAGATGGCCACTTGAGGCGCGATGTGGAGAGTTGGATTAACTTGGTTTTAAGCGCATGAAAGGGGTATTGGAAGGCCAATAATAACGTTAGAGGGACATTATTAAGAAGAGATCTCATGGTGTATAATATTTTGATAGGTTAATAAGTAGTTATGTTAGTAATTAGTTAGTAAAAGAAATACCAATGGTTATGTTAGAAAAGAAGGGAATGGGCCTGCAAAATGATTAGGCCCATAAAAGGTGAGTTTTTATCAGTAGACCAGTAGCTGATATAAATAGGAAGAGGGGTTGAGAGAGATTTTATCTTGTCATTTGACAAAAGTGGGGCCTTTGGGCATTAGGAGGTTCAAACTCTCCAAGTTCTGCAGTCTTCTTTTCTGTGAAGTGGGGATTTCTTTTCTCTTCTTTCCAATAAAATACCAGGTTTTTATCAACTGGTATAAGAACTTCAATCTTGGAGCCGTGGGATTGTGAAATGATTCCAAAATTTGATGGAAGGGTGATTCCTAGATTTGATGGGATGGGCAATGCCTATTGGTGGCTGATCAATTTAGATCAGTATTTTGAGGGCCTTGGAGTGCTTGTGGAGGATAACCTATCATGGGTTTGGATGGCATTGGGAGGAGACACTCTCAGTTGGTGGTTTTCTTGGAAGAAGAGCAACCTTAATGCTGCATTTTTTTTTTCCCCTTTGAGAAGGCTGTGCTCAAGATTTTCTAACCAGAACTTGGGGTTTATCTTCAAGATTCAGAAACTGTGGAGCAATTAAACAGATGCAAAGATTAAGTTCAAGAAAAACCAAAAACCAATGGAGGGGAAGGCAAAAGATGATGCAAGACAGCAAGAAAACATAACAGAAGATGAAGAATTGGAGAGAACAGAACCGGCTCAAGGCAAGAAAGGAATTCAAGAAAGGTACAAAAATTGGGAGCAACCAACAACATTCTGGACAAAGAATCAATAAACAGAGGCAAAGATGAAGTTCTTGAGATCAAGAATCAAAGTGGCAGAGATGGGTCTGTTTCTGGGTTGCAAAGAGGAAGGAAATGCTTCAAACAACAAGAACACAGAAGGGACTTTATTTCAGCACAGCCATAAGCCGTTCACCTTGAGGACAAGGTGGATGTTTGGGGGGGGGGGGGGTGGTATTGACAGGTTAATAAGTAGTTATGTTAGTAATTAATTAGTCAAAGAAATACATGGGGTTATGCTAGAAAGAAAGGGAATGGGCCTGCAAATGATTAGTCCCATTAAGGGTGAGTTTATGTTAGTAGAGTAGTGGCTGATATAAATAGGAAGAAGGGTTTAGAGGGATTTTATCTTGTCATTTGAGAAAAGTGGGGCCTTTGGGCACTAGGAGGAGCAGACCCTCGAAGTTTTGTAGTGTTCTTTTTCTATAAAGTGGGGATTTCTTCTCTATTCTTTCCAATAAAATACCAAGTTCCTATCATATTCCTGAGAATATGATTTTCTTAATTGAGTCCAATGATATTGTGTTATCCATGTGGTCGATCTCACTTAGTGGGATAAGACTATTGTTGACTGTTGTTAGTCCTTTTTAAGGTGTAACTTAACCTCACAAAACTAGTTGGTAAGGTGAGGACTGTCCAAGCATTATAAGCTTTTATTAAAACTATATTTTTAGTTGATGTGACCCTTGAAGTTCCAATTAAGACAACCCTCAAAGATAGAGGCAACTTTCCAACAGTTCTTTTATTCTTCTATGTGGATCTTACGTTTATGTAATGATGTATGATATGTTTGTTGCTAACTGATCTTTGACTTTCTGCAGCTTGTGGAGAAGCTTCTCATTTCTGCTGTTGCAGATGCTGATGTTAATGTTCGGCATTCTATCTTTACTTCTCTCCATGGAGATAGAGGTTTTGATGAGTATTTGGCCCAGGCTGACAACCTGAGTGCAGTATTTGCTGCTTTAAATGATGAGGTAGAACTAACCTAGATACCTTGTATTGGGAAGATGTCATACTATTTGGCCTTTAGATTTTGATTTTATGTTGTGTAATCTTCCATTAGTCTGATTTGTACCTGGTACGGTGTTTTTTTTCCGCAAGGTTAGTAATTGGGTAATTATATTTATCTGTTTTGCTTCAGAAAATGTTAGTAATCTTCCATTGAGTGGCCTGTTTCTCCAAAAAATGCGTTGGCACTTTGGAGTTGGACTCATTGGCATTTTGTGTATAGGCCTTCGGTCTTGTTTTCATTTATTGCCTGGGTTTGTGCTCCTTTTTCGAATTTTGGAGGTGACAAGCCAGTTTCATTTCCAAACTCCATTTTCTTTTTTTTTTTTTGGTATAACTTTTTTTAAAAAAATTTTGTGCCTTCTTTTTGGTTTGGGCTTCATGTGTCCCTTGGATAGGTTCTAGCTTCAGTGGCCTGTTCCTCCAAAATTGCATTGGCACAATGTGGGACTTGTTCTCCAACACACAATGTGTTACTAATATTTGATTTTAAGTATCTTACTAGTTTGATTTCGTTATCTTTGTATGAGTTTGAGTTGTTCTGTTTCATTAGTTGGATGTTGTTCAAGTACAGTCATTGTTCCATATGTTACTGATAGATATAGATATTCATTGCCTCTATGATTTGAATTTTCTTTTGTGAGGTCAGTCGATGGGACTTGGCTGCGTTCCGTACTTGCCAAAGGTTAGCTCTTAGCCTATCATTGTAACAGACCTTACTTCCTATGCTAAATGTTATTTTATATCTGGCTTGATGCTTTAAGTACTTATTTATTGCATTTGAATCCATTTGAATTAGTCTTCATTATTGTTTCGTGGCTTTTGCCTTCCCTCGTAGATTTTGCCTGATCTTTTTCACACTGTTCGTGCATGTGAAGATAGTTTAAAGGACTTTATAACATGGAAGCTTGGAACTCTGGTGTCTATTGTGCGCCAGGTAGATTTGATTGTCTTTAGAATATACAATATTTGTATGATTATTATTCTACTGTGCTTACGAGCTCAAGTATGATGTGGTTGTGCAGCACATTCGTAAATATTTGCAAGATTTGCTATCTTTAATATCTGAGTTTTGGTCAGCATTCACTCTTCCAGCACCAGCTCGTCCTGCTATTGGCTATCCAGTTAGTGTTGCTTCTTCCTCGATTTAGGTAAATTACCATAAAGATATGTTTTTGTGGTTTATGGTTATTATTTGTTATTTTCTTGGATGTTGCAGGTTCTTCACCTGGTGGAACAGCTTTGCTTAGCTCTTAATGATGAATTTAGAACATATCTTCCAGTTATTCTGCCAGGTTGTATTCAGGTCCTTAGTGATGCAGAACGGTGCAATGACTACACTTATGTTCTTGATATCCTTCACACTCTAGAAGTGTTTGGTGGTTAGTACTCTTTCCTGTACATATTGTGTGTATTTTTATTAAAAGGAGTGCTGGGAACACACTCCTCCTATTGGAGTACACTGTGTTCTATTGGAAACAACAAAATCATGAGTGAAACTTATTAAATAAGAAGTGAAACCCACAAATCATGAGTAGGTTCCTAGCATTTCTTTTTATTTAATTGCTTAATCACACAAGATCCCCTCAACTTATTATCATCTGCAACTTACCCCTTGAGCTTCCGATTAATGTAATCAACTTCCTAAACTAGTAAGGTCGTGTAAATCTCACTCTATTACTATTCAGTCTTTCGGTTTCAATTACTAATGAAATGGTGCATGAATAGTTATTGATCTCAGATAGTGGTGGGCAGCAGCCATGTCTGAAAATGCTACAGTGGGATGACCACTATTTTAAGTATTATATAATAAACTAAATAATTTATACTTCACATTTAAAACTCAAAAACAATAAAACTCAAAATTTGAAGAAATTCATGATAAATAATAAGTTACAGTTTACACACAACCATTAGGGATGCCTCGGTAGACATAAGACGTGCTGCAATTAAAACTTTGATAAGCTTGATCCCTCGTGTGCAGGTTGGTTACTGTGCTTGCTTTTATTCACCATCAATTTTTTAAAATGCGATATTTTTACTTTTCTAATTTGGTCTTCCATTGTTATAGTCTTTTTTTTTGTTCCCCTTCCCTTTTTATCATCAGGTCACTGGCCATATATCCTCTCTTGTGCATCACTTGAAGTTAGTTTTGGATGGGTGAGTGCAAATTCTAAAATTTCAAAATATATTTGTATGTATTAGATTGTCCCCTCAACCACTCATTCTTTTGATGTAATAATGGAAGTTAATATATTTATTTGTTTCTGCAAGTGATAAATGATAATTAAGAGATTTATTATGTGAAAACAAATAGGTTTGCAAATCCATTGAATCATTACTCTTCAATATTTTTTAATCGAGTGGTGGATTATGCCTAAGTGAATTGCTGAAACATTCCTGGCATCTTTTTTTCCAACACTGGGAAAATGGCACACCATAACAAGATAATATTTATAAAGCTTAAATATGTTTTTCGTCCCTTGAATTTGGGCCAATTTTGATTTTAGTAATTTGAATTTTTTTAGTCCCCACATTTCTAAAATTGTTGTTTTGAGTCTATCAATGTGGACATTGTTAGAGGCGTTTCCTGCGTGGCAAACAGAGTCTGAGTTAGCTAATGTCATGGTTTGCATTGCTATTGACCGTGTAAATGAGAACCCTCTCTCCACATGGAAAAGCCCTCTCTCCACGTAGAAAAATGTGTCTCACGATGTCTACGTTGAGAGACTAAAAACAATTTTGAAATGTGGAGACTAAAAAAGAAAATTTAAATTTGGGGACTAAAATCAAAATTGACCCAAATTTGAGGGATGAAAAAACATATTTAAACTTATCTATAATTAACTTTGATGTATTGTAAATCCTAACTCAGGGTTTTCCATTGTTGATTTAAGGGTTTTGTTCTGGATGAATTATGGCTTTATCTTTTATCCTAAATTAGGTTTCCTTGGTGGTAAGTTCGGTTTGCTTGTCTTTATGGATTTAAGGTCCTTTGAGAAGTCCATATTAGTCATTCTATCTGTCTTAGGGTTGATAGCTTGTTTTTGTTCTTTATCACCTGCTTATAATAGTCTTGGATTATAAAAATGTGTCATCTCTTGATTCTCTTCTTATGTGATTGATACTTGCCATTGAAACCAACTAACAAACTATTTTGGAATTCCATGAATAATTTGAGTTGCTCAATTTTCTCTAATTCATGTTATCGTATTTTACATTCTTCTTTCCTCAATCTGGTGGTACCTATCAATTGTACTTCTATGTTTTACAGGAAAAATGATGAGCTCCGAAAGGATGCTGTTGATGCACTTTGTTGTTTGGCCCATGCACTTGGCAAGGATTTCACAATTTTTATTCCATCAATTCACAAACTTCTACAGAAATATCGCTTGCGGGTCTTGAGTTTGTCCATATTTATTTTTCATTTCTTTCCTATGATGTGTGTGTGAGATTAAATATTTCGTCTTAGAAATTTCTAAAAGTAACATACTTCTGCAGCACAAGGAATTTGAGGAAATTGAAGGGCGTTTACAGCGACGGGAACCACTTATTCTTGGGATCACAGCTTCACAAAGACTGAACAGGCGGCTTCCTGTTGAGGTCATAAGTGATCCTTTGGATGATGTGGAGATTGATCCTTATGAAGATGGATCTGATGCTCACAAACTCAGAGGCCATCAGGTACCCTTTTGTGATGAGTTGTAATGTTTCTTTTTGTCCTTTTATTTTTGCCTTGGACCACTGGGAATGGGAAATATAGCCACTGATCACTGAGCATGCTTCCTGTGATTTTTGAGCCAAAGTTTAAACTGACCAAAGAAAGTTTGAATATTCAAATGCTAATCTCCGGTTGACTGCATCTTAGGACTTAAGATAATATGAAGTGGTCTGGTGAATATTAGGCTTGATAATTTACATTTTAAATATTCAAATCAAAGAAGAATTCGAGAACATAATACAGGGACATACAATAATCTCTCTTCTACTAGATTTAGATTTTATTTGTTTAAACGATGCTTCTTAAAATTTTGATATAATTAGGTAAGATTCTTTCTATAAAGAAATATTCAACAAGACTCTTAGAATTTGGACTTGAAGCCTACAAAACCGGTTTGTAGGGTGAGAATTGCTCAAGATCTCTAGTCAACGTGAGAACCTCAAAAGGGTTGCTAGGAGTGATTATTATTAAGACAGTTTTCCAACACACCCTCTCGTGATTAGGGCTACTTGCTTGGAGTGTGGCAATGCAGTTGGCCCAAAATGGGTCTAGGATTAACATTGATAATGTCTTAGAATTTAGGTTCAAGGCTTAACTCAACCCTACAAAATCAATTTGTAAGATGAAGACTTTCCAAACTTTATAAGCTCTACTTAAGCCATATCTCTAGTCGATGTGGGACTAAACACCACCCTTGACTCCTTGAGGCTACAATTAAAATAGCTTGCAAAGAGGCCACAACTAAGACTGGCTAGGGGTGATTACAATTAAGGCAGCTTTTCAACAAAGACTTTTAGTTCTTTTTTCATAAGCTAAAATTAGTGGCTTCTGTAAAAAAAGCTATATCATGAAACTGTAATTTTCAAACCTTATGCAATGCACCCTGAATAGACAAGTGGAAATTTCATTTTGTCAATGTCCTAATTATGTAATACACATGAAGACATCTCTAAAAATTTAAATGTTCACACAAACACATCTTCAAATCATGGCCAAAATTTTAGTTTTTTTTTTTTTCAATGGCAAAAAGCTTTACCTGCGATTCTGCATTCTATTAGCTCCAAAAGATATAACCACCTCCAGTGCAAGCAAGAAAGTTGCTTTATTGCAACTTATGTTGGTACTGAGCATACAAGAAACCAAAAGGTCCCAAACCACCAAAGTTTGATTATGTCAGTACTTGAGTGTTGCCATGTTCATTAAGAGGTATACATAATCTGCAAAGCCTTTTTCTAAATCTATTTTTGAACAAATATTGAGTGACAGAAAATGAGTGCAAGATATTGTTGTGTAAAAAATCCAGAGAAGGGTTGGTGCTTAACACAGTAAACAGGATAAAGAAAAAAAAAGTTAGAATGAGAATTAATAAAGTAGTGTAGAGGCAGAAAAAGAAAGAGAAGTATAGGAAAAATGAGCGATATAAAGATTGCAGAGAAGTATAGGAAAAACAAATGGAATCATATGTTTTGGTCAGATTTAGTTTCATCTGGGGCATAAACTGACCAATATTGTTAATATTCATGATGCTGACGAATTAACAACATATGGGTTGAACTTTTGCTGAATTCAAATTTATGCTTACCCTAAGCATTAGGATCATATCATAAAGAGTTCAAGAATACTTTAATCTCTAAAGAATGGCAAGTTAGCAACAGCAGAATTATAATGCATTGGTAACTCTGCACACCACTTAAGAATGTAACAGTCTTCATTCCTTTCACAATTTTTAAATGACATTTATTCTCCAAACTCTTATATATTCAACATTCCCCCAAAAAACCTTATTCTAAGCTGCAAATATCTTGCCTTTTGATGTGTAAAAATATATGAATGCTAGTCTTGTATTGTAATAAGAAATATACAACATGTTAGGATAAAGCTTTGCTTAATTTTATACCTGCAAGAAATCATTTGTCCTGATTCACTAAGCACAATTTTCCTAATGAAGGATTGCACATTAGAGGTTACCTTAGACTTGCATGATTGGAATGTGGTGAAGTGGAATCCGGAAATGAAATTAACATATTTATGGTTCAGAGGAGTCTCAGCTCTGGTGTTTTCATTTTTTCTATTGGTGGCTTGAAAACTTTGATACAGGTTAATGATGGTCGATTACGGACAGCTGGGGAGGCTTCTCAGCGAAGTACCAAGGAAGATTGGGCAGAATGGATGAGGCATTTTAGCATTCAACTTCTAAAGGAGTCTCCTTCTCCAGCCTTACGAACCTGTGCTAGGCTTGCACAATTGCAGGTTTCTTTGGCTGTTGATATTATTCATTGTGGCATTAGTGTTTCCCTATCTGATTTTCACTTGTTGTCTCTGAATTTTACAGCCTTTTGTTGGGCGAGAGTTGTTTGCAGCTGGATTTGTCAGTTGTTGGGCACAGCTGAATGAGAGTAGCCAGAAACAGCTAGTTCGGAATCTGGAGATGGCCTTTTCATCTCCAAATATTCCTCCAGAAATTTTGGCAACACTTCTTTACTTGGTATGTCTTCTCATCTCTGTGAATATATACTGAATCTGTGACTGTGAACTTTGACGACATCTCTTTTATATTTGCTTCCTAAAGATTATTGATTATTAGATATGTCTTGTTACAAAAGGACAGTGAGAGTTTACTTGAAGATATGTAACTGTAACACATTTGGACAGCAAGGAATTTAGATAGTTTTGATGGTGATCTATTGTATTGGTGCAACATTATTCATTCCTCCCCCCCCCCCCTGGTTGATGTTAAGCAATAAAGAGCAGAATTCTCTTATTGAGAGCCTTAAGCCTTTGTTTGGATGAAGAGCAGGGAAAATAAGAAAGGAGAGAAATTTTAAATTTTAAATAGAGACAAAACATGGAGAGAAAATTTTAAAAATTTGTTTGTTAGGTTTTATTAGAGATGGTTATTTTACATTGCATTATTTTCTGTTTGTTAGTTTTAATAGTTAATTTGTTGGACGTTGACTCAGCAATGAGTCATACAGTTCTGCTGTAAATAGTTACTTCCTTGTATACTCTACTCAATGAAAGAGGTACAGTTTCGTTTATCTTGTTCAAGTTCTTTCTCTCTCTTTTATCTTTCTCTGTTTTTCTATTAGGTTTCATCTCTATTTCCTCTTCATTTTCTCTTCAATCAATCATAAACAATTTCAAATTTCAGAGGTTTTCTTTCCTCCCTATTTTCTTTCTCTCTATCCTAACATAGGGTAAGGGATGATATTAACAAAATAATTTTTTTTTATCTATGAAGTAAAAGGGTAAGGGCAAGGAATATGTTCTAGTCCTGGTATTACCTGATGATGCCTTGAATTGTGTTGATCTTTTGCCAAGAATGATGCTGCTTGGTTTCGGTCATGAATAACATAATGTTCAAAATATGTATGGTACTGAATGTTGGGTAGCATAAGTGCAGTGTTGCAGAATGTTGGATGTACATAAAAAACAAGAAATTACTATGAATGACAGGATTAGAGAGAAAGTTAGGGTAGTGCCTATTGAGGAGAAGATGGTAGAATTTTCACTGAAGATGGTTTGCTCATGTGCAATGACCAATAAAAGGGCCAGTACATAGAGTAGATAAGACAGAGGGTAGCTAGAAATAAGGGGAGACCAGGAAAAGCTCTAGGTGAAACCATAAAAAATGACTTAGATCTAAGTGGACTTGCCGATGATTCAGTTGATGATAGAGTGCAAAGGCATTGCTGGATGCATACAGCTGATCCCTCCTATTGGGAAAAATTTGGTGGTTTTTTTTTTTAAAGACTCTTGTTTAGAAAATGAATTCATTGTTTTTTGGTTCTCTAGGGACCTTTTTCTATTGGTTATCATACCAAACTTGCAGTTATTTAGAAAATGCGTTCTATTAAGTTTGGCTTCTTTAAAAACAAAGGCAAAGGGTTGGACTTAATTCATAATTTTTTATTGATTTTAAAGATTCACAGAGACCGATAAAATTATGACATTTTGCTACTTTTTGAATTTACACTTGTTTTTCTTAACCACATTTGCAGGCTGAGTTCATGGAGCATGATGAGAAACCTCTTCCTATTGATATACGCCTTCTTGGTGCTCTTGCTGAGAAGGTCCTTCTCTTTTCTTCTTTTTTGGCTTTTGGGGTTCATATGTGTGTTTGTATATGTTCATGATGCATGCATGTCCTTGTTCGATGTATGCTGCTCTTTTAAACAATTTATTTGCTGTTATATTGGATTATTTCCTCGACATTGCCTTTTATCTTTCATGTGTTGTTGCTTTTCTATGGCACACAGTGTCGTGCATTTGCGAAAGCCTTACACTATAAAGAAATGGAATTTGAAGGAGCACCTACCAATAAGATGGATGCTAACCCAGTTGCTGTAGTTGAAGCTCTTATTCATATAAACAATCAATTACACCAGCGTGAGGTTTTGTTGAATAGTAATGATTTTTTATCATGTTTATCATTTCGCTGCTGCTCTTAGTTTGAACTTTGTTATCTGATATCTTTGCATTTCAATAAAACAATTGCTTTTGTAGGCTGCTGTTGGAATACTAACCTATGCCCAACAGCATCTTGATTTCCAACTTAAGGAGTCATGGTACTGTGTGTTATTTACTTTCTAAGTTCATCGTCCCTTCTTTTTCTTCTACAATTCTAGTTTATATCTCTGGCCATTCTTGAGAAGATTATAGACTTATAGTAGATGTCCTTTAGGTATGAGAAACTGCAGCGATGGGATGATGCCCTCAAGGCTTATACTGCAAAGGCTTCTCAAGTAACAAGTCCACATCTTGTCTTGGATGCCACTTTAGGTGTGTAATGATGACGTTACCTTCATTTATAATTTCCTTGTTTTGAGTTATTTGAATGTTTCTCAACAGACAACACCAATTCTGGCATGGTATGGTAGCTGATATGTTATAGGTGTAAATAGGCCCTAATTTAGGATAGAATATTTCCTATATACATTCATATTATATCTGTAATTATTTGGATATATTTTATCTTTTGTATTTTTGTGTTTCCTTTAATAAGTTATAGGTGTAAGTAGGCCCTAATTTAGGATAGAATATTTCCTGTATACATTCATAAGTCGCTACACAAAACCTACTAAGGAGACATGCTGTGAACTTAATTGAAAAGAGGAGGTCCTTGAGTGCATGGGAGGGGACTCAAGGGCTTTGTGTAGCGGTTTGGAACTCTAGTTTTAATTTTTCTGCATCTAACCATATAGGTCTTCTTCTAAGAGTTTCCCATCCTCCACCATCCTAGATAAAGCATCAACAACTCTGTTTTCCTTCCCAGGCTTATAAATAATATCAAACTAGTACCCCAACAGTTTTGCTATCCAATCTTGTTGATATTGAGTGGTCACCCAATTCACCTTAACCACTCCCAAAGTCTCCAGCCAAGAAATTAACACCCTCAGTTTCCCAAAATTAACTCCCCTAGTTTCCACTTGAGACACCTGTGGAGTGGCCCAAATTGTGTCCCCCTATTCCTAAATTGTGAATTTGTTACATTGCTAGCTGCAGTGCTTATACTAGGAATAGATGAATTGCTGCTATTTTGAAGAGGGTTGTGTCGGGCCGGTCTTGGCTTCCTCCAAAGTAACCTCCATCTAACTGTTTCTTTCTGCTTAGCCAAACTCTCAAGTTTTTCTCTCATTTCTCCATAATCTCTATGAATGTCTTGTATGGCACTTCCCATTTTTTTCAATTATTCCTCGTGGTGAGAATTGGATATCTGTATATGAGCATTCATTTCCTCCACATGCTTCTCCAATCTTTCCACTCATCATTCCACCCTCAATTTGGGTTTTTTCCTAATTCATTTCCTCCACATTCTTCTCCAATCTTTCCACTCATCATTCCACCCTCAATTTGGGTTTTTTCCTATATACTCCCTCACGCCAAACACTGTTGAACTTGATACGTGAATAATATAGTTATCCGATAACGGTTCTAGGGTAGGCTTTGATACCATCTTAGAATGTTGGTTTTGGTCTAATTCAGCACAACAGTATCAACTTGTAAGATGATGGTTGGCCCCCACTTATATACTTTATTTAGATCATTTTACTAGTCGATATAGGATTTCCTATATATCTCATGTTGAGGACTAAACATTTCGAGTGTAAAGTTTGTCAAACTGGACATCTACGAGTGGTTCAATAACAGCTTGATAGTAGGTGAATCAATAGGCCCAACAACAATCGTTAGGATGAATTTTGATGCCATTTTATAATTTGGATTTTTTTTGAATAGTTAGACTCAAGAGATTGCACATACAAATATGGTAGTTTTGTTGATAACAATTCTATGCAGAACCCGAATTAGACCACAATCACAGGCCAGCCATCCATATATCAATAAAATACCTAACATGAAATTCTTCTCTCTCAAACAAACATGCAAACTAGTACCTTCCCTCCCCCATAACTACCAGGCGTACATATATCAATAAAACACCTATATCTATCTAATAAAATAACTGCCGAATAATGACAAACGATAATTGCATTCACTGACACTAAATAACTGATACATGTATAAAATAATTGCCTACTGCCACATATGAAAACATAATTGCCTCATACATATTATAGCTCCCTTTTATTTTATCTGACAAACCTTCAGAGGTGAATCAGTATTTGGCCTATCATAATCTATCTTTAAACAATAGAAGTCAAATAACATAGAAGGGGAAAAATCAGAACTCTCTACAATTGAGATTAAAAAAAAAGAGACCTTGGGAAATATGTTGAGATTTCTCTGGAATTAAAAACAACATGACATACTCTGAGCACAACACAGAAAGAACAAAAGAACAGAGAACACAATGCAGCAATGCTGAAAGAAAAAAGAAGCATAGAGACCAAACGAGGGTTGTGCTATGATATATAAAATGAGATTTAGCTGGAAATAATGTAGCAGTGCTGTGGATTGGCCTGAGAAACTACTGGAGATCTGGGTCAGTGGCCAGAAAGGGAGATCAGCCTTTGTCATTTTTTCTGGACTCCACTCAAGAATTTGTTTTAGTCATTAATCAGAAAGATAAGTTTTTTTTTTCCTTCTAACTTTATATGTAAAACTTAGAGTAAGCCCCTATGTAGGTTATCGAGTGAATATGAAGGGACATAAACAGTTATGCCCCGATAGAAATGGCTGAAGGTTTCTTTTACTTTAGTCAAATGTTACATTCTCTTGTTCTCTTTCCATTATTTTCTTATCACAGTAACTACTTAATTTAAAACATATTTCTGGGCTTTTTTGTTTGAATTTTCTTACTACTATCTTGCCAGTTTGGATTTACACATTTTTTTGGATATTTTTTCATCTTTGGAAATGTTTGAGCCTGGAGCTTTGCTTTGCAGGTAAAATGAGATGCCTTGCTGCATTGGCTCAATGGGAGGAGTTGAATAATCTATGTAAAGAATTTTGGACCCCAGCTGAGCCAGCTGCTCGTCTTGAAATGGCACCAATGGTTGGTTTTATACTCATCTCATCTGTGATGGATATCATTTCCTGCCCGTGCTCAATGTTAAATGATTTTTTAGGCTGCAAGTGCTGCTTGGAACATGGGAGAATGGGACCAAATGGCAGAATATGTGTCTCGGTTAGATGATGGTGATGAAACCAAACTTCGAGGTTTGGGGAATACTGCTTCCAGTAGTGATGGAAGTAGTAGTGGTACTTTCTTCAGGGCTGTTCTATTAGTTCATAGAGGAAAGGTATTTGTCTGCTTGAAATATCAACTACACTTGGTTTTAATTTTATTTAATTTTAGTTAGTGATTCTGATCTGTTGGCAGTATGATGAGGGACGTGAGTATGTTGAAAGAGCTAGAAAATGTCTGGCAACAGAGCTTGCCGCTCTGGTGAGTTTGCTTTAACTGGTTTTATTCTGTAGAATTGTTATTTTGAATTTATTAATTGTGTAGTTGTATTGGACACAATGCCTTATCAAGTAGTACATTATCATTGGATATCATTGGATAGCACTGTATTTTTGGGAATGGGGTAAGGAAGTTTTGCAATTACTTTTCATGCTGTTCCAGTATTTAATCATGTTCTGGACATTCACTATATGCACGTGACATTGTTAAGAAGTATTTGTTCTCCATCTTCATTTTACGTCAATGTAATCACACTTTGAGAATGCATTTGATAGTCGGATTTTAAACCAGCCTTGCATTTGATATTGATTTAGAAATATTGAGAAAAAGTAAAAACCATTCCCAAGCCTTCTATAAACAACTTAAGCTCTTGGGATGAGTGGACCCTTGACTCAAAGGTACATAAGCCTTATGCAATAATTTGCCTTTTATGGTGAAATCTTTTACTGTTTATGATCATTATTTGAATAATGTATTCTTCTATGTCTATATAAATATGACTAATTTCAATGAAACATCTCCCACCATATGATGTCGGGTAGGTTTGGTTTTATGTTTAGTAGTCCCAAACATCCATTCATGTAGACTAGATCCATGGATTTGAAAAATGTACATCTGAAGTGTGAATTGCAACACAAAGACACATAAATGTTACTTTTATTGTATTTGATTTCAAAGAAGTTTGTTATATAATTTTTTTCACTTCCAGGTTTTGGAGAGTTATGAGCGTGCTTACAGTAACATGGTTCGTGTTCAGCAATTGTCAGAACTAGAAGAGGTTAAGCTTTAATATATTCAGAAGTATTACTTTCAGTTGCTGTCCTTTACTCAATGTTACTGTTGTGAATATAAATTGGGAAGATCTTCACTTCTACCAGGTGATTGATTACCGTACACTTCCTATTATAGACCGAGTAGCGGAAGAGCGACGAGCTCTTATTCGCAATATGTGGACTCAGCGTATACAAGGGGCCAAAAGCAATGTTGAGGTAGACAGATTTTTCATGCATAAAATAATGTGTATGTATGCTTAAACCTTAGGGTTTTATTATTAGTCTTTTGACGGGATGCATCACTATGATTCATTGTTTCTTCAAAAACAATCGGAATTGTTTGTGCCAGGGCCATAATCCTTGTGCGTACTAAAAGCCCTAAGGGTGGCTGTTCCATTGAATTGTATGTCAACCTGTGAATTGTGGTCTTGATTGATATGACCTTGCATATCCACAGTTCTAATGGTGCTGAAATGGGTGTGAGAAAAATGAAACTATTTGAAACAATACGAGCTAATTTTCAGTTCATCTTAAGAGCTGGGTGGCACATAATATTTTTTTGATAGTTATTATTATTGAGCTATAGTACTTCGATGCTGAGGTTTTTGTAGCTTTTGATTACGACTAATACATGTTAACCGACCCTTTGCTATGGTTTTATTTAATATTCAGCACCATGAATGTTTTTTTTACTCCTGACTTTTCATTAAGGACAGAGGTGTGTATATCATGTGTTCACACCAGTTAATCTTGGCCAACCCAAGAGAACATGATAATGGTATAGCTGATTGCAGATTGATCGCTACATTGAAGATAGCATATACCATACAATTAATTTCTATCACACATGCTCAAAACTGAAAATGTCATTGCTTGAACAATAAGTCAGTATAGTAAAAAGCATAACAAAACAGAGGTGGGCTTGGCCAGGGATGGATGAAGCAGAGACTGAGAAACAGGTAATGCTGTGAAAAAAGGCGTGGGCTGCTAGAAGCTTGCTGAAACTTATGTAACCTTTTGCGAACTTGCTGCAACGAGGGGGCTACTGGGGTGAAACCAAAACAATGATAGGGACTAGTGTTAACGAGGACATGGTGAACAGAAGGCTAGACATCCCTATGACTCTGATTGTTCTTTTACAGAAAGAGCAGAGGTTGTTAACCCTAACCATTGGTCTCTATGTGCTATGGATGTTGGGAGACTAAAACTCCCTCAATCAGTGGAAATGATGAGTAAAGTAGAGTTTATTTGTGTTTAAGAGATTGCAATACAGAGATTAGCTGATATTAAGAGGATCAAGCTTTGAAACAGATATTTCATTAAATTTCTTTTTTCCAATTTTTGAAGCATTGCAGCTGGAATAAACCATTATAGCAGGTGTCAATCTGAAATGTGATGTTATAGGAATTCTGGAGTGATGCTATGCAACACTCCACTGTCTTACTGCTGCCAATTTTTGTGATTGACAACTTTGGATGCTCAATATTGAATATTCAGTTTTAAATCTCTTAACAGAAGTTTATGATGAGCTCTTAATCTCAATTTTACCCTTGTAATTAACATTTTGCATAATTAGGCTTGATTTTCTTTCCTCTAATTTTATTGTGCTTGTTTGTAGGTTTGGCAGGCACTTTTGGCTGTAAGAGCACTTGTGCTGCCTCATGTGGAAGACGTTGAAACCTGGCTGAAATTTGCCTCTCTTTGCAGAAAAAGTGGGCGCAATAGCCAAGCAAAAACTACTTTACTTAAACTTCTACAGGTTTGTGCTGAGTACCTGGTCTAAGATGTTAGTGTTGATTATCATTCTTGTATATCCCAATTCAAGTTATTGTTCATCCTATCAGTATGACCCGGAAAAATCTCCTGAAAATGTGAGATACCATGGCCCTCCTCAAGTAATGCTGGCATACTTGAAGTACCAATGGTCACTGGGAGAGGAATCGAAGCGTAGGGAAGCATTTATTAGGCTGCAGGTATTATATGTCTTCTATTGTATATAGAGCGCTTATCTTAACTTGAATATTTATCACTGATCATCTGCCTGCTTTACTTGACCTAGAATTTAGCTATGGAACTTTCAAGTTCATCCAGCATTCAGCCAGTTACACCATCGGGCTTCACCAGTGGTTTGAATCCTAGTGTTCCTCTCCTTGCTCGTGTTTATCGAACTCTTGGCTCCTGGCAGTGGTCACTTTCTCCTGGGCTGGTTGATGAATCCATAAAAGGTTCTTAGTTGTCATAGTTTGGACTTTGAAGATAAAATGATGTTGATCAATTTTTTAATTTAGTTTCAACATTTGTAGATATACTTAATGCATTCACAAAAGCTACTCAGTATGCAAATAATTGGGCCAAAGCTTGGCATAAATGGGCATTATTCAACACAGCGGTGAAGTCTCATTACACTTTAAGAGGTTTCCCCGATGTTGCTGCACAATTTGTTGGTGCAGCTGTCACTGGATACTTTCATTCTATAGCATGTGCAGCAAATTCCAAAGGTGTTGATGATAGTTTACAGGTAAGCTACTTCTGTTATAATGTGAAACCATCCACACATGTATCCATTAATTTGGATGAAACTGGCAATTATGAAGAAAATTTAGGTACAGTAATTATTTTATGTACTTACTCAAGGGCAAAGTGATCTACTATTACTTTCAGCATTGCTTTCTCGAAGTAGCTGTAATCACTATTCTTTAAATTTGTTGTTTACTCATAAAACTTTGAAGACCTTCCGTGGGCTATTTATATTTGACAATTCTTACTTGGCATAGTGCTTAAATGGAGGTGCAAATCCTAGAGTGCAAGTAATTCATGTTTAAAATCTAACACTATACCAAGGCTCATCCCCAATGACTGGTTGTGACCTGACTTCTGTGGGCAGAGTTTTTATAAAGCACTATCTGTGTTTCATAGATTACTTTCTACAGTATGCTTCTAGTTGTATAATAGATTTTTTTGTGCACGTGACTTGATCATCTAATTTTTCAATATAGAGTAGACACAATATTTCTTGGTCCTGTATAGACTTTGGATTTAATAAATTATAAAGAGGAATTTTCATTGTGATTCAATTGTTCTTGAAGTTATATTTCATATTTGGCAGGAAGAGCATTTCTAGTATTTTAAGCAGAATTTTAATCCATTTTTGCTTCTATGAAACAGAGTTCTTTATTCTTTGCTTTCCTAGGGTGTAGCAAGTGGTTGTTTTGGATGGTTTTCATTGGCATCATCAGCATGACTCAATTGTTTTTTGATTTTTGTTGCGGTTATAAATTTTCTTTTTGGTGTTGTATGTGGATATTCTACCTTTAGCAAGTGTGTGGCCGTGTTTATCCTTCCTCTTTAATTCAACCATCGTTTATCCAAAACATAAAATAAAAAATCTGCTTTCTTACATAGTTGGGCATGTGTTAATCATTGGCCCTTTTATTTGAGTTTCTTTAAGGAAAAAAGTGGTTATTCAATTAAAAATGAATCTAAAACATTATAAAATAACTAACTAACAACAACAAAGCCTTGTCCCACTAGGTGGATATAAAATAACTAAATAAGCTCTTATTAAAAAAAAAGCAATTATACAAGAAAAAGCATATTTGGTGCTTTTGTCAAGAATAAAGAGTAGCTTTTGGGATAAAAAGCTCTAAAAAGTTATATCATTAAGCACTTTTTCAAGCTTATCCAAATGGACGTTAGAAATAGGCAGAAAGCACATCAATAATTTTAGTTTTGTTATTTATTCCTTCTTTCTTTTCCTGAGAAACATATTCAAAATTTTGAATAAAAAATGGACTTGTATTCAATGGTGCCATTCTTAAGAATATTATATTTTGCAATTTTCTTTTCTGTAACCACTTTTGGCATGCCTTTGTTGCATGCCTTTGTTGCATGTCTTTGTTGTATTACATGTAATCCAATTGGAATATGCTAGTCCTTTTCTTTTGAATCTTAAACTTGCTTTCACATTGGCTGCAGGATATTCTTCGACTTCTGACATTGTGGTTCAACCATGGAGCTACAGCAGAAGTACAAATGGCCCTAAAGAAAGGATTTTCCCTAGTAAATATCAATACTTGGCTAGTAGTTCTACCTCAAATAATTGCCAGGATACACTCTAATAACCTTGATGTGAGAGAGTTGATACAGTCACTTTTGGTTTGGATTGGGCAAAATCATCCACAGGTATGTGACTGGTGTTGTTGAACTTGGACTTGTTTCCATTTGTGAATTTTTTGGATGTGTAAAGAGAAGAAAATGCTGAACAGACACACAGTGCTGATTTATATAGGCTTTATTATACTAAATACAATTGATTACTATTATTTCCTAATAATTGCTGTACTTCACACGTCACGTTAATTTGTTGACCAACTGTATCTTGACCTTTAACTACGAGAGTGTTGTAAATATTAGGCATCTTGCCTGGGGGAAAAGCTACATCTAGTACCAGACCAATTATTTGGACGATACGTCCCATATATTTTTTTTCAATTGCAGAAACTTCAGGACCAGCAGTAGTAGGATTTATTTGCATATAAAAATATGTCCATTTTTTTCTGATACGATTTGCCTATACACTCACTACTCAGTAAATACATAATATCAGAATCAGATTTTCAACAGGACGTATCACTATATGAACCTGTGGAAAGAACAAGTTTTTTTTTTTATGTTTGGATGAATTTCTGTTTTAGGTTGGCTATCTTTATATGGATTTTTTTTTTCAGTAAGATTTGAGGGAGTTAGGGACGTACTTAATTCTATCATGGGTTTGCTCCTTGTATTGCTGCAAATATGATCGATTATTTTATATGATGGCAAGTTTAATACTGTATTTTGTGAAGATTCTAATGTTGAACTCTTGGCACACTCATATTTTTTCTACTGAATTTTCTAGTTTCACTTGATTTAAATTATGTCTACAGTGACTGTAATTTTATCCAGTTCAATTCTGCTATACTTAGTGAATGAAGTACTCTTTTATGAAGATTTTGCTGGAGGCAGTTGCAAATAGTAGTTCGAGATTAAAAAAATAATATAAAACAGAAAAAAGAGGTGTTGATAAACCTTTTAGTTTGCAACATGAGGACTGATTTTAATTGGTTGACAAATCTGAGGTCTGTAGTGCGGTGATATGATTTTGTCTGTTTCCTTTTATTGCAACTTTACTTCTTGATATAATAATTGTGTTACTTCTCAGAGAGTAGCACTTGACTGACTTACCGAATGCTTCGTATTGTATTGTTGGCCATGTTGCTGTAAATGATTTGGATGTCAAATTTGTTATTAATTTTAGATTATTTATGTTTTATTTCTTCTGTAGGCTCTCATGTATCCTTTGCTTGTGGCCTGTAAATCAATAAGCAACTTACGCAAAGCTGCAGCTCAGGAAGTTGTTGACAGAGTTAGGCAGCATAGTGGTGTACTAGTCGATCAGGTTTGATAATAATCTATCTGAAGTTTATTTTTGTTAGACTTCTGCCATTTTAACCATAAGCTGGCTTTGTTTACAGGCACAACTTGTATCAAAGGAATTGATCAGAGTTGCTATTCTTTGGCATGAATTGTGGCATGAAGCGCCGGAAGAAGCTAGCCGCTTGTATTTTGGTGAGCATAATATTGAAGGGATGCTAAAGGTGTTGGAGCCATTGCATGAAATGCTTGAAGAAGGAGCAATGAAAAACAATGTCACCATAAAGAGAGAATATTTATTGAGGTGTGTTATAATCTCCTTGTTTTGGTTGGTTGTTTAAGCCATTATAATATATTGCTGATCCTGGAAACCTTGCTTGTATTATTATCATAATTTTTTACCTTGGTGTTATCACTTTAATTTTTTATTTTAATTTGTTGGTACCTTGTTATTTCAGGCCTATCGACAGGAATTATTAGAGGCTTATGAGTGCTGTATGAATTATAAGAGAACTGGGAAAGATGCTGAGTTGACCTAGGTATCAAAATTTTGGACTTCTAAAATTATAGCAAATTACTTGTTATGAAGGTCATTTGGACGCATTAATATTGTCGAGAGAGAAAAGGAATGAGAAACATGTAAAGAATCTGTGTGCCTTAGGTACACAGGAGCATATTATTTATAAGGATAAGTTATACTCAACTCTTTTCAATTTATTGATAATTACACCTAGACATTGTTTGATTTCAATATTAGGCTTCCCTCATTTTATATGTTATACTTACACAATGCATTCATTATTTTTAAAAAATTACACATACCTCCTATTTTTCGTGGATGTTGATTTTTATGTTTTCATTTATATTTTATTTGAGTGTATAGTTTTCATGTAACCCCCCGAAAACTTAGTAAGCTTTGGCTCGTGGGAGAGTATTGGAAACTGTTAATAATCCTACTATTTATAGGGAATTGAAGTCTAGGAAAGCTTAATAATCTTAGTGTCTTATCAGTATCTAGGAAGTTGCATTTTATGTTTATAACCGAATTATTATGTGCTAAGTATATACTATATAGTTTGTTATATAATATTTAAAATAATGGTCATCTCACTATAGCCTTTTCAGAGTTGGTTGTTATGCACTGCTATCGGAGATTTATAACATTGATTAGCCTTAGTAACTGATAGTAAATAACCAGAAGTTGAGAGTGGACAAAAGAGACTTGTTGCCAGCGATGTGATTAGTGGCCTTAAAATGAAGGACCCTATTGACCTATCAGCCTTATACTTTATTGTATATACCTACTTACAACCAACTAATTTCTTTCCTTCTAGCAAAGAAACCAACTCCCATGTTTTGTCAAATAATACCTACTTCCATTTTTTATCAGATAATGCCTCAAAAATATTGGTGGGAATTGAGAGTTTAGGTTTGCAAGAAATGTTTTGAGTTGGAGAAAATTTATGAAGTGAGAAGTAATTTGAGAGAGGATACAATGGTTTTTTGGAACATTGATTGGTTCCTTTTCTAAAGGCAATTAGAAGATAAAGGTCACTTTCAACTATTTGGGTTTCTGTTTCATTTTGAATGGTCCGTTTCATTTTGAAAGACGAGGTTATTATCCTGCAAGGTAGGAATAACACAATTATTTGTTAAAATAGGAAGGTCAAAATTTGTTACCTGATCTAAAGGAAGTTGATTGAGCTTGTGAACAAGTGTCTATCCAAAAGTGACCTTTGGTCTCCTTTGGTACAACAAATTTTTTTCAAACCTTTTATCAACTTTAGAAACATTTTCAGTTGATGAGGATGGAAAAGATGTTTGTTTTGACTATGTACATGAATGGTAAACTCAAGGCTAGGATGGAGAAGAGTTTCAAGTTATGTTTTATGTAAATCCTCCTTCGGAAGATAAGGTTGCTTGAAATAAGCTTGATCTTCACGAAAGGTTACATCTTGAGGCACCAGGAATTTTTTTAGGAGGATGGTAACACTTATATCCCTTTTGAGTAGAAGTGTAGCCAACAAAAACACATTTTAAATGAGACACACGCAAAGAGCCTTGGTGTAAGATTATTAGTAGTGGACACATTAGAGGCTAACCTATTAATAAGACATATAGTGTACTTTTGTTACTTAAAGGAAATGGTATAGACTTGTGCTTTGCAATTTCACATTGAAAACTTTCAACATTTAACTTAGAAAACATGATGGAAACATAGCCTTGATGGTTTCAAAAGAAGGATGTCCTAACTGAGAATGAAAAAGGAAAATTTTTTCATTTTCGACAATACAGGGACATTAGTGATTGATACGGGAGAATTCTTCTTCTGAAAAACACAACAATAATTGTGAAAAATCTTGACACAAGATATGTCTTTTGTAAGTTTTTGTAAGGAAACAAGGTTTGTGGATAATTTTGGAACATGAAGAACATTTTTTGGTTATGAATAAATTTAGTTTAATATTTCCTATGCCAACTACGATTACAAGTGTGCCATCTGTCGTGACTATTCTTTTGTTGCTGGGACAAGGAGAATATGTGGATAAATATTTGGATAAGGGAGTCATATGATCTGTGACCCTAGAGTCAAGTATCCAAAAGGATGGGGAAGATGTTTTTGAAATATTAAATCCGAATCAAAGTGGAAGCATACCTGGATACACCGAAGTACAAGTACCCGATCAAATTCCCATGCTTTTGAAAATATTTCTTACCATTTCTACCTTCACCGAAAAGTTGTTGGAAAGTGGTTGGAAAGTTGCCAGAGATTCAGGTGGTTGTCGGAAAAGTTACCAGAAAAAAGCTGTCAAATGAAGCTCTTGCTGGAAATAAAATGGAAGAAATTGCTGGAAAAATCTAATTGTCACTGCTAGAAAATTCTAGTTAAGGTTTTTGATGTCTAATAGCTTCAAGAGCCCAGTCATACCTTCTACAGGGAGTTCTTTTGCGAAAGCAAAGCCCCCTTGGACTAATGTAGGTGTACATAGAGATTATCAACACACAAAAAATAAGAAATAAGATACCTGGCACATGATCTTCCGTTTCCTCAAAGTATCAATAGACACGTCATCAGTAACCTCCAAAGTAGGATTCTCAAGAATACTTACCTCCAACTTAGATAATTGGACTTGTTGTGGGATCAAAGTGTGATTCTCTTATTCTTGGTATTTCTTTTTCTAGTGTCATTCTTCCTCTTCCACTTCATGATGGGCTTCTTTAGCGATTTCTTCTTCAAGCCTTGGGTAAACATCACGTTGTGGGAGAAAAGGAACAAGAGACTTGTAAAAGTATCCATGTGTCTTAGGTACACAGTGGAGCATGCTATTTATAGCCACAAATACAAGGATTTAACTGGTACCCTAATTACCCTAATTGCACAGTGTACCTATAACCCATAATTATGCTAATTATTATATTTCATTATTTACATAATTTCTAACAAATGTATTGGGATAAAATATGTTATAAATTTCAGTCAAATCCTATTCATGGTAAAAACAAGTTCCTTAAAAGGACAATCCAACAGTAGTACACTACCAAAACAAAAATCCAAATTATTTTATTAAATCTGTCCACAGTTTCTTTGCATATCTTTCAGCTAACTGTGTCTGTCCTTTAATTAGGCTATTTACTGAGTACCAAAAATCCTAAAGTAGATGATTTTTCTTGAGGAAAAAAAAGAAAGAACATCAATTCCTCTTCAACCAAATGCACCAAATAATGGCAGAAAATAGCACACTTTCATGAAATTTGGGCCACATTACTCCAATTGTCGCCTCTAAAACCAGTCAATAAGAACTGTTGCGAAGTCAGGAAATATACTCCACGGTTTAATCCAAATGGGAGAGGCTTCTAGAAGTGTAAGAATAAATGAACAGAACAGCTGTTTCTAAAGTAGAATGAAAACAGCACACATACGAGGAGAACTTAATCTTAGCAGGAGCTTTACATTTCCAAGTAAGCTTTGTCAAGAAGGAATCTGACCCAGTATTGGAGGATTGAATTTGATATTGGTCGGAGTTACATGCCTAAAAAGATCCTAAACCCTGTTAGTGTCATCCATTTCAAACTGTAAACTAGCGAAAAGTGAAAGGGGCTGATGTTCCTGTCATACTGGTTTCTAAAAATCTGAATTGTCAAGAATTATTGCATTTTTAAATAATGTAGAAATGCTGGATTTCAAAGAAACAAATCAATTAATTGTCATTTTCCCTTCCTAGAGCTAGTTTTCTAATAATTTCTTTATCAGGCATGGGATATCTATTATCATGTATTCAGAAAGATAGATAAGCAACTTCAAAGTCTAACAACTTTAGACTTGGAGGTAAGAGTAAAGCTTATTCATTCATTCATTCATTCATTTCTTTGGTCATTGTTATGGGCCTTAAATTTTATGCATATTCTTTGTAGTCTGTTTCTCCAGAATTGCTAGAATGCCGCAATTTGGAGCTTGCTGTTCCTGGGACGTACCGTGCTGGTAATTAGTTCTGTTACTTGATGCTGAATTATATTTAATCCTTTAGTCTACTTATACTTCCATATCCTTATTTCAGATGCACCAGTTGTTACAATTGCATCATTTGCACGCCAGCTTGTTGTCATAACATCCAAGCAACGACCCAGGAACTTAACCATTAATGGGAGTGATGGTGATGATTATGCCTTCTTATTGAAGGGACATGAGGATTTACGCCAGGATGAACGAGTCATGCAGGTATTTGCTTTCTACTTGTCTTTGAGCATGCTTTTTGTATAATTTGGCACTTGGTAATTTTGTCTAGGTTTGTTCACCATGACAAATTAATAAGCACTCTATCATTATCTTTGCTAGCTTTTCGGTTTGGTGAATACTCTGCTTGAGAATTCTCCCAAAACAGCAGAGAAAGATCTGTCTATTGAACGATATGCTGTAATCCCTTTATCTCCAAACAGTGGTTTAATTGAATGGGTCCCTAATTGTGACACCTTGCATCAACTTATTCGGGAGTATAGAGATGCCAGAAAGGTCAGTTAGAATCTCCTCTTTCTTCTGTCCATTTCTCTCCATAGTCCCTGTTGCTTTCCTTTACTAATAATTGGGTTTAAATATAGTAATAGTTAAGTTGTTAATATGATTATTTTCCATGATGTTGCTTGAATTGTTTTATCCTTCTTGTACAGATCACCTTGAATCAGGAACACAAATGCATGCTCAGTTTTGCACCTGATTATGATCATTTGCCTCTTATAGCTAAAGTGGAGGTGTTTGAACATGCTTTGCACAATACTGAAGGAAATGACCTAGCAAGGGTGTGTGATGTTTGTATAAATTTACTTGGTATATGGTTTTCTATAACATAATACTTAACCCGAGATTCACAACATTCCAACTCCTAGGTGCTTTGGTTGAAAAGTCGAACATCTGAGATATGGCTTAGAGGAGGACAAATTATACAAGGAGTCTGGCAGCTATGAGCATGGTGCGTTCTTACTATGCATGACCTGTTGTCTTGTATCTGCCTGCCACATTTTGTATATATTGTATAATCCACCAAGTTCCAACGTCCAGGGTGGACTGCAGAACACATGCTTTTTAGAAGTTCTTATTCATATGAAGTTCTGATTTTATTATATTCTGAAAGCATTTATAAGAGGTCCCACCAAGTAGCTGTTCTAAACCTTTGACATGACAATTCTGCTGGGAAAGGTGGACATATGCTTTGTATACAACAAAAGCCTTATCCCACTAGGACATGCTTTGTGTGCTGGTGAAAATTTTGATCATTACTTGATGACCTTTTAAGCTGGCATAACCACTATTTTGAACATTTTTTCTCCTTAATTGCTGATAAGATCTTACTTGATGACCTTTTAAGCTTGCATAACCACTGTTTTAACATGCTTTGCTATTTGATTTTCTATCTCTTTTATACCTCTGCCAACCAATGTAAATCAGATTGCAAGTTCCCATATGTGGTATCAACTTTGTCCATTTTATTACATTTTGCTTTTGATTTCCTGGCAATAGTATCCTGAATGAGTTGCCAATTGCAATTATATTTTCCTGTTCTTGTTATTGGTTAATTATTGTATAATACGAACTTAACTAGTGGTTGGGTTTTGCTAGGTTGGGTACCTTCTTGGTTTAGGTGATCGACATCCAAGCAATCTTATGTTACACCGGTTTAGGTATCCTATGATAAATGAAGTTAGCTATATTGGCATTCCTTAAATTTTTTCAAGCATCTAACATTCTCGATGTGCTGCAGTGGGAAGATTTTACACATAGATTTTGGAGACTGTTTTGAAGCATCAATGAACCGGGAGAAGTTCCCAGAGAAGGTGCACTCAAGCACTAACTATTCTTAAGTTTGAATGATGAGGATTATGGATATTTTGTTGTATCTTATCTTCTAAGTTTCAATTCAGGTTCCATTTCGCTTGACAAGAATGCTTGTGAAAGCCATGGAAGTTAGTGGTATTGAGGGAAACTTCCGCTCAACTTGTGAAAATGTCATGCAAGTTCTGCGAACAAATAAAGATAGTGTTATGGCCATGATGGAGGTATAGATACTTGGCTTACATCCCACCTACCTCTCTTGTTATCGTCAGTTTGTGAAATTCTAAATGATGAAAGCCATTTTCTTGGTAATGGGAAAATTTCAGATTCTACATTGAAGTTTGAAAACAAATTGTTAACTTGAGAGTAAATTTTGGTTTACACGTTCCATATGTTGAACCAAATATCTTGTCCCAACTGATGTGGCAGTGCTGGTCAGTATTGCCATATCATCAAATTTATTGCCAAGAAATAAAATGTACAATAATTATTGCCTTATTTTTTTATTATTTGATTTTTTATTTTATTATTTAATTCATAAAATCTAATTGGGGACTTGGTGATGCTAATTTGGCTGTCACATAATTTGGTACAAGTGTTAGGAGGTTTAGCACTCTCTTTTTGGTTTGCTAATGTGGGTACCAGGTAGTAGGTAATTAACTGAAATTTATTTGTGTAGGGAAAATTATTAAAGAAAACTAATAGATTTAACAAACTGTTGGCCCTTAATAAATGGGCAATTTCTAGTAAGGATTTCTTTCCTTTCTCACGCAAACCCTATCTAACAGAAAAGTTCTGGAATTTTTTCTTTTAATTTCCCATGGAAATTTTCTTTTGTACCTTTGCATAGATATTAGATAATCATTAGAGTAAAAGACTATCTATAAAGGTGAAGACAGAATTAGGGCAAAATGAACAAGTGGGAAGATTGTTAAAGGTTAAAAAAGACAGGTAACAATCATTATGTTGGCTCTCTTGAAAGATCGCTTCTCTAATTACAGATGTTAAATTGGGTCACATTGAGGACTATTTATCTAAATCATCTTATATTGCTAGTTGTGAATTTTTCTAATAAATAAGTTGATTATTTCTTCCTGCACTCAGGCCTTTGTACATGATCCTCTCATAAATTGGCGGCTTTTTAACTTCAATGAAGTTCCACAAATGTCTATGCTTACCAGCAATCATGTACCTCCTGTTGTAAATACTGAGGAATCTGCCCCAAATAGAGAGCTTCCCCACCCTCAGCGTGGTGCCCGTGAAAGGGAACTTCTACAGGTATCTTCATACTGTATTATTTTGTTGCTTGCTTTTGATTAATGATGCTCATTTTATCTACCTGTGCATATAGGCTGTTAACCAACTTGGTGATGCTAATGAGGTTCTGAATGAGCGTGCTGTGGTTGTCATGGCTCGCATGAGTAATAAGCTTACAGGACGGGATTTTTCAACTTGTTCTTCAGTATCAAACAGCTCCCTTCAGCATGCTGTGGACCATAGCAGCTTAATTTCTGGAGACACACGTGAAGTTGATCATGCTTTATCTGTTAAATTGCAAGTTGAAAAGTTAATTATTCAAGCTTCCTCACATGAAAATTTGTGCCAAAATTATGTAGGGTATGGTCTCTTAACTTGGTATTTTTCTTTGAGTTTACATTAATGGGTTTGAATAACCAATTATCCTAAAAACTTTAGCTTTTGAAATAGTTGGTTCGTGACAGTCACAGATAATGAATCTTTCATGTCTAAAGCGAATTATGACTTATAGATTTCTGTTTTCTTGTCTTTTTTCAGGTGGTGCCCTTTCTGGTAAATCTCAAGGGAGCAGTAAATATTGTATATAATTTGTACAAAGTGAAAATTTTCCGTGGATCTAAGTCCATTTTGCCCCCTCTTCACTCTTTCCCCCCTTTCTCTTATCTAGCATCTTTAATTTGTGCATATGTACAGTCATTTGTCTCCTGACACTGCAAAGAAAAAAAATTAAAGCATAGCACATGCTTGGTCCTCGTAGTTCAGACCACATTTTAACTTGGTCTTTGTAAATATCATATCTCCATTAGTGTGTGTGTGTTGTAATATATATGTTAAGTTAATATCGCAACAAGATAGACATAGAATTAGATCATAGTTGTGACACGGCATTTTTTTGACCTGATGTTTGATATCAGATGAGACATGCATAAGTGTGTTGTTTAGTGATTAAAATACAAAGCATAAAAACCACAAATAAATGATGATTACACTGGTGCTCAATCTGGTCATGAAAGCGATTTAGTATTTGCATTCCCAACTCCAAGGTAAAAATTTAGGCCAATGTTATTGATACAGTAATATCATCTTAGAAAGTGTTCGAACAATAAGGAGTTATTCATATAGTAATATCATCTTAGAAAGTGTTCGAACAATAAGGATTCATCGAGACAATTTCATAACTATTTATATAAAAAGAAAATAAGAAAGTACAATGATTATTTTTTTTTCCAAGTTAAAATTAATTTATATATTTTAAATTTTAAAGAAGTTTTTTTTATTTAATTTCTTTGAAAGTTGATTTTGACTTATGAAAAAAATAGATTCATTAAGATTTTTATTTTTTTTTCTTTAAATATTTATGAAGTTTATTTAAACAAAGTTATGCCATTCTCATATAGAAATTTAAACTCAATAAGAATATATCCGTAGTTTCAATTTAATTTTGTATCCATTTTGTTACATGGAGTTATATTTTAATAACTCAGTTTTCCGCATACCGTAGTGGGCAAAATTAGCTGTTCACCAGAATCTATCTATACCCGTAACTTGCAACAAAAGGTCTAGATAGCCTAGAGAACCCATTTCATACTTGAGAAATGTATTTGCTCCATAAAAGAGATTAGATAAATGTAACCTATTTCATACATTTTAAAGAGGTATTCGTGACATCTATTATTTATGAGAATTGTCGCAGGTGTAGCAATTTATTTAACAATTTCTACAATATATTTTTCTATATTTTACTACATCATTAAATTATACCATACTTCTATAAGTGACAAAACAGGTTGGGATGAGTTGTAACACTAGAATTAGGCAAATATTTTATATACTTCCCATTCTTAATAAATATACCTCTTTCTAATTTTTTTTATAAATTTCCTAGATTATCTTAATTGAAAAGTCTTTTTTGGAACTATTTTAACAAAAAAAAAATGTAGTTCTTGAAAGTACTTTTTGGAATATCTATTTATTTTTCCAAAAAGTACTTTCTGCATTGTATAATTTTGTTCTGAAAGATACTTTCTTGAATAAGTATTTTTTGTTCTAGAAAGTAATTTTTGAAATAGATATATTTTGTTTCAGAAAATACTTTTCTGTAGAATTAAAAAATACAAATTGAATTATATCTCCACCATCGAAGAAAATTGTTATATTTAAAAAATAACTACTACTATCATGTCAAAGAAAATTATTCCACATTAATACATGTTCAACCAATATAAAACATAAATTACAACAAATGATAGCTTATTACGAAAAAAAAAAGTTAGGAAAAAAATAAATGTAGGGAGTTTAAAGAACAATAAAAATTAAGGTGCAAAAATAGGATTTAAAAAATAATGAAAGTGAAGGTATAAAAGTAAGATATAAAGATGACAAAGATAGGGTGTAAAAATTTGTTTCATTATTTTTTATATAAAAGGGTATTTTAATAATAAAAAAAAATGAGAGATATATTTATTAGGTGTAAATATCATAAGCCTAAAATTGTGGCTTAAATTAAAATATGCCAAACAGATTAAGCCGAGCTAGTAAAAAAGCAATCCAAAAGAAACTAGACCTATTTGACCTAGTTTTTTCTTTCTTTCTAAATTTACATGTATTTTTTTAAGGAAAAAAAGGGTTAAAGTGACTCGTCTCAATAGGTCATCAAGGCATTAAAAAACTAGCTTATGTAAATTTTAAGCTAACCCATTTTTGTTTAGCCTGTCAAATTGAATTAGGCTACCCATTTTTTCACTTTTACACACTTCTCTTTGTTGTCTCTCTCTTTTTTCTCTCTCTCTCTTTGTTATATAATATGTTGCACAAATTATTATACAAATATCATTTCTCATTATTTATTATCTATATAATAAAAAAATTCTAACTCTAACACTTTCTTCTGAATACACTCTTTGTTTAGCTAAAATTTATTATAAATTTTAGTAGGTATTTTTATTTAATGATTCTCTCTTTTTTATTTTATAATTTTGAATAAATTTCAACCAATAAAAGAAAATGTGTTCAAAAGAATTGATTAGAAAGTATGTTACTAGCACTGTTTTTTTAAAAAAAATGTCTTATTCAATATCCATATTAAATTTACAGGTCAAGTAGAATGTTGCACAATTTTCAAGAAACCACCAACAATATTTAATGGATTAATTGATTCACTTGGCTTAATTTAAGTTTACATTTGCTTATTTTTTTATTATCTAAGATTTGTTACATGACTCGATCTTTGCAACTTCTACAATCATTAACTATTATCTAATGATATGTAATTTTTAATGTATTCAATCCAAAATCTCAAATATTTTTAATGTAATCTAAAGGAAGTTATTGATGTAAGGGCCTCATATCATAATCAGATTTGCAAATCCATTTTCCAAATTGGATTGTGGAATAGGTTTTTATTCAAAATTTGTTAATGTGAATAATTTGGGAAGAGTATATGGTTCTTCCCCTATGTATGTGTGCTGTGGGAAAGAAATGATTCCCCCCCCACCCCCCACCCCCCACTAAAAGATTTTTAGTTAAAGTAATTTATAGGCCCCTTTATTTTTTTTTTGGGATGTTTGGATATGTCCCTATATTTAAAGTTATTGTAAGCATCATTGTAATTGGATGCTTGCAGTCTTAAAAATTTCTAGTTGGGTTCTAGTGTTGGAAGCATCATCATAATTTTCTAGTGGTAGGCTTTGGATTCAGTGTCCCCAATCAGTTTTGTTTTTTTAAATTAAATGGATTTTAAATGTTTGTAATTTCTTTCTGAGTTTCATAACAAGTTTCATGTTAATGAATAGGTGTATTTTATGTTTTTTGTTCTTAAGCTTTTGCCCTTCTATTAAAGACCGAATGACAAGATACTGGAATGATTGTATATGACGAGATATTTATGTCACCTATCATGAGAGATGTAAGAAAAATTGGTTAAGGTGGTTTGGGCCAATTAAAGAAAGATGGCCACTGGCGCGATGTGGAGAATTGATTTTTGGTTTTAAATTTCATGAAAGGGGTATTGGAAGGCCAATAATAACATTAGAGGACATTATTAAGAAGAGATCTCATGGTGTATAATATTTTGATAGGTTAATAAGTAGTTATGTTAGTAATTAGTTAGTAAAAGAAATACCAATGGTTATGTTAGAAAGAAGGGGAATGGGCCTGCAAAATGATTAGGCCCATAAAAGGTGAGTTTTTATCAGTAGACCAGTAGCTGATATAAATAGGAAGAGGGGTTGAGAGAGATTTTATCTTGTCATTTGACAAAAGTGGGGCCTTTGGGCATTAGGAGGTTCAAACTCTCCAAGTTCTGCAGTCTTCTTTTCTGTGAAGTGGGGATTTCTTTTCTCTTCTTTCCAATAAAATACCAGGTTTTTATCAACTGGTATAAGAACTTCAATCTTGGAGCCGTGGGATTGTGAAATGATTCCAAAATTTGATGGAAGGGTGATTCCTAGATTTGATGGGATGGGCAATGCCTATTGGTGGCTGATCAATTTAGATCAGTATTTTGAGGGCCTTGGAGTGCTTGTGGAGGATAACCTATCATGGGTTTGGATGGCATTGGGAGGAGACACTCTCAGTTGGTGGTTTTCTTGGAAGAAGAGCAACCTTAATGCTGCATTTTTTTTTTTCCCTTTGAGAAGGCTGTGCTCAAGATTTTCTAACCAGAACTTGGGGTTTATCTTCAAGATTCAGAAACTGTGGAGCAATTAAACAGATGCAAAGATTAAGTTCAAGAAAAACCAAAAACCAATGGAGGGGAAGGCAAAAGATGATGCAAGACAGCAAGAAAACATAACAGAAGATGAAGAATTGGAGAGAACAGAACCAGCGGCTCAAGGCAAGAAAGGAATTCAAGAAAGGTACAAAAATTGGGAGCAACCAACAAAATTCTGGACAAAGAATCAATAAACAGAGGCAAAGATGAAGTTCTTGAGATCAAGAATCAAAGTGGCAGAGATGGGTCTGTTTCTGGGTTGCAAAGAGGAAGGAAATGCTTCAAACAACAAGAACACAGAAGGGACTTTATTTCAGCACAGCCATAAGCCGTTCACCTTGAGGACAAGGTGGATGTTTGGGGGGTGGGGGGTGGTATTGACAGGTTAATAAGTAGTTATGTTAGTAATTAATTAGTCAAAGAAATACATGGGGTTATGCTAGAAAGAAAGGGAATGGGCCTGCAAATGATTAGTCCCATTAAGGGTGAGTTTATGTTAGTAGAGTAGTGGCTGATATAAATAGGAAGAAGGGTTTAGAGGGATTTTATCTTGTCATTTGAGAAAAGTGGGGCCTTTGGGCACTAGGAGGAGCAGACCCTCGAAGTTTTGTAGTGTTCTTTTCTATAAAGTGGGGATTTCTTCTCTATTCTTTCCAATAAAATACCAAGTTCCTATCATATTCCTGAGAATATGATTTTCTTAATTGAGTCCAATGATATTGTGTTATCCATGTGGTCGATCTCACTTAGTGGGATAAGACTATTGTTGACTGTTGTTAGTCCTTTTTAAGGTGTAACTTAACCTCACAAAACTAGTTGGTAAGGTGAGGACTGTCCAAGCATTATAAGCTTTTATTAAAACTATATTTTTAGTTGATGTGACCCTTGAAGTTCCAATTAAGACAACCCTCAAAGATAGAGGCAACTTTCCAACAGTTCTTTTATTCTTCTATGTGGATCTTACGTTTATGTAATGATGTATGATATGTTTGTTGCTAACTGATCTTTGACTTTCTGCAGCTTGTGGAGAAGCTTCTCATTTCTGCTGTTGCAGATGCTGATGTTAATGTTCGGCATTCTATCTTTACTTCTCTCCATGGAGATAGAGGTTTCGATGAGTATTTGGCCCAGGCTGACAACCTGAGTGCAGTATTTGCTGCTTTAAATGATGAGGTAGAACTAACCTAGATACCTTGTATTGGGAAGATGTCATACTATTTGGCCTTTAGATTTTGATTTTATGTTGTTTAATCTTCCATTAGTCTGATTTGAACCTGGTACGGTGTTTTTTTTCCGCAAGGTTAGTAATTGGGTAATTATATTTATCTGTTTTGCTTCAGAAAATGTTAGTAATCTTCCATTGAGTGGCCTGTTTCTCCAAAAATGCGTTGGCACTTTGGAGTTGGACTCATTGGCATTTTGTGTATAGGCCTTCGGTCTTGTTTTCATTTATTGCCTGGGTTTGTGCTCCTTTTTCGAATTTTGGAGGTGACAAGCCAGTTTCATTTCCAAACTCCTTTTCTTTTTTTGGTATAACTTTTTTTAAAAAAAATTTTGTGCCTTCTTTTTGGTTTGGGCTTCATGTGTCCCTTGGATAGGTTCTAGCTTCAGTGGCCTGTTCCTCCAAAATTGCATTGGCACAATGTGGGACTTGTTCTCCAACACACAATGTGTTACTAATATTTGATTTTAAGTATCTTACTAGTTTGATTTCGTTATCTTTGTATGAGTTTGAGTTGTTCTGTTTCATTAGTTGGATGTTGTTCAAGTACAGTCATTGTTCCATATGTTACTGATAGATATAGATATTCATTGCCTCTATGATTTGAATTTTCTTTTGTGAGGTCAGTCGATGGGACTTGGCTGCGTTCCGTACTTGCCAAAGGTTAGCTCTTAGCCTATCATTGTAACAGACCTTACTTCCTATGCTAAATGTTATTTTATATCTGGCTTGATGCTTTAAGTACTTATTTATTGCATTTGAATCCATTTGAATTAGTCTTCATTATTGTTTCGTGGCTTTTGCCTTCCCTCGTAGATTTTGCCTGATCTTTTTCACACTGTTCGTGCATGTGAAGATAGTTTAAAGGACTTTATAACATGGAAGCTTGGAACTCTGGTGTCTATTGTGCGCCAGGTAGATTTGATTGTCTTTAGAATATACAATATTTGTATGATTATTATTCTACTGTGCTTACGAGCTCAAGTATGATGTGGTTGTGCAGCACATTCGTAAATATTTGCAAGATTTGCTATCTTTAATATCTGAGTTTTGGTCAGCATTCACTCTTCCAGCACCAGCTCGTCCTGCTATTGGCTATCCAGTTAGTGTTGCTTCTTCCTCGATTTAGGTAAATTACCATAAAGATATGTTTTTGTGGTTTATGGTTATTATTTGTTATTTTCTTGGATGTTGCAGGTTCTTCACCTGGTGGAACAGCTTTGCTTAGCTCTTAATGATGAATTTAGAACATATCTTCCAGTTATTCTGCCAGGTTGTATTCAGGTCCTTAGTGATGCAGAACGGTGCAATGACTACACTTATGTTCTTGATATCCTTCACACTCTAGAAGTGTTTGGTGGTTAGTACTCTTTCCTGTACATATTGTGTGTATTTTTATTAAAAGGAGTGCTGGGAACACACTCCTCCTATTGAGTACACTGTGTTCTATTGGAAACAACAAAATCATGAGTGAAACTTATTAAATAAGAAGTGAAACCCACAAATCATGAGTAGGTTCCTAGCATTTCTTTTTATTTAATTGCTTAATCACACAAGATCCCCTCAACTTATTATCATCTGCAACTTACCCCTTGAGCTTCCGATTAATGTAATCAACTTCCTAAACTAGTAAGGTCGTGTAAATCTCACTCTATTACTATTCAGTCTTTCGGTTTCAATTACTAATGAAATGGTGCATGAATAGTTATTGATCTCAGATAGTGGTGGGCAGCAGCCATGTCTGAAAATGCTACAGTGGGATGACCACTATTTTAAGTATTATATAATAAACTAAATAATTTATACTTCACATTTAAAACTCAAAAACAATAAAACTCAAAATTTGAAGAAATTCATGATAAATAATAAGTTACAGTTTACACACAACCATTAGGGATGCCTCGGTAGACATAAGACGTGCTGCAATTAAAACTTTGATAAGCTTGATCCCTCGTGTGCAGGTTGGTTACTGTGCTTGCTTTTATTCACAGGTTAGTGGTATTGAGGGAAACTTCCGCTCAACTTGTGAAAATGTCATGCAAGTTCTGCGAACAAATAAAGATAGTGTTATGGCCATGATGGAGGTATAGATACTTGGCTTACATCCCACCTACCTCTCTCTTGTTATCGTCAGTTTGTAAAATTCTAAATGATGAAAGCCATTTTCTTGGTAATGGGAAAATTTCAGATTCTACATTGAAGTTTGAAAACAAATTGTTAACTTGAGAGTAAATTTTGGTTTACACGTTCCATATGTTGAACCAAATATCTTGTCCCAACTGATGTAGCAGTGTTGGTCAGTATTGCCATATCATCAAATTTATTGCCAAGAAATAAAATGTACAATAATTATTGCCTTATTTGATTTTTTATTTTATTATTTAATTCATAAAATCTAATTGGGGACTTGGTGATGCTAATTTGGCTGTCACATAATTTGGTACAAGTGTTAGGAGGTTTAGCACTCTCGTTTTGGTTTGCTAATGTGGGTACCAGGTAGTAAGTAATTAACTGAAATTTATTTGTGTAGGGAAAATTATTAAAGAAAACTAATAGATTTAACAAAGTGTTGGCCCTTAATAAATGGTCAATTTCTAGTAAGGATTTCTTTCCTTTCTCACGCAAACCCTATCTAACAGAAAAGTTCTGGAATTTTTTCTTTTAATTTCCCATGGAAATTTTCTTTTGTACCTTTGCATAGATATTAGATAATCATTAGAGTAAAAGACTATCTATAAAGGTGAAGACAGAATTAGGGCAAAATGAACAAGTGGGAAGATTGTTAAAGGTTAAAAAAGACAGGTAACAATCATTATGTTGGCTCTCTTGAAAGATCGCTTCTCTAATTACAGATGTTAAATTGGGTCACATTGAGGACTATTTATCTAAATCATCTTATATTGCTAGTTGTGAATTTTTCTAATAAATAAGTTGATTATTTCTTCCTGCACTCAGGCCTTTGTACATGATCCTCTCATAAATTGGCGGCTTTTTAACTTCAATGAAGTTCCACAAATGTCTATGCTTACCAGCAATCATGTACCTCCTGTTGTAAATACTGAGGAATCTGCCCCAAATAGAGAGCTTCCCCACCCTCAGCGTGGTGCCCGTGAAAGGGAACTTCTACAGGTATCTTCATACTGTATTATTTTGTTGCTTGCTTTTGATTAATGATGCTCATTTTATCTACCTGTGCATATAGGCTATTAACCAACTTGGTGATGCTAATGAGGTTCTGAATGAGCGTGCTGTGGTTGTCATGGCTCGCATGAGTAATAAGCTTACAGGACGGGATTTTTCAACTTGTTCTTCAGTATCAAACAGCTCCCTTCAGCATGCTGTGGACCATAGCAGCTTAATTTCTGGAGACACACGTGAAGTTGATCATGCTTTATCTGTTAAATTGCAAGTTGAAAAGTTAATTATTCAAGCTTCCTCACATGAAAATTTGTGCCAAAATTATGTACGGTATGGTCTCTTAACTTGGTATTTTTCTGAGTTTACATTAATGGGTTTGAATAATCAATTATCCTAAAAAATTTAGCTTTTGAAATAGTTGGTTCGTGACAGTCTCAGATAATGAATCTTTCATGTCTAAAGCGAATTATGACTTATAGATTTCTGTTTTCTCGTCTTTTTTCAGGTGGTGCCCTTTCTGGTAAATCTCGAGGGAGCAGTAAATATTGTATATAATTTGTACAAAGTGAAAATTTTCCGTGGATCTAAGTCCATTTTGCCCCCTCTTCACTCTTTCCTCCCTTTCTCTTATCTAGCATCTTTAATTTGTGCATATGTACAGTCATTTGTCTCCTGACACTACAAAGAAAAAAATTAAAGCATAGCACATGCTTGGTCCTTATAGTTCAGACCACATTTTAACTTGGTCTTTGTAAATATCATATCTCCATTAGTGTGTGTGTTGTAATATATATGTTAAGTTAATATCGCAACAAGATAGACATAGAATTAGATCATAGTTGTGACACGGCATTTTTTTGACCTGATGTTTGATATCAGATGAGACATGCATAAGTGTGTTGTTTAGTGATTAAAATACAAAGCATAAAAACCACAAATGAATGATGATTACACTGGTGCTCAATCTGGTCATGAAAGCGATTTAGTATCTGCATTCCCAACTCCAAGGTAAAAATTTAGGCCAATGTTATTGATACAACAATATCATCTTAGAAAGTGTTCGAACAATAAGGAGTTATTCATATAGTAATATCATCTTAGAAAGTGTTCGAACAATAAGGATTCATCGAGACAATTTCATAACTATTTATATAAAAAGAAAATAAGAAAGTACAATGATTATTTTTTTTTCTAAGTTAAAATTAATTTATATATTTTAAATTTTAAAGAAGTTTTTTTTATTTAATTTCTTTGAAAGTTGATTTTGACTTATGAAAAAAATAGATTCATTAAGCTTTTTATTTTTCTTTTCTTTAAATATTTATGAAGTTTATTTAAACAAAGTTATGTCATTCTCATATAGAAATTTAAACTCAATAAGAATATATCCGTAGTTTCAATTTAATTTTGTATCCATTTTGTTACACGAGTTATATTTTAATAACTCAGTTTTCTGCATACCGTAGTGGGCAAAATTAGTTGTTCACCAGAATCTATCTATATCCGTAACTTGCAACAAAAGGTCTAGATAGCCTAGAGAACCCATTTCATACTTGAGAAATGTATTTGCTCCATAAAAAAAATTAGATAACCGACAGAACCCATTTCATACATTTTAAAGAGGTATTCGTGACATCTATTATTCATGAGAATTACCGGAGCAGCAATTTATTTAACAATTTCTACAATATTATTTTCTATATTTTACTACATCATTAAATTATACCATACTTCTATAAGTGAGAAAACAGGTTGGGATGAGCTATAACACTAGAATTAGGCAAATGTTTTATATACTTCCCATTCTTAATAAATATACCTCTTTCTAATTTTTTTTTATAAATTTCCTAGATTATCTTAATTGAAAAGTCTTTTTTGAAACTATTTTAACAAAAAAAATATGTAGTTCTTGAAAGTACTTTTTGGAATATCTATTTATTTTTCCAAAAAGTACTTTCTGGATTGTATAATTTTGTTCTGGAAGATACTTTCTTGAATAAGTATTTTTTGTTCTAGAAAGTAATTTTTGAAATAGATATATTTTGTTCCAGAAAATACTTTTCTGTAGAATTAAAAAATATAAATTGAATCATATCTCCATCATCGAATAAAATTGTTATATTTAAAAAATAATTACTACTATCATGTCAAAGAAAATTATTACACATTAATACATGTTCAACAAATATAAAACATAAATTACAACAAATGATATCTTATTACGAAAAAAAAAGTTAGGAAAAAAATAAATGTAGGGAGTTAAAAGAATAATAAAAATTAAGGTGCAAAAATAGGATTTAAAAAATAATGAAAGTGAAGGTATAAAAATAAGATATAAAGATGACAAAGATAGGGCGTAAAAATGTGTTTCATTATTTTTTACATAAAGGGGTATTTTAATAATAAAAAAAGAATGAGAGATATATTTATTAGGTGTAAATATCATAAGCCTAAAATTATGGCTTAAATTAAAATATGTCAAGCAGACTAAGCCGAGCTAGTAAACAAGCAATCCAAAAGAAACTAGACCTATTTGACCTAGTTTTTTCTTTCTTTCTAAATTTACATGTATTTTTTAAGGAAAAAAAGGGTTAACGTGAGTCGTTTCAATAGGTCATTAAGGCATTAAAAACTAGCTTTACGTAAATTTTAAGCTAACCCATTTTTGCCTTTAGCCTGTCAAATTGAATTAGGCTACCAATTTTTTCACTTTTACACACTTCTCTCTGTTGTCTCTCTTTTTTTCTCTCTCTCTTTATTATATAATATGTTGCACAAATTATTATACAAATATCATTTCTCATTATTTATTATTTATATAATAAAAAAATTCTAACTCTAACACTTTCTTCTGAATACACTCTTTGTTTAGCTAAATTTTATTATAAATTTTAATAGGTCTTTTTATTTAATGATTCTCTCTTTTTTATTTTATAATTTTGAATAAATTTCAACCAATAAAAGAAAATGTGTTCAAAAGAATTGATTAGAAAGTATGTTACTAGCACTCTTTTTTAAAAAAAAATGTCTTATTCAATATCCATATTAAATTTACAGGTCAAGTAGAATGTTGCACAATTTTCAAGAAACCACCAACAATATTTAATGGATTAATTGATTCACTTGGCTTAATTTAAGTTTACATTTACTTATTTTTTAATTATCTAAGATTTGTTACATGACTCAATATTTGCAACTTCTACAATCATTAACTATTATCTAATGATATGTAATTTTTAATGTATTCAACCCAAAATCTCAAATATTTTTAGCTTTTCAATACTTGGAAATTCTTTTCTATGTCTTGATCACCTCATCTTTGTCCTCATGTTTCGATTCAACATCTCTCAATAATCTCGATGTTCAAATCTTATAATTTAGATATTTTAATGACTCTAAACCTTGTGATCTCCCACATACTTGAGTACTAACTCGAATATTTTGAGCATTCAACACTTAAATAAGTGGTCACCAACCATTTTTTTCTTCATATAAACTCTCTTTCTTAATAAAATCCTATCATTGAATAAAACATAACAAGTTCTTTTAGAAATTCGATAAACATATTGAAATATACAAATTTCTCAATCAAATGCAATTTTTGCACTAACACAATTATAAAATATGAAAATTACTTAAAGAGACATTTAAGTTGTACTTACCACGAATATAATTGATTTTAATGACATAAAAAAACATCCTTGATCTCATGTTCTAAAATTATGTGTAAGTTGAACAATCCTAATTCATTCTATTTGATACACTAAATTAAAATCTTTATATTTGAAAAAAAAATCTCAGGTAAATATTTTCTTTTTGAATAAACAGATGATATGAATCGTGTCTTTTTTTTAATCATATTAGGAAATGAAGTAGAAGGTGGAACTATGGAAGGAAGCTCAGTAGATGAATAATGAATTAACTCTTTTCGGAAGCCTTAAGTTAACAAGCGTTGAGATGGCCGAGTTGGTCTAAGGCGCCAGATTAAGGTTCTGGTCCGAAAGGGCGTGGGTTCAAATCCCACTCTCAACACACATTGCTTTTAATAAATAAAACAAAATCCTTAAAGCGATATTGACAGCTGCACATTGGTATTCTTAACTTTTATATGATGCAAAGTAGCTATTAAATTTGTACAAACTAAATCTTATCAATTGAAATAATTAAATTATTCAATCTTTTTAAAAATATTTAAAAACAATAAAATTTTAATAATTTTAATTTTAAAAAATTCATTCCATCGAAGTTATAATGACAAGGATAGCATTAATAATATTTTATATATTATTCATTATTCATGCATTTAGAAAGATTTTTTTTTTATAAAATTTAATATTCTAAGTAGCATTTTAATTTCTAGATATATATTATCATTTAATTTATAATAATGAACTTGAGTACAACATCTGGCAAAGAGTTATAAATTTAATGGCTATAACGCGGATGGATGAGCTCTCCTAAACTTGTTCTGCATTGAATATGAATAGTATCATATGAATAGTATCACATGAATCACACTTTTATTAGAACCAAAAAGGGTGTAATATATATATATATATGAATGGACTGTAAAACGTTTTGTATACAAGTCACAAATATTTTAATGGAATCTTGTTCTGCAGCTTCCCATATTCTTTATTCTAAGCCATAAAAATTGCAGCAAGGTAGGCTTCCAGTAGCTGCGTAAAGGTTTTTTTTAGTATTATTTCCTTAATTCGATTTACCTAATCTTAATTATAGTATTATTTCCTTAATTCGACTTACTAATCTTAATTATGCATGTCTTTAGACAGATTCAATGAACTACTCAAGTCACGGGCTGAGCACCATTCCATGCATCTAGTTCATCCATTTTTTGGTGTCGGCTTTCTTGTAAAAAACTGACACCGGACCATATCCCACGGATTAATAAGATGCTTACAAACACTACACTTCCAAGTGTGCATACCACCTGCATTGAATTATACCAAATGCATCAGTTTAAGGTAGAATAAGTTCAGAAGAAATAGGTAAATAGAACAAGTTGAGGGTAGTGCAAAGTCCAAATCCTGAATTGAAGGTGTATTGAATTGAGATTTTAAAAGAATATATTTATTTTTCGCTCCCTGCCAACAATCAACTAGAAAAATAGTCACCATTACATTTTAACAAATACTGCCTGCATAATTTGGTGCTGTTGCAGAAAGATAAATGAACCATAGGTATCCCGCCTTGTCATTTTTTCTATAAAGAAAATCATGCTAACAAAAACAATATGCAGGTGTAAAACAAACTTTGACAGAGTCAAGCACTTGGGTTATTAAATGTTCTTTATGGAAATCGAGTAAAGTGCAACATAAACAGCAACCAAATCCAAATTCAGTTCAACAATGCACCCGAAATGTTAAGCTGAAGAAAATTTTCATAAGGATATGCTGCAAGTTTTCTTCTTGTAGTTTAGGTCTGGACTTAATTGGAAGAAGCCAGTAAAGAAACAAATTTCCCTGTGATTGTAAGGCTATCTTCAACCCTAGCTTTGATGTGTGTTTGTGCAAAGAGGTGTTAATGAATTAAACTAGTAGTATTTGTGAACTATTCAAACTTGACTTTTTAAGTGCTCAATCAACCTTGTTTGCTTTACTAAATAAATTCTAGCCTGGACTTTGAACTCAATTATATACATAAGTCAATCTTAGGCTTTATAGGCTTAACATTAAAATCTCGTATGCGCTTATAATGACAAAATTGTTAATTTTAGATAAGAAAGAGTGTATAGATAATAATAATTTAAATAATTATATTACTTGGCAAAGTGTAGTTCTATCTGGAGAATTATAATTACTTAATAAATGTTCAAATATTCTTTTACACTCTTTTGTTAGGAACCCGTAGAAATAGGGAGCAAGATCCAAGAGTACACAGTGGAGTAAGAATTGGAAAAGAATTATACAAGGAGCACTCAACTTCACACTGAGAAATCTCAGTCAAACTAACGATTTACAAAACTGACTCTTTATTTCCCCTAGAAGTCTTATTTATAGGCTAGTCCTTAACTGCTTAGTGACTACCTATAGACTGACTTCTAACCTAATCTTAACTACAGTTATTATTCTCTTTATATTTCTTCTTTCTGTAGCAAACACGTAGGACTCTTTTATTCTCTGCTGGCTGCTCATTTGCCTGCCTAACACTTTTTCTATTTTTACTTCACCTTCTAGCATGAAAATCGCTACTAAAAACTAAATTAATAAACTAAAAAATACTTTAAGAAGAGATTTAATGAAGAGACAAAAATATAAACAAGTTGAGCTAAAGCTTCACAGTTTTTAACCAGTCTAAGATTTAAATTAACTCATTTAAAGAAACCACCCAAACCATGATCTTTTCCTTTTGCATGAAAAACCTAAATTTCAAGTACAAGAATTGAAGAAACTCATTTACACCCTCATAAGAGTAGGTTTGTTGCTTTAAGACCATATCACTGGTTTTAGTCACAAAAACAGCCTTTCCATAAGGGCACAAGGCTGTATGTACAATTGAACCTACTCAGCCGAAACTTGTGCACTAGGACACCCTTCCACACCTTGACACCATCGTTCGTGAATTCTCATGTTCCATGGTGCTTTGAACAGTAGTAACCTAAAGATCTTGTACTGAGTAATAAAAAACTTGGAAAGCAAAGGTCGAAAACGGCGAAACTCAGAAAATGCTATAGCATCGAATGTAACAATCTCACAACTAAAATCATGCAGGTCATTCAGTAATGATGTTAAGAATGTTCGATGATGCCCGTTGTAAATGAATGAAAACAATACCTGAAGAAATGCCTTCAAAATCCACAAGAATGCGAGCATCAGGATCCCATTCACAGAAAATCCGACCTGTATTAAAAGAGATGTTTTATCCCCTAAAAAATGAGCACTTGCAGATTTTCTATACAAGTAAGTGGTACAAGAGTCTATTAGCCCTACCAAATGGGTGGAGATGGGAAAGGGGAGAACCGATCGAACCGCTTTCCTCGCTCTCTTCGACACCTTCTTGAACACATTCTCAACGAACCTCACCAATAGGTCTAAACTCCGATCATCATCGTTTTCGTCGTCGTCCTCCTCGACGATTGGGCGCACCCACGTGCGAGGATCATGGGCGAAATTCCTGCGACCCTGAAACGAATCGGATTGCAATCACAACAGAATTGAAAGCAAAATCGAAATTGATGGAAAATGCACCTTTGATAGACACAAATTGGAGAAGCGTTGACTAGAATTATAAGCGTGGTGAGTTGAAAAGGCGATTGGGGAAGCACGAAAGTGTGAATTAAGGGTAAGAAAAGGAGATTTAATTGTGACTGAGAATGACATAACTTGACCCCTCTCAAACAATAACAATAAATACCGTGCCATTTTATTTATATATATGGAGTATGTTTAAAGTAAGGCATTTCTCCTCGTCTAAAATATTTGTTACACCTCCACTCAACTATGTTATGGTATTATTCAAGGATAGATGTAAGTGAAAATACATACATACATACAATTATTATTACATTTACATTTACATTTCACCCCTGAAAAATGGAGCAGTGAGGAATGAGGTGGAGAATGTGCCTCCACCATTAGGGAAAAGTGTGAGGAAACAGATAAGGCCAAGGATAATGCCCCAAGCATATCTGCTTTCCCCAACAGGGGTGATCTCGTCTTTTGCGGGTATTTCTTCTCCTCCCCGAAAGAACGTTGCAAACAATCCCCATGCCAGGCACAGAACACTACCACTGAGGCCACCGATACCAAGTAACAACGAAGTGGCAAAAGATAAGAGCGTGGCTGTGCTTCTGCCAAACATTGCTTGAGCAATGCGACCTCCTTCTAATCTCCCACATGGCAACAAGTTCAAAGAAGTCACCACCATTCCTGCATAACCATCAAATTGTTTAGCCATCTTACGTCCACAATGCTGTTTACCAACCAATTTCTCACCCAATAGAAGAACCAAAATATCTTATTATCATTCACCTACAACTTCTGGCTAAAATTTGGCAAGGAAAAACTTTTAAAAAGTCAATGATAGGCATCTATCGCACTCTACATTGTAAGATTACAAACAATTGCTACTTCTCCTAGAAGTGAAAATTGACAAATCATCCAATTTACCATATTCGTGACCTTAATTAATTTTAACAAATGCCATTAAACCTGGATCAAAGTCAGCTTCGTTCAAACAAGTATCCTGAACATTTAAAAATTATTAGATCTTAGGTTCTAAAGAATATTGACTTGTATATTGAATTGTTATTGTCAAAAGGGAGGAAAAAAGATAGAAATCTCGACAAACCCACCTAAAAGCCCAGCAAATGCAAGCGGATCCACAGGAACTCCAACACCTTCCACGGCATAAGGCAATACATTTCCAAGATCATCTGTGTAAGGTCCAATAACTAATTGGATGAAAGAAAGCAACGGGTTGTTATAGAAAAATTGAGGCCGTATGTACCTGAAAATAAATAAGCAGTAAGTTATTATTATTATTATTGCTGTAAATTGTAATGTATAGAACTTTTATGGCCAATGCTATACAGTAAGTCCCAACATATCTCAGTAAAGCCTTATTAAATTTATCTGGCAATTACTATATGCCATTTTCAACTACTCAATAATACATTTCATAACCCAGGTATTTCTTGACCATGTATGATAGACCTTTAAATAAAGCTATTGTGCAGATCATAAGTTTATGGTTTTGGCAAATAATGTTCACTTAAATATTAATCAAGTTTAGGTTCCTTTTCTTTTTGACCAAAGAAAAAACATTCATAGGAAGAGCAGTGCTTCTGGAGAAGGTACTATATACAGCACTCACAATGCATTATCACCCCCATTAAAGCTCCCATCAACCACAAATGCAGCAACAGCAAGCAGTAGAGAAGTTAAATATGCACTAGCAGTACGGGCTACAGGAATATCAAAAAGAGCTTTCTTGTTTGGGAGGAGAGATTCATAATTATTCATCACTCCTAAGCACCCTGTCCAATTAGATGGCACCAGGAATGAAGGGCTGAGCTTAACACCATAATGGGCTGCCGTTACCCTGGTGGCTATCTACATAATGAAAAGAATACAGCCAATCAGCCATAGAACAAATTGAATGTCAAAGATGACTATCATGAATGTAATACAGTTGAAAAAACTGAGGTCACCAAAAATATTTAGATAATTAGCATGAATACACAAACAAATACACAAATATACCGGTCTTTGTTGGAGAGTGTCTATTTAACCACTAAAACTCAAAAATAAGAAATTGAGCAACTGCCACTGTGTTCCTTATAGATAATACTGTCTATCCAGTAAACTACAAGTCTACAACACCGTACCAAGAAAACTTTTTCAAATTTTCTTTAGACTTTTTGTGTGCAGTTTCTTGCTAATAAAAAGTTAAGCAAGTTACTTATTAGTTAGAGGACTATCAATAAGGGCACAATAAATGAGAACATAATATAATATGGAATAAACTGCCATGTTGGTGGAAATCTTGAAATATAACTTACCTCAGAAACTCCCAGAATGAATAAGAAGCCACCAAATAGAGGCACAACATCAGCCAGATACTCATCAAATGTAGCATCAGGTTTAAGGAAGAAGCCGCTCATCAGAGCAACTGTTCCAAAGGTAGTAACAGCTAATGCAATTGCACTAAGATAGCCCAGTGGAGTACTCAGCTTAGTTGACTCAAATTGGAGATCCATTTCTGCTTTTGGTTGCACCACACAAGCCTGAATTGAAGTTATTTTTAGTAATGGTCATTCTAGCAAAAGCTTCTTTACAACATTTTCTTTTAGGCTCTGTAGGAAAGAAACAGACAAAGCTAGTTCGACGAGGATGATGACAAAAGGAGCATAGTTTGTGACATGAGTGTGTAATGAATCAATTGTATGTGACATGAGCACAAGATGTGCGCATTTAACTGAAAAACATTAATAATTCAGAACACTAAGCAATTCGTCGGAAGATTCTTTCATTGCTTAAATTAAAAGATTGAAGTGATCCATCCAATGCAGTTGGCAGGCAATCATGTAATTTAACAATTTAAGCATGTATAACACGTAACAGTGAGAGTTTACGTTATAGAACGGCAAAACTCACAAAGAAACCAAGAATTTAAAAAAATTGAAATGGTTGGCAGACTGTATAACATAGGTTGCAAAGTGTTGGATACTATCTGAAATTGATAGGAAAGACCTGTTTGGTAATGTCATTTGCTTGTTCTTCCATGAACCAGACCACCACCTCTCGTCCTGCTGCATCAGAGAGCTTCTTCTCCAACTTGGGAATGACCTCATCGATGGGTTTCCTCAAATTGCCAATGAAAATGCCTCCATCTCCGAATCTTCGAACATCGGTTGCAAAGAAGGTGTCAAACCCAAAGCAACTCTTTAACTGCACAACGCCAAATTAAATTAGTACTAGGTAGTCATTATTCAAGTACAAGTAGCTAAATAAAGAGAATTATTGATTGACAATAGAAATAATGAATACAAATGAAGTGACCTGGTTAAGATCAAGAGCCTTGAAAGTTTGCTGAGCCTCTTGCAGCCTCTCCTTTTCCCGGAGCAAGTTGTGACGCAGTAAGGTGTTGAAAAGGCCTAAAATAGGGTTAGTGGTGGTGGTTTCCCTGTCGAGCTGCTTGAGCTTTCTATCAGCCCTCTTCTTCTCGAGCTTGATGGCGGCTTCGATGGAAGGGTTGCCCATGAACTTCTTAAACTCGTCGTCCGTCTTCCAATCCAATTCCTGTTGAGCATCAGAATCATGGTCGGCGTCGTTCTCGGGTGCAACGGAAACAGTGGTAATAGTAGAAGTGGAGTCACTTTGTTGGTCGTCTTTGAGGGAGGACCTGCAAGTGAGGGGAGTGCGTTTGGAGAAGAAGGAGAAAGAGAGACGGGTGCGAGTGTTTGAATTATGATTATGATTATACAGTGGGAAAGTGGTGGTATTGGCATTGAGAAGAGCGGTGAAGGAAAGAGTAGCCATTGGGAATGTAGTTTGTAGTCATGGTGGATGAGAGTACTTGTTGTGAGTTGTGAGCATTCCAGAAGTTTGGAGAAGTTAACTGTTGAAAGTGAAAAGACCCCACACTCTCATTACAGATAACATCCTGCCTCTCTTATGCTGCCACCTCGTCACCTCCTTTTCTTTCTTTCCTCCATCTACCTTCAAATACATTAATATTACGCCTTTTTATTTCAACTTTTTTTTTTCTTTTTGAAAAGCATCAATTTTTAAAAGAGTAAATCACTCATTTATTTTCTAAAAATTGTAATATTTCATTAAATTTCTTCATAAAATTAATAAAATATTTTCTTAAATTATATATTATTATTCAATTTAGTCCCTAAATTTATATTAGATGATTAAATTGGTCTCTAAAATAAAAAAATATTAAAATAATCTATGAACAATTAGGCTCTTAAAATTATAATAGTCAATAAAATTGGTCCATAAATTTAAAAATGATTAAGTGTATTTTTAATCTCAAATTAATTCTTAAAATTTCTTTTTCTTATCCACATAAAAAAATTATGAATAAAATTCACAAAATTTTAAAGATTATGAAGTAAAAGGTGCAACTAACCCTTTTTAATTTTAGGGACCAGTATGAGCGACCTTTTAGTCATTAAATTGATAGATAATTATAATTTTAATGGTCATTTTGATATTTTATTTAATATACAATTTGAAGAATTATTTTATTATATTAATTTTAAAGACCAATTTAACGAATCATTTCAATTTCAAAGACTAAATTAATGATTCACTCTTTTTAAAATCAACAACTTTTAAAAAAAGTTATGCTAGTTGAATCACACAATTATAAAAGCGATAAAAAATCAAGTAGGAGATCAAAAACATGATTTACTATCTTGTATGAAAATGCATATTTGACTATGACATTGATTACTTGATTTGCCTCACAATATATATAAGCAGGGACATAACTAAACTTCAATAATTGGAAGCATTGATAAAAAAAATAAAAGTTATCTACTAAAATAATAATGGCACAAGACATCATGCATTGCCTCATTCCGTTGTTATGTTTCTATCACGTGCCGCATTACCTCTTCGTTTTGTTATCTCTAACAAGTAATTTGTGTGAATATCATGAGAGGAGGTGTTTTGAACACATTAGTATAAATTTCAAGTCAATACTAGTTATCTACTAAAGAGGTCAATCACTTGTCAACTAGGGACCTCAATAGTTAGTCCTAGTTTCGGAAGGATGGAGACCTCGATCTTGATCCTAAGAAGGTACATATATCATCAAATGAGTGATGCAATTTGGTGAACACTTAAGAACAAGTATATCCTATCACAATAATAACAAGTACATGAGTTCAAATATTGTACCCAAGTAACTAATATGTCAGTTTCTCAGAAGTTTTCATGTAGTTTAGATGATCAAAAATGGAAAAGATTTGAGTAGAAGAAACAAGTAAAATAAAAACAAAAAAATAACATGTACCTGAAACCAACACAAGTGGGTAGGTAGAGAATACCTAGAAGTGCGAGACAACTTTCACTAAGGAACTCAGCAAAATAGCCTCATAACTCGGGAAGAAGGATGCCTCAACAAAGGTTGTAGTGACTAAACCTGGGCGATTGTTTACTAAAAACACAAGTCTTCGCAAAGTCACAAGACCATGTATAGGGGCTGATGCCCACCTAGTGTCAGAATGTTAAGGAAGTTTGTGACTTGATAATAAGGGAGTTGACGACCAAAGCCCATTGAACAACGGTCATAACTATTACAATCCTAAGGTAACAAAATTCCTTGTCCAGTAAGCTTTGACTTGCACAAAAGGTGTAACGATATGCATATTGTCTTCAAGAGAGACTCGGTGAAATAGACATACCTGTGAAGATGCGGACTACCTATCCTTGGACAAAAAGACCCTATGAAGCTTCATTATTTATTAGGATTGGTTTTGTACTTTTCTTGCGTAGCTTAGGTGGATGGCAAAGAATGCATTCTTTCAGGAGGCAAAGTCATAAGTGAGATACCACTATGGAAAAGCTTGAAATGTAATCTGTGTCCGGACCTATGGGTCAAGGGAGAGTCTCAGGTAGACAGTTTCTATGGGGTGTATGCCTCCCCAAAGGTAACGAAGGCGTTCAAAGGTTTTCTTGGGCCAGACAGATATTAGCCCTTGAGTACGAAGGTAGAGAGAAGCTTGATTGCAAGACCTACTCATCGAACAGGGATGGAAGTTGGCCTTAGTGATCCAACGATGTCAAGTGGAAGGGCTATCATTCAACGGAAGGGATAATAAGTTTTCTTCCCCAAGAGCTCATATCCACAAGAAGATTTGGCACCTCGATGTCGGTTCTTTGTCACTTGGAACTATAGTATATTCTAAGGGTTTGGTTGTTTGCCCATTAAAGCATTGAGAGGACCTTTCCCTAATATGAAAGGACCAGGAAGGATATACCTTTGGTGTGCTAGTTATTGACGAATTTTTTTTAATTCTTTTGGAATTAAGGGTTTTAACTTCATTATGTTTTTCCCTTTTTATCTCAGTTTATGCAATTCTCCCTTGTGAGTTACTGATAACCTAATCTAGCATTCCTAATAATTTTTACCTTATGATGATTTCTATTTGGTCATTTAGAAATACATTATTTAGTAAGTTAAAGGTATATAAAAGCTTATTATTAGTCGAATCAGAAGCCTGAGGGAAACAATTAGTCATGCAGTTCCCCTAAACTCAATTATCTTATAGTTCTACTGACTAATTAAGGTATGGTCACCTCTAATTAGTTTATTAGCATGCAAGAACAGTCAAGCGATAGGATAATTAAACAATAAAGGATAGAAACAGAAAATTGCATTAAAAAAGAGTAATCAAGAGTTCAAAGTACAACTACATCATATCCCTTAATAGTAAATCAGTTATCCAAATATAAAAACAAATAAAGAATGAAAACTAAAATTCATAAAAGCTTGAGGTTCTGCTTCTTCGCTCTTTGCTACGCTTTCTATCTTGTTAATGCCTTCAGGTGTCTTCCAAGGAACCTTGAGGTTGAGAGAAACACTTGGAAGGATTGAGATAATGGAGTGTAGATGCTAGAGAGCGATGGAGTGGAATGACATGTGTTGGGAGTGTTGGGAGTGGTTTCTCCAATTTTCAAACTGTCTCATTTTATACTATGCAAAGTAGACATTTTGGGCTTGATCTTTTTAGGCCAAAAATCTTAATTGTTGTTGCATTTTTCTATTGCATTAATCTTAAGAGAAAAAAATGAAATATATATTATATATGTAAACAAATATTCATAATTTTATCTAAAAGATACAATATTAATATATAAAATATTAATTTATCAATGAGTCAAAAAATATATAAATATTATTTGAATTATATATATATATATACCAAAAAGGACGTGAATTTAATTCATGTAATTAGTGAATAAATTGTAAATACTTCCATATAAGTACCGGTTAAACCTAAAAGTCTATTTCAATAAAAAAAATTACTTGAATTTTCGCTTGTTCCAATATCTTTACTTTATTATAAATAAACCTATTCGAAAAAAAAAATCATCAGAAATTAAAAAAAAAAAATAGTTAGATGAATTTTTTGTTTTTATACAGTCATGTAAAAATTTTGTACTACTACAAAAGCGGAGCTTTCTACCATGTTCGTGTCTTATTTTAAAAATTCACTTTTTTTTTTTTTAATCCGTCCTAACCTGAAATTTACACATGTCAAATAATTCCTTTTGCCACTTCTACAAATGAGTGAGTCCATTTCATGTTCCAACACAATCTCACTATGATTTCGAATATTTCAGTTTTTCAATTTAAAAGGTTTTTCGTATTGCACAAAATGGTTAGAAGACATTTTAGAGTTTGACTCCAATCAGCTCGATGTGAATCATTCACACCTCAAAACTCATAAATAAGATGCTTTAATTTACTGTTGCTTTGTTGAAATTTCATCCTGAATTAAGTGCTAGAGTGTGGCTTATATGTAGGAACTATTCTCATCTTTGTTGGTTAAGCAACTACAATCACCTCTATGCGAACCATTCACACCTTAACACTTATAAATAGGATACTTTATTGTTAATTTGTTGTAATTTCATCTTAACTTTATTACTAGAGTGACTTCTGTAGATTGAAGTTATGTTCTCGTCTTAAATTACTTCATCTGATTAAAAAAATCTGAAGTATTTTAGTCAAATAAGATTAATTAAAGTAATTCAATTTCTGTACATATTAAATTTCTTAAAATTTTGAAATTCTTTATTTAAACACTACCTTATTATATTTCAATTATATGATTATACCAATATTGATAAATTGTATGATAAAATGTAAATAGTCCCCCTCCCCATTCCTGGCCTCCTCCTCACATCATAATCACAAATATTGAATAAGTAGTTGTCTAGTTGTCGGTAATGGTTTGCATAAGCATAGGCACAATTTGACAATATATAGTGTGGCCTCAGACAAAGTGGAAGACGGCATGATGGAAAATAGAGCTCCAAATTCATGGACTGACTGTTATACCACTTGGACCCTACTCGTGCATTTTTAACACATTTAATTACACTTACAATTATCTTATTAATAAGGTTTTGCTTTTATACTTAATACTATCACTAATTTGAATTATTCAGCTAAATTCGACCTTAAACTTTTTTATAATTACAAGTTTTCTTGCATTTTGATATTATTTCAATATTTTGTCCATAAGTTGAATATATATATATTGTATATATATACATATTATTGTATAGTTAAAATTTATAATAAATAAATATTTTTAATATATAAATTATTTTATATTTAAAATTTAAAATTTTTGAATATATAAAAATTATATTTTAAATTTATAATAACAATTTATATTGTACACAAGATTATTTTATTATTGATAATATTTAAAAAATTCAATTTAAAAATAAAAATAAAAACAATAGATTAAAAAATTAGAAAATTTTCTAAAAATATTCTTTTTAAAAAGAACTTCTAAAACATTCTTCTAAAAGAACAATGACAAAATATATTTATCTTTTTAAAATTTATCAAATTCAATTTCCATTTTTCTAACTTCTTTAGTGTAACTCTTGACCTTAACTCTTTTAGTAATATTGCTCACATGGTTAATGTTTTTTACTTAAACTGCAGGTGTATATGATAAATTTAAAAATTCAATATGAATAAGTGTTAAAAGATTATTTAGTGTGATGTGTAGGGTGAATTTTTAAAAAACAACTTAACAACTTATGTTGAAAGAAGTCATTACTAACATAATCAAGATTAGAGACTTAAATTATTTTGAAGAATTAAAATCAGATAAAATAATTTAAAAAAATAAAAATTAAATTTGAAAAATATTAGAAGGATGAAAAATATATATTATCGAAAAATAATTATTAAAAATACTCACATGCAAAATTTTTATTTTTATTTATTTAGAGATAAATCAATGTGAATACTTTATATAACTCAATTATGTTAAACATACTTTAAGATAATGAATACTTTATATATATATATATATATAACATGTAACTTAAAAAAAATTGTAGAATTAATATTTGACGTCAAAGGTAGAATAAACATGAACATTGCATATCTTAATGTATTTCCATTATATTTCTATTCTCTATGTTTATTAGGAGCTTAATAGTTATGGAACTATTAACATGTAGCACAAGTTTAATATAACATACATAACTAATATTGTTAAATCTTGAGCTGAACCAGCCGTGGCTCGGCTAATCTACGATCTATCATGACGAGGACTAGGTTCGGATTCAAGCTAAAAAAATTGTCAAAAATATCTGTAATTTGGCCAAAACAAAGCCATCCCAACTCTGCAACGTGAATTTACATCAACTTGAATGTTAATACATTCAACAGTGGTGCTAAATGCTACTTGGTATTTAACTAAGCCTGATTATGTAAACCAAGCAAAGTATGTTTCCTGTGAACATGGGCTGTTTAAAACAAATCAATTATTTCCCTGACAATGTCATCCGTGATTGAATCTCCTATCTCCATGTATATCTCCCAATTCACTATTTGGAAGCTTTTCCACTCTTCTGATATCACACAGGATTCTGCATACAACAGGTGGCTGATCTTTTTAACCTCTCTATATTGTTTCTCCAACAAGTTAAAATGCTCATGTATGATACTCCGAAAGTCTTCTGATTCTGAAACTGCTTTGATTGATGCACTTTTACCTTCATTTTCATGAAACCTCATGTCTTTTTCTACATAGTCAAACCGTAGTTGCTTTTTCTTTGGCAGGTTCCTTCTGTTTTTTCGGCACAAAGAAGCTATCTCAACCATCTCTTCTAGTTTGTCTTTTTTCGCACGTCTAAATTTTAGAATATGTGAGTTCACTAATAACTTTCTTACATAGTCTCTGACAAGTGTTATCTGGCCTTCTGGACTTTTTATATCACACACTGATCCATCACAATGAAATAAAATAATGCTAATTAAAAATTAAAATTAATACATGGTTCATGTTAATACTTATTTCCCCTTCTAATTTTAGTGAAAGAATCGAACCTGCATTGGGTAATGATTCTTTCCATTCTGATCTTCTACCATACTGCTGCATATTCCCTTTTGAGCTTGTCAAATATGGTTTGGTTTCTGTATCAACCTGTTAGCTTAATGAATAAGATTGTTTTTTTTATACTGTGGACAGCAATGAAACTGCTGATGCATATTATACGATGTGAGTATGATTTTAGCCTGTTTGTTTTTACGTTTAAAATTAATTTTGAATTGAATTATCTTTACTTTGTTTTTGAGTTGAATAAAAAATTTATATTAAATTTACTACTAACTTGGTTTTAGAATAAAACATTCAAAACATAAAACGCATCAGATAAAAGAATCCCTTACTTACCTCTGATCTTCTCAATTTGGGGAGTGTGAATGTCTGAAACATGTTTGCCGGCAAAACCTTGTCCTGAACATCATTGTTAGTGAAATGACCCGACACAGCTAATGTTTTCAGTGACTTTGTTTGTTGAGTTGGCTGGGTGTGTGCTGTTAAATATTCATGCACATAATATATATCACGGTTGTGCTCTTCATCCCAGTTTGAGAACTCCTGGTTGTCAACAGTGGGAGGGAACTTGAATAATAGGGATCTTAGTATCTCTGTGGCATGTAATAACCTTTTCCTTATCTTGTGTAAATCATACTTGATTGACCACTTTAGATTCTTGGTTGAATAAAGGTGGTGAATGTTGCTACTATCAGAGCTGAAGTTCTTGAACATATAACTTCTTTCAACGAGGTAACTTTGCAGTGAAAAAGGCTCTTGATGGTGTTGGAGATGTTCTTTCAGCTGTTTTGAACATTGTGGCTTGGAAGTATCCATTGGAAGGACCTAAAAGTTGTGATGTGAAAATGAGACTTTTTGGAGAAAGATGGGAAGCACGAATAGGCAGTGGAAGCCAGTAGAAGATGCTTGTCTTTGACAATGGGCTCACAGTAGAGTTGGAGTGCAAATAAATTTGATATGGAGGAGCGTAAGAGGGAGAGTAAAGGAAGGGGTTGGTGGAGTGGGGAAGAGGCATTTATGTATAGCAAATAGTTTATTTGACTGGGGAACCAGAAAGGTAAAGCTTGGCAACATAGCAATCGATTGGTGGTGCCAACATGTTTAATGTATGCATTGCTTTGGTTTCTACCAGCTTATGTGCTGCATATACTATATAGTATAGGACATTCTAATTCCAACGGCTTTTCCTTTTTCCTTTTGGAGGTTATGTCAATCTTTACAATGTTTGGTTTTGTAGATCAGGAAGGCCCTTTATCATTCTGTCATGTCCTTGTCTATTTCCTTTTATAAAATTGGAATATACTTTGGACTATTATATAAAATTGATCATGTGGGTGGGTCTTGCAATGGGCATTAGCCATATTACTTTATTATTCCTTTGGTGTGAGATAAGTGAATATAGATATGGAGACGTCAGGTTTAGGCATCCAATACATTGTTAAAGGAGAACTTATCCTTCAAAGGCGGGCAAAATGAATTATTTGAAAACTTAAAAAAAGGACATATTCCAAACCTCTTTATCATTTATTATACATCTTCTCAGTAAGCAATTATTATTTGGGTAAAAAGGTTGTGAGGTACATACATGATACATTACATTGCTCACGTCAACAAATAGCCTTTTAAAATATAATAATAAATTATTTGAAATCCCAGGAAAAGAAAAAGAAACAAGATATTTGAAATCGGCTTTGGTAATCTCTTTTTGTGGTGGAGGTACCATTTTGCGTTGTCCTTAAGAAAATGCTTGTCCTTGTTTGCAGGGTATTCAGCTGGCTGACATCTGAAGCTGAACCATAATCATTCACAACTCCCTGAATTTGCTGTTTTATTGTACACTCATTTGCATGCCCCAACTCCCTCATTTCCTCTAATTCTGTGTTCATTTCTATATTACTTGGTGAGGACCTTTCATCATTAAAAAATATAACCACCATCTTTTTGTCTTCATCATTTCAGTGTATGTTACTCCACGAGCAATGATTCATGACCGCTAATGCTTTTAACCTGTTCAAGCCCGTTTAAGAATGTATTAATCAAAACACTGAGCTTTGACATTAATAATCAATACCATTAATGGTATATACAGATTGAGCAGTGAATCTGATCTTTCTTGATATTGCAAGGCATTTCTGCATATGTATGTATATGACTATTGACTCAATAAGTAACTAATTGGTTGTTTTTTCTGTAATAAAAGTAAGAGCTAAGAGCATGTTAATTGTGAATCATGGCAGTGGCGCCTCTTGTAAACGTTGGTCAATAGATCAAACCAGCAGGGCTCTTGCACGTTTCTTCTTGAATACTGCTCTATTATATAATTAGTCTGCTTTTTACTTCCCTCTACCATGTCTAAACCTGATACTTTACAGCAATAAATGTGTCTGAAATTCTTATTCATAATCATAAGGAACTGCCTGCCATCACAGGAACTGGATTGCAAGGGACAGAAATTGGAAAATCATTACATCCAGGCAGAAATAAAAAGAGAAGAAAAATTAAAAAAATATATGATATGCGATGTAATATAATAAAAAAAAATAAGGTAAAAGAAAGTACAATATTATTTACAGAAATTATCACAAGGTAAAGGTTTTGTACTATTGGTTTGCCAATAGCTGCGAACTTTACTATTAACCTGTGATGATTTCAGTCGCCACAGCCTGTGATCAAAACACACAGCAATAATGAGAAATTGAGTACCACCGCGTGCCAAATAGGATGCAAACAACGACAAGGGAGGTTCAGAATTAAGTACTATGAGCTATACTACATATGACTTGTTTTTATTAGATGAATCTTATTCTCACAGCTCATTTCATTCACAAATATATTTTCTTAAAATATGGTTGGAGTGAAAATAATTTAAAACAAACATGTGATTTGAGGTGATAAGTAATTTCGATTCTTTAAAAAAAATTGCTAATTCAAACCTCATGAAACAATTTTATATGGAGATGCTATATTAGATTAAAATAGGTTAAACGTGAAATATCTAATTAACACTTATTTTAAAATATATATATTAAAATTATTTTTTCTTTTTTAAAAAATGGGAAGCTTTTTTTATTTAGGGGTTAAATAATTTTTTCTGTAACCAAGGTACAAGCTGCTAAAATGTCATGCATCTCTCCTTATTATTTGTTAAGCTTTAAAAAAAAAAAAAAAAACTCCATTTCCTAGTGCCCACTATTTTTAAAAAAAAAAGCATGTTTAAAAGGAAAATATTATTGTATTTTTTTAAAACAATTTTGTTAACTATTACTCTAAAAATAATAATTAAGAAATTAGAAATATAAAAAATATTAACAAATATGTCATCTATTATTGTTATGTATTAAATGTAATTATTTCTAATATGGTTTTTTATTAACTCTTTAATTATGTCCGTAAAATAATAATTAAGAAATATATTTTAATAAATAATTGATGGGTTAAATATGAAGACCAAAATAAATATTCAAACTTGCTAAAGTTTACCTTTTACTAATAAAACTTTTAATTCGTCTTAATTAATTCTTTAATTATTAATATTGTTTGATCCACTAAAGTTGACAGAGTATTAGGGGCTTTTGGCGGTATCTATCAAATCTTAAATTTGTAGTTACCTCATTTATTTCTTTACTTTATAAAAGAAAATTATTAATATTATTTTCATAAATTTTTTTCATGATAAAAAATTAAATGACTTTTTTTTGTTTTTGTCACCGCTATTGATATCATCATAATTACTACTATTGAAACAATTATTCTTATCTCCATTATCATCATAGTCAATGTCACTACCATTACTACTATCGCACCTATACCATTGACATGTCATCACCATTGTCACCCTAACCTCAATCTCATTGACATCACCAAGTCCACCATTAGTAGCAATATCACCATCATCACTGCATTGTTACCATCACTACCATTGGTACTGTTATCCGCATCACTTTATTATTGTCGCAAACACCACAACCACTACTATACTATTGTCTCCACCGCAAATGTGTTATCACCACCACCACTTCATTGTCATAACTATCATTGGTATTGTCATCTCTACCACCATTATCAATGTTGTCACCACCATCATTAGTACTACTATCATCACTATTAATACTATTATCATTAGAGCACCATCACTATTGTTATTATTACATAAACACAATCTTAAATTAATTATAATAAAATAAAAAAGTTTCAAAATATGTTTATTAAAAAACTTAAAACTAATTTTTTAAATTTAAAAATTAATTTTAATTTTTGAAAATTTTAAAACTCACAACTAAAAAATCCACGAAACATGCCCTTAGCTGTTCATTATTATATTTTTGTGTTTTAATCACCTTTTCCTAATTTTAACCTTCTAGTATTTTTAGAAAATATATATAAGTGGTTCATGAAGTGGGGATTGAGCTTCGGTACGACGGTGGCGGCAACGCGTGAAAAGGTGTGTGGTGGTTTGCAGCGTTTGGTAACCAACAATGTTTTATTATTAGCATGTTCGGACACGTTGTATAGCCCAAATCACGTTAATGATGTGAAAATACAAAAGCTAAAATTAATAGTATTCACTTTAGCTAAAATTAGTAGTATGTGTGAAAAATCACATTCGTAATCCATGGCTCTTGCATTGTATAACTCTGATTACACCTAAAGTAATTTCTCAGTTTTGATTAGCCATTACCACAATCAAGCAACTCACGTCACCTGAATGGAAAATTAGAATCCCTGTAATTTAAAATTAGTTTAAAATGAATTGAAAGTTAAGGATGCTCACTTGTAAAGGTGATAAATTTTAAGAGTTTGTATATTCCTTTTTCCTAAATAATATAATAATATTCATTTATCTTTTTTAGTGAAAAAAAGCTTAAGACAAGAGAAGACTTTTCCTATTTCAAGATCTAAACAATTGACAACTTTAGCAAAAAATAAAAATCACAAATGCATAATCTTGAATTTATCCAAAGTCATGGGTATTAGTATACTTGTTTCTTTTTACAATATTTTGCTTTTGGTTTAAAAACATTATATTGGGCTAAAAGTGATCAGATGTCCCAACTCCCGGTCTCTCGGCCAAGAAAATGACGGGCCGGCTATAAATGCTAAAACCTTATACAAAAGGCACTATTACTTTTTCAGACCCAAAAATGTACTATAAACTTGTAAATTTAAGAAATTTAAATAATCAAATTATTATTATTTTCAAAATCAGATAACTTAAACGCATTAAGAACCTGCTTATTTGTGTCTTTCTCAAAAGAATATATTGTTAATTAAAGATATGTTTACAGATTTATGATAATTATGTGTTTTTTTTTATGAGAATTATGTAAGTTTATTTCTTGAGGAATTTGTTTTACCTTTTTTTATAAGTTAAAAACAATATTTAGAAAAAAAAAAAAAATTATATCATAAAGTCACTTTTTATTTAACCTCAACAATCATGCCCTAATTTATCCTTTTAAAATGGTGAAGAAAAAAGTTCTTTTTCTTTTTTTTTTTTTTGGTTTACAATAAAGTTCTTCAAAATTGAAGGTGAGGAATAATGTCTGATAAATGGGGAACTGATAATGATGATCAAGGGAAATAGATACCGAAATAGTTTTTGAATCTTAGGAACAAATAATTGGTGCTCTTATATATGGGCCAGTTTTTTTTTTCACTCCTTCCCGTCACACTACTATTTGTTCTTTTTTTTTTTTTTTTTTTTTTTTAGTCATACGATAGTCATACATATTTGAAGAACGTGCAAGCTTTCCTTACCAAATAAAAAATAAAAAGAACATGCTTTTAGTTATTTAGGGTACAACTGCAAGGTTAGGATCTAGATCTCACCATAATTCTTTAACAATATATAAAACAAAACTTGTAATGGCTATTCAATTGTTTTCTATATGGGTCATCACCACATTTAAATGAATCTCTCCAATTTGCTGCCTTAATAAATGAAGTGCTGAGGTTCTTAACCCAAATGGAAAGAGACCTGCCCAAACAATGAATTTTAATTATGTAAAAATAAATATTTATCAATTTCAATTCACTAATTGGCTAATTGTGACACCAAAGAGAGTGCAGAGATGCATTAATTACTATTTTAGATTACAAATGTTGTATCATGATACTATTTTCTTGATGTAGTACAATATAGAACTTTCTGTTATGTTAAGGCTTAGTTAGTGGGATATATACAAATGAAGACTTTCTGTGGAATCAAAGACCCGAGGGAAGGTAGGGAGTGAACCAAATTTTGAATTGAAAAGTATCATGTTTTCATGCATCCTTTTCAGAAGCAACAAACCCCAACTACATTCATAATTATAAAAATCGTAATCTTGTTAAGAAGGAAACTCGTGAAGCTACATTGAGTTAGATTGCATTGCAGTAGGTAGAGATGCAAAAGATGAATAATAAATATTGAAAGGTACTTCCATTTCCATTTCCAAATGCCATGCTGATCCTTATTAAATTTTTTTCTTTGCATCTTTAAGTCATCTCACCATCAGCAAACAACTAATCAATGCGAAATGAATTGTCCACCATTTGGGCCCTCTATGTCATTTGCTTGCCCTTCACTTATTGTAGCTAGAAAAATATAGACATGATTATCGTCATACCTTAGGGCTCATATGTATATAATCCACACGCCTGCATTGCCTCTTGTGTGACCCTTTAAGCATGCCAAAGATCATGATCATTTCATTAGCAACATAAAAATCATTGTGACATATTTTGCAACATTCATGATTCTTAGTAACATAAGATGATTAAGCAAATCTTATTCTTTAAAGAAATATGGATCGATCAAATATAGCACAGGAACATATTCATAACATGCATAAGTCGTAATATCTATCTTTGACCATTCCATAACAAATGCCTTAAAGGATGAACGATCCTGAGCCAACATTTAAAAATCACGTCTTGTTCAATTTTATGGTGATTGAACGAAGCAAATATTTCAACCCTCAATTAGCAATAGAGTCACCAAATTAAGTTGAAGAATCTATATAGGTAACATTAGAAAAGCAATCTGCAGAATGCGCAAAAGTGGAACATATATAACACAAAGAGCTATATTACAACTAAATAAACAGTATGAAGTTCATACTTAATATAGCAGTATGAGCATCGGTCATGTGTGCGTGTATTGTATAACATATATATAATATTAATTTAATATTTGAATTGTCGTAATTTTTATTCTATTATTATTAAATTATATATGTGCTATATTTTAATCTATTGAATACTATTACAAAAGCAATTAAATAGTTAATATAATGTGACCCAAATTTAACAGTAAGAAATTTGGAACTTTACGTTCATAGTCTCCATTACCCTTCCAGCGATGAGAAATGGCTTTAATTCCTTCTACTTTTATTTTAAAATAATTCAAAGGAAATTGATAAGCCTAATTAAAGATTTTGTCAAAAGAAAATGTATTATAAAGTTAACGAAGATTACTTGATTCCAAAATGCCTAGCGACCGAATATCCAACAAAACTAAAATTTCCAAAGTAATTGATCGTTGTCCGATCTTGAACATTCTAGCTATTTGCTTATCTGTTAATTGATTTAATTGTAATTTATTATTATTATTGTAGAATTGTCAAAGAATAAAATTACATTCCTGCCCCTGCTGTCTATTCTATAAATGAAGTCGGATCCGCGGCAGGCATGGTTGTTGTCGAAAGCGGAGAATGAAAACGTTGTCTAAGGTCAGACATAACTGCTTCTTCCTATGTTATTTCGAACAATGGGATTAATATGTTTCTTTAATTTATATATACCATCTTCAATCTCCTCAGAATTGCAGCAATATAATTACTATGACCACATACATTAATATTCTTTTATTAATTTGTTCAGTTACAAATGGTCTGCTCTTATACAGAAAGTAGTGAAGGCATTGGCGAAGAAGAATGGTCGATGAGGCTAACTCTTGGAGTCCATATAGACTATATTTATACACAGAAACTGAAGCATATATAAGCCATGACATGAGCATGAGATCAATTAATTATTTCAAATCTAAACCGGCCTGTGCAGTTGCTAGCCTCTAATCTATATGTGGCTTTTCACAAGATCAACGTTTAATTTAATCATCTATCTTTACCTTACATGTTGCAATTGCAGATCCAAGTTTTCCCCCCTTGTATATTCATGTGAATACGTACAGATACATATCCATTTTTTTATTTTATACTGCAAATCAACGTATATTGATTTTAGTAGAAATAAATTTTAGTTATTCTCAACTTCGCACTCTCCTATTATCGCCATATCGATGAAAATTCAAAGATCTATTCGGTACAAAAGAAAGAAACAAGTGAGAATTAAGTAGGAAAGAAAAAAAAAATAGAATAAATGAAAATAGATGAAAAATAAAATTAAAATAAAAATGTTTAAATAAAAAATAAGAAAAATAAACAATTTATTTAATTAAAATAATTAATTTTTATCATATAATAATTTATAATCATATTTCAATATGAAAAATATAATAATCAATTATTATATTATAAAAATTTACTACTTACAATTTTGACAATTTTAAATCGTCAATAAATATTTAGAAATATTACAAAATTAAAATTTGTGCGAGTATATAATGATCAGGAAAAAAAATAAGAAAAATATATTCTTTATTAATAATTATCCATTTTCACACATTTTTATTTCTTTTCTCTATAATATCCTATGTATCTAAAAGTATATTTAATTTTTTATTTCTTACCTTTTCTTTTCTTTTCATCCTTTTTTTTTTTTTTCGTGATGATCTCTTTCCTGATCACAACAGAAAAGAAAATGAAAAAAGAAGTATTTTTCTTTAGTATAATATACCTGAAACTATTGACATTAATTGGTATATGTAATAATTACTTGAATTCATTAAACAGGACGTCAAGAACTTGAATTTTAATTTTAGATTTCATAAAACTAAGAGTTTCAGTTTTTCGACATGATTTTTATGATATCTAAAGTTTTCAACTTTTGTTTAGCATAAAACTAACAAAATGAACGGAAATTCATTTAATATTAACTTTTGTGGGCAGGAATAGATACAGAAAAGCTTAAAATTGTAAATCTTTTAAGTATCTTAGTTTACGATCAACAATGAATTTTAAATATATAAAAATAAATAAATTATGTAATGATGTTATAAAATAATTTTATATTTTTATTTAATCATATCTTATTAGTAAGTTGATTTTTTTTTACAATAAATATTTAAAAATCATATCAATAATAATTTTTAATTAAAAAAATGTGTTACATTGTCGTTAATATCGATTAAATTTTAAATATATATAATTGTTCTTTATTACTGGCTAAAGAAAATTAAATGTTCTTGTCTTAGTTCAACGATTTTTTAAAATAACCATGACGTGATTATTCTTAATAAAAAAATCTAAATTTCTCACATATTTAAAATAAAACTTAATTAAAGATAATATTTTTTAATTAAAATTAGAGTTTTATCCTTGTAATTTTATTGATTTTTATTACATAAGATTTATAGAATTATATATACACACAGATATCTCTAATTTAGAGATTTTTCACATATCTAGGCATAACATGGTTATTATAAAATAATAAATAAATTTTAATATATAAATTATATTTTTTATTTAGATAAAAAATTTATATTATAATACAGAATTATTTTTAATTATTTAATCATTTATTTTAAAATATTATATTCAATTTAAAAATAAGAATAAAAATAATAAACTAAAAGATATATGCATTTAAAAAAAATAAATGTACGAGAATGGTACTAGTTTCAAAAAATACTTTCGTTTTAAAAAATAAAAAATATTTTTGTTTAAGATAATCATTTCAATTTATATATAAAATATGAATAATTCTAAAAGTTGGTATAATATTGTTTATTAATTTTTTGTGGTAAATATTGAAAGCTTTGGTAATATTAAATATTTTTATAAAATGTTAAAAAAATGCAAGAGGATATAACGGTAATAAAGTGGGAGGTGCGTTATAAGAGTGGGAGTGTTAGTAAAGGAGTGAGGTTAGCGGAGTGAGATGGAGAAGAAAAAGGAGAAGGAGAAGGAGAAGAAGAAGTATCTTCTGAAGACAGAACCGTCAGAGTGGTCGTGGGAGGACCAGGCAGCGAACGGAGGCATAAGCAAGTGGGATGGGGTGAAGAACAAGCAGGCCCAGAAATACCTGAAATCCATGTCCCTCAACGATCTCTGCTTCTTCTACCACTCTGGTCCCAAGGCCCGCCGCATTGTCGGCGTTGTTTCCGTCATCGGCGAGTGGGACGGCGATGCTGTCGACGTCAAGGCTGTGGGGGAGATGAGGAGGCCTGTGGACTTAAAGGAGATGAAACATTTCAACGATTTCGCTCTCTTGAAGCAGCCTAGGCTTTCTGTTGTCCCCGTTCCCGATCACATCTGGAATCAAATCTGTGATTTGGGTGGCGGCTACCAAGGTGACGGTGCTTCCTCACCATTACCCCTATCTACCAACTAATGTAAATTAACAACACCTTTTTTCTTCTGCTTTGGGTTCGATTAAATGTCTTTGCCCTTTCCTCTGCTTTTTATGTTAATTTCCCAATTCTGACCACAAAACCCTAACCCTAGCCCAGAAACACTTTTTTCTCTCCTCAACTAACAAATACGTGTGGGCAACTCTTCTTGGGCCTCTACCTATTATTATTAGCCTACAAGAAAGGGTATTTTTGCAATTATTACTAAATGAATGTATGAGGCTAAAATTTAAAACTTCCACAATTGGACTAATTCATGAATTGCTGAGTTTAAATTTGCTAGTAAAGTAATTATGCAATTTTAATGTAAACTATACTTTAATCCAAAGTGAAGCATTGTTATAAAAAAATTAATATTATTTCTTGTAAATATTATTTTTAATTTTTCAAATAATCTTTAAATGCTAAATCCTCTTCCTTGCTAATAAATGAAATACTTCTTAAAATGTCATGTTAGTTCTTTTTTGTTTTTCCAATGATTTTCCTATGGAAGTTTTGAATGATAATGGGCGAAAGGGATATTAGCATGTTTGTTTCCTCATCAATCAGCGTCAAAGAGAAGATGATATGTGTAGCTTTTACATTTATTTTTCTATTAGACATGACACGGTTTTACACACATAAGATGCTGTGCATTATGCTACCGAATGTATATAAATTGATGGGTAGGTTTTCCTGGATCTCGTTTTCCATGATTTGCGGACAAAAATTGAAACATCTTGGAAGGATCTAGGAATGCAGTTCAACTTCCTTTGCTGCCTCCCCCTACATAGAAATCTCAAATCAATAAGATGACTTTTTGTATAATTTTAAAAATTATACTCATAATTTAGGAATTATTTCGTTGTATGATTCAATTTAAATTAATCATCGCACGTACTAGAGAATGAGGATATATCTGATTTTTTATTTTTAAAAATTATTTGGTAAAATAGTTCTTTCAGAAGAAAAAAAGAAAAAAAAATGTATTACTTTGAATATAATATTAGAGATGAAAAAAATGAAAAAAAGAAAAATAAATTGTTTGAGAAATTTATTTTGAGAATTTTTGTAAATTATAAAGCAAAAATTGTTTGATTGTATTTTTTTTCATGATTTTTTTAAAATCAAAGAAAAGAAATTAGATATTTTATTTTTCGAAACAGTAAAATAAGACTAAAGTTACCAATGTTAAAAACTTATCATAACTAAACTTGTCATTAGTGAGAAAATTGTATTTTTATCGTTCTAACTCTTATTCATACATTTATTTCTTTTGCATGTTTATTTGTTGTTGTTTTTTAAGTGACAACAAAACAATTGTTTTTCAGTTTTAAAAACAATTAAATTAAAAATTATTCTAGACCCGAACAACACTAGTTGGGCGCGATCCACTCAGCGTAATACGATAGTCGAATAAAAAAATTAAGCAGTGATTGTCAGTTCAAGGTAGCTTTTAAGTATGATGAACATGAGCATCTAATGAGTAATGACTCCTCTAATGATCACAACATAATAACATCACTTCACAACCAAACGTGTTATCTCTCCAAAATTATAATTACAACCTCAAGCATTTTCTCTAAATATGTTTTACTTTTCGTAACTAGATGTTATTCTATTAAATACTAACTTAAATGTGAAAGTCGAATAGTATTACCCGACGTTAGCGTAGGCGTAGCTCCACTTTTCTTCACCCAGTTTTAGTCTTAGTAGTTAGAGCATAATAGAAGTATTTTCACAAAATAGTTTTGAAAAAGACTATTATAGCAAAAAAAAATTGTTAAACCTCTTCAAAATTTTCCATCATGCACATGGGAGTTTCGATAAGCGTCGTTCCATTATTTTATAAACAACGCTTCGCACAGACAATTAAAAAAAGCTCTAATTTGTTGTTCATTATTTTATTTTCTTCAAGCACGCTGCACGGCCTTTGCTTTAATTAAATCTATCTATAACCAATAAAAAAGGGGGAAAAGGAGAGAAAAGGAAACAAGAAAGTGTTATAGCTCTAGGCAATACACGAGGATGATCGTTTCTTGGGGAGGTTTCTTTGGTGGAGAAGTTTAATTTGTAATGTGTGATAGAAGAAGAAACCTCATTAAATTCCACAATTACTTAAACGTGTAGGTACCTCGTTAAATTCTACAATTACTTAAACGTGTAGGTCATGGGCTAATAGGCTGTGTTCCTTAACGGGGTATTTGCCTTAATTCCTTGAAAGTTCAAACTAATGGACGACCGAAATAGTAACGGAACCAATAAAGTTTAGTACAATTGGTAAATAATTAGATTTCTTGAGCATACCTATAAGGATTTGATTTTAGTTATCAATCTAAAAAAATGTTAAGGGAAGTTATATTTATTTCGGTAATTTTTCCACCTTTATTATTTTCACAAACAACTTTTAGTTTTTTTAAAAAATTGTTTGTTCCATAAACATATTTGAAAGTATTATATTCCATGAACATATTTATGTTTTTTAAAAGTCTGTCTCTTAAGTACTTGAAAAAATAGAATGAGAAAATATCTCTCCCTTGTTTTTATTTTTATTTTTTTAAAACACTTGTTTTGGAAACAACTTTTTAAACTTAATAGATTTTGCATAAAAAATTGATTATTGAGCCGTGTGGAATTATTTTAGAAAACAGATTTTAAAACCAAAACGTGAGAAGAGAAGCAAAGATGTCTTTAATCTCTAACCATATGTTGAAAAATATACTTAGTATACGCAAAAAAAAAAGTAAAAAGTAAAAATAACAATGACACCATATTTTGCATTAATTTCTGTCTTTCTCTTCATGTACACCGCTGGCTTTAGAGGCTAGAAACAAAGTAGATTGTATAAAATGGTTTGATGATGATGTATATTTTACCAGAAGATCACTCTCCTCCTTCCTAACTTTTTTTTTTTAATTTAATCATAAAATTTGACTAGATACAAAATAATGAAAAAATAGGTTGATATCTGATGAAGTTTTTCAAGTTGTGAAAGGTGCTATCTTAGTTTATTTTCATGAGCATGACTAAGAACATGTTTGGATTAGTTTATTCTAATTTCTTTTTAACTTTTTAAGAAAACATCTTCTTCAAAGGACAATTATTTTTCATAACCTAACTTGCCAAGCTAAATAGTTACTTGGTATGGTAAGATAACTATTTTTTTAGTTCGAGTTGCCTATTTTAGTGTTCACGACGTAGTGAAGGAAACTATAAAACTTATATAACGCGGATATTTTAAATTCAAGTAAATTTGTAATATTAAATTAAAAATATTTAAATTATAAAAATATATACAGAATTAATTCTCATATGATTTAACATTAAATAAAATATAGTTCAATTGTAAAAAATATACTCATAATTAATTTAAAATGTTGTGATTTAAAAATCTAAAAATAGCATGTATTATTTTTAAAAATAATCTATAAAATTAAATTATTTGTAAAAAAAAAACACTCTTATTTAATATAAAAGTATAAACGTAGACATAAAAAAGACCAAAAAAAAAAGAAAATTAAGGAGATAAAGGCCATAATTGATGTGGTTTTTTAACGCATACAATTGATTGGTAGATTTGTTCACCTGTTATAATTTTATTGTCCATTGAATGATTATTTAGTTAAGCAAACCTTAACTGGAGATGTTGTGAACTTTGATGGACATATAGCAATGGTAATGCTAGTTTGCATAAAATTCGAAACTAACAATCTTTGTTTGTTAATGAACAGTTCGGATTTAGATTATTTTATTTTGCTTGCAGAAATGTTGATAATCACAATCACAGTGTTTAGGAGAGTTTTATACTAAAAAAATCAGGTATAAAATAACTTACCCAGAATATACACCAAAATTTCCGTTTCCAATTATATGAACCGAACTAAGCCATCAACCGTCGGTCTGGTGAAAAGCAAGTAAATTAATAGTGCATTATAATGGATTTGCATCTTTAATATCGGGGGATACAATAAAGTGCATAATTAACATTGGTTAATGACCAAGTATAATCTATTATATATAAATATTTGTATTTTATTAAATTTTGATTGTTAAATTATTAACAAGTTCTATACTCATTTTAGTAAAGTTTGGAAATGAAAAAGTTACTTTTTACTTTCGAACCTAAAACCTTTCAAGTACTACGATTTGATTGCACTAATTGAATCAATTCTCATTTATATATCAATTATATCCTATATTTTCAAACTTCTGAATTATATATATCATGTTAACCCATTTCACTATATATGATTGTGTGATAGTAAAATGATATTCTCAGTATAGTTTGTGATCGTAAAATGATTATATTACCGAGGAGTTCAGTTTACCTACTATTCTAACTCATTTCACCTATTCAATATTTTTTTCCTCTCTTGATTGTTTCTTAAAGATATAGGTGTTTGATTTTAAATCTTGATTCATGTCCATTCAAAGCTACAAAAAGTAGCTTTTGCACTATTTTTGTTATTTAATGTGAAAATTTTAGAGAAATATACTGTTACCATACTATTAACTTAATATTATTGATACATTACATTGCTTTGTAACAAATGAAGTTTAATTTCTTATAAAATGTCCTCGTTTATTTTTTTCATCTCTTCCTTCACCTACAGAAAAGAAAAGTTGACATACTTTTAAATACCATTTGTATATTTTATAAAACAATTATTTTTTATATTTTATGTTTCAATATAATAAAATATAAAATTTTACTATTTTAATTATGTCATTTTTCATTTTTATTTGAATTTAGAATTCCTCCAAAATTACATGTATTATTTTATAATAATGTGTTATATTGAGTATCTTATTGTAAAATTTTTAATTCACGTTATTACAAAAATGGCTAAGAAAAGTGAGTGATGAAAAAATAAAATTTATAAATAATTGAATGAATAAAAATGTTATCACTAAATATGTTGATAATCTGGGACTATTGGCATATTTTTTTTATGGAAGGAGTACGAAATATTTCACAATATAAAAAAAATATTAAATATTTTATATTAATTATATAATAATATTAACAAAATATAGTATATAAGTAAAAGATAATTTTCACCATATTCAAATTTATATAATTGAGTTAAACACAAATTTAAAATATAAAATGATATCATAATTTATTTTAAATGTATTATCGAATTACTTATCATAATAATATACATGTATCAAACCTGTGAAAAAAATTATTAAAAATATCTCAATTTTTATTTTATCTATTTTTATACATAATAAAATACTATTTTTCAAAATTTACCTGTACATCACATAATTTATACTGCAATAATTAATCTTTGAAGTAATTATTATAAGAATCAGCATCTTACCCATATGATCATTTATAAATAATAATATAAGTTTATAAGATATGTACTTTCAACTTAGTTAGAAGGTTGAACCTTGAACACCGTTCAAAATGTAATAAGGTAATGCGATGACAAAATCTGTTAGAATATGTCTTCATTGGTCTCTCGACCTTGTTAAACGAAGAAAATTCCATGATGAATAATTTTATTGTGGTAAAATGGCAGTACTTTTAAGTATTAGTTAAAAAAAATGAAAACTTTTCATTAAAAATAAAAAATATAACTTATTTCATGTTTGTTTTAAATAAACTAAAAAATATTAATAATTATTTTTAACATACTAATTAAAGAAATAAAAATACATTTTTTATAAAAAAAATATTATCAAGATATGTTTATCATAGTTTTTATATTTTTATTTATTAACTATTTAATTAACATATTTAAAACATATTTAATGAGTTGAGAAGACCCTTGACTATTCGTCACGGGTTACAATTTTGTATTTATTTATTTTTTGGGTCATGCTACTTTAATTAAATATCACTTATAATTTGTTTTGAAGTAATCATATACATTGTTTTAAGAGTCATTTGAAAGAAATTATTTACATATTTAAAACACTTGTTAACAGTTTTTATTTAAAATTATTTAATAAAGCACATTCAGTATTTCTTAATGAGTTGATAAAGACCATTGACTATTCGTTACAGGTTACACATTGCTTTAAGGGTTCATTTAAAATAATTTATTTACATTTAAAAAATATATATTTTTATATAAATGTTTGTAAACAAGTGTTTAAAAAATTTATGAAAATATCTTATAATATGTTTATAAATTGTTTTTAATTCATTTCAATAAATTTTCAATATAATTTATAAAATAATTTAATTTTTTTATTTAGAATATGATGGCAAATAAATATTCTAATAATTATCGACATTTTTATTCCTTTACAAAATATTTGTTAACACCTATAAATAAATTATCTTCTTCTAAAAAAAATTTCTTCATGCACATTAGTTAGAATTAAAATTCTCAATCACAAATTTAAGATACCTGAGTTTATTCAATTGAATTAATCACTTATTAGTAGTTTTATTTTATTTTATTTTTTATTATAGAATAACTTGTACATAAATATTTATTTAAAACCAATTAATTAAGTTATTTATTCTGAATAGAATGTAAAATTAGATAACTAAACCTATCAATATATCTATTTATAATTTATTGATTTAATTCAAATTATACGGAGAATTGAATTTGTAATGATAATGTTGCTTTTGAAATAAATATTATAGTGATAATATAAAAGATTGTATTATATGTTTTAGAAGATAAATAGTTAGATTATAAAATAATAATAATAATAATAATAATAATAATAATAATAATAATAATAATAATAATTTATGTATAAAACTTGCATTTATAATTTTATTAAATTTGTGTCAGAGATATTTTATTATATAAAAGAATAATTTAAAAGAAAATTTTCTGTCAAATTGTTTTGATTTTCACTAACTTTAAATCGATTCAACCAGTTTTTTTGGTCATGATTGTTAAGGTGGGGAAATCGGTTCGTCAATAGTATGGCGGGTTGGATATTAAATTATTTAAAATATTTTGTATGACTATGAAGATAAGTAAGAAAAGGGATTGGATGTCAAAGCATTAATTTTAGGTACGGTGAAAAGTGTGCCACACCATACCATGTGTGTTTGATTTGAGTGGGACACTAGCACGTGCCCTAGTAGTCCAACCCTCACCGACGCCGGTCCAATTCTCCAATAAACTTCACACGACTAGTAAATAAAAATTAATGTCGTTTTATAAAGGTCAATACTCGATACCCCAAAATAATGTCCATTGACTTTAACAAGGAAAAATCACAAGTCAGACAATCCTACTTAGAAAATTCTGGAAGAGATCACACTTAATTCATATAATTAGTGAAAAAAATATATTCCCAAGGGTCAATGGGGGATGGCAAAGGTAGTGATTAATTGCAATATGGAGAGCATTGTAGCAAAGAAAGACAAGTATATATATTGGGACAAATTCTCTTCTCCATTGGAAAAGGTATAGGTATGACGAATCAATTGGGAAATCTGGTGGAGTCGATAAAATCAAAGGTGAGGTCTCTGAAGAAGCAAAAGAAACCATACATAAAGATGGACAAGAGCGCCAGTGTGAAGGTCGAGATTCGCAGCAGAAAGGCTCGCAAGCTTATAGAGAAGACCTTGAAGGCTGCTGATACTCCCGGCAACCGCACCCTCTCATAGTTAACAACCTTTTTCTTTTTTCTATCATACTCTTCCCCTATATTTCTACTTTCTATTATTTCCATGTCAATTCTCTTACTTTCCACCAACATAACATGTATATACTAGCTACTATCCATTCAAAATACTCTCCTTCTACCTTATATTTTCGTCTTTCTTTTTAATTCTTTTTCATTATCTTTTGTTTTATTAGACTTTATTGAATTATTAATTTTTTGGAATTTCTTCTGTCTTTTTGCTTATAAATAATCAATATGAGATTGCCCGGAACATGCTCAAAAGCGATGATAAAAATGAAATGATCATTTTTTTATTGATTGATAAGGGAGAAGCATCATTGTTAAAGCGATCATTCATTAAAAGATTAACATAATACCAATCGAGCTCATTTAAAAGTTAATGATGAATTACTTTGCTACCCAATTGTAAAGTAGTCATCCATTAATTTTGACCTTTGCTGATGGCTAAAAAATATTCATTACCGCCAAGAACGAATTTTTATTTTATATATTTCAAGATTCGTGGAGCAAATAATCTGATAGTTTAGTGATAAGAAAGAGGTAGACAGGTTGAAAGTTGGTTAGGGGTTCGAAGGGACAGTGTACCGTATATATTTATGGTTGTTTAAATGTTTACATTGTCCTGTGCTCCACCGCAAACATGGATGGAGATTTTTGTCACAATCTTTCCCTTTTCTTTTTTCTTTTTTTTTTTTGAGATAATATATATGTAGCTATCTAACAAAAATTTGTTTCGATGATTACATTATAGGAGACTAGTTTAATATTTTTTGCTAGAACAACCAGTTTGATTTACTCCTCTGTTTGGTGGGTAAAGAAAAGGAGGGACGAGAGAGAAAGAAATTAGCTGTTTAATAGATAGAAAAAAAAAATAGGTAAGAAAAGAAATATAAAATGGTAGGATTCATTTAAAATAATTTCTCTTCAAAAGTAGGCGGAAATGGTTGAAGAGAAGAAATGAGTTATTTTATACATGTAATAAGTTTTCTCTATTTTATCTTTATTTATACATGAAGATATTTTTTTTTTTACCTATATTTTCTACAGATCATATTTCTCTTTTCTATTCTTCTTCAAGCCAAGCACTTTTAAAATTTATTTATTTGTTACTTATTTTTATTCATCTTATTTTTTATTCTCTATTTGCATCAACCCTATTTCTTTATTTCTTACCGACACATGGCCAGCGATGTCAGTTTAATGAGTGTTACAGCTACAAATTAATATTTCATAATCAAAATTTTGGTTGTTGAATTTTATTTGCTACTATTAAATGAAGTGCTTGTAAATAATTTAACATACTTAAAATTATAAGGTAAATATTACAGAAAAATGTTTCTAACACATTTTTTATATAAAATTAATGTAAAAAAAATTAAATGATGTGGCTTTTAATAAATCCTATTTAATTATTTTGTAGATTTCACTTAAAAATAAAAATTTATTAAAAATAATTTATTAATTTGACCGTGTTATTTTCATTTTTCACTATTATTTTCCTAAAAGTGCCAAAAAAAAATTAGAACTATGAGAAAAACGATTAGTTAATATGATAGGAAACAAATTCTATAATGGCTTCTTGTTCTTTGACTAGAGAACTTTTATTTTCAGACTTCCAAAGTCCATCCACTATAGAATATTTTAGCTTGTAAAATGAAGTTCAAATCAAGCACGACATAAGAATATATCAATAATAGTTGAGAAAATTATTCAATATACATTCCCGACTTATAAGGTAGAAAATAAAAAAAAGAATTTGTTATTTTAGAAGTATAAGTACTTTTGAAAATTCTCAATTGATATTGAAACATATATCAAGTCTTTATTCATTATTTATCAAAAATGTCAATTTCATCTTTAATTTTATTTGGTGAAGCATTTTCATTTAATGTTTCCAACACCTGACCTATCCCTCCAACTCGGTACTGTCTAAAGTTTTTTTTTTTTTTTTTAGGTTTCAAAAATTAGATATTCTAAAGACGATTTTGGATTATGCTTTAAATTATAATTCAATACAAACCTCAGTATTCGATATTCGATAGCTTCTAACCTTATACAATAAAGAAACAACATAAATTGATATTTCATTCAATCAGGAACATGTACAAACCCGTGCAGCACATGAAAAATGAAAAAAAAAATAGCATAAGTCATATCCTAAAGTAATTTTAATAGTTCAAATATCAATCAAGAGTAAAGAAAGAAAATATCATCAATGAAGAAGCCTTAATAAAAAAATAATAATTACAAAGTAATTTAAACAAATGAAGAAGAAAAAATAATGTTTCATAAAAACAAAGAAAACCAGATAGCAAGAAGTTCTAGACAGCAAAGAATAGTAGGAAAAACAAAATCTCGTGGAGGAATCAGAAATCCACTAGCAACTCTTGTTATAGTAGGGGGAAAAATAAGATTGAGGGAAAGCGCACGCACGAGAGAGAAGAGCGTGTTTTAGAAGAGACAGAGAAATAGTATAAATTAGAGGCTATGGACAACAATGACGAGGGGTGAGTTTATAAAAAAAGAGAATATAAAAATGAGGAAAGGGAAATGAAGGAAAAAAATAACATGTAAGGAGGTTAAATTGTGTGTGGTTTTTGAAAGTTTTTTTTTTGTAAAATAAAAAAATTTAAAAATAAAATTTGATATGATTTTCTAAAAGAGTGAAAAAATAAAAAAAATGTATGACAAGAGAAAAATGCACAAAGATTTTACTGGTTCGTTCTTTTAATAAAATTATGTTCAGTCTATTCAACACGAAAGAATTTCATTAAGTCTACCTGACTTACAAAAAAGTATTATCTACCTCTTTAAGTATTCTTTAACACTTAATCTCTTCATTCTATCACACTAACTCAATAAAGTTAATACAAAAGAATAACTCACAAAGTAAATGTTTACAATATAAAATACAGATTTTACTTTACTTCGCAAAGAAAATTTTATAAGATAGTTGTTCAAAGCGTAAGAGAGTATTTTTTTTTTTTTATAGAATGCATTGTAGTTCAACTTCTCATTCTTTCAAGCTTGATAGATTCCTTTACATAGTACATGAAAAATTGAATATTGCTTTTTGCATTAGGAGTGGTTGGATAGCATGAAATGTTATTTGATTGCTTCTATAGAGACTCCTCTTTTTTTGAAGGTAAAGAAAGATTGTATCAAGAAAAAACTATTTTTCTTTAAATTATATGTGTTACTTACTGTTGATAAGTTATGAAGCTTTTGTTGGTTCCTTATAAATAGAATCATAATTTGAGTTTTCTTTTATTGGATTTTATATTATAAAATATTTGTTGTTGTTATTTGTCAATATGAAAGTTTAACACGTTCTCAAACAATATATTAAGTAGATATTTGAACTTTGGATCTAGATAATTAACTCTTTATACAAACAAATGAATTTACGAGATAAGATAAACAATATTTTATACTTTTACAAAAGATTCTTCCTTATTAGAACAATGCAGTCATTTCACTTTCTATACAATATTTTCTTTGAATGACAGAAACGTCTTAGGACGCTAAGTTCTTCTATAAATTCACTATAGACGCTTAGAATGTCCTTTGAACGACGAGTGACTACATGGACGTGCTTGAACAATAAATGAGTTTATGAACGACGAGTTTCTTATGAATGTAGTAGATAAACTTCTTTTAAATTCAGTTTATCTTAAATAGATATGTTTCAATCTTCAAGTCTAACAATTTCTCGTGCATCTGAAATCTATAAAACAATGATTAATTATAATATATTATCCATTTCCATAATGTTTATTATCATTAAAATACTTGAGTTATTTTAATGTGTAGATCTATGGTTCAATCGAAAAGAATATAAAAAAGAGAAGAAAAAATATATCTGAGAGTGATTTTGAATAATAGAATTTAAATTTAAAAAAAGATTGTAGGAGAAATAAAAAGAATGAAAAACATGGAGAAATTTGTTGAGTAGAAATTTGTTTCTTTAAGAGTAAAAAATCTTCTTTTAATAATAGTAATGATAATAAATTACAAGGAGAATGTAAAACATAATTGTGCATGATTTAAGATTTCAAGATCAAGAAAGTTTGTTGAATAGATCTCACCACATTCAAACATGAGATTATTCGGTAAGAGAAAAAAAAAAGTGAGAAATAAAAAAGATGAGAAATAGATAGGATAGAGTAGAAAGAAAAATATTTCGTAAAACAGAAATAAAAAATAAAATTATTTTAATTAATTAATAAATAAAAATAAGAATATTTAATATAAAATATATAATTTATTTATTTAATTAAAGTAAATTCAAATAATCAATTATCATATTTAAAATAATCAAATCCAATAATTGATTATGTAATATAAAATTGAAAATTTTAATTTTATATTATATAATTGATTATGTAATATAAAACTATTTTTTATATTACATAATCAATTATTAAATCAGAAATTTGTAGTTTTAAACCGTAAATAAATTAAAATCATTAAAAATGTCAATAAACACACTTTTTATTTAAAATTGTTAGAAAAAAATTATCACAAAATTACTTTTACATGTTTTTTTTAACTATGTGTATGCACAGTGCAGTAAAGAATTAAAAAATAAATAAACTTATACCTTTTATTTCCTCTCCTACCCATTTCTATTAAAACAAACCATCCTACTTTTTATTCCTGATCCATTTTTTATCAAACCTATTTCTTTAAGAGACTCTTGTCCTCCCAAACGAGTCGTTAATGATATTAAATGACATATTGTATTACTACCTCCACCTTTATTTTAATTGGTACAGTAAATATTAGTATTAGAGTACGATAGCTATAGCTGTAGGAAACGAATTCTCAAAATTGATATGTTTTTGTGAATACAAAATAAAAATTTGAGCTCAAATCAACAAATATGTCTCTATATACAATGGAAGTGATATTCCCCTTTTAAGCAAAGGCAAAAAGAAAGCAAAAGGTTTCAAAAGACGAAACTTTAAAATAAACATATAAATTGAATAACAATTAAAGTGCTATCTTCGGGAAAAAAAATAAAGAAAATCCAAAAATCCAAAATAAAGAGCATAAACTAAACAAAATGAAAAAGATTGAATCATAAACCATATAATCAAATGTGAATGAACAGAATATGTATATACTGTAAATTGTTTATATATTTAAATTTAAATTACACAATTATCCAATAATAAATTATCATACAAGATAAATTTGTTATTATATATAATAACTTCTTTTAAGTGAAATTTAATATGGAAAAAGTTTTTTTTATTTTCAAAAAATCTGAATTTTGGAATGTTAATTCTCACATTTAATATGCAATTAAAGAAAAATTATGAAATATTATTTTTTGTAAAATTGTTTTTATGAAGAATATAAAAATCTATCCTTCTTGAGTTTAGAAAAATTATAATAATAAAAAAAGACTGCAATATCCTCGTTATATAATTTTTAAAATATTTTTACTAAATGTGATAAATAAATAAATATAAAAAATAATAATTAATATTTTTATTATACTTATTATAATTTAAAATAAATTTTGTTTTATAAATATATATTGTTTAAATATTTAATATATTAAACATTAAATTCAACAAAATATACTTATTATAAGCTATTTTTTTAATGTTCAATAAATATCATGTTGACTTCGTTAATACATTAAATTCATATTGTTTAGAAGTACTAGCATGGAATTTTATTTAATCATCTGTATACATTGAAAGAAAGCGTTTGCAATAGAACGTTTAGTGAGTATTTTTTTTTAAAAAATATTTTAAAGAAAATTTTAATTTTTAAATTTTTAATTTAGTATTTCTTTTTTATTTTTAAATTAAATTTTAATATGTTTTTAAAAAAATTATTAATAACTAAAATAATTTTACACAATATAAATTATTTATATGTTTTTATTGTGTACATTGCACAAACCAAAATACAAGTAATAAATAAAGTATGAAAAACTATTAAATAATACGATAATATATTTTTATTTTTTATCAATTTAATTTTTGAAAGTATATATGTATTTTTTTGGGAAGTATAAATTCTTATTATCTTAGTTTCTACGTCTAAATTACAAAAGTAAATAATAAGCTAAACTTGACGGAATGAATAAAATATTGGACATTTAAAATTTGAGGAATCAAATTAACAAAATTGTGTTATAACAGAATAATTTAATATTAAATTTATGTTTGAGTTTTTAAGGGTTTTATTCTTAGATAATTTTTGGATCTGGAATTATTAGTTTTCTCAATTTAATTTTAATATGTTATTAATGTAAACTTATTTATACTATCAACTAATTAAAAAATAATTTTTAGAGTAGTGTTTATAAAATTTAATAATTTTCAATTAAATGACAATTCATAATTAAATAGTGGTGTAAAAAAATTTAAACTATCTATTATATTTTAATTGAATTGACTTGTTTCCTTATAAAAGTGGGTTTCATTTTAGGCAGGGAAAATATTATAAATGGGCCTTGGATGATCCGGCCCGTTTCTTGACCCAATGAAAACCCTAAGAAGATTTCCTGCAGTTCAGATTTTAGAAAACAAGTGCACCCGTGCAGTTCTTAGTCTCACACAGTAAAACCACGTTTTTTTTCTTTTCTGCAGCGTAAACCTGAAAACAACAAAGGCACATTTTGCTTGCTTCCAATTCTCAAAGGTATCTATCTATTTATCTATGATCATGATTAATTCCTGATGCTTTTGATTCAGTTTGCGTTCTTAATTTTGTGCGTAAAGGGGAACAATGGCTTATGCTGCAATGAAGCCCACTAAGCCCGGTTTGGAGGAGTCTCAGGAGCAGATTCATAAGATTAGAATCACGCTTTCCTCCAAGAACGTCAACAATCTCGAGAAGGGTATCTATCTTTCCATTCCATCATTCAATACTCAAATCAAATCCCATTCTTAAATTGTTTTCTTTTTTTTTTTTTTAATGATAGTTTGTGCTGACCTGGTTCGTGGTGCCAAGGACAAGCACCTCAGGGTCAAGGGACCTGTTAGGATGCCAACTAAAGTTCTTCACATCACCACCAGGAAATCCCCATGTGGTGAAGGTAATTTTAGTTTTCATTGCTCCCTATATAAACTTCATTTTTATGTGCGTCTTAATCTTGCTTGCTAAATTCTAATCATAAATGTAGTTTTATCATTTTATTTACACGTACATACGTATGTATGTATGTTTTCCCTGGTGAGTGCTCATTAAGTCCTTTCATCTTACTTGAATTTGGCCGTACCCTTTATCTTAGTGACAATATATGATTGCTTGTTGGTGATTTTAGTAATGTGATTAAGCTAGCCGAGAATGTAAGAGTGGTCTTGGGCATTGTCATTGATATTATTCTTACCTGTTTAATAATGTATTGTGGTCATTTTCTTGTTCCAGGCACCAACACATGGGACAGATTTGAGCTGCGTGTGCACAAGAGAGTCATTGACCTCTACAGTTCCCCTGATGTGGTTAAGCAGATTACCTCAATCACAATTGAACCTGGTGTCGAGGTGGAGGTCACCATTGCAGATGCTTGATTTTTGCCCATTTTTTTTCCCTCATGCTACTCTTTATTTTGTAATTTAGCCTCTTGGCTAGGAATATGTTGAGTCCAATACATTAGGGTTAATGCATTTCCTTTTGCCGTTTGAAACTTTGAAGTTGATTATTGTGGAAGGGGAGTTGACTTCGATTATCTTTTGTTTTTTGTTTGTCGACATTGAAGAAATGCCATGAGAAATATCATGCTAAATACGTTCTATAATCTCAGAGATAATGTAACTCTTGACTACTTGAGTTTCACAAAGTGATTTTAGAGATTAAATATGTCTTTGTCTTCCTCCTCCTTCCAACTTGTATATCATCATTAAGCAAGTTTGGAATCATCTGAAGCTTTGATTTTCTGAAAATTAAAAAAGAAAAAGAAGAGGGAGTTAGATTATGATAGGTTACTTTGTAGAAGTACTTGAAAACAAAATGGAGAAGCTCAGATAATTTAGAACTTCTAACAGCCATGAGAATCATGTAGAGAGATATTTTAGAGTCATACAGTAGAAAAGGTTTTAGTCCCCCATGTCCCTGAGCAAGTCTCAGAGCTTTATGGTTCTGCTCTTGTACAGCTTGCTCTGCAGACTCTTGCTCGTTTTAACTTTAAGGTTCTGTACTTCTGTCTACTCATTTTCTATAATGACTCATTCATTTTTAATAAAAATATTAATTTTGTTTGTGTATTTATAATGACTCTTGGATTGTTATTTTATATTGTATGGTGAACCTACTTAATAAGCTATCAGAAGTCAGAAGTTGAGACCCTTTTTTTTCATACTTTTAAAGGTTAGCAATAGTAAGTAAAAAGAATGGGAACTTGACTGAGAAAATGAAGGAAAGTGAGGGAAACTACGAGAAAGTAAGGGGAGTAAAAACCAGTGAATTATAGAGAAAGCTGTTACAAAGACTAGCTTACTCAGCTACAGAAGTTAGCCTCATATTTGCTACATCACTTGATATCAAAGTAAATGTGAATTGTACTGAGAATTTTCTAAACTGAAATGTGTATACTAATTTTAATTTTAATTTTACTACATTATATAAGTAATTAAAACAAAACAAAAATCAAGGAAGATTTTTAGTTTTTTTTTTAATTAATACTGTTATGTACCTATGCGAGGGAGAGAATATCTGTTAGGAATAATAGAATTTCTGATTAAAAAAATTATGAATGTTTTAGAAGCTCTTAATCACGAGCAGGTGCAGTTACCTATAAAGATTTTAATTTTCAAGTTAGGAATTATAGGAGGTGAAAAATGATTGAAATTGAAATAATGTGCATACCTTTTATGCCTTTCAAGTTTGCGTATGATTGTTGGCTTCTAAATACATGTTAAAATGAAAGAAAAGAAGAAGAGTTATGACAAGGTCCAAGACGACCTTTTGACGGCCCTGGCGGATTCCCCCACCCACCGTGCCGTCTAAAAGGCTCTCCAAGGGACAATCCCAAAGCAAATAAACTAAACGAAGTCCACTCTTTATTTAATTATATATATTTAACACCACTCCTAGGTACATTACTTTCATCAAATTAATCAACCATGTCCGTGACCATAAGAAAGGAAGCAAAGAAGCAAAGCAAGTTTAAGCACTACATTTTAACTCCTATCAGAATTCTGAAGAAAGCAAAGGAATTATACGTGAAGGGAGTGGTGGATTGTGCTGGAGCGTTGGGCGTTGGGACAGCCTCTTCTGTTCACCAAACAAGGCAAAAGGAAGAAAGAAGAATAGTAGGGAACCAAACGCGTAACCGAATTGTGGGTGTGGGATATAAATATAATCGAATGAAAATGAGTTATCACACTGAGATGCGAAAGATGGGGACAATTGACGAGGATAAACCTTGTTATTTTGAGGAAGATCAAAATGCTTCCAATTCCAAACCCAACCTATTGTATCTCTATCCAAGAACTAGGTCTGTCTATTGAATTTGTATTATTAGAGTTGAAGAGCCCCACATCTCTAAACTACACAACTTTTCACCAAATTCCCTTTATTTATTCTTCCATAATTTTACCATGTATCTTCCACATGTTCATTTTCATTTCAATCGCCAACCCCGTCAATAATAAATATATTACTCATCAAATGTGATATCCTGATTGAATTTCGTTCAAACTTTTCTTTTTTATTCCTTTCATTTCAGATCTATCACTTTATTAAGTTTTGCATCTTACATTGTTATAGATGATAAACTTACGATGTTTATATATGTTTTTATTCTTATAAATACAATGCTTTTTAAATTTACTGTCTTTTTTTTTTTAATCTTTACATTCAATAACACCTTGTATTTTTAATCCTTCAAAAGACTTTTAAAAGAGCTTTAGAAGCATATATTTTTGTACATTTTAAGAAATAAATAAAAAAATTGGATTTATAGAAATTAAAAATATATTTAACACAAATTTCAACTTGCAAAATGGAAGATTCACTTAGTCTTGGTATTATTTTTAAATTTCTAGCCATTACTGTTTAGTTTTTAATTTTTTTTTTCTTTATTGATATAAAGTGCACTATTCTCTGTTATTTAATATAATATTTGAAAAATTAAATAAAAATAAAATTATTGATAAAGAAAATATAAATTCAAATACTCATATTTAAATATTTAAATAAGTGGATTCATTCTCTTATGGAGATAATTTCACATTTTCTATCGTACAATTTTAAAACATTTTTGATGTAGAAAGAAATAATGTTTATTTGTAATTTAATATTTAAATTATTAATTTGATTTTTATAGTTGTTTATATTTTAAGTTTTAGTCTTATAAAAAAAAACTATAAGTTATAATTTCTCAGTATGTTTGATTAAGTTTTGACTCCTCTCACTAATATTAAAGAATGCTTTCTGACACTATAAATCGCTACTAAAGCTTTTTGGAAACAATAAATTGTTCTAAAAAAATTTAAAAACTAAAATTTATAATTTTTTCTATTAAAATTTTAACTTAAAACAAAAATAACTATAGAAAGCAAGTAAATAGTTTAACCTAATATAAAACCCATAGTTTTTATCATTTTTTCTCCTTTCATTTATAACTTAAATATGTTGAGTTTGATCCAAGTACAAAAAAACACACAACAGGTTGAGTAGCAAATGTTAAATACACCCATATTTTGGTATGCACTGTAATATTCACTACAAATCTTCTGACACCCCATACCCCTTGCCTGGTTGACAAAATTTCATAACTAGACGCCATTGCAACAATCATATCAGATATTCAAGTTACTTCCAAATTTGAGAAATTAACTTCCATATAAAAGAATATTTGACAAAAAGGAGAAAACCAACAACTAGAAAAATTTAAAGGAGCCGCACCTTTGAAGTTTATATATATATATATATATAAAATGTGGTAGAAGTGGACAAGATATAGAGGAAGATTACTGATGTTTCATAACACAAAAAATTAAAGTCATTTACCTATGAAAAAGAATATTTGATGAGAAAATATGATGCTTCTTGTACTATTCAAGAGTTAGAAAACAATTCGATTTTCAAAGATTCATCTTTCTATCCTTTATTTATTTATTTATATATATATATATATATATATATATATATATATATATATATTTCTTTATATTTATCTTAGACACACAGTAAAATCACACACTCTTTTCCTATGATTTTTCTAGCGATGTAGTTTAATTTATATATTTTTTTTCATTTTTCATTTTTTATTACTTATAGGGATGTGTTCGGTGATGTAGAAATAAATAAAAAAACACATGACAAGAAACTATCAATAAAACATATTTAATAAAAAAATCTATTATATTTAAAATACAAATTAATTCATTTTTTATTTTTTAAATAATTTAAAACATTCAGTAAAATAAATCAAACAATCTTTAAGGATACATGGTAGAAAGAAAGATTTAGTTTTTCAAATATTTAAAGTTAAAAATGTTAGTTTCATGATGATATACTATCTTAAAAAAAAAATTAAAAATAATATTATTTCTTGAAAATAATTTTTATCTATATTTTCTTCAACAATATTATCATAAAATGGTAGAAACCTAATTTTTTCAAATTTGGAAAAAATTAATAATACAAAATTATCATCATATCTTATTAGTTCATTAGTAAGATTAAATATATTTTAAATTTTTGCAATGAAATAATAATTTTATTATTTTTAACAATATGTTTATTTTTTAATTCACTAATTTATTTTTAATACTATATTTTTAAATATATATAAATATATATAATTTAGTTAAACATTTATAACTTATTTTAATATATTATTTTCATATTTTAATTTGTTTTTGTTTTTAAAAACAAAATTACTATTTGAGGTATATTAAAAATAAAATATATAACAATAAATCAAAATTAATGAATTAAAATGTGAAAATAATATCAAAATATAAGAACATAATTAAATTATATTTTTAAAATTAAAAATAGATCAGTCAATTACAACATTATAAATAATATGTTAAAAACAAATTATATATAATTACCTTATTTATATAAAAATAATAAATACATTAATAAAACTGATTTGTGCACTTAAAAATAATATAATTATCTTAATTTAAAATATTTTTTGTTATCTTGATTTTCTTAATTAATATTAAAAAAACAAGTCATGCATTAATAATATAAAATATTTTTATAATGTCATCTAATTATAATCTAATTATAAACTAACATATATAGTAAGTTGGTTGACTTTGACGATAATTATCTTATAATAAATACTAATGATGATTTATAATTGGACCGTGTAAAATTACATTGACCATGATTTATTATTATACTCTTAATAATATTTTATTTTGTTTTTATTAGTCATGATAATATTAAACTAATTAGAGTTAGTAACAAAAATTAAAAAAAAACATTAAAAATGTAAAGATATAAAAATGATTTTTTTATAAATACTAAAACTAAACAAAAATATATTTGTAATATCTTAAAACATAATTAAGTTTCTATTTTATTATTCATAATTTTTTTATTGATAATCTCATTTGTGGGTAAGGATGCTATTTTGAGATGGTGTGCACTCAAAAATTGTTTTGATGATTTTTAATAATAAGGAAGTTGAGTGATTTCCAAGGACTTCTTAAAATTAATATTTTTTATAACACTTTTTAAGAATTTAAGTGTATTGAAAAGAAAAAAAAAATAATTTAGAATGATAATAATAATGAAAGAATATTTACGGTAAGAGTGAATAAATATTTCTGGATGATGGGATAGTATACCGCTAATTAGCAGTAACGAATAAAGACGACCATTTTTGCTGCTGCATATGTCTTTTAATTACTTTAAAATTTAAGAATTTACTAAGTAATTAGAAAATAGGTCGTATAAAAATAATTATATAGAAATTGATAATGGAGATTAAAGCGTAAAATAGGGAAAGAATATAGAGAAAAAGAATTGTAGTACAAAAGAGGTGTCATAAAAATAGTAGTGGTAATTAAAAAGTAAGGAAGATTTGGGTGGTAAAGGGGAAAGTAATAAAAAGAAGAATGAAAGGAATATTAGAGGAAGAGGGGAGAGAGGGAGGATGAGGGCAGGGGAGGAGAGATCGACGGGGCATAGGAAGAAGGGAACAGGAGTGAGAGCATGGCTGGTTGTGGACGGCAAAGGAGAGGATCAAGTTGTGGAGGTTGGGAAGCACGCTATCATGAGGCGCACAGGACTCCCTGCTCGTGATCTTCGCATATTGGACCCTCTCTTGTCTTACCCTTCAACACTTCTGGGCCGAGAGAAGGCTATAGTTATCAACTTGGAACACATTAAGGCCATCATCACGGCCCAGGAAGTACTTCTACTTAACTCACGCGATCCCTCAGTTACCCCTTTCGTTCAAGAACTCCAAGCCAGGCTCCAACGACACCATCAAGCCTCCTCCTCTCCCAAGCTCGACGACCCTGACGCTATCAAGATTCTTCCCTTTGAGTTCGTTGCTCTTGAGGCCTGTCTTGAAGCCGCCTGCAGCGTCTTGGAAAACGAGGCCAAGACCTTGGAGCAGGAGGCTCATCCCGCCCTTGACAAGCTCACTTCCAAGATCAGTACTCTCAATTTGGAACGCGTTCGTCAAATTAAGAGTCGATTAGTCGCCATCACTGGTCGTGTTCAGAAGGTTAGGGATGAATTGGAACACTTGCTCGATGACGATGAAGATATGGCTGAGATGTATCTCACCGAAAAGATGGCCGAACAGCAGTTCCAAAGCTCTTCTGCCTCTTCCATAAATGAGGAAGATGACGATATAATAGATGACAGGCACTTTCTCCTACTTTTAACTCTCTTTCATCCCTATTCCCTATTCCCTATTCCCTAACCTCTGAACAATCTTTCAATTTTTAGGACTGCTCCTGAAATATCTTTCGAAACTTCTGGAGACACCGCCAGCTACCACCATCATCACAACTCTGGAGACCAAATGTTTGCTGCCTCTAATGTACTTGGTAGGGACAGTCATGGAACCCGCGATAGCACTACCTACAGTGCCGTCACCAAGCAACTTGATGTCGAGGAGCTTGAGATGCTCTTGGAGGCATACTTTGTGCAGATCGATGGCACCTTGAACAAGCTCTCTACGGTGTGCCTTTTGCTTTTCTCTCATCTGCTTTATGCACCTCAGCAATTAAAATCTCATCAACTTCCCTAGTCAAACCATATAATGACCAATTGTTTCTATTTCCATATTAATTGAGGGCACTATTTGAGGCCTTTGATTTGCATGACCAGTAATTCATCTGACATTTAGGGAGTTGGTTAAGCTGCTCCCTAAAGGATGAAAAATGTTAAAAACATCCTTGAAAGATTAGTCCATCCATCAATTTGGTACCTACGTAAAAGAGCTTTCAGTTAACATGAACACAGATGCTCACAGCTTTGTATATGTCAAATTAGTAGTCCCAAAAAATGGCTAGGGACTAAAATGATGGCTTCATGCCAAAACCTTAGAACTCCTTCCTTCTCCCAATTCAAAGAACAAAAACAAGGAAGAAAAAAAAAAAAGACAATGGTTCTCATAAAAGGTTTGGTTGTGGAGCAGGTAACAGATTTAGGGAGATTAGTATTTTGTCCCCTCGAAGCCAACATAGTCTTATCTATCAATTACCAACTTTCTCACCTCTTCACCATCATCAACATCAACCTACAACCTACTATATGTAATAGCCACTAACATCACATACTAAAATCAAGATCCAGAAGTAGAATTTAGCACAAGATTCAGAACCTCTGCATTGCAAATGCACCTCCATGTGCAAACCCATCGTTGACAGCTCTTTGATGCTACCACTGTCCACAAAAGTACCCTCCTTGACCATAAGTCATCACACTAAAAACCTGTCATGAACCTCATTAACCTGTCATCTCCCTACCTATGTGCTTCCTGTAACCAACTTCACCTTGTTCCGAAACTACTTTCTGCAACACCACAAAAATCCAACCATTGGGCCCAAAACACCCACCATTGTGCTTGGAACCATGTCAAACCTCACCCAAAACCATTCATAATAACTGTTTTTTGCAGGCAAACCAAACCCGACATTAACTGCAATGCCTCTCTGCTATTGCACCCAAAACAGAAAAAAAAAAAAGCATCAATGCCAATTAGCATTTGATACCAAACCACAACCGAATCCACCAATGGCCAAACTCATCAGTACTCTGCTCCCCTGACAGCCATGACCCATTATCTATCATCATCTGCTGAACCCATGCTAACCGGCAACAACCCCATCACCCAATATCAATCTTTACTGCTGATCCAACTTGAAGGAAGACAGCAGAGAAGGAAAGGCAAAGTCAGCCCTAAGCTTTTTTTATTAGGGAGAGAAGAGTGAATTTTTATGCCAGCTAGATCTCCACCATGACATGTAACATGTTATGTCACATTTTTTGTTAGCATTTAGTAACTAAAGTTAACATGGGGATCAATTTGACTGATGAACTAGTCTTTCATGGATGTATTTGACAAGTTTCACTTTTCAGGGATCAACTTGACAGACCCCTTATCTTTTAGGGATTAAAGATAAATCTAATTTCAAATCTTTGGAACAACATCTCCTATTTTTTGGAAATGTTGGGTGAATTAGCAAATATGGTTAGTAAGATGGATGAATTATATGTAAGGGAGTTTCGCAAATCTCAGGGTTGTCAGCTTTAGGTTATGATCTTCGAACATTTTTTATCCAATATGGTTATCTTCTATAACAATTTCACATGATATAACTTACCAGTTACCTGAAGGATGAAATGAAATTGACTTCTCTATTGCAATCACTTTCTTATTTGTTGGTTGTCCTGTTGAAGCTGAGGGAGTACGTTGATGACACAGAGGATTACATCAACATCATGCTGGATGACAAACAGAACCATCTCCTCCAAATGGGAGTCATGTTGACCACAGCAACTCTGGTAGTTAGTGCCTTTGTTGTTGTGGCCGGTGTTTTTGGCATGAATATTCATATTGAGCTATTTGATCCCGATAAAGCTGGGATGACACAATTCCTCTGGACTGTTGGTGGTAGCACTGCAGGGACCATATTCTTGTATGTGGTTGCCATTGCCTGGTGTAAGCACAAACGCTTGCTAGAGTAACCAGGCATCCAATTGTGTTCCATGAAGAAATGTAATTTAATTTGAAAATCACTTTTTATTCATATGCTATATATTTCATAGGAGACCATTACAGTATCTGGTTGCTTATTGTACTCGTATGATCCTTCAGCTTCAATTATGTCGTTGATCTTGTACATTTTTCCATGGATAGAAACATAAATTTTATGTACACTTGCTCTTTCCAATAACAGTTGTGTTATTTCCACAAAAATTTCCCTAGTATTCAGAGACTTTTTCTCATATTTATTTATTTTTTGACATTGTTTCCCTTCCTATTTTAATTGCTCTCCCTACTCTCTTTTTTTTTATTAAGTCTGTACTTGTATCTGTAAAAAAAAAAATCACTCTTTCAGTAATAATTGGGGGTCATATACTTGTATGTTCTACTGGCTGGCAGTTTTGTTCTTTCAATGCTATGGTCAATAAAAGCTGGGAGCTTGAAAATGTCTGTTGATGGCTTTATGCCCGTCGGGATCTGAGTATCTTTGTAAGAGTGGAGACGTTGAGCTCCTGAAGGACAAACATGAGTTTATGCAGTTAATTGATAAGAAAAAATTAATCTTGCACAAATGAGTTTGTGATTGATAAGAAAAAAATAATGATACTTCGCACGTACAAATCCCTGACAAACTAAAATGCATTTTCATTAGATGAACATCTTTGTTTCAGTGCATCTCATAATCTGACAGGAGTTTGAGACATAAGTGTCTTCACGTATGGTTACTTGTTATTAAAGTTGAGATCATTACTGGCTTTCGTGCATATCCGACTCTAAGGTATTAGATATTATTGAGTTATATACCTTGCTATAAAGTCAGACCGGGACGACCGTAATTCGTCAATGATGGTGGGTTTTACCCAGGTCGGAGTGTTGTCCTAAGAGGTGGATCTACATGCTCTTGGAGGGGATCAAATTTTTCTTCATTTTGTATGTAATTGCTTTTTCAAAAATGTTTTATCTATTTGATCACCAGAACTTAAATAAACTAAGCTTATATATATTATTCGGATTATTTAAATAGACAATGTTCAATATACATTATTTTGAGGAGGTGGACATCTTAATAAAGAAACTTGTAGAATTAGACATTCGTGAATGGGTTGATAATGACTCAATAACGAACAACTTAATAGATCTATTAAGATAGATTCTGAAAACATCTTAAAATGTGAGTTTGAATCTAATTCAATACTACAAAACCGACTTATAAGGTGAAGATAATCCTCACTTATATATTATTCAGATTTTCTTCTTATATAATATATGATCTTTAACATATGATCCTTAACATTTGTAAAAGATAATAAAAACATCACTTACTCTATCAGCTTTATTTTTGGTTTAAGAAAAAAAAGAGACTGAAAGTAAGATGTTTGGTAGAGGTGAAAATAAAAGGGAAGAAAGATTAAAAAAAATCTTATTTGATTGCATAGAAACTAAAAAAAAAAAAATATTTATGTAAAATAACAAATGACTTAAATGAGAAAAGAAATGTGATATAAGTTAAGGGTATTTTTATCATTTAATTTTTTAACTGCATGTATTTGTTTTTTTTTTCTTTCTAAAAGTGAAAAAACCATTTTTAAAGTGAGACTCATGATTCTTCTTTTTAACGTATAGTACAGTGTTCCAAACTGGAGATGGAAAGCTTCCTGTCTTCTTTTCTTTTTGCTAGCATTTGTTCCTCTCCTTTTCATTGCAAACAAACGATGCGTTTATGTGAAAACAATCTGATATTAAGTATCTGCTTGATAAATATATAAAATTAATTCTTTTCACTATAACGCGTGCTTTAATATAAACTTATGATTTAAATAAGTTAAACACACATCTCAATTATATTTAAATTTAACGATTTAAAATTAATTGTATCAAGATAATTTCTAAACAACTTTATAACAAAATCCGTTAATATAATTATCTATGCCATTATTGATTGCACTATGCCACTATCTCTTACTGTAAACAACTTATTCAATTTGTTGGCAAGTGAATAGAAGTCATGGAAAAGCAGCAATTTCCCATTACCTCACCTCTATGTCTCACTCAGGCCCTACAAGCGAGCGTTAGATAAATGATAGTAATTATTCATTTGTTTATTTATTTATTTATTTTTAGAAAATAGTTTATTTTTAATTTAAAATTTTAATTAATAATATTTTTAATTTTAATATATGTGTATATTATATATATATATATTATAGTATATAAATATCATATCTATATTATACGTAAGAGTATGTATCACACGAGAATAGTTTTTCTGGGTGAAAGTGAATATAAAGAATTAATCTTAATATTTAAATTAAAATAAAAAATTTTAAAATTATCATTATTATCATTTTTTTCTCATTATTTATGTACGATTTTAATTGTAATAATAATAATGATAATAGTAATAATGACAACAATAATTATTATAATTTCATATAAATAAAATTAGTGGTGGTTAAAAAGAAAAATAGAATCTATCTTTATCTTATTATTTTTTAATTTAGATTTGTTTCAATATATAAAATACATTGTACTAATGTAATAGGATATGTGATTGGATAAAAAAAATTACAATATCTTATAAAACATTAAACAACTTATTATAATTAGATAAAATAATTATTCTATTACGATGGCTAAATAACCCCAATTTAACTAACTTAACCTAAATAAGTCAAATTTATCTCCATACTAAGATCGACATAGTTCATGCCTTCAAGGTAAAAATTATAGTTAAATGCAAAGGTGTAATTTAATTTTCTTAACTATAAGCATCATGGGATGAGACATGATAAATCCATCAAATCTTTAGAGTGAACCATGACATTACTGTGATATCACTTTTTGAATCAAGCACTTAAAAGCTATAATTAATAATAAAAGTATAATTTTATTTCTTTAAAAATTCTTATACCTCTTCCATCATTAGAGTCGATTTAGTAAAATTTTTTTTGAATAATATATTAATATATACAAAGTTTTAAATTTTAATATTGCTCACCTTTCCTTAAAAAGAAATACACATTTAACATAAAAGATTGAATTCATTATAAACCTCACGTGCTTATATGTCAAGTCTATCAAAATTTGTAGATGATGCTCCCAAATAAAACCAACACTATCCAACATAATTATCACTTTTAAACTACCTGACACTAAGTTTCTTTAAAGTACACATTGTTGTATTTTGTTTTCTCTTAATATATGTTTTATTTTTTATTTTTTTAAACCAAATAGATCCTAATAACTTTTTCATATCTAAAAAAAAAGGACAAAAAAAAAATTCAAAGGTACAAACCATGATTATCAAAAAAATTTCCTCCATTTGATACAACAAGAAGGCATGAGAGATAGAAAAAGAAAGAACGGCAAAACCGACGTAAAATATTTCTCCACTGGTCAAGGAAAACAGGACACATTAGAAAATTAATCAAATGACAAATATACCATTAATCCAATTATAACATTATAGTTGTAAGGGTTTAGTGGAGAAAAAAATAACTGTAAGGGTTTAAATATCATTTAATATAATTAAATTTTTAATTTTTCTTTCCATCTAAATATTATTTTTTTTCTATTTTATTTTCTTTCCATATCTAAACAAAAAGATCAGAAGTTGCTAGCTCCTAGAACAAACGGTTCCAATAATATTTTGTTGTTGAGTTGAGTCGGTGAGTCTGGACTTTAGAGTCATTCTTTAGTTGGCTTCATTTTATGTTTTGGTGGACTTTGATTGGCTTCATATATCAAAGAAAAAATGACACCACATTTTTTAATAGGTTTTGTTCACTGTTACCTTTAGGGCAATGTTTAAGAAATTAATAAAGTAATTTTTTTTGTTAAAAATCAAGATACATTAATCATAATAAATACTATATTTTAATAATTTAAAAAGAAAATCTAAACATTATTCTTAAAACAATGGTTAGTAAAATCGTATTTAAAATACTAAATTGTTAATTTGCAGTCATCGAAACTGGCACAGTGGCACCTGGTACTTTGGTGGCATTGAATTTACTTGTGTTGCCCCACCCTCTAAATTGTAGTATATTACAAGTGCAACCATTTCAAGTAATTGACACAGGTTGGCATCCATTCTTCAATAGTAAGTTGAAGCTCAAACTCATTTGCTCCAACAATACTTTTGGGGTTGGGATTTCTTCTTTCTTTCTCTATCCGATTTGTTATCTCCTAGGATATCACGATACCAAGGTAGTTCTTTCTTGCAAGATGTGTCACTAAATGGATAAACTAATTTCATTAGATTGACTTATTCAAGGAGCAAGAAATAATTTGGCCTGAAATCACTCGTCAACAGCATCAAATATAAAAGTAACTGAACCACTGAATAGTTTGGCAGTGTCGCCAAACATTACTTGTAAGTTCAACATGTGCATTCTTATCTAAAGTCAAACCAAAAAGATAATCACCCCCTGCCCCTCCATTTTTTAGGTGTATCAATAGAGTTGGGGTTTTGAATTTTGTAGTGTGTGAGTGGAAAGAAGAGGGATAAAGGAAAAAGAAAAAGTAAAAGAATAGAGAGATAGATGATGCGGTGAAAAATAAATACTATTAAAAGAAAAATAGAATAGAAGTAAGATGAAAGAAAAAGCAAATGTACGATAATAATTATTCAAAATCCAATGCTTTTATTAATTTTTTTAATCATGTGCATGATTCAAACTGAAATTATGGCTTTTAGTTAGCACCAACCCAATGATGAAGAATATCGATGGATCAATCTGAATTTTTTATGGTACTTGCTAAGTCAAGTTCTGATGTGATTAAATGCAAAGACTTTTCAATAATATGCAGGAGATAATGAAATGTGTGGAATTAGAAGTTCTCATTAGGCTTACTTATAAGCTCTAGTGTATTAGGATGGTGATTCTGACGTGTTGATGCGTGAAAAGTGCCTCTATGACTTTGGTGCATGGTCAAGAAAGAAACATTAAGCAAAATAATGCATTAATAGATAATTGGGCATGGTAACATTAAATTACATATTTGCTTTATTTTCCTAAGTGGGCCGAAGTGAGCCTCATAAGGGTCCAGAACAGTTTATGAGCAAACAATAGCTAGGTACTGTTTTGTGAGTGATGTTTTCATAGTAAGTATAAACAATTTATTAAAGAAAATGCAAGGCAATTAAGTATTATACATGTGGTGATAGCACTAAAGTTTTGTCTTTGCCTCTTTGGGAGATTGTTTTGGTGCATTGGTGTCATGGGCATTATGTGAGGTTGCAGATCTCCCATGGTGTTACTGTTACTTTTTGGTTTGCCCATAGCATTGCCTGATGTGAAGTAACTTAATGGAGGAGTTGAATTTCCTTCATCCAGGGTCCACGTCGAGATACTTTACGTAACTTGTTCTATCCGCATCGTAACGTGTAGTCTTATATTGAACAGTGAAAATTTGTTACCAAGGAACTAAAATTCCTCTCACTAAGCATTACTTCTTTTTGTGTGAGTCCAGTCCACAACACAACCTTGAACCTTGTGTTGTGCTATTAATGGCTTGCAGTTTGCTAATGCTAGTGTATTATAAAGTAGATGAGGAAATAAAACACTGCACAAACCCACTACATAAGACAGCAATTTTAGTTTTTACCACATCACTCATCATTTGCTACTCTCCCAGATGCAGAGAGTCTTGTCCTGAGAAATGGGAACATCCAACTAAATTGGCAATGGTCACAGAAAAATAGAAGATCAAACATGAACCACGTGTTTCAGAGCTACAAAGCCCCCTCCTATCTCTGTGTAATAGAGGGGTTTGCTTTGGCGGTGGTTGGAAGGGCACAAAATGTTTTCCCATACCCTTTTGGATTCTTATCCAATTTCATGGAATCACACTATCTTCACGTTTAAATTAATTTCCCTATCTACAATTTTATGAGTTTGGTTTGTCTTTAGCTTAGCTTCCTCTATTAATTTTAGTATTTTTTTCTTCCTAATTCTGAGAAAACAACATGTGGAAAGGGATTTATATTTTGACATCCTAAATTCTCAATGGACATATTTTCTTAAACTATTTGAAGCTGTGTGGCCTCACATACCACATTTTTTTAATATGAAGAGGAAGTGACTGGGAATAGAAAAAAGGTTCAAAGAGACACATAATTGTGCATGACATCAAGTCCTATGACAGCTTCCAAGCAGACAGAGTTGAAGGGAGCAAACCCACATAAAAAAACATGATATATGATATTTTAAAATGGGGGATCCTTCCAAACGAGATAAAGTTGACATACTAAACAAAATGGGGCATGTTCCTCTGGGTCAGGAAGATCTCAGGCAGGATCTCCTCAGCTAACAAAAGATTTAAAGAAATATTCCAACATAAACATTACCAGTTACTCCTCACTTTATCATCTTTTATCCTTTTGGAGGCAGATTAAGCCTTAGCCCATAATTTTCAGTCTACAGGAAAACACTCGAACATTCAGAATAAATAGAGTCTTGTCTGGACTCTTCCAAACGTGTATGTAGGCCTTGTCCTTATTAATCATTAAACCCTAATTTATATTCACAGAATTTGCCGTGCCAAGAGATTTAGTGGGTAGCACTACATTTTGTCTCCGTCACTAAAAAACATGGATTTATGAATTATGATTAAAATAAAGAGGGAACCGTACAAATACAATTGGTTTACTAAATGCGTAATTAATTCCTCTCATAGTTACACGCTTCTTTTTTTGTATTAATTTGTTAATTTTGGGTGCTCATTTAGCATTGTGCAGGTATAAGTTTTGGTTACAAATTTTCTGAGATTGGAGCAGATCACAGTCATCTTCCACAGTATTACATAGGACAAACTTAAGATGATTATTCTGTGCGTAGCTGAGATCTAAACTACACAGAAAGATTAAGGAACATGTTGTCGACCCCGAGATTGCACTTATCTGTTACGAAATTTTGCATTTCCAAAGCACTGAAAGAAGGTACCCCTGTGGCCCCCTGAATTTTGAATATGGACACAAGATCCACTCCAATTAAACCTAACCAGGCATCTGCAACTATTGCCCTTGATGTGAAAAAGTTGTTCGCATTTCATGAGAGCGTTTAGTATTTTTATACCCAGAAGAGAAAAACAAAAGGTTTGGTCTTTTTATTTTTTTGGAGAATATGGGGTTGAAGAATTAAATATATATTTCATTTATTTGTTTGGCAAAAGTTGCTAGTGCTGCTTTGCTTATATAAATTGAGCATGGGGCTTCATCAAAAACAAGGATTGAGCATGCTTACACAGGACCTGCCTAACTTATCTACCTTGTGTGCACTATTCATTGACAAGAAAATTAGATTATGAAAGAAAAAGGAAAAAAAAAAGGTTTATTTCTAAATTTTCCTTTCAGGTTGTTTCTCACTGCATTGACAGCTAAAAGATATGATGAAAGAAAACAAAGGAACAGAATCCCTTTTGAGATCAGATTCCTTCTACATCATCAATGATTCTGTGCCCTCCATCGATCTTCAGTATCTTCCACCGTAACAAGTTGAATGATCTTTATATCATTCTCATCTCTTTCGTTCCGTACCATCTGCTAAGCACACAAAGCAATGGAATGGTCATATACCATAAATGCTTTTCATAACTTGATCAATGTACAGAAGAAGCATTTGCTTACTTGTTGTTATGAACTCCAGTTTCGGATAGAGATGGTTGTAAAAAATCAAAGTGATCTTGCAACGAGGATCTCTCCTGCAAGAACAGAAATGTTTTCAGAAATGACTTGGAATAAAATGTAACCTCCAAAGAAAGAATCAAGGCAAGTAAGTACCTCATAATAAGTAGCAGAGAAACCTTGTGAGTAATCTAGCATGCTCTCTGTGGAAGTTTGTTGGTTGGCGACAGTGGCATTGTTCTGAAAAATTGTGAATAGGCAAGTGGTATGAACAATGATTGTTTTAGTACTAGAAAAATGAGATAGGGCAATGCAAGCAAGGTGAAACTCACCATGGAGAAGTCAAAGAGAGGAGAGCTAGCAGTGTCATCAAGAAAAGAAGGGTGAAGGTGTTGATTTTCTTTAACTTTTTGCCTCTTTTTACTTCTCTTGCCGAGTTTTGCTACCTTAGATGCAGAATTATCTTGTGCATCTGGCAAGTGTGGAGGGCCAGAAGAAGCATCAGAAACCATGGACAAGTCCTCTTCTTCAGCGTCCTCCCTTTTGGGTTTCTTGTCACAGAAGGGGTCATCATGGGGCATAAAGTGAGAACTTGTATGAGAAGAAGCATTGTGGTTGAGCTGGAAAGAGTGCTCCTCCAGGTATAGAGTCCAACCAGACTCACAGCCACTACTGCATTGTGAAGTCAATGCATTCATCTCAAAGGAGTTGGTTATTGTGGATCGTTTTCTACTAGGAAGGAGTGTCCAATTTATGATGAAGAGAAGAGAGTAAGATGGTAAAAAAAAAAAAAGTTAAATAAAAGTGTTGATGAAACAGTAACAATGAGAGTGCATAATTAACTGGTTGGAACGTGCCTATCTAGTTATGGTTTGGGGTAAGCAGCAAGTTGGATAAAGTGTTGGAGAAAACCAAGAGAATCGGACTGAAATCCTAGACTAGTTTTGTCCTGACTCTCTTCCCGTGCCAGTTGGGTGGGTTATAGAGTAAGAGAGAGAGAGAAATCCACAACACCCTTCACATGCTAGACAGCGATGCACTGTGTACCCTCTTAACAAAACCGGGTACACGTCCATTTCCCCTTCCACACTGTATGGACACCTATCCCTTCACCACTAATGCCTCTTTTTCTCTCTCTGCACCCATTATATGGACAACATTACTTCTAACATACATCATTAGTAAAGGCTGGTGAACAATATTAGTTGGAGCAAAAGTGGTCCTTCAAAATGCCTCTGATTTATTACCCCATAAATCTGATTTAGTGTTCAAATGTGGAAAGGAAATATGCTCTTCTGGACATAAACAGCACACGTTATTTAGTATCCTTTTTTCCTTTTCTGTGCCCATCATGTGTCACGATTAAAGAATGACTCAACGGAAACATGACCCTCTTTTATAGTTTGTACTACCATTTATTTAGATTGCTGCACAACAAAATGTGCCCCTTGTTTTTTCATGTCAGTCTCATTCTCAAAATAAAAACATTACCACCACCTCCACTACCCTTTATTTCTCTCTCTCTCACACAAAGAGTGAAGAGATTCTATTACTATGCATGCAAAGAGAGGGAAAAAAAAAATGCCTTTGGCAGAACTACGACAATAGAGACTGTAAAAAAATTTTGGGGCACAGTGCAGTTGACTGGGATTTTATGAATCCACATGCAATCACATTCACAATCCTTTTCTCCTTTTCAAGAATTTACTCTACTAGGATTCACAGAAGCATGTGGGCACGTGTGCATAATATTCATGTGCGGGCTTCCACATATTCAAACACATGTCTGCACGTGCACACGCACTTTTATCTAAACCCCTATTGTAAAGTTTAATTTTAAATTCTCATCTCTAAAATTCTTTTCTTACATCAAACTATACGGTCATTACGGATAAAGTCACCACAGTTTTTTAAAAATCAAAATAAAACTGATTAAATTTATTTAAGTAGATCAGAAAAAGGAAAATAAAAATATATATTTTACGAACTCCAACCATCTTAACCTCGTCATGAGAGGAATATTTTGGGTTAGCTAATTAGGTTAATACGTATAATTTATTTAAATAAATTCTATTAACACGATTCCATTTTAAGTTTTTTTAAATATTTAGATAATAGCATAAATTATTTTTATATTGTCAGTATATTTATTTATTTTATTTTAATTGCTCCGGTTTTTTTTGTCTAATGGAATTATCACAAATTTCAAAATAAAGCACATTTATAAAAAAAATTAAAAATAATTTTTTGTTCGGTGGCCAAATTCCGTTTGGCTTTCATTAATGCAAAGAGGCATCTAGTTTAAGTTGATTCATCGTATCAAACCAAACTCGTGATAAGGTAGGCTTTTCTTTGTTTTTTAATTTTTTCTTTTTCGTTCCTTCTTTTTTCTATGTACTAAATAATGAGGAACTTACCCACCGAATGTTATAGATGTTCTTGAGCATTTTAGAAAGTAATATATATAATTTAAAATCTTTTCAGCTTTTATATCAGTTTTATATCAAAGTTATTTTCTTATTTGTGAATTATCAAAGTTTATTACCTTAGCAACTTCTAGTTAGATTGTTCTTTTAAAAAAAAAAAGGTTGTGATTTTAGCTTTAAAATATTTATTGAGAAGTGACTTGGCAATAAAGGAATATCCCGTGAATGTCATTTTTATGCAATATGAGCTATGATTCTAATCTTAAAAGGTGTTGTGCACGTGTTGATGGTCAAATTAGAGTAGTCCTAAGGCGTACTTAGCGAATAGCATTTTCTTTTAAACATTTAAAAAAGAGGAAGAGGAAAAGACAGAAGTCTATTTGTCTCATCCTCAAAGTGAAATAAATACATCCAAATTTGTAGGAGAACAACAGAAAGTGAAAGACTTATCATGCTATTATTGACTTTTTATATAATGAGTGTTTTTCACCATTTATCATTTTTATTTATAATAATAAATACATTACCCTTCATTTTCATGTGTAAAAAAAATTCTCATTAATATTTTTTAACACATTTAATTCATTATATAAATAAGGAATCTAATTACGAACCCTTTTATGTCCTGTTTCTTGTTTCTCTAATAAAAAAACATCAATTAAATAGTAATAACTAAAAACAAAATATTATATTGTAAATTTTTTGATTTAGTTATTACTTGCATTTTAAAATTGATAATTAAGAAAAACAAAGGGAAAGTGATTTCATTCCCTGACGGTCCCACGCGGAATTCAGGCTTAAAATTATTTAAGAAATGGAATTGAAGTCAATGTTTTACCGTTGGCATAAAAAAGTGGTTGGAGGGAAAAGAATGTTAAGAAAGGGAGAAGGGAAAGAGATATAAAAGCCATGTGCAGTTTAGTTTTCCTTGGATGCTCATTATTTATGGGCTTGGGCCAGTGGCCAAACAAACCTATCTTAAGGGAGTAGTTAACATCAAACTTGTCCTTGTGGAGCTTTCCCAATTCAGGCCATAATCATTGCAAATTTCTCTTACTCTATATGGGACTTCTTAACACCTTCAAGCCCATCGCTATTTTCACCTTAGCTGGACCCCATACTTACATTTTTATTTTTTATTTTTATTTTTTACTATTATACAAATCAATTTCTCTCTTATAAAACATCAACTATACAAGTAAAAGTAAATTACTAGTTTGCTTTCCTATCCATTTCTCAATTCTACAAAACTTCAATTTTCCCTGCTTCGGGAACCAGAAACATGTCATGTCGCCTACACACTGCAAATTGGCAAGTGTCCCAAAGTTAAAGGTATTAAAGCAGACATATGCCAATTTATTTTTTTCATTAATAAATAATTTATAGTCACATTGCACAAATTTACTAATAATTTCTTGTTTTATCTTTCCACCAAAGACAGAAAAGAAAAAACGGTATCATTTTCCTTTTCTTTAATTATATCAGAACATAAGTGTGTGTTTTCTAACAGCTTGATGAGTAGCTTAATCTAGCCTTCAGGTATTTGTTAGAAGAAGTACATACATTTCAAACCTATTTCCTTTGACGAATGTTATAATAACATTTTATTTTTACTATTTCCCATTCACATTTTTTTCGGGGCGGGGAGGACATGGTGCTGTTTCCAAATAAATTATTAATGAATGTAAAAACTAGAAACAAAATATAAACCAATCTACGTTGTTTTGAAACATTGATTAGAACTTTTATGTTTAAAAAAAATGTAAAAAAGAAAATATGAAATACTCATCATTTGGTAAATTTACTGTTCCTAACAATGATTAATCACTTCTTTCAATAATAATTTTTTTGTCCTTATTGCATAAGTATTCAAATAAATTGCCATGTTTTTTCATGTCCCAAATTTTCATGATCACAACAAAAGAATATTTTCTACACTAAACAAATGCAATCGGTTACATTAAAAATATATTTATCATGTCCTCGCTTGGGCTAAATTCAACATATACATACAGAATTACTGCATGAATTTGAAATTAAAATGTAAAAATTATATGCCTCAGAAAAAAATTAATTTAAAAATATTATAAATTAGTTTAGTTAATGAAATATTATTTTAATAGTAGCTTGTAAGTATATCGTCATATTTAACGTTAATTGAAGGAATTGTATTGATTATAATACTGAAATTTGATTTTTATTGAATAAATAATTAAAGAAACAACTATTTGATTTGATCTAAAATATCATAAAATATGGGTTACAAGTTGAAAAGTATACATAAATAGTACATATCAAATTTATCCTGTTTTTTTTTTATGAAAACTAAAATTTATAATATAGTATAGATAGATATTTCCATACTTAGTAGAAGAAAATAGTAAAATAACCGTACACAAATATGCAAATATAAGGAATTAAGGATAGTTTGATGAGCAATGGTAGACCGTAGATCCACTCGGGTCCATACGTACATGTACATGCTAGTTTGTACTTTGAAGTGGACAAATTATAGTCTGGTTAGCAGATTATTTCACAGTATAGATTACGATTTGGAATGACTGTTGATTCGTATTTTTATTACTTATATAAATTAATTTTTGAATCACTTGTCTAATTAATACATATTATAAAACAAAGCCATTTTTTCAAATTTAAATATAATACATGACAATATAATTTTTTTATAGTATCATTTGATTATGAATTATCATATAATTAAAATTATTTATCTTTATGATAATTATTTTAAAATCATATATAAAGAAATTTGTATTTGATTAAAAATATAAAAAAATATATTACACTAACTAATACTATATATTAATATCAAACTTTTTTTTCCCATACAAATTGAACCAAGAAATGCATATAATAACTTAATGCTGGCATGAGCATGACCTTTGGATGTTGTTTTGTTCGTCCAATTGTATTTGATTCTAAGTAGAGAGCGAAAAGATATATGATGGAACACAAGTATATATTATTCTCATTTGCATCCAATAATGGAACTTTCAAGAATCACAGCGAAATCATGCACATGGCCAAGCTAACAATGTCATGGTGACAGCCTATAAAAACACTATTCGGATCCATCGAATGATTAATGTGCTTCATTGCAGCTTATCAGATTGCCCAACTGTTTCCATTTCTTTTCAGCAACTGCAATATCATATCTAACGATGCTCTAACTCTTGTTCATCAAACTATAGCCTACTTTTCGTGCAACCAAAACACAATAAGAAGCAATGTACTGCTCTGCTAATTCAATTTTTAATAATTATTTTGACTCAAAAACAAATATTTACATGTTTTCAAAATATTAAGTTTATATATTTTTTCATAAAATATATTTTAAGAAAATACATTAAAACTTGTATATTACATTATGTAGTATACAAACAAGGAGTAGCTTTATTTAAGTAATAAACTTTTTGTTTTCTTTAATTGAACTTTTGAGGAAAAAAGAGCGAAAAAACTAGGTTGCCCAGATGATGAAAAAACTAGGCGATCATTGTTTCCACATGTGTTTAAATAATTACGGTGTGAGTAAAGTTGAATATACGAGTGTTTGATGGTGGAAATTATTTGGATGTCGTGGTATCTTGATTTGAGTTTGATTCAAAGTTTTAATATGATTGCTTTTCCTTTTGATTCTAGTAAATAATGTATTTTTTATATAAATAGAAATAAATAATTATATATATTTCTATATTAATTAAAAAATGTTTATTAAACTCACTAAAATGAACTTAATAAAAAAGAATATAGATAATTTATACGACATCTTAAGACTTAAAATAATTAACGTCATTGTAGAGGTGAAAGGGAGGGAGAGGTATTTAATTGCAGGAAATAAATGTAAGATAGGAAAAAGGCATAAAAATGAAGGGTGGAAATACCGGATGGATGTACAGTTATTTGACAGAGTATAGTATACGGTCCCATCACAATATAATATAAAAGTATAAAAATAATAAAATTAGTTAAGAAGTCAGTTTGGAAAGTATTACATGGGTTGGTAAATGACGTGTGAGGATGATATAATAATATATATAATATGAATCCCATTCTTGTTATTCATACATTCATCCTCAAAGCCTGTAACCTCTAACTCTTGTCTTCAAATCAAAATAAATAAATAAGTATCAATTCAAATGAGTTATTACAACCAGCAGCAACCGCCGGTCGGAGTTCCACCGCCGCAAGGTCTCACCTTCCTATGCTTATATTGAATCTGACTCTTCATCTTTCACTTTCACTTTCTCATTCTAATTTTGAATTTCTTTCAAAGGTTATCCGCCGGAGGGTTACGGAAAGGACGCATATCCACCGCCGGGATATCCGCCGTCGGGATACCCGCCGCCGGGATACCCACCGCAGGGATATCCACCGCAGGGATACCCACCGCCGGGATACCCGCAACAGGCCGGGTATCCTCCGGCGCCATACCCGGCGCAGGGGTATCCTCCACCTTATGGTCCTCAATACGCTCAGCCTCCGCCTCCGCCTCCTCAACAGAATTCATCGGGCCCTGGTTGCATGGAAGGCTGGTGAGTCTCTCTCTCTCTCTCTCTCTCTCTCATTCTTTCATTTCAATCGCTGAGTCAGATCCGATCTGGCTCCATTTCCGAGTTGATGTTATTTCTTGGAGTCTCCGTCACGCGCGCTCTGTGTGTGCGTGCAGTGCTACAACTAGATTCATTATTTGCCTGTTCGCATTGCACTTCACTTTCTAATTTTGTTTATGAGTAACATAGCAGATATTTTCAACATGTTTGAATTTTTATATAATTTCCTGCAGTTTGGCTGCTCTATGCTGCTGCTGCCTATTGGATGCGTGCTTCTGAGATGACATCGTCTTCCACAAATTAGACTCAACTTTGCTCTGTGTTTTAGCATTCAACTCAACCAAATTCATTTCTTTCTACTTCTTTTCTTGCTTTACCTCCTTATCCCTTGTTCACTTTTTTTTTTTTTTTTTTTTTTTATAAATAATAATATCAACTATTGCTTCCAAAGCTCAAACAGCTTCATTCGCAGGCTTTGTATTCTTAACAAGTTTAATTTAGACCTTCACCTTCCCGTTTCTTTGATCCATCACACTCCGTTATCAAACCATAAACAATGAACCACAGAAAAAAAAAAAAAAACAACAAAATGGGTTCAATTGCAATTGATGACACGTCTTTGTTGCCAGCCTAGCTTGTAATGGAAATTGCATTTACTTTGTCTTTGCATGGGAGAGGAATCATGCTGCTTGGTTATACCCCGGAGGGCATGCAGTAAAAAATGGTGATTGTTAGAGCAATACATAATTCTCGTAAATTAGCTGTTAGATGAAGACAAACATTGTTTTCTTCCTTTTTTTTTTCTTTTTTCCAAGTATATGATTCTCATCAAACATTTCGTTACTGTTGATTATGACTTTGCTATAAATTATGTTTAAATTCGTAATTTTGTATAAATATCAGGCTAATTTTAAGTGGGTTGTAACAATGAACCCTCCTCTATTAAGTGAGTAGTGACAGGATTACAATTTTGTTTTATTCTCTCATCATCTTTATCTTAATCTCAACAAACCTCAGGATTAAAGACATATATATGGGTTGTTTCATCTCACACCTTCAATTTTGAAGAGGATAAAAAAACAGAGATACAGAATGAATATAGTCCCATCCCTTAATTACAATCCATATTATTTTACAAACATAAAAAATTAATAAAGCAATTGACCCCAACCTTTGCCCATACTCGAAGGTAAATTTCAGAGTTTTTAGGAATAGAAAAGTATATACAGTGCGGTCGCAATTTATCTTATTCCACACTCAACATATACTCAATGCTAAAATCAATTTCATTATTCGAAATTTGGTAACTCACGAGGAATTGAAACACCATTTCTGCTCTCTCTTTCTCTCTAATGACAAAGTTAAATAAAATAATCCCAACCATTTATATTTAGTCGTATAACTAATGTTCTTCACCAAAAAAAAGTCGTATAACTAATATTAGATCTCCTTACCTCGTAAATTTTCACTAGATGTGTCTTACATACAAGAAAGACGAGAATATCATTTTTAATTTGTACTTAAGAATAAAAATATAAATATTAACTATTAAATTTTATTATAAATAATTAAAATAAAAAATTATGTATTTTTTTAAGTGATGTCAAGTGATTTTAATTCATTTTTAATATTGACCATTCATATTAATTATAAAATTAAATTTGTTATTTTCATTCTCCTGTAAGAATAGCTTTATCAATAAATACAATTTCCTAACACACATATACACCCCTTTGATTTTTTATTTTTTATTTTATCTATACACCCCTTTGAATTGTGTTGTGTGAGGGCGTGTCAAAAGATAATATTATGTCGTTCTTAATGTCAACTAACTCAATTAATGAATCGAATAAAATAGTCGGTTGCAAATATAACAACTTTATATTTTAAGTTACATTAAGTAGGTGACTCTATTCTCAACTATAGGTACTTAGGCTATTTCAGAAAATGGTTGGGCTGAAATTCTATTTGGTTGGTCAAAGAGTTCAAATGAAATTAAGGAATAAAGCCATAATAAAAGCGCAAAAATGAAGTATAATTGAAATTCTCTAAGTGAAGGAAATAAACGACAAAGAAAAGTGAGAAATACAATATACTTGTTTGATTTATGGTAGTTTTCCACGTTATGGTTGTCGACCGTGATTTTGCACAATTGTAAACATAGGTCTATCGAATTTAAGACATGGTAAACAAGTTTAATTTGTAGGGACAACTATTTGTACCTGCTTATAAATATCAAGTGCACAACAACTTGTAAAGGCGCAAACAGACCTTTATTTTTCAACAACTAAAATGCTAGCCTAGAAGAAAAATGTCATTTTTCTTATTCCAAAAACACCCCTCTCAACGTTTTAGTAAAACTTACGTGCGTTGACTAATAGATCTATCAACTGATACTTCTCTCAATTGAAACGTCCTGTTGGCTTCAATTACTACTTCATTCGATTATTAATTGATTGATATATAATTCATCTAAAAGGAGAATAACAACACACTCTAAAATACTCATTTTAATATATATTTTTATTGTTGATTAAAATTATGAATTTTATCTCTGTTAAATGTAGAAAAAATAAAATTAAAAATTACCTAGTACTTGGTTTTCAATTTATGTTAAGGAAACTGGGAAAAAAGATACATCTAGAATTTTAAAGAATTTGCAAATCCATTAAAGCATCACACTGTCATAAAGAAAAGTTATATAAAAAATTGTATTAATTGTCTTCAAATTATAAAAGAAATTATATGGCATCAATTAAAAACACTACATCAAAGTATATTGGGGTTTGTTTGTTTTGAAAAACATTTCCTTCAAATTTTTCCTTTTTAAATATTTTTATTTTTAATCCTTTAAAAATTTTCAAGTATTAATTAACAAATTATTTAATAATATTATTATTACAACATTCAAAAAATATTTAAATATAAATTGTAAAAAAAGTAGAGAGAATAGAAATTTTTGTTATGTTAAAGTTAAATAAAAAATATTAAAAAATATATAAGCTTATTTATATTTTTAAAATTTATAAAAAAATGTTTTTACAACAAAATTTATCCAAATCTATAATTTTAAAGTTTATAAAAAATATTTTTACAATAAAAATTTAACCAAAATTGTTTCTCTAAAATAATATTTTTGAAAAAATTACTTATGCACCTAAAAAAATTATCATAAAATCAAATATAAAAAACTTTAATTCACAATAAATATATATATGCAAATATTTCTAATAATGTATTCATTCTTTAAATTCTTTAAAAAGTTTTATTTTAAAATATTTTTATTTTTAATTCTTTAAAAAATCTCTATGTTATATATAAATTTAGTTATTGTAAGTTTAATCATACGAAAAATAGATGTTTAACGTGTTACAATGTCAGACAATTCCCAATTATGTTAAAGAGCTTAATAACCACTATTTAATAAGTTGTTATCGCTTCCCTATTTCCCATTTGCTACGCAAAACCCTTCATCGAAGTTGATAGAATTTCAGAAAGCATTCGACGAGCCTATCGGATTTTCCTTGAATTGAATTGAAGAAACCTCATCTGAATTCATTATTGCTTTTCCATTTCCAGGTCAACTCCATGTTCCCATCTCATCTTCGTATGCAATTCTTTTATTCATTATTGTTATATTGTTGCAAATTACTATTGATTTTGTAAATAAGATTCGTTTTGTTTTTGGGGGTGGGAGTAGAAGCTGACTTCATCGTATTTCCGTTTTCAGAAGAATTTAACAGAATTTGTGCTTTGACTTTCACACCTGCTTTTCGCCTCCTTTACCCCTTCTATATGGACTAATTAGCAGAATTTTCAACAATTAGAGCTCCCTTTTTGGTGCATTCTTTATACCAAAAGAGCCATCACCCGTCATATAATTGCATCTCTGGCAGGTTATTTTCATTGTGATCTACTTTTCGACTTCAAAAGACATGTATAGGAAACATTTTAGATACTCATTAGTTCTTCATTGGGATAGAACAGGCTTAATGGAGTAAGCTTGTCAACGGCAATCTTATTAGTTAGTCCTTTACATTTGGTTTCATTCTCCAAGTGAATCTTTTATGTTTATACTTTTTACTGCTAAACTTTGTGTTATTTGATGGTATAAACTAGGAGCTTTGCGTTTTGACAAGAATTGAGCTTTCAACCCTGCCCCCTTTTCATATTTACTGGTTTAATGCTAGTTTTTTTTGTTTTTTGTTTTTACCAGAATGGCTGAGAGTACGGATGATGAAACATTGTTGGCTCGTATCCAACAACTGGAACAGGGTATGTGCATTTCTTTTTTGCCTGTACAAGTTTATTTAACTTGTTACAATGTATGGTTGTAAGTTTAGTGAGAACACTAGGCCAATGTTGATTTGATTGACTATTGTCTCTCGTAAACTTTTACTTGGTGTTAAAAGTAATTTATTGTTACATATTAAACTTACAGAGTGTATAATTTTGTAGAGCGTGATGAATTACGCAAAGATATCGAACAGTTATGCATGCAGCAAGCTGGGCCTGGCTATCTTGCTGTGGCTACCCGAATGCATTTTCAAAGGTATCTATTTATTTTCCTTTACCTCTTAGGCAATCTACCTACAATGAGTATCTATTGTCTTAAGCCCAACATAGAGTATCCATTATATTGAAATGCATGCCCAATTAGGACAGCTGGATTGGAGCAGGAGATTGAGAGTTTGAAAAAGAAGTTGGCTGCTTGCACAAGAGACAATCTAAATATACAAGAGGAACTTTCTGAGGCATACAGAATTAAAGTGAGTTATTGAATTTTTGTCCAGTTGCTTAAAAAAATCCTTCTATTTTGTTTACATACTTACTTTACTGTATCCAGAGTCAACTGGCAGATCTACACAGTGCCGAGGTTTCAAAGGTATCTCTCTCTCCTCACCCATTGTTCTTCATTTTGTTTTACACTCTAGCATAATATTGCATTGGGAATTTGTTATCCAGCTTTAGCAACTTGTGGAGAGTTGTTGGATACAAAATTATAGACAGATATTACTTTCTACATTTATTTGTCTGAAATTTTTTTATACTTTGCTTGAAAATTTTATAATGGATTACGGTGAGAACATGATGGTAAGAGTTCTTAATCCAATTTGTAAATTGCTTGTGCATATGCTAGAGTTTGTTGAAAGACTTAACATGCTTTTGTGTTGTTTCTTGTGAGGTTTATGGTTTTGGTATGTACTTTAACTTAATTGTACGTGAGGAATAATGTGACTAATGACTTCATATTATTTGTCCAGAATATGGAAGCTGAGAAGCAGGTTAAGTTTTTCCAAGGTTGTGTAGCTGCTGCTTTCGCTGAAAGGGATCAAGCGATAATTGAGGTTACAATATTTTCAGTTTTCATTAAAAAAATCTCATTTTCAATACTACTTTGTTTTGTTGTAGTTAATGCTTTCAAAATTCTCCATGATACTAACAGGCTGAAAAGGCCAAAGAAAAGGAGGAGACCATGTTTCAACAAATAAATGGCATCCATAAGAGGTATTCTCAATTTTTCTGTCATTTTAGTGCATATTTATCAATGACAAAAATTACCAAAGAAAGATGAAATAGAAAGATAGGTGGCTTAGGAGGTCCCTTTAAAGATCTTGTTTTTATTTTATCTAAGTAGATGATGACAACACAATGCACTTGTTGCTTGATTATGTTTGGTGTAACAAAGAAGCTATGTGACAAACATGCTGAGATCCACCCAAGAATTATAGCATGTGTTTGACTTCTTTTCACCAATGGTTTTCCATTTTAAGTGATTTATTATTCTTGCATGGCAAATTGGGAATGTTGTGTTTTCATACAGTCTCTTCTACATTTGTTTCTGTTGAAACTGTGCTTGGAACTGTGTCTGTTCTCTTTAGAAGTGATTTCCAAAACTTCAACACCTATGCTTGTGCTCCATTTCTCTATATGGAGGGCCATGTGAGCTCTCTATTAGAGGAGTTAATTGTTTTTCTACATGGTAATCTCTTAAGCAAGATTGAAAGGTCAAAACTTATGTGCATATTATATGATTACCTATACTACATTACTACTGTTCTGTGTTATCTTGTTTTTTATTATATGTAGGATATGGTTTACTTGGGAAATTATTTTACTTGCAATCTATGTATAACACAGGGTAGAGGAGGTCACCTCAGATTGTCTTAAACTAAAGGAACTTAATGATGCGCTGCAGATTGATCAAGCAGTGTATATGAAGCAAAATGAAAATTTCAAGACGGTAGTGTTCTTACTCTCTCCCTCCTTCAATCTCTTCCCCCTTTGTGACACTCTCTGTCTTCCATTTTTCATTTCCTTTGCCATTAAGTGCAGAGCTTATCCAATGGTTTCTTTGGGTACAGAAGTAATAATCCAAAAATGACTTGTCCTGCATATTTCCCATTAATTTCTTCATTATGCAATATATAACAAAATATTTGTTGTGGCACTCAATGTATCTTAAATACATGCTCAATTATTTTACCTTTTTGTTTTGGCCTTTCTCTTTATACTTTTTTATAAATTTTCAGGTAATTAATAAGTTCTTTCAGATCAGGCAGCATTCTCTGAAAGAATTTGAAGATACGAGTTGGGATGAGAAATGTGCATGTCTTTTGGGTGACTCTGAGGAGGCCTGGAGTTTCAATGATGCTTCCACCTCTAAATACATTGTAAGATTTCAAAACCCTAATATTCTCTTTCCTTGATTATCAGGTAATGTGTTCCTTATGCTGGTTATTCAGTATGGTTTCCAGTATGGCACATGCTAAAACTCACCACATGCTCTTGAACCTAGTTTGATTTGGCATGCTCTTTTTTACTTCTGTGATGACGGATTACTGTTGTTACATACTTGAGAAATTGTTGTATTGTGATTCTATGTTCTATGCATATTGTGAATAACAATTTCTCAGACAGAGTGCATTAGAAGAACAGCTGGAGAGACTGAGGAATTCTGTGGATTATCTTCAAAATAAACTAAGGGTGGTATGGTCTAATTTATCTCTGTTATGTGCTTATTGCTGCCTTGTTAACCTTATTTTTCAATTATCAGTTATTCTTTATACGTTTTGGATGCTTTAGGGCTTGGAAATTGAAAATCATTTGAAGAAGAGAGTCAATGTACTGGAAAAGAAACAAGTGAGTGCTTTCAAATTTTGATAAAAAAAAGTCATTTTAATACTTTTCTGGATTCTGATGACTCATTTGCAGATTTCTATGGACAAAGTGATTGAGAGTGGCATAGCAGACTTGAACCGTTGTCATTCTAAGTGTAGGGATCAAATTTTGAGTTTACTTGGTGATGGAGAATCCAGTATTAAATCTATAATCAATGTGATTGATGAACAAATCAGGAGGTTTGATCTGAGTACTGCATTGAATTTGACCCCTCAAAGAGATGCAGAACTAGAAGAGCATGAATGTTCGGATGTGCATATAAGCCCTCAAGCTAAACCTGTCTCAGAGTTCAAGGTTTGAAACTCCATGCTAGTACTGCATCCCTTTTACAAAGGGACATCTCATTTTGTTAATAGCAAATAGTGCACTTGTAGCGATTGGTAGCTTGTAGAGCTATGGATAGTGCATAGTGTAGTGAAAGAATATGATTTACTATTTAATACTATTCGAAATTACAGATTTACAGTAACATACTTTTCTTGAAGACTTACATGATTGAGAATTAAAAGTATTGCAGTATTACAAATAAAAGCACAGGAACTAAAAAGAAGAAAAGTAGAGGGAAAAGAATGACAGAAAATCCTAGGAAAATGAGTTTTTTTTTTTTTTTTAATTAGTATGATCGTTTTCTAGCTCAATTTGGGCTAGTTACTTTGAACGTAATGAGGCCAGCCTGATCATCTTCAAGTGATATTTGGGCAGATGTATTACTTTATGCCCACCTGATTACTTCCAACTGAAAACAGGTCAGCCTGATAACAAAGAATGCAATGGATTTCTTTTTTGTTTTGTTTTGAATTTAGATGAGTTAATTCTGATGGTATAATAATGTCTGTCTCTTGTATAAGTGTTCTCATAACTTTGAGCTGCAACGTAAATGTCTTAACTTGGTCTAGATTAGAGTCTGGCTTTATTTCACTGATTTTGTTGACTTTTACAAGATGCTATCCTTGGAGTTCATTAAGTTTTTTCATTACTCTTTCACAGAGGAATAGTCCCAGCACACTGTCAGCAGATGCTGGTGCAAAAGGTGATGCATCTGATGCTTTAGCAATGGCATTGCAAGAGAAGGTGTGTATACCATCTTCACATTTATTAAAAATCTCCATGTATTTAGTTTGTCTTTTCCTCATCACTAATCAAAGTATTCGTGCTTCCAATTTATTGCAATCTAGTTTTCTGATGTTTACCATGCTTTATATTTCAGGTTGCTACATTATTGCTTTTGTCACAGCAGGAAGAAAGACATCTATTGGAGAGAAATGTGAATTCGGCCCTTCAAGGAAAAACTGAAGAACTTCAGAGGAACTTATTGCAGGTACTTGTCTGTCACATCATTGCTTCAGACTTGGAACACTGAGATGCTAGTAGCTTGCTGCTGGTAGGTTTAGAAAATAGTTTATGGTTGGGTTAATTATACTATATAGACTATATTGCTCTGAGAAGAAAGATAGTTGTATGTTTGCAATATCTGGTTTTTTGGTTACTATCTTCTTTTCTTTTGTAATTTTTTCTATTCATATTCTTCATCAGTGAAGCTATCCTGACATTCCTCTACAAGATATATAAAATAGTATGCTAGAAATAACGTCTGTGCCTATTAATTGTGGGTCAGAGTAATAATATTTAGAACCACACGTGCAAGGATCCTTGATGTTTACCATGCTTTTTACTTCAGGTTACTAATGAAAAGGTGAAAGCTCTCATGGAATTGGCTCAATTAAAGCAGGAGCATCAATTACTTCTGGAGTATGATTACTTTTATTGCAATTTGCATCACTGTATATTTTTACTCTGTTATTTTGTAGTGAATTTTTTCCAAATAGTTTGTCTGTTTTCTTCAATAAAAATATCCATAGAAGAAAGTTTTATTTTTATACTTATGTTCCTTGTGTCATTTTAAAGGATGAAGTTGCATTAACATGCTTTGTTGTCTACTGTTTTTTGATAAGTAGATCTTCTAAGGTAGTGTTTGACCTAACTTTTTTGTACTTTCCCTCCTTAAAATAGAAACTCCTCTAATTAGCTTCTGTAGAAGTTCTATTTTTAGGGCTTTTCTTCATTAAAAAAAAAAGTTATGACTTGGCTTCTCCATTTAAGGAGAGGAGAAACTCAAAAAAAGTTGGGCAAAATACTACATAATGATTCTTTTTATTGTCTTCAACTCTTCATGACTGGACGTCATGTGAAGAACTGAAATACTACACAAGTTACTAAAATTTTTTTGTTTTTTTTTTGGGGGGGGTGTGTTAAATAACACTAGGTACCTTTAAGATACTAAAGTGTGAAGCTCAAAGGTGTGTTTTATTCTTTTCTAATCTTAAAAGGTTTAATAAAATATCAATTTCTTGTATTGCATGTCAAACAAAGTAATAGAATATATTTATGCAATATATAAGAATACACCCATGTTTCTTCCTTTAATCTTGCTTTTAAAGGATTTTATTCTTTTACCACCAATTGGATTCTTAATCATTCGTGAGCAGTCAGTTGATTTTTATCTCTCCTTATTTGTGTTTCTTTCTCGTTCTAGCTCAAAAATTTCTTCTCATTACTTTGGATGCCATTTTGAATAATAAAGATTTCGTTCTAATGCATGTATAGAAAATTGGGTCATGAACCTAAACAAGGGAAAGGTGTGGTGAAGACCGGAGATGGAAAGTTTGTTACACGTGAAAGAGATGGAACTTTAAAGAACTTATTAAAGAAATCATATTTGCGTCGATGGATTGGTCCGCCGCACGTTAGTGGAAATGACGTGGACAGTAGTTCAAATAATGAAGGGAAATTCTTCAATCATCAATCCAGCAGTATGGATTTTGCAAGGCAAGTGTTAATTATGGGAGTTTGTTATTTTGATTTTATTCCATCCATGGATGATTGTGGCTGGATAGTTTGTTTTTTTTTTTAATACAAATTTTAGGGTAGAGGGACGATACCCTAATCCAAGGTATAAGAAAAACCTTTTGAGTTCAAAGAATACTTATAGAGGACTTGTATTTACTTTCTTAGTAGATGGTTACTAGTTTGTTAAGATGGTTACTAGTTTGTTAGCCTATATAAAGGCATGATGTTTGTACTTACCTTACTTGTTCTATTGAATACAATTTTTCTTTTTCTCTCAATTCTCTCCCATGAATTGTGTTTTGTAACAGTTTACTTATATGTTTAGCAGGATGAAGATTGAAAATGCAACTCTTAAGGAAAGCATGGAAAGCATTGAGCAATTAACTTCATCAATTCATAGGCTTCGTGTATCTCTTTTAAAGGTATCATACTATTTTGTTTTACAACTACTAAAATTTTTATATTTGAAAAAGACCAGGGGAAGAAGGGTGGGTCCTCATGGTGGGATTGTATGTTTTTTTGGGGTCATAAAATAGGAATTGTTTAATTTAAGCTTCTAGCATGGAATAACAAGAAATCTTATCCTGTTTGGTTTTTGAAACTTGAAAGCTAAAATGTGTTAACATGAGCTAGCTGCTTGATATGGTTTTTAGGCCAAGGAGTGTGTGACTTCCGAAGGTACAATTTCCAGTGTTTCAGAAATCCTTAATGACGTTATTCACGAGGCAGAACTTTTAAGGACTGCTCTTGGCAGCTCCTTACCCACCAGTTGGTCGGTTGAGGCTGATATTAGTTACATTGGATATAGTGTGGGCAGTGACACGGGGCATCAGGAATGCAGTGACGAGAAGACAGATACTGTTTCTGCTGCAGGGCTCGAAATGGTTGAGCTTTTGATTTTTTCGGCTCATATTTTGAGAGACTTACAAACCAAGATGGTATTGCTTCCTGATATAGAAGTTCTATGAACTGCTCCTTGTGTGATGTAAATTTCGAAAGGAGAGAATTTAATACAATTTGACAATTTGTTGAGGGAAGAAAATTAAACCATGTTGTGCCATATGACCATATTAATATACCGCAGCATCTGCACTTCTTGCTGCCTAAGATCAGTCGCATGTCATTTTCTCACTATTTCTTTACTTGACTATGTCTCTCTATTCATTCTATTATTTTAGTGTTAATGTTAATCTGAATATTTTTAAGATTATAATTTATTAACGAATCACATGTTGACTTTAGCCTGATTTGGGAGGGGAAAATATTTAAAAATCTCTTTCAGCTAGATTTTTATTAAAAATTATTATGAACATAGAATTAATTAATCTAAACGCTAGTTGGGCACTTTCTTTTTTTTTTTTTTCTACTTTGATTAGAGCTGCGATATTTTGAACAGAACAAAATCTTGTATTTTTTTTTCTCCTACAGATTTCTTCCAATTTACTAAGTCAGACAAGCGAATTTTTGGCTGTTCCAAGTCAAGAAAATCTTGTATGAATAGTAAAATTTGGATTTTTTTTATAATATAATAACTATACTATTATATTTAATTACATATATGAAACATTTAAAACGATATATAATGTTTAAAAATGATTGAAGTCCTAAAAAATTATTGAAATATTTATAGAAAACAAGATTTTGAAAAAAGATATTCAAAATATTATTTTAAAAAATATTATATCAATAATTTTATACTATTCTAATAGCAAGACGTGAAAAGAAAAAGTAAAAATATTTTAAAACATCATATTATCATAAGATGTCATTCACTGTAATATAATTATTATTATTTGTTTAAAATATTTTATTGTAGTTACTTTTTATTATTGTATAAACTAATTATTTTATTTTATTATTTTCTTAACAAGATTTTTTACTATTATTTTTAATTATACCTTAACGTAAATTTAAATAACATATATTATATAAAATCAAAGAATCTATATAATAAAAATAAAAATAATATATAATAATATACATTAATTTTTATATATTTATAAACACTACACATGTATCTGAAAAATATATTAGAAGTTAATTTAAAAAAAATACACAATTATGATAAGAAAAATATTATATTATCACACATGTATATATTATTACATTATAATATTGTTTGATTTCCCACAAACATAAGATAAATATATCATATATACTATTTAATAGATTATTTAGTGCGCTAATATTTGGATAATATAATTTTTTTATACCTTTATCTTATTTATCCAAATTTTATATTTTATCGTATTTTATATTTTGTCCTCGTAACAATACCTTAATAATTAGGCTGATTTTCATTGTTATAATATTTGTTTAATTGGAGTTTGAATTGAATCTATGTAAATTAGGGCGATAAAATCATACCAGAAAAATCCATTAATTTGTCAGCATAAATCTACAATCTATAATTATATATAAAAAGATATAAGATATTGTAGTACATATTTTTGTGTTCTATTTTACTCCTATATAATTATTTCCGTAAACTATTATTTTTCTTACCATTTTATCTTTTATTTAGTTTTTTTTTCTCTCTTATTCTATTTCTTACATTTTTTTTAATTGCACTTATCAAATTACTTATTATTATTTAACCTACATTAATTTTTTTTCTTTTAAAAATATAAAGAGGTTAAAAATATTTGGATAATATAAATATTTTTTTTACTATAATCTAAGTATAGATAATTTAATTTGAATTTGAAATTAATGAAAGAATATAATTTTAACATCTGATAAAATATAAGGATTAAATTGGTTGAATAAGAAATAAAACTAAAAATGCAGAAATATAAAAGTAAGAGAGAAAAGTGTATTTTGGGTGGGAGCAGGAAAGCAGTGCGAAGTGGAGGGAGGGGAATGCGATGGAAACCGAAACCGATACGAATGGCGATACTGATCATCCATGGCAGTCTTATCACACTGTCTACACAACCGCCAAAGCAGGTTCCTATTCTATTCAATTCTATTGCACTCTCTTTTCTTTTTTTGCTCTTTAATTCAGATTCTTCCTATTGTTTAGGTATGGACGGGGTTGACAAGGAGAAAGTACAAAGGGTAGTTTATGAAATGAGCAAAGGATCCAAATATTTTCAAAACGAGGAACGGAAGGACGCTTTCATTAACCACAAAATTGACAACCTGCGAGTTCAGTGCGCCAAGCTCACACAAGCAGACTTGGCCTATTATCACAAGGTTAATATAATTCAATCATCTCACACACTTTTCACTTTTTACCAACAATTTCCATTTTCATAGTTCCATCTTTAAATCATAGGTCACTCAATTTTAATGTTTTTCATATGTATTCATTTGATGTTTTAGTTTTCCTGATGACAGGTGGCTGATAGAAGAATTGTTGAGCTAGAAGCTTCGCGTGACCTTTCCAGGATTTGGTTACATGTAGATATGGATGCTTTCTATGCTGCAGTTGAGACCTTAAGTAACCCTACATTAAAGGGAAAGCCAATGGCTGTTGGGAACATGTCCATGATATCCACTGCCAATTACGAGGTTTATTATGTCAATACATTATTGCCTTTATATTCTTTTTGTATGTCCTAGAATCTTAATTAATCTGATGAATGTTTTCAAAAATTTATCTGCACGAACTCTCTACTGAATCATGGAAATCCTTATCCTGATTTGGTCTTTACATAGGCCCGGAAATTTGGGGTTCGTGCTGCCATGCCTGGCTTCATTGCTCGTAAGCTATGTCCACAATTAATCTTTGTCCCAACAGATTTCAAGAAGTATACTTATTACAGTGATTTGACCAGAAAAGGTTTTTTTTTTTTTTTTTTTTGTAATTGATTTTGGATTGCAACTCTTCCTTTTAATTACTGATGATAGCTTAATATAAACTTATTATTATTGTTAGTTTTTCGAAGGTATGATCCCAATTTCATTGCTGGTAGCCTGGATGAAGCATACCTTGATATAACTGAAGTTTGCAAAGAAAGGAATGTCAAGAGTGAAGAAGTAAGTTGGTGTGCTTTGGATTAAATTAACAATGGAAGGCCTTTAATGTATTAATTCTCTTGATTTTGTAAATTTGGAATATGTAGATTGCCCAAGAACTCAGAGCTGGTGTTTATGAAGAGACTGGTCTCACATGTAGTGCTGGAGTGGCACCAAATCGCTTACTTGCTAAGGTTTTGGATACTATCTGCCAAACATCTTTCCCATAGCTATATTATCAGCCCATTTGTTGACGTAGAAGCTTTAAAACACCTTATCATGTTACACTTAAGATACTAACCCCTGTTCATGCTCTTCTGTCTTGCCAGGGATTGTTTTCTTTTTTTCAAATGAAATGCATTAAGGAATGCTGTACTTTCACATTAATTAGGAGTGAACAACCTACATTTTTTCCCATTCATTTACCATTTTTTTAATTCTTTCTTTGTATCTTATCAATTCTCTCACAATTGGCAATGGCAGTTGTCTTTTATTAGCTTTTTTGTTGAAATTTTGCCTGTGTAGTCCTGCATTCACACTCACCAGCTTCTTTGTTTCGTGGTTTTTCATGGCCTATGTTTTCTACTTCTAATATTGTGAAGTAGAGGCTCTGGAATAATACTTCTTTCTGACTCTTCTTGTTTTTTAGATACTAGAAAGTAGTGGAGCTGAAGTAATTGTTTGATCTTCCAAGGAAATTTCATGCTATGACTATAATATTGACAATTTACTCATATAGGTTTGTTCAGACATAAACAAACCAAATGGACAGTATATTTTGCCAAATGAACGCATGGCTGTTATGACCTTCGTATCCTCCCTTCCTATCAGAAAGGTATGCTTGTGTTTATTGTGTAGTGATTAATCAATTATTGGGGTTTTCTGATTCCAAATTATTGGTTTTATCCTATATGTGGGCAGGACTGTTCTATACAAATTTGTCTTTAAAATAGGTGCTTTTGTGATTAATCATGATGAATGGTATTGACAGATTGGGGGCATTGGCAAGGTCACTGAACATATTTTAAAGGGAGTTTTTGGAATTAACACATGTGAGCAGATGCTGGAGAAGAGTAGCTACCTTTGTGCACTTTTCTCTCAGTCAACAGCAGGTTAGCCATCTGTTCAGGTCTTGCTGCTTTCTTTATTAATGTGCAAAACTAATATGCAAGTTATATTTTTCCTGCCCCATAGATTTCCTACATTTGCATGGCAATTCGGCTGAACTTCATGCAATTTTTTTATTTTTATTGTTTTAACGTCTATTTTGAAAATTCTATCTTCTGCTTTCTACAGCTACTATTTGGCAAGTTTGTCTTTAGGTTTTCTGACCATAATTTGTGTTTTGATCATATGTTTCCTTCCAAATTAATTGTGACTACTTTATTAACATGTGACTTTTTGTCAATTTGCTGCAGATTTTTTTTGCTCTGTAGGTTTAGGTCTTGGGCAGACAGATGCTCCCCAAGTAAGATTTCGGAAAAGTATTAGTAATGAAAGAACATTTTCTGCCACCGAGGATGAAGTGCTGTTACATAAGAGATTAGGTATCTGTCTTGTCTATTATTGTTTATCTTTCAAAGAAATTTCTTGGATTTCATATTTTCAATGTAGTCATCATAAGATCTAGTCAATTACTTGGGATTTGTGGTACCTCTTTACTGAAAATCAAATATATAGGATTCAATTGATTTGGATTGCAACCTTAAATTCATTGCACATGCATGGCTTTTGAAAAAGTTTAGCAATTGACTATGACATGCTGAGCTTCTGAATTAGATAAGACTTTAGGTATATTGACTCATCAGCATATGAACCTTGCAAAGCTTATGTTTGCAGTGGAGCTTGCTGAAATGCTATCAGCTGATATGCAAAAAGAGGGTCTGTGTGGGCGAACATTGACTCTTAAACTGAAAACTGCTGCTTTTGAGGTATTTCTGGTTACTGATGACTTGACACTGTTTTCTCTTAATATTTTCTTAATACTGGTCGAGAACAATTTATTTGGTTTGTTACCATGTATATAAAACTTGATTGAAATTAAAAAAAAAAAAAAAAAAACTCACTTGTTAAAGAGCAATGTATTTGACCTCGAGGATATTATGATTGATTTTTCTTGATTTTAGTTCAAGTCCCTTTAGTAATGTTTGTCTCCCTACATTTTACTGCCCTACTATTCTTTCATGCAAGTGCTAATAAATGCACAACCTATAGGTTCGGACTAGAGCTGTGACTTTACAAAAGTACATCAGCTCGAGTGAGGATATTTTGAAGCATGCTAAGAAGTTGCTAAAAGCTGAACTTCCTATTTCAGTAAGATTAATAGGTATGTGTTTGTTATGTTTAATTGTTTATTATTGTTGACATTTATCAAGATGGTGCTCAAGGCCAAGATAAGAAGGCGCTTACTGCTTACAGATAGAATATGAGAGTTCACATTTGTGTCTATGTCAGAGCATAACAAAGATTTTTCTTCTGTTAGGCCTTAGGGTATCCCAGTTTAATGGAGACAAGTGTAGTGCTACGTCTGATCCTACACAGAAGACCATTACCAACTTCATTACATCCGGAGATGTCAATAGCAATTGTAGTTCTTTTCCAGATGCTGCAGATCATGACTTAGTCAGTAATGCAGAAACTGATCTTTCCATTGACAGTGGGCAGACAAGTCATCTTGATTGGAGAGAACTTTTTGATGGCAACCATTCATCAGATGTAGATCACCAAAGCTGCACTGTCTGGCAAAATGGTGTAGAGGAGGTCTCTCTCTCTCTCTCCCCACTTGTTTGCCATGTAGCTGACATATAAATGGATTCAGAAATGTGATTGTGGATTGTGCCTATGTTTTCTTGGTACTTCTATTTATGCTTTCTACTGTATTTACCAGGTGCAAACATCTAGTAATGATGCTAAAAGTTCTCACTACAGTGGATTTACAGAAGAGCAGTTTGAAGGCATAAATGTGAAGAATGGGTCTAATCTCCTGGAGGATGAGAGACTTGATTCTTGTTGTCAGGAGAAGACAATGTTGTGGTTGAATGACTACAAATGTTCACTTTGTGGGATAGAACTGCCTCCAAGTTTTGTTGAGGAAAGGTTGGAGCACTCTGATTTCCATCTTGCTGAAAAGCTTCAAAAGGAAGAATCTAGGATTCACCAAACATCTGTTCCGAGTCAAAGGTACAATATTTATCTTGTACTATTTGCTTTACCTTTTACAATTACAAGTGGTAGATAGGAATTACAGAATGTAAGTGTGTGTCTTCACATTTTGCTTAAGGTGTTCTTTAATGTGATTAATATATGTTCTTTCAGTCGGGGTCAGAAGGATCGAATCACTAGACAAAGCAATCCCAAAAGGCAAAAGTTGTCGCAGAAAGAAGGCAGGTATATGCCCATTGATTATTTTTTTGTTAAGAAGTAATCAAAGCTGTCAAGTTATTATAATGTACAAAGTAACTCAATTTTTGGCAGTTATTGTATAATATGCATGTTATTTTTCCTTGTAAAGTATAAATTAATAAATTCATCTACTTGTAATTTAGGTTGTAATGCTAATATGAAAGAAACCTTGATGGTGAATAAAATAGTTTCATTCAAGTGATATATTGCCCCGTGAGTATTGTGATCCGTTCATAATCTGCTTTTAATTATACACTATCTCCAAGTTGAATTGAAGAGACCGATTAAAAATTAAATAAAAGTACTATTTTAGCACGTATATGATTAATGTTTATTTTTATATAATTAAATTTGTAATAAATAAATAAATATTTTTGAACATATAAATTATATTTTACATTTACGATAAACAATTTATATTGATATACAATGATATTTTAAATATTGACAATTTAAAAAAATATTGAAATTTAATTTAAAAATAAAGATTTAAGTGATAGAAGGAAAGATATAAACGGTTACAAAAATTAAGTATATGGATAAAGTTAAAAAAAAGTGATTTGAGATGATTGAGAAATACCTTTTTATGTTAAATTAAATTAAATTTGAAGTTAAAATTAATAAATGTATTTGCAAAGAATAAAAAATTATGTATAGTTTTAGGGTATGTGTGAATAAACTTTTTCATATACATTTATACAAAAGAAAAATAAGTTTCTCCATAAGTTAAAATTTTTTTTATGTATAAACTAATTTATATAAACTCTATTTTTTTTTTGGAAAAGTCAATATGAGAGAGCTTTCATAATTTAGTTTATGAAGAAATTTATTTTATTTTTTTATTTATTTTTTTATTCTATAAATATTTATGAAAAAATTTATTTAAATAAATAATAAGAGAAAGAATAACTCTTAAAATTTTTTTATTTTACAATAATTATTAAAAATATTTTCCTCTAAGAATAGTTTCTATTATTTTTTCATATTCAGATTTTTAATATAGAGATAAATAGATATTTTTGTCCGTTGTAAAGTGGTAAATAGGTGTGTGATTTATTGGTAACATATTTTCCAATATATTTGAATGAAAAAACTTATCTCATTAATTTTGCTTTTAAAAAAATAAAAATGTCAATAATAAAACACAAGATAAAGATAATTGCGATGAAAGTGAAATAAAATAATATTTTTTAAATTTAATATTTTTAAAACTAGTTATCTCGTCTAATAAAAATTATATTTATAAAATAAAAAGATATTATGTAAAATTAATTTAATTTACATAAATTAATTTTATAATAACAAAATAAAAAATTTAGATTAATTAATAAAAATTATTTTAAATATATATATATATATATATATATATATATATATATATATATATATATATATATATGTGTGTGTGTTATATAATATGTATATATACATACGGCAAGTAAAATCTAATTTGGTTCGAAATTGATTTATGGTTTTGGATTTTAAAATTAATTTTATCTCAAAAAAATAAATTAAAATATGATATATTAAAAGTAAATTATATTAAAATTAGTTAAAATTAATAAATTTAAATGTAAAAATAATATATTAAAATAAAATTATAAATCTCTAAATAAAAATTATAATTTTATATAAAATATAATGTTAAAAATAAATTAATAAAAATAAAAATAATATTAAAAATAATAAAATTTATGTTTATAATATATACAAAATAATTATAAAATTAAATTATATATAAATTTTATTTATATAAAATAATAAATATATTAATTCTATTAAAAATAAATATATTAATTAATTAAATTATATATTTAAAAAATAATATATTTATCTCAAATTAAAATATTATTTATTATTTTAATTAATATTATTAATTTTGAAAGTTATATAATACTAAAACATGTAGAGGTAACGAAAAGAATAAAAAACAACGCACATAGAAATGTAATAAAAGTTACATTTGCACGAAATTAATACGTATTTAAGTAATTAATAAATAAAGTGCCGAAGGTGATTGTGTGGATAATAAAAGAGAGGGGAAGCAGGTGAAGGCTCAAAAGTAACCTAAGACAGAGTCGCTGAGTCCGAGAATGTCTCGTCGTGACTCCGATTCGAAGCGACGCCATTGTAGATTGGATCCAGAACCCATGTGAGCTCACTCTTGTCTCTTTATAATTATTCTTAATTTCAAACCTTATAAACTGTGTCTATTAAAATAATAATGTTGTGTTTAGCCCCAAGAGATATAGAAAACAAGAGACAGAAAATGGAGAGCATCGCCAGCTGAATAAACATCATCATCAACCTCCTTTCGCTGCCTCTCACTCTCTGCACAGCAAACCAAATGATCACCATCAAGTACCAACATCTCTCTCTTTTGCTCATACCAATTCTTTTAAATCAAAAACCTTACTATGGGATTGCATACAATTATTTGTCTTTACTGAGTCTCATAGTTAGTTGCTGCATGCATAGTTGATATCTGAGCAAATCTCTTCATTTAACTAGAGATTTAAGTTGTATTGTATGCTTGATTTTTTTATTCAGTGTACGTATTAAGAAAGTAGGTAACTCAACCCTACAAAACCTTATAAGAGATTCGGGTCATTTTAGAAAAATAAGTTTTAGCCTAACTTAATCCTTCAAAACTGGTTTGGAAGGTGAAAATTGTCTCCTACTTGTATATTATATTTAAGTCATTTTACTAGTTGAAGCGAGATTGCCAACAGAATGAAATCAAATTTTCGGGGGTTGATGTGGTGGAATTTGTGTTCAGCACCATGCCTTCAAGCGCCTCTGTATATGTATAATAACCACCTTAGGCATGTTTTATAACAGCATGATGAACGAGGTAGCGCTGGGCAGGTTGGCCGAAGCTCGGGTCAAAGGAAAACTGTTGGTGAGGTTCTTTTTTTTTTTTTTTTTAATTTTCGATAAGTATTTATTTTGTCTTCATGTTGTGTTATCTTTTTAGTCATGACAGGGAATCTTGTGTATGGATGATTTGTATATTGACTCTAGTCATACAAGTGCAATATTCCTTTCATTTTATGCTAGAAAAATGGTTTTTCAGTTACAATGTGTTTTAGTCATTTTGTTATAAAATGTGGTTGAGAAACAAAATTATTTGTTTTTATAATTTTGAGCCACTTGTGTGTTCTTTGCATCAAGTGGAAATATAACACATAACAACTTAGTTGTTCACAGAAAAGGATCTAATTGGTTTGGTTTTGTTCAAGAGCGTGGATGGTGGAAGGACTCAAGGAATCAGCCTAATGAAAGGGCAGAAACAAGTCATGGTAGAGAGCAGAGAGAAGAGAAACCACAAGGTAAACTGGATGATAATACTTTCCAGAGAAGAGATGGTTTTTCCGAAAGGAAAGATGACCCACCTCCTACCTTGAGGAAAAGACCCGCATTTAGGGAGAAGAAGATTCCAATGGATTCAGGAGATGCTAATTTGGCTGCAACATTGGCAGTAAAGTCAAGCCAGATTGACCACCCTCACCCTCCAGAAAGGAAGGAGGAAAGAAGCAGCAATCCACACCATTTGGATAGACCTGAGAAGCAATTTGCTGATGACAGAGCACGTAACAAGGGTGAAGCTAGAGGAAGAAGGTATGGGGTTAATGACAGTTACAAGGGAAGAGATAAATTTAATGGAAGACAAGGTTATGGTCCTGGTAATAGTCGAACTGAGAAGTGGAAGCATGATTTGTATCAAGAGGTAAACAAGGATCCTATTCCACAGAAGAATGAGGATGACCAAATTGCAAAGCTGGAAGCACTCTTGGCTTCATAATAGCAAACAGCAGCCAGGTTGGTTTGTAAATCGTTCATATCAAAGTGTATTCAGAGAAGGTTTACCTGTGTAATAATTTATAAGCATGCGCTGCTCAAAGAACATGCCAGGGATGTTGAACAGAACAATTGTCAGTTTTAGCAGAGGCTAACCGCAGACACATCTTGAAATTGGAATTACCCTTGGCTTCATTTGAGCACACAGCAATTTATTTGCGATTGAAATGATTGTGTTATCCTAAACTACCAAGCCTTTTTGCTTGTTTTAGACAATTTCTATTTCACGAGTTAGGATTTGTATTTTGGTCACCCTTATCACGCAAACTAGGTAAAAAGACCTTTACAAATAGGAAATAAGTTAGTCATTTTAGAATCAAATATCTACATGGTCGCTAGTTATGGACATCTGCACATATAGTGAAAACGCCGAGGAAAACTTATCTCAGTTTGATTTTATTAACAGTTATAGACCTTTACAACTTATATGTCGGATGCTACAATAGCAAAATGACGCGTTGAGCATGGCTATGACCAAACTAGCCCGTTTGCTATCGTCACAAAAGCACAGTCCGGAATTTAATTGATATTTAAGGATATTTGTACCAAATAGAAACAATATTATTTTATTTCATTTCATAATATTTTAAATGTTACTATCATTAGGATAAAAATTGGTCTGATTTAATTTAATATAATTTAAATCAGATCAATTTTTTCCAAGGCGGTAAATAAATTTTATTTCATCTACACTTTTTCATTGAAACAATGTTTAAAATAAAATACATTAGATAATAATAAATGAGACAATTTCAGATTAATTCAAAATTAATAAACTTGTAAGTACATCAAAATAATAAGATATTATAAAATTTTAAAACTAAGACTGGAAGAAACAAATAAGTATTGTGATTAACTACCAAAAAGATAAGTATTGTGATTTTATAAATGTATTAAGTACTAGAAGGTAAGCTTGTGCTTTTGTACAGTAAATTGATCCTGTATCGAAAAAAATGATAATGTAAAAGTAATTTTTTGTAAATTGATCCACCAAATTTTAAAAAATATATATATACCTATACTTACACTTTAAAAGTAATTTAATTTTACTTCACTAATTAAACAAAATCAATTCTTCTAAACTTACTTCAAAAATCGTATTCTCACAAATCATCTTTTTACCTCAATTCTATCAAAACCTAAAAGGTATCAAACATTCGTATCAAGCATTTTGGTTGCACTTCAGCCAGTGCACCTTGACTTCTATAGTTCTACTTCTAATTTCTGTAGAATTAAACTTAAAAACAATACAACAACTAAAAAACAAACTTAAAATTGAGGGCAAGAATTAAATCGAAGCTATATGCTATCAAATAACAAGATCTTCTATGTCCGTTAGGGGATCAGCATTGCCAAGAGACTTGTCAGGTATGTTAACCACCAATTGTCCACAAGCACCACTTATGTCCTGACCCATCTGCTTCCGAACTGTTGTTCGAATATTATAGGTACCCCTAAGAATTTTCTGAAAATTTGAGACTTTCTGCTCACTGGTAGGTTTGAATTGACTCAAGCTACCAATAGAGTTGAAAGGTATTAAGTTCACAACCTGTTTCATAATTCAGACCATAAGAAAAAGGTTAGTACTTAATAGCATTGGGTAACTGAGCAGAGAATGATGATCATGTTTAAGAACTTTTTCTGAGAAAGAGACACTGAATGATCAAGAAACACCAGTATTCATCATTAATCATTGCCTACATTTTTAGAGTAGAAGAGTCCATGGGAACTATAGCTATAGCGGCAGAGCATAAATGTTTCGCAGAGACATTGAATAGAGAAAGGAACAAGCATTTTTAAAATCTATAAATGCAATTCAGAGGAATTACTAAAAATTCAGAAATATCCAGTGCTTCCAAGTAAATATTGAGAGCTTACCACTTGAAAAGTCTCTAGCAGTTTCCCCAATAGGTGGGCATGCTGCTCTTCATCATTCACCCCATCAAGCATTATGTATTCAATTAATATTTTCTGCATACTATAATTAAGGATGAAATATTAATGCCTCCAAGATCACTGAAATTGTTCAAAAAAATCTACATAATACTACTAATAAGTAATATGAATGCTCAATAATCACCTTTTCCTTTGATATTCTTGCAGTGAATCCATAAGTTTTTCCAAAGGGAAAGCACGAGCAGCAGGCATTATCTGGCAACGGATGTCTTGGGCTGGTGCATGCAGTGAGACTGCCAAGTTCAAACCAGGCAGGTCATTATGAAGCTTGTTGATAGCATGAATGATGCCAACCTATTAAAGATGCAAATATACCCTTCATAAGCCAGAAATTTCCAGAATTCACAAGCAATTGCAAAAGAAATTACTTAACAACAGACACAGCAAAGACAATGTCCCAGTTTCTCATTATAAATACTTTAGAGCCTAAGGAAATTCTAAGATTTTACTCAAGCAGTAAGCAATATGGTTAACAAAGAGGAAATGCCTTAGCTGAGTAGTCATTAACAAAGACTAATACCCTCAAAAAAGGAAGTAAACTGTATTTCTTTTTCAGTTCTAGAGTTTTTGGCTTGAAGTACAAGACCCAGCTAATAATGGAATAAAACCAGGTTATAAGAAGTCAATTTATGTCAGAAAAATGGAAGAAAACAATATAAATCCATGGTGCATATTTTTACCGTTGAGATGGTAATCCTTTTCAATGACAATTGAAATGGCAATCCAGTCATGACGCGAACAGCTTCTACCACAGCAGAATAGTTGTTCAGAGGCTCTCCCATTCCCTGTTGTAAGAAAATAGTAGATTAAACTGCTAATGGAATATTAATTGCTATTGCTATTATGGCGACACAAATGGCATTTAGTACAGCTTTAGAACAGAAAAATAGCTATTAAAAAAATGAGCAAGGGAAAGGTCTCTATTGACAAGTAATCCTAAGAGATAATTTTAAGATACCTTTGTTGTTAGATATTGACAGGAAATCAATAATATTCATTTGTTGAGTTGATAAATGACAAGTAATTCTTGCACAACTGTAGAAGATAATCAGAGTGAAACTACTTGCTTATTCCTTAATGTATTCCCTAATTGTGTTTATACAGGAACAGAGGTTTTCCAATAATTTGTGCAAGCTTGCTTGCATACATGTGAGTGGTAAGATTATAATATATGAGTACATATTGATAAGTTAGAAAAAGAGTGCCTGTGGAGTCTGGACATAAATAATAATTACCATAAAGACAACATTCCGGATTAGAGAGAAAGTAGAGGCATAAACGAGCTGTTCAAGAATTTCTCCGGATGATAAATTAGTTTTGAATCCCATGGATCCAGTGGCACAGAATTTGCAACCCATTTTGCATCCTACCTGCGCAAAAGGCAATAGAAAATATGAGAATGAATTGAAAGGAAAGGAAAGGAAAGGAAAGGAAAGGAAACAAAACCAAACCTGAGATGAAATACACAAAGTAGCTCTTAGACCACCGGGACGGGGTTTGCCAGCATATTTGCCCAAACGAGTATCATACTTCATAATCACAGCCTCCAAGAATGCTCCATTCTGAGAATAAAAATAATAAGAAGAAGTGAAAGAAATGAATAATAAAAAGAGAGAAAGTAGTTTACATGGAGCTTGATGAGGAGCTTGGAGGTGAGGTTATCGGCAGAGTGGAAAACGGAGTGAAGAGAGGACGAAAGAGGGGTTTTCAATTTGGAACGAAGGAGAGAGTATGCCGAAGAAGGTAAAGAAGGAACTTGTTTCTCCCAATCCCAATCCCAATCTCCATTTTGCTGCTTCGCATTCGCGACCACATGCTTCCATATTATTGGAATAAATTTAGGGTCAATTCCACTTTTCTCGAATTCTTTTCTCAGCTCGCCGCCATCAAACACCGATCGGATTCCCATTCTCCTCCCTCTCCCTCTCCCTCTCGTTTCATTTTCTATATTACAATATATACTGCTATTTACTTCTACACAAATCTCCACTCACTTTAATTCAATTTACAACATTAAACATCACCATACAATTATATTCAATGTTGCTTTTTTTTTTAACAAAAATAGTACTTTTGTTTCTTAATTAGCAAAACCAAAAATAAATTTTATAAAAAAGAAATATATTTTACAAAAAAACATTTTTTTAGTATATAAACCAAATATTTAGTTATTATTTATATATTATAAAGTTTTTTTATTTTATTATAATTGAATTAATCATTTCATCTCTTTATATACATCAATTAATTTTGTTTTATCTTTATATTTAAAATGTCTATATTTTAATCTAAGCAATTTTTTGTATTTTAATTTTGATATTTTAATGATATAAAATTTTCACAAAATAAAGACACAGACTAAAAAAAAATTATTTGTATAAAAGTTCAGATATAAAATTTTTAAATATAAGAATTAAAATAAAATATGAGAATTCAATTATAAAGATGAAATAATTAATTAAACTTATTTTTATTCTTGTTGCAATACTGAGTTTTATTACTATTAATTTTTTCCTTTTTTGTGAATTTTATTTTGTCAAATCTTAAGATTTTTAATTAAATGTTTTAAAATTCTTATGTCAAAGTTTTCTTGACAAAACTTTTTTAAAATTTAAGTATTACTAAACATGCATTAATATGATTTAAGTTCTTTTATTTTTATTATTTTCTATTTCTCTTGTTTGACTCAAGTGTTTTTTTTAAATTCAGTATATCTACCGTCAAGAACTAACTATTAATCTTTTAGGATATATATATATTTAACAAGCTGACTCTTCTAATAGTTGTTTTTTCTTATATACAAAATTTAGATATCAAACTTTTAACCGATGAAATTTGTACTCTTATCTGTTTCTCTGAAAAACTCAACAAAGATAAAAAAAAAAACTCCAATTATTACATGGTGCAGTAGGAGAAAAAAGGACACAAATTTTAAACACCTAAAAAATTGAAGAAATATTTATAATGTAGCAGTCGCAGTGGATCCAAATCCATGTTCTTTTTGTTAAGTTCTTGTGTATTATTTTTATCATACATGGGATGATATCCAATTAAGCTCCCACCAGCAGGCACTTTATAAATTAATTCGAATATGAAAGTTATAAATTGAAGACGTTTTATTGAAGCACACTAAAGCAAATATATATTCATTAAAGTTGGGAACAAGCTAACAGAAATTAGAAATCTGATATACAATTACTTTATCAAGCAATGAGTTAAACATTAAAGAAGATACATAATAAAAAATAATTAAAAAATGAAGTAAAAAATAAAAGATTTTCCAGTGTGGTTGTTGGAAGGGACATCATGATTTACGATTACGAAGGTTGTTGGAAGAGCGAGAGGAAGTGGTAGTGGTAGGAGCAGCAGCAGCAGTGGGGCTGACGAGGTCCAACAACTCAGATCTGCTGCTTCTTATGTGACTGTGAGAGGATCCATTGAAGGAATCAGATCCCAATAGCATATGGTAGCTGCGCTCTGACCTATCTGTATGTGAATGGGACGCCTTTTTTTGCTTCCTTATCGCATCAATGATATATGGAATCAAACCTTCCATTGCTTAATTATTAATATCTTCCTTTCTTCTTTCTTCAACTCTCGTTTAATTATGGCTTTAAGATTTCAACTGAGGAACATATTTATACCGCTAAACATGTTCCGGGATCTTTGTGTAAATTCACTTGTTGTATTATAATTGGCAATTGGATAGGGTGATAACTCTGACTCTTGACTTTTGCTAGACAATTTGAAATGTGAGCATCCTTTGCTATTTGTATTTTTCTTTTGGCTACTTGCTTTGACTTTTTTATTTTCATCAGGCGGCTAAGATTGAGCGCAACAGCTCATCGCCTCTTCCAAAAATATACTAACAATTATATTAAGAAACACGTGACGTTTCTCATTTTTGACCAACTAACCACTTTTCTCGTTTCATATGTTATAAAAATTAATTTAGTTAAAATTGATGTCCAAATAAAATGATTTATGTGTAAATATTTTTATTTTAAAATAAATTATTAATATAATTTAATATCTTAACAAAAATTAAGTTATTTTAATTTAAAATTAATTTTGCATAGTAAAATTAAACATGTAAAAGTGATTTTAGATTATTAGTGTGAATTTAAACACGCAGTCTCTTCCCTTTTATTCCATAATAGTCTTACACAGTTGATCAAATTTGAAATAAGGAGATCATAGTTTTATCCAGTTATTGACTTTATTGTGGTGTTAACTTTCTGTATTTTATGGCATTAATTCAATATAATCGTCATAAGGCATCATTTCCGTTGAATTTCTCATAACAGAAGGCCAAGAGGTTGATTATTCTTTCAACATAGATTCATTAACGTGCATGTTTATAGTTTGACCGCTCTATTACATTGACCGACACGAATGACAGAATGAATACAATCCAAAAGAAACAATGTCATGGCTCCATATTAGTGCCTATGTCCAGTTTCAAGTTCCTTTTCATCTCTGCTTCGGTAATTTTTATGCAATACAAAGCATTTTGACTAAGATCAAGTATAGTGGGTGCGATCTTATCTTGCTAGTTATAAATCGAAATGTGTCGCTAACGTTTCTCGAAGGAAAACTAGTTTAGAGATTAAAGTTGGTATTATAAACTCAAGTGAACTAGCTGCCTAGCCATAGAAATGTTAGCCTAAGGTGAAAATATGTTGCTGTGGCACATACACTTCCACGCAATGGGATAGTACTGATTCTCTTCCTCTGCCATTGTTCTGATTGTTACCTCAACTGGCACACAAGGCTTGCATTGGTTGCACTTTGTTTGACATGTAGCTGGAAATGAACCTAACCTTGGATTTGCTTTCCTTCCTTCATGTGGCTTCAAGGTCCTCGCATATGTTGCAGGGCCAATACTTGCCTGAAAAAGGATTTTGAAATTTACAAGGACAATTTATTCATTGAATTTAAGCCGCAAAAAAGAAAAAGAACTTTGATAGGAAATAGCAGATGAACGCACGTACAGGTTCAGGTGAAGGAGAGGTTGCCAGATTTCGGGAATGGACTAGCAGGCAAGTATAGTTTAGGATGATGATGAGAATGACAATGAATGCTTTAGGCTTTGCTGTTTGTTCCATGTCTAATGTCTTGTAAGAGATAGTTTTAGTTGGTATTTGAGTTACATTTACATATGAATATGATACAATTCCTACTCTAGGTTGGGAGCAGTTGAAACATCTCTGTAAGAGGAAATGGTCAAGATGCCCCGCCACATGTGTGACACTCTCATCATCACCAATGAGTTATCAATCTCAGATTCTCACTGTTATCTGCACTAGTTACTGATGCTATTTTTATTCAATTTTACACTCAATCACATGCTATGAGATGAAACCCCATGCTCAGTCAAATGCTCACTCATATATTACTTCATCAAAATTATCAATATACTACTCGATGCATCGTGCAACTGAATTCACATTCTTTTTGTTCACTTGGCTAATTAATATTTAATATATTTATAATGAATAAAGACTAAATATTTAATTATAAAATCAGTAGCTGGAATAGCTCAGTTGGTTAGAGCGTGTGGCTGTTAACCACAAGGTCGAAGGTTCAAGCCCTTCTTCTAGCGTTTTTGGTAATTATTTTGCATTTTTGGACAAATTATTTGCTACATTTGTGGGGTTGTTTCGTAATCCTCTCTCTCACTCTTCGTTCCAAGCTTCTATTGTGAACTTACAGTGGCGTTTTATATTGTTTTTTGCGCTCTTTGTTGGTTGGTTATAAGTTCTATTGGTCTTTGTAGCGTTCAAAAACTCCCAGAAAATGTTTTAGCTGGAAGTTTTCAACCCCCACAATGTTCATAAACCCTAAACCTAATTAATAAAAAGAAAATAAGAAAGTCACATATTTTTGAAGTTATGGAATGATTTCGCCCATTTAAAAATACATCAACCATGATAAGTCTGATCGTAAATACAGAGAACAGAAATACATTTTTCCTATAAAAAAAACTACATAACATTTCACGCTTTTTAACTAGGGTTAGTAAAATAATTATGTGAACATAATTATGAAACATCAAATTCCAGAGTTTGTATATCCAACTTGGATGAGCCCTTCTCATAACTGATAGCATAATATTAAGTGGTGCCTTGTAGGTAAAAGTTGAAAAGATTTTGGAGTTCTACTAACTCATCAAGGAACCAAAGCAAACTTAGATAAGTGCCAAACGATATTGGAGACTCACAACCCACGGTCCATTAGCAAAGTCTAGCAGCCCACCAGACCAATTGCTGTCCTTAGCCAATCCCCATCCAAGGTGCTTATGTAATTTCTTTTTATTAAGCACCATGTCTTAATGAGAATTTATCTTTAAACTTGTGTCTTAAGAACCACTAGATGCTTCTATTACACCAATTAATCTTTCAACATACTTGTAAAAGAAAACACTTTGCATAGACAAATATATCATCAACTTCAAGAGAATTTTATGGAACATGTTTAGAAATGTTGAGTGCAATATTCACCAAAATTAAATATTATTTTAATTATGTAATTTTAATTATTTTTTATCATTTTAAATAAAATTTAACTCATAAAAATTGACTATATTTTTATAATTTTATTGTTTCACAAACCAAATAAGCATGGCTTACAAAAATTGTTGATAAAATATAAAGATTTGTGGTCATTTATGGATTTTATTTAGTGAAATTTTAAAATTATTGGGTTAAAGATGTGTGTTGCTTAAATTATAGAATATAGACAATAATGATATACAATGGTTTTAAGAATTAGAAGAAATAAAGAAAAAAAGAGTTGTTAAAATAAAAATGACCATATAACATTCATGTCAAAAATAACCCTGCAATGTCTTTTATAATAATATAAAATAAAGTTTAAATATAGAACCTAGCGCAAACTATTTTATTCCTGCTATCACTGATACCCTCTACCTTGATAAAACAAATTTCACTTCTTGTATGGGCTTTTGAAGAAGTGGAAATATTTTACATGGACAAAAAAGTGTAAAATTGTATTCTAAAAGTTAAAAGAGAACACAACGTCACCTCATCCTTGTAAATCTGAATCGAAGAGAGACTTTATATTTATATCCAACGTGAAAGATGAACAAGTAAACACCTCAATAATAAAAAGAAATAGAAGGAGGAGGAGGGATAACACTTTGTCTACTTTTAAAGTTCAAGGATAACGTACTGTAGTGAAACACATGCAGAAATGTGTTTAAATTATAAATTATGTAATTAAAAACTTTTATAACAAGAATTTAAAAAATTATATTTTAGTGATTTAATTATGATTTAAATATATTTTTATTTTCAATGAAACAAGTTAATTTTGATTTTCATCTTCTAAATTTAAAATCATTGATTAGGATTCCTATAAAATGAAAAAAAAAATATTTTATACAATATTTTTATTTAATTTTTATTTTTTTAAATTAAAAATATTATCTTTAATTTTTAATATTCATTTTAAGGTAGATAAATAATATTTATTTTATAAATATTTTTGTTTAAGGTGTCACATATTAATATGATACCACATGTATTAGTGAGTGTAGTACATGATGGTTTTTAAGTAATTAATAATTATTATATTATAAAAAAAAGAATGATTTTAAATTTTAGATGATAAAAATCAACCAAATATATTTACAGAAACTAAAATTAAAATTTACTTATTTTATATTAACTAAAAATTATTTAAGCTTATAATTGATCAATTAAATAAAAAAAATATACTGACAATTTATCAAAGTTAAATTATAAAAAATCAAAGTTTCTCCTTTTCAAATCCTAATATCATATCTTATAAAATGCTTTAAATTTCATTGAGTTTCTACTAATTTTTTTACTTTAAAAATTTTTAATTATTTTATATCTCGATTATATCATAAGTTCTCAAATGTATGAATGAAAATAATAATTTGAGAAATTTAAGTTAAAAAAATTTAATAAAATACTAAATTTAATTCATTTTTAAATAGAGAGACTTAATTATTTTTTAAAAAAATTAAAAAAATCAAACAATACATACAATCAAAACTAAAAGAACAAAAGTACTTTAAATTAACTAAATTTAAATGAACTAAAATAATAATAATGAGCATGAATGTAAATATACAAATACCCCGACAAATAAAGACATTGATATTGAAATTCACATAGATGTGAATCTAAATATAAATATTTTTCTCAAATACAATAATTCATTATGCTACCTGATTTCATACCTAACCCTAATCCTTTTCAACCGCATGAAATATGGAATTGGATTCCCTACAGTTGCTTTTTCTATTGTACAAAATCTACACTCTTGATTTTATATTCTACAATTAAAATTTAATAAATATATAAGATAAAAATATTTTAAACCGTTGGATTATGACTGCACCACTCTGCAGGTGCTTTTTGACTGCAGAGAATCCCGATCCCATGAAATACGTGTTAATAAACCATTGATTTTGGGGACCACCTATAGTACTGATATGGATAGATTTTTTTATTATTAAACTGATATGGATAGATACAACCACGTGTTTAATGCCAATATCTAATACTATAGTTGAATTTGATTATTTTTATTTTTTTTAATTTGTTACCATGAGTTGTTTTTAATGCAGGATAAACTAATCTAAATATATATTAAAGTAAAGAGGTTTTTTTATATTACTGTTAACAATTTCAAAACTCACCGAATATAATTAGTAATTAATAAATATTATATAGGCTCCATTCATATTTATTTTATAAAAACAATAATTAAATTTATCCTGTACAGCAGGAGTTAATATATAATCTATAAAATTAATAAACTAATATACACTGCACAAAAATCGTCCATAAGAAGACGGACGAATACTTGTGTCTACCTATGATTGGTGCGAGTGAGTCACTGAGTGCACTTGTCAATTTGCTATTGGCCGAACCGTGTCATTCATATTGCCCTTTGCTTTCTTTTTTCTTTTTTTTTTTCCTCGAGGAACGTTTTCTGCATGTATTTTGAATTTTTTTTTTGAAAAAAATAATGGAACATGTAATTAAACATTTAAGAAGATTAGGAATCCATCATTAAAATACTTTTAATTAAATATTCACAATGAACAGTTAAGATTTCCAAAAAGAAAAAATTGTTAAATCATTTGAGTATTTCTCATAATTAAATATTGCTTCTAAAACGTTCTGTTAAAAAAATTCTAAGCTTATCTAAACATATTTTTAAAACCAACTAAATATACATTAAAATACCGTTAATTTGACATTAATAGAATAAAAGAGTATGTAAAATGATAAAATTTGATTAGACTACATAAATAATGGACTGTATTTTACTTTTTTTCATTTAATTAGAAATGATTATATACGATAAAATTGTTAATTTTGAATTAAACTAAAAAAGTAACTAGTATGTATTACATATATATAATTTCGCTCAGGTGTGACCGAGCAAATCTAATAATTTATCTGAGAAAACGTAATAATATAATGTCCATATTATTTTAACCCAAAGTTAATAACCTCTTGTTTCATCGAATCAACCTTCCGATTGGGTTGTAGAGAGAGGAAATATGCGTGGGCTGAAGGTTTAAAAATTCCAATTAAATAATCTATTCTTATCATTTTCTTACCGAATGATATTCTAAAAATAATCTTAATTTTTTATACCTACTTTCTTTTCTTTTTTATCTTTCTCTGGTGTTTATCATTTTACTTTTCTTCTCGTTCTATCTTTACTAGGTGCACACTCTTTAGGAGTGGTAAAATATCTTTACCTTTATAAAATATACTAATAATCAATTATATAATATTTATTTAAACTTGTATTTACAAATATAAAAATTATAATGTTTATAAATAACTAAAAAAAAACATTTTTAAATTTACATATTCAATGATAGACAAAATCTTCAATTTTGGTTGATGAAATGTTATCATGTATCAATGATAAAGCCATAGTGGGAGTGGGTACTAAACATTTGGGCATTAGTGGAATGGGAACTCGTCATGGTGTAACTACTAAATATGAAAAGAAACATATGATCATCATTTTTTTTTATTTAAACGATGACCTATGATGTTATTTTTATTATAAATAATTTTATTGAATATATGTTATAAAATTTTAAATAAATATTTACATGTTATTATTTGATTGAAGAATTTGATGGCAATAATATGAAATTTTTACCCAAGTTTTATCCTAACAAAAAAATATACTAACTGTCTTTGTGTCCGTAGTTGATATAGGCATATTTTTCATGCTTGACTGCTACTTTAGGAATCTCTTTTTTTTTTCCACCAAAAAGAAAAATACCTTTACTATTATTATTTTGCAAATAACCACTTGCTTAATTATGGATTATATTCTTATGTCAAGTGTGAACCAGAAAGAAATTTATTTTTCATTGATTTTTCCTTGTCTTTGTAAAATTTATTAATTTGTGAATATTTATATATATTTTTTGGGAAGGCGTAGTTTCTTTTAGTCTCTACCATATCTCTATCCTTTAATTACAATCACAAGTGATATAAAAATAAAATAAAATTGTACTTTTGTTTTTTATTTAACTTTCTTTCTCTCTCTTTTATTTGATTATTTATTTAAAAAAAGGTGAAATAAAAAAGTTGATTATGGGTTGAGAAAGCATTGAAATGAAGAGGGAGAGAGATGAGAGATGTTTGTAGTCAGTAATGCAGAGTAGAGAAGAGAGTGGTTTGTGTAAGAAAAATAAGCAACAGCTAATAGAGATGATGATTTTGTTGTTGTGAAAGAATCAACAAATATTGAGAAGAAAGTGAGAGTGAGAGAGAGTAATTGAAGTCGAAAATGAAGGTTTGGAGATGGTTGGTGAGTTTGTTTATGGGGTTACTGTTGCCTGTGCCAATAATGGGTCGATTCGTGGTGGAGAAGAACAGTCTGAGAGTGACATCGCCGGAGAAAATAAGAGGCACACACGATAGTGCCATTGGCAACTTCGGGATACCTCAATACGGCGGTAGCATGGCGGGGAACGTCGTGTACCCAAAGGACAACAAAAAAGGTTGCAAAGAGTTTGATGACTCTGGGATTTCCTTCAAATCTCGCCCCGGTGCTCTTCCCACCATTCTTTTACTCGATCGAGGAAGTAAGATTTTTCTTTTTTTGCTTTCTCACTAATAATTAACTTGGATTTTATTGCCTCCTATTATTGCTATTTAACTTCTATTTTAAGCCCCCACTTGCCCCATTAGTTTTTTTTTTTTTTAATCTTTCATATTATTGATATTTATGTCTCAAGATTCTATTTCATAGCTCAACACTTAGAAATTTGCATTTTTTGGACAAGCTTGTGGCTGTGGGTATGTATATATGACCTAGCATTAAAATGTTAGTTATCTCCTTTGCAGGTTGTTTCTTTGCTTTGAAGGTCTGGAATGCCCAGAAGGCTGGAGCTTCTGCTGTTCTTGTTGCAGATGATGTTGAGGAGCCCTTAATTACTATGGACACGCCTGAAGAGGATGGCTCATCTGCCAAATATGTGGAAAACATAACTATACCGTCTGCTCTAGTTGGCAAAAGTTTTGGTGAAAAATTAAAGGATGCCATAAGTGGTGGGGACATGGTCAACGTAAACCTTGACTGGCGAGAGGCTGTTCCCCACCCAGATGATCGTGTCGAGTATGAGTTGTGGACCAACAGCAATGATGAGTGTGGAGTTAAGTGTGATATGCTGATGGAATTTGTGAAGGATTTCAAGGGTGCAGCACAGATACTAGAGAAAGGTGGTTACACTCAGTTTACACCCCATTATATAACTTGGTACTGTCCTCATGCATTCACGTTGAGCAAACAGTGCAAGTCTCAATGCATAAATCATGGAAGATATTGTGCTCCGGATCCTGAGCAGGACTTCAGCACAGGTTATGATGGGAAAGATGTGGTTGTTGAAAATTTAAGGCAGCTATGTGTTTTCAAGGTGGCAAATGAAACTCAAATGCCTTGGGTGTGGTGGGACTATGTCACTGATTTTCAAATTCGATGCCCCATGAAGGAAAAGAAGTACAACAAGGAATGCGCAAATGCTGTAATTAAATCACTGGGTAAATAAATCATTATCGACTTTTTGTTTTTCTTACCATGGTTAATAATGACTTTACTAATACGTTTATTCAATATCTGAAGGTCTTAATATTGAAAAAATTGAAAAGTGCATGGGAGATCCAGATGATGATACTGAAAATCCTGTTTTGAAAGAAGAGCAAGATGCCCAAGTATTGTCTTTTATAGTTGCTATTAATTCATTGTATTAGTGCAGTAATATATAGATGTTTAACAAAACTAGTTTGTAGATTGGGAAGGGATCACGAGGAGATGTTACCATATTGCCTACCCTTGTTGTCAATAATCGACAATATCGAGGTTTGTACTGTATGCTCTTGTGATAGGTAGTGATCTCGATTTCCAATTCTAAATGGAGTCTTTCCAGGTAAATTGGAGAAAGGTGCTGTTCTAAAGGCTATATGTTCTGGGTTTGAGGAAACTACCGAACCAGCTGTTTGCTTGAGCAGTGGTATATGTTTACTTTTGTCGTTGGTATAATACTTTGTGGAGTTGTTGGATGTGGACCTGATTCTTTCTGACTGGCATACTTTTTTTGGGCAGATGTGGAGACAAATGAGTGCTTGACAAACAATGGTGGTTGTTGGCAGGATAGAGGAGCTAACATCACTGCATGCAAGGTATTTATCTGTGTGAAAACAACTATATAATAAAAGAGCAATATGGGGTTACAGCTTTTTATTTTCTTACATGTGTGTATCTGCTCAGGATACATTCCGTGGGCGAGTATGTGAATGCCCTCTGGTTGATGGTGTACAATTCAAAGGAGATGGTTATACAACTTGTGAAGGTTAAAATTCTTTCAACATCACTTTTCTGTCTGCATAATTTACATCCAAGAGGGTTTGCTGTTATGTTCCATGTTTATTTCCTTTACTTCTATGCTGTGTGCAGCCGGATGTGACGATCCTTTTGGTGTTGGACATCTATGATTCTTTTATTACTCCCCACGAGCATTTCAATTGATATAACTAGTTTCTTCTGGGTTTGCAGCCAGTGGACTAGGGCGTTGCAAGATAAACAATGGAGGCTGTTGGCATGATGCCCGGAATGGACATGCATTTTCTGCTTGTTTGGTTAGTATCTATAAGTTTCTGGACCCAACTCCACTCAACTTATTTAATCTCCAATAAATTTTTGTTTTGATGGTAGAAGTTCTATTGGATTGTAAACCCCATATTAGAAACTGAATTATTGCATAAATTTTTATGGGAACAGGATAATGGAGGGGTCAAATGCCAGTGTCCCACAGGGTTTAAAGGTGATGGTGTCAAAAATTGTGAAGGTGAGGGATACTTGTATTATTTTGTCTCTTTTTTTTCCTTGCAGCAAATCCTCATAGCTTATTGGGTTATATGGATCAGCATGGAAATACTATACACACCACAGACTACAGATAGAATTCTGGATTCTGTTTTTAATACTTTTATCAAGTGTGAGTGTATATGATCAGTCTGAATGTCTTCTATAAATATGTGTGAAATGTTAAATGAAATCAATGGTTTATGTTTTATTCCACAACTTAGTACTTTATGCTGGAACCTTGGTCAAAATTATCTTCCTCCATCTTTTCCCGACGAGATGTAATGTCCTCTCAGTTTGTTTAATAGAAGAAACATATTACAGTCTCAGTAAGTGAAATGTTGGCTTCTATACTTGATAAACTGTTGCTTATTATCAGCAGTTAAGTAGCTTGCTGATTCTTCTTAGTCTGTGGGTTTGAACAAGTATTGCAAACTTGATGATACCTAATGAATGTTTACCACATAACAGGAGAAAAATGAATATCTGAAATTGAACTTATGTTTCATCATTACAGATATTGATGAGTGCAAAGAGAAGAAGGCTTGTCAGTGCCCTGAATGTAGCTGCAAGAATACTTGGGGAAGCTATGACTGCAGTTGTAATGGAGATCTTCTGTATATGAAGGACCACGATACCTGCATAAGTGAGTTGTATACATAAGACTTTTTACTTGCACGTACGTTAGCGTATGCTTGTTATAAGGCTTGTTTTCATGCCTTGTACTGGATTACCTACAGGTAAAACTGGCAGTCAAGGAAGATCTACTTGGGCTGCTTTTTGGTTGATTTTACTTGGCATAGTTATGATTTCTGGTGGGGCATTCCTTGTGTACAAGTATAGAATAAGGGTAAGCTCTGCTGCTTTCTCTCATTTTGTTGTTGTTATTGGATGCTGAAATTCTGTAGCATTAGAGCGTGCCGAGTTGCCCAACATTCCAAACGCGTATAACTGAAAAATTGCTCAAATCAAGACATAAGTGATGATTTAATTTATTGATAAAAATTTAATGGTATTTTTGTTGGTGGTTTTGCAGCAATACATGGATTCCGAAATCAGAGCAATCATGGCACAATATATGCCCTTGGACAGCCAAGGAGAGATTCCAAATCATGTCAATGATCAAAGAGCATGAAAGGCTTTTCCTGTGCCATTTTGAACTCTGAACATTGAATTTTTAGTAGACTGTAAAAAGATAAACATTTAGAATGTTGTCCTGCATGTTTTTATTTGCATTTTGTATACTTGGAAGGGCAGACTGAGGTATATGATTTCTGCTTTACCAGACATGTTCCACGCACAAGATCGTAACTTATCGTGCTGTTAGCGTCTTAATGTTGTTTCGTTTGAAGTTTCCTTCAACATGTGAAGTGCTTTCTATCGTATATCAGATTCTTAACCCTACTGCCGCAAAATACGTGGTATTAACCATATATATGCATTAAATACATTAGTGTTTTCTAAATACCTTCCTCGCACGCCCGTCCAAACCTAAAAGCCAAATACATTGTTTACAATTGAACCAAGTTAAAATGAAATGGCAATTAAATAAGAAAAATATCGTGAAAGGGCTTCAACTTTAGGTATAAATAAAAGGGTACTAAAACTTTGATATGTTCTACTTAAGGATCTTATGTTATATTTAATTTTAAACATTTAGCTAGCACACATGCGGAACTAATTTTAAACTAACTGTACTTTGAGTACTATAATCTGTTCATATTGTGTCGTGTATTGGCGGAACACATCTCATTGGATGTCTTGATTAATGTAAAATTTAGGAAAACATTTTAGAAAAACAGGCTTTTGCAATAAGAATTTATTTATAAACTGTTCTGAATACAAAATAAATTAATCTCAACACGCATAAATGGTTGGCAAAATACAATTTTTTTTTAACATAACACAAGTTTCGACAGGGTAAAATAAAGAAGTTATAAACGTGGCAGTATAATCTGGTAACTAATTGAAAAAATAGCATCGATTGTTAAAAACTTGATTTTTTATATTTTATTTTTCCAGTATATTTATTGCATAAAATGCTGACTACTAAGTGAAATCAATTTATCCATTGAAGTAGTGTTTCCAATTGCTCAAATAAAGACTAAAAAAATAAACTCAAATTGATGTCTCATAATTCAAAAAGACACAAGGTTCACTTTTTAACTAATTCCATACGTCGATAGGATGAAATGCCGTTTAGATATACTTGTTGTGAACACAACATAAAACATCACAAATTGTTGCATACTCTTTTATTGCTATGTTATGCATTTCTTTGGTTGTTTAGTGACGTTGATGTTAAGTTCCAGGCCAATGTTCATTCCATTGTAAGCAATGAGAGCATACATCCACATATCGGCAGAGCTCAGAAGCTGTTAAATTCATATGGTGAGAAAATGATTAGTTATTGTCTTTCCGAAGATGTAATATTGAAAACTTTTTAGATGCGGAGTAAAGAGGATACTCGAGTTGTTGTTACCTTAATCTGAAGCTGTAAAAATTTCACATATTGTACAGCTTCCTCAAGCATTGTGCTGATATCCACCTGCAGTTCACCAAAGAATGAAACTTTAGAATTGTGTCACACGAATGACCCAGTTTATTGCAATTTAGCAAGCTACCTTAGTTCCATTGGGGTCAAGACTTTGTAGGATTCTCAACCTTTCATTTATTCTTTCTCTTCTTTTCTACACAATGCAAAAGGTAAGAGCCAATCCCTCACATTACATGGACAACAACACAATATCATAAAGGTAAACTTTATTAAATTAAAGCCTTTCACAAAGGATTTACTCTTGCATACGCGCTCTGTGGATCAGTTGCAGGATATCTACTAGATCTTGATTTTCAACCTAACTTCAGAGCTGTAAAATCCTGCCAAGTGCTTAAGCTCTGACTCTGAGGGTCAGGACTTGCTTCCTCTTCGGTGTTGCTTATAGAAGCTGATTTTGGATTCTTAGATTTAACATCCCTTTTGTTCTTTGGGACCTATGAAATCAAATCACGAAGAGAATCTCACAAAATCAAACCCGTACTATAAATTGTGCATGAGAAGTGTCGAATATATATGAGGAGAGAAATAATGGAGAGAATTTCACCTATAAACTATAAACTATTTTAAGAAATTAGATCAATGGGTCTTTCTTGTATATCTCGTTCATTTCTATCCAAAACTAGTAAGTGAAATATTTAAGAAGAATTAGAGTTTGTAGTATTCTACCTGAAATAAGCTCCTAGTTCTTTTGTGAGCCTGCAAACTGATGTCAGCAGGAACCTCTCTCCCTGTGTCAAGACCTAACTCTTGGTCAGTGTTTTCATTCATCATTTTTCCGCCATTCCCTTGTAAGGAAATGCCAATGGACACGTGGCCCAAATTGGTTACTGAGTCAGCACTGGGCCTACTCCCTCGTAAAAAGCACATAGAATTTGTATTTGGAACTTCTGATGGAAAATAGGTGTTAATGTTTTGTGTGGAGTCATGGCCAGGCCAAAATGCAGAACTAGTTTCCAAGTTGAAAGTTTCATAGAACTGTTCTGGTTCATAAAGTGAGCTTCCTCCATTGTGTACACTCCACTAAGAGAACTCCATTTTTTTTGTTTGGAAGCCTATCAGTGTTATTGTAGAAGAATTTCCACTCGCTTAAATGCTTGAACAGTATACTCTTGTTAATATATAGAGGGATTGGCTTCATATATATATATATATATATCCGTATGAAAACATCTGAACTCGTAATTGCCAATAATTAGCATCTGACTAAGTCTCAATTGGTTTAGAATAGAAATATTATCACTTCAACAGAGATTATCATGCATAATTCCTCCAGCATGAGAGGAACACTATATTGGTGAATGGTTTGGAAGGTTGAAAAAAGGAGATATATAAAGAAAGAAAATTACAGGTGTCAATTGTGAGACAGAAGCACGGCTCGGATGGCTTGAGATCGTGGTGATGAGTCTGAATTCTAAAACTGTTATTTAATTAACCAGACAGCATTATCTCTATTCAGAGGTGTTTTAAACCCACCACATTCTCCTCCAACTTCAACTCTAGTTTCGATTTTATATAATATGCAATTGTGGTCCAATTCGGCTATAACTAGGAGACTTTTATGTCATTCTCATCCTTGATCTTATCGGATGATATTTTATCTTGTAAATATATGTTTTAACATTAATAATTTTTAGATAAATACTGACCAGTGGGGTTGCTATGGAAGGTGCCCCCTTGGCCTTGTTTTAACGTGGGAAGGTGTCAACAACGAGCACTCATACCATCACAAAAATATTAGCTTCTTCGACCACAGTTGTATTCCTTTACCCTCATCTAAACTATGAGCCTTGATCAGTTGCTATTGCTAATGGGTTGAAACTGAAAGTACTAACTACATTTTGAACAGAAAAGAGATTTAAATTCTTTGCAAAATTAGTAGGCCCAATGAGAGAAAAAAGAATAACTAGTGATAAATGGGCGATGATTGTGTTTGAGCTTGACATCTATATCTGGCAACAGGTATAGAGTGTGACGCACACACAATTTGTCACTTGCCCTTGAGTTCTTTGAAGAGGCACTGAATCAATTATCACAGCTTAATCAAAGCAGGGTGATATTTAAGTGGGGTCTTGTATGAGGAAATTCAATATACCATTTATCTTGCCAATTTAGGGTTAAAAGTGTGAGATAATCCTCTTGGTAGTGATACCATTGAGATGGTTCCCTTTTCCATTAAACCTTGTGTCCCCCGACATTTACCACCAAACAACAGTTTGACCATAAATTTTAATATTAATCATGAAATTCGCATATAAACATGTTTTCACGTAGAGGTTAAGAGAATATAAAAAATTTAACCGTTTTCGATCATTTATACCATATCAATCTCTTACAATAAATAATAACAACACTGATGAAATAAGTTGCAAACTTAATGCACTGTTGATTGTAAATCTCATCTTTATAAAATAATATGCTTGGAAGTAATGCACCGAGTTGTCCCATTAAATTATCAAACGCCAAACTTTGAATTAAGGTATTAACAGGCACATTAGCATTTAGCAAGCACTTAGGCGAAAAAAACAATGTTGCATAAGTACAACTTGAGTATTCTTGTTATTCCCCATTCATAGTGTTTGACATTTGCATTTCCACAAACGTCGGGTTATTAACAGGCATATTGGCATTTAGCAAGCACTTAGGGGGGAAAAAACAATGTTGCATAAGTACAACTTGAGTAGTCTTATTATTCCCCATTCATAGTGTTTGACATTTAAATCTCCACAAATGTCGGGGTACAATGAATACACTACTATTTAGCCTACTGTACATTATCGTGAACTACTATTTTCATCAGTCAATGGCACAGCCATTGTCAACTTACATATTGTAGAAGTGCATTATTCACAACATATGAAATTAAGCCTGCAATTACGTACAATCGTGCAGACAATACAAGATTGGGTATCTGGCGTGACTGCTTCACATGTTAGATAATTAAGAACGCGGTATGATTGATGATTGTGTTGACTCTTAACCAGAAAAACATAAATATGACATTGTTGAATGTCACAGATTGAAAGAGAAAGACAAGTTTGAAAATTCCTGCCTCAAGGTTAACATGATACTAGGTCATGCTATGCCTCAAAGTAAAACTTCAATCATTTCCTTCAACTATTCCATTTACTCTTGAGACAAAGATTTAAAAACAAAAAAAGAAAATAATCTCTTTAATTTATAAATAATTAACCAGTTTCAACCAACAATAGCAGAGGATCTAGATATTGAGAATTGCATAATGATAAATGGCTCTCACAGATAAAGATGTAGATAGCTCAAAGCAATTATATAAAAAACAAAAATGTTCTTAGTTTCACAACTTAAGTTTGATAATTAACTTGGCTAAATGCCACAAAAATTCTTAAGTTCTTCAAACAATAAATTCATCCCCATGTCAATCATCAGCTTAATGCCAGAATCGAAACTGGGTGGAGCAGGTGGTCACTAATCCTTCAACGATACTGCAACGCAGACAGAAAAAAGTAGTTATAAAAACCTATGCTAAAATAATTCAGAAAATTTGAAATCTATACAAGTGCATCCAAATATTTACCTTAATAAAGCCAATTTCCTTGGCATTGCTACGGAAGCACTGCCTGCAACACATAAGCCCATACTTCCTGATCAATCCATGAGGGTTCCCACACACGCGGCTGCATAACAAAAAAGAACAGTAAACAGCACTCCCAGTCAACCAATCTCAACAAAATAACGTCAAACCATATATGAAATACCACTAAATCAAACTAGTATTCTTCCGACCTTAGATAATCAATCACATGTTTCCGAAAATTTCTCAATTGCAACGGTCTAAAACTATACTAACAAAATCACTATAGTTTTAGAATACAAACATTAAAACAGAGGAGAATGCATATTGACATGATTATGCAAAAATCATTTACAACCACTCAACCAAAAGCACAGTCAAAATTCAACAAAATAAAATAATGACGAGAAAACCAATGATAAAAAGAATATCTTATTGTGAGATCAGGTTAGAAAAGCCATCTCTTTAAAATTATTAACCAATAACAAGAGACAGTAAAATTACAATAGACATAGTAAGCTTATTCAAACCCAAGTAATGAGGAAAATATTTGTTATCAGAAAAACGCAACAAAAATTCAAAGCTCTCGTATAGGAGATCAAAAGAAATGCTTCAAACTAAAAGCAAAGCCCTTAATAAAAATCACAAAATCAATTTGGGAAGGAGCAAACAGGGAAAAGGATCAACTTTATCATAAAGAATCACCGTTTAAAGAAGATGATTACATACCAGGTGCGAGAACCAGGTCCATAACTCTTGGGATGAGAGTTCCACACATTGGAGTGCCCCATGATTCTGAATTACGGAGATCAAAGGCAAAAACCCCAGAACCCTAGCCTCTCGCAGTCGCAATGAAATATGGAAGACAAGCACTCAAATTTTAACATATATAGCAGAGTCAAAAACCCTAGGGCGTGTTTGGTTTCCATTATTAATTACTGCTTTCTGTTTTTAAGATTTTATAAAATAATTTTGATTAAAAAATAAACAGTAATAGATAAGATAAGAGTTTTAAGGATATTTATAAAGTGAACAAATGAGATATTATTTACTGTTAATTTGAATTAAAATAAATTTAAATTTAAATTTAAGTTACTCTAAATTAACAATAGTAATAGTAACTTTTGATTTTCATTTTTATAAATTTTTATTTTAAAAGAGTTAAACGTAATTATAAAATTTGAGACCAATTTAGTTAAATTTAGATTGTATCAATATCTTTTATTTTTTTTTAAATGTCATAACAGTCAATATATAATTTAAATATAAAAAATTATCAATAAAATATAGTAAGATGCATCGTAAACTTTTTTATATTATTTTTGATTTTTGTGAATAAAAAAATTAAAATAAAAAACATTATTAGCACAACGCAAACTATTAATCAAAGTATGAAATTTAAATTAAATATTATATTATTAAGCTAAATCTAATCTGATATCCAAAAATATAAAAGTATAGAAGGAATAAAGTTTAATTTTAAAATACTTTTTTAAATGTGTATAAGCAATATAATATTTTTAAGAACAGTATTACTTTTTCTAAAGAACAATAATATTTTTATTTTATTTAAAGAAAATTTGAGATTGTTTGATTTTAGAAAATATTTTCTATTTTCTATTTTTTATTTTGTTTTCTAAAAATAGTTTCTATTTTCAGTTTTTAAGATTTAAAAAACATGTTTAATTAAATTTTTATATATATTTTTTAAATAGTTTCATAAATGTGACCAAAGAATTTCGTAACGTGTAATGGTAATATTTTGTAATTACTCTAAACTTTTTGTAACCCGCAGAAGGAATTAAAAATATGGATTTGAACTTTTATTAAAAGTAGGTCACACCGTATGTTTGTTGAAAACCTAAAATCATAATTTTTATTTTTTGATTTGGACTCATTTTGACGCACATTCTCTTTAAAAATATTTCAATTTTATTTTTTTGGTAATATAATTTAAGGAACATATAAAATATCTTATATAAATTTTATTAAAATAAAAAAGATTTGACTAGTGAATTTTTTTGAAAATATTTCAATTTATTTTAATAAAGTTTTTTTTACACGTATTTCTAACTCACAATCGAAAACTATTTTTTTAAAATATAAATAATATTAAAGTAAATATTATTTCTTCCAATAATTTTTTTTTCATACAAATGAACAAAAATCAAATATAATAATACATTTAAGAAACTTAACTATTTATCAATTATACACATGTATTATTATTGGATGAGATATTATCATTTAAAAATACACTTGCATACACAAAGATATAAAGATACACAAACATACACATACACACAAACAGACACGGATAGACACACACAAAGACAAACACAAATACTGACACACGTATACATAGACAAACACAGGCAGACACACATGTGTGTGTTTGTGTCAGTGTGTTTAGTGTGTGTTTGTGTTCGTGTGTGTATGTCTGTGTGTTTAGTGTGTGTGTCTACGTGTGTATGAATCAATGAAAATTGTGTGTGCCTATTTGTCCGTGTGTGTTTGCATGTTTGTGTATTTATATATGTGTTTGTATGCTTGTGTTTGTGTCTATGTCTGTGTGTGTCTATGTGCATGTCAATGTCTGTGTGCTTGTGTTTGTGTGTGTGTCTGTGTGAGTTTATGTTTTATGTCTGGCTATATGTATGTTTAGTGTATTTGTGTGTGTAGAGTAAAAAATTAAATCTTTAACAAAAATTATCAACCTAATATATTTTATTTTAAAAAAATTTATATTCATGAAATTATATTGATAAAGAGATACTTAAGTTATATTAATAAAGAGATACTTATATCTTTATTTCATTTAATAAAATGATACATATACCTCTTTATTATCCAAGAGATATTATTGTTTTTAAAAATTAAAGAAGATGGGGGATTGATGTAGAAATAACAGGGAAAATCCATTCCCCTTTATTTTAAAATTAAAATTGGAAAGGATAAATAATAAAATTATAATTCAAGGGGAGATTAGTTATTAGTTTTTTTTTCAATCCAGAATCCATTCCCATGTATAAATACATAAAGTACAAAATTTAGGGATTTGGCAATTACTACAAGCGGAGAGAGAGGTAGGAGGTTAATGGCTTCGTCTTCTTCTGCTGCAGTAATTACCCAAAAACCTATGAATTTCATTGCTATATATTTTAAATTTTGTTTGGTTTGATGACATACATAGATGTATTGTTGGGTGATCAGGAAGGTTTAGGTTTAGGTTTATCTGAAGAAGATGACCTAATGTATGGCTCTGAATCGGGATGGGTGGATGCTCGAACTTGGTGCGATCACCTAGCCTCTTTATCCGCCGATCTCAGGCACATTCCCCACCCGCACACTCCCTGCCACAGGTTACATGTTCTCTCTTTTTCATTACTTACCATGGACTGCACCACACTGAATTGAACTTTTCATTTAGGTGCCAACACCCAAGTGAAAACTGGTTGTGTCTGTCGTGTAAGCAGGTTCTGTGTAGCCGCTTTGTGAACAAGCACATGCTCCACCATTTTCGAGACACTAATCATAGCGTTGCCCTCAGTTTCAGGTATTCACATTACATGCCTTTTTCATTTCTTCTCCCAATCTTTATACTCATTCACTTTCTCATATAGTGATCTCTCCGTCTGGTGCTTCTCTTGCGACGCTTACTTGGACGCTCAACACATTCCACAACTGCGCCCTGTTCATCAAGTTGCCTATATATTGAAATTTGGTGAGCCTCCACCACTCCTACCAAATCAACATCAATCTTCGTCTACAACTTGACTTCGCCTTTATTTCCTTATCTTTTAATTGCTACATTGATAGCCCATTTTACCCATCGAATGTAATCTTTTGCCAAATTCGTACTTTGTCCTAAAACTCTTTGTTTCACATTTGATTTCATAGCAGAATTCTCAACAGCTTCTAGTATTTATATTGATTAGGTTTTTAGCCCCAATTAAGGAATTTGAAATTACAGCTAAACAAGTGGAAATTTTGACTTGATCAATCCCAATGCCTCCCTCTTGTGTTTATAGCATCTCATCCGAGAACCGCAACACAGATGCCACAGTGAGATTCCTATACTGTTTTGATAAATTACCGAGATACCACGGTCTTATACTAGTTCATGGGGTTTTATCTGTTCTTAAATTAAATATGATTTGTAAAATTAAGTTGTGTTTCTGCTTCCTTGGATTTTGATCCTTTATTAACTATATTTTCTGGTAGGCAGCATGACTTGTATGTGCTTAAGTTTGTTCTAGTTGAGCAATGGTTCTTTTTGTCTTGCATCAGATTGTCTGATAGTTAGATGAGTTCTGTTTTCTTTGTGTCAAGGCAAAGTTATCGGATTGCCAAATATGTGATGGACGATTGACTTGTTCATCAATATTGATTTTACCTAACTAGTCATCTGAATTTGGAGTTAAATAGAAACATAGGTGAACTTGTAGACAGGGGCATAAGAAAAAAGTTGTATGAATAGTAGTCATTTTTTAATTATTTGGGTTGAATTAGTATGTTCTTCTCTATTTTGCTTTCCCCCAACTAAAGAAGTGAATATCAATAGAGAGGTAATGCTGATCATAATTATAGAAGAGTTATGTATTATATTCTGTGAAAAAAGAAAAACTTTAACTGCTTTTCTATAAATGAACTAGTATTTTTATACAATTTTGTGCTAAGAAGCACAAAAAAATACCTCTAGTCATTATTTGTTCGGTATGGCTGTCTTAATTAATGTAAATCTCTGCTTAGCTTCTCAGGCAAACATTCACTTCCCCTAAATACGTTAAATGGAGCTGATTTACCTGCTTTTTTATGTGGCCACGGGAATAAATAAGCCAATAACTAATAAGCCAGGGTTTTTGTTCATTGCTCACTGCCGCTATATGTTTTTTGTGACACTCGAGTCTATTATTGTCAAGATTTATTGGTTATTTGATCGATGGTTTAATCTATATCCAATACCTAAGAGAGAGACTCATCCAGTATCCTGTGAGTGCCCTGGATGTATGACAAGTATCAGTTCATGGCTAAACAAGTAGATTTGGTTCATGCCATTATTATTAATAAACAAGGCTTAAATATCACCGAAGTCTTATAAATATAGCTGTTTTTTATTTATAGTCTCCAATTTTCTGAGTTTTTTTTTTTTTTTTTTTTTTGCAGTGTTCTAATTACTTATGATGGTATCTATTGTTACCTGCCGTTAGTAAAATATGTTTTTTTACACATACATTAAAAAAATGTGATTGCTTGTCATGGCATTGGCGGATTACATTAAGTCGGTCAAACTTTTTTAGAAAAGTCAATATAAGGCTTTTTCAAAATTTATTTAGCTAAAACACATCAAAATTTTAATCGTTAAAAAAATCTTTAGACTTAAAAAATTGACTTTTTTGAATAATAATATATAATAATTTTTGAATTTATAATATTAATTATTATATTAAATTTATATTATAATATTTTAAATATTATATTTGTCAGTTTAAATTAAAAGATTTAAACATGAGAATTTGCAAATAAGTTTAGGTTTATTTAAAAATAGCTATTTTCATCTATATAGTAGAGTTTATGCTCTTCTCACTCCATCAATTAAACATTTTTGTTATTTTTTATTCTTTAAAAATGTATTTTACAAGTTACTTTTGTGATGCTTCTCAAATTACCCTTTCTTTCATTTGTATCTATATACTTTTAACTGCTCATTTATTTTTATTTAATATCTTTTATCTCTATTATTATATTAAATTTTAAAATTTTTAAAATAATTTCTTAATGATTAAAAATAACTTTATATTTAATTAAAATTAGAATAAATATGTTTTTCATCCTTCTAAAATAGTCAAAATTTATTTTTCGTTCCTCCAAAATTTTTTGTTTGGTTTTGGTCTCTCAAAATACAAAATGTATTATTTTATATCTACATGTCTAACTCCATTAATTTAATGTTGATGTAACTAATACAATTCCATGCAACACGTGAATTTTTGAGTGTATTGTCACGTGACAAATAAATTTTTTTCGTCTCTATAAAAATTTAAAGTATGATTTTAGTTCCTATAAAAATTAAAATTTGATTTTAGTCCTCATAAAATTTAAAGTTTGATTTTAATCCTTAATTCAAAATTTCATTTATCGAAACTTTCACCACACTAATAATATCATACAATATCATTGAAACTACTATTAAGAACTAAGGACGTAAAACCTTTTAAGTATATATTTTTTAATACCTTTCGATAGTTAACAAAGTTTAAAAAATTAGAACTCTATTTCAACAACTTATGCAAAATTTTATTAGTAAGGAGATATGAAATACACTTTATGACTTTGTTAGTTACTAAATAGTCTTAAAAAATATGCAATGGAGGTTTTAATGTCCAATTTGAATTGTAGTTATTTTTTATGTTTATATAAGGTCTATTGATTCAAGTTTCATCCTCACTGTTAATCCTTAATAAATAATAGTTTAAATCATTATTTTTAAAATTAGATCTATCATTGAATCGATAAATATTATAATTCAAGGTTTAATGACCTAATTGTGATTACTTCATTGTTAAACTTATATAATTAAATTATATTATTTTATCTTTTAATTTAATATACTAAGGAATATTAAACAAAAAATATTAATTTCATAATTTCATAATATTATTGGTAGAGGTGAACCTGATGTGAATTTATCTTTGTTCTTACTCAACTTGAAATTTTGTTCAGGTCATTTTATTTGAACTTGAACTTAACCCAATTAAGTTCTATAATATCATGGACATTGAATCAACAAAAAAATTTTTGAAACCTTGTTAGGTAGTGATGGTTGTTAGATGGTGTGCCTAAAAGATTTTACACCTTTAATCCCTAATAATAATTTGAACGATAATGTATGATATTATTGGTAAGGTAAAAATGTTAGTAAATAAAACTTAAAATTAAGAACTAAAATCAAATTTTAAATTTTGTAGGGATAAAAATCAAACTTTTAAATTTTAAGAAGACTAAAACCTAATTTTAAAATTTTACGAGGACTAAAATTTGAATTTGAATTTTTATAAGAATGAAAAAAATTATCCGTCACATATCAATCGTGTAAATATTTCATCATCCAACCAAAAATTTACATGTACACGTAAAATTTTGTTAGACATGTGGATAAAAATATCAAAATTTGTATTTTGGAGGATCAAAAGCAAATGGAAAAAGTTTGGAGAAATGAAAATTGAATTTCAATTATGTTAGAGGGACAAAAAAATCATATTTTATTCTTAAAAATTTATTGTAAAGAAAAATTAATTTATATATTTAAATATATTTATTTTAATTACAATATGTTTTATGTATTTAAAATATTTATTTATCATGAATTTTATTATATAAAAATAAATATTAATTTTGAGCAATGTACATACAACATAATCTGATTAAAGTAATTTTTAAATAAAAGTGAAATTAGACTTTGTAAATTCTAATTTAGTTATAGTAATTTCCTTTGTCAATTGGAGTCGAAGTGGCGTGGAGTGGAACACTTTAGCGTTGAAATTTGGAATAAAAGACAAAGAAAGAAGGTGGTGGGTCAAAGATGGATGACGATGAAGGTTGGCAATGGCATCCCTTGTTATTTTATAATAGTGTTAATGGTGTGAGAGTTGAAGCGAAAACAAAACAAGACAAGACAGGCAAGAGCTTTGAGTGTTTGACCACGTCACCTGTGTTGTGTTGTGTTGATGGGTGAAAAGGCCAATCCAAAAGTAACACTATTGCCTCTCATAGCTCTAATCTTCTATGAAGTATCTGGGGGTCCTTTTGGATTAGAAGATTCCGTTAGGGCTGGTGGTGGTCCTCTTCTTTCTTTGCTTGGATTCTTCTTTTTCCCTTTTTTTTGGAGTATACCTGAAGCTCTTGTTACGGCTGAGCTTGCCACCACCTTCCCTCTCAACGCTGGTTATGTTGTTTGGATTTCCTCAGCCTTTGGATCCTTTTGGGGGTTTCAGGCTGGGTTTTGGAAATGGTTCAGTGGGGTCATGGACAATGCTCTTTACCCCGTTTTGTTCCTCGATTATATTACCAATTCCTTGCCTATCCTTTACCGAATCCCTTCTCTTTTTGGGATCACGCTTTCACTTACTTATCTCAATTACCGTGGCCTTCACATTGTTGGCTTTTCTGCTGTTTTCCTTGCCCTTTTCTCACTTTCCCCGTTTCTCATTTTGGCCCTTCTTTCCATTCCTCAAATTAGGCCCAGGCGCTGGCTCCTTGTGGATTTTAGCAAGGTGGATTGGCGACGATACTTCAATACTATGTTCTGGAATTTAAATTATTGGGATAAGGCAAGTACCCTTGCGGGAGAGGTTGAAAATCCCAGTAAAACCTTCCCAAAAGCACTTTTTGGAGGGCTAGTTTTGGTGATCTCCTCTTATTTGATTCCACTTCTTGCGGGAACAGGTGCTTTGAGCTCCTCGCCAAGTGAGTGGGTAGATGGTTATTTTGCACAAGTGGGGATGTTGATTGGTGGCTCTTGGCTCAAACTGTGGATTCAAGTGGCTGCTGCTATGTCTAACCTCGGCTTGTTTGAAGCAGAAATGACCAGTGATGCTTTTCAACTTCAAGGGATGAGCAAGATGGGAATGCTTCCAGCTCTATTTGCTTCAAGGTCAGAATTTTTTCATCTCTCCCATCCACACATCCACTTAACTTTAATTGTGACATACTATATTGATACCTTCTAGGTCTAAGTATGGAACGCCCACGGTTAGCATTTTGTTATCTGCCACTGGTGTTATCTTCTTGTCGTGGATGAGCTTTCAGGAAATCATAGAATTCCTCAATTTCTTATATGCTATAGGAATGCTTCTTGAGTTTGCAGCTTTTATAACTTTGAGGTTGAAGAAGCCAAATCTTTATAGACCTTACAGTGTTCCGTTGGGAACATTTTGGGCGACCATGCTTTGTTTGCCTCCTGCTTTATTACTTATTCTTGTAATGTGCTTGGCTTCTTTGAGAACGTTCTTTGTGAGTGGAGCAGTAATTCTCGTGGGGTTTATCCTGCACCCCATCATGGTTCAAGCCAAAGTTAAGAATTGGATCCTATTTGAAGCAGAACCACCTCCCTTACATTCCACTGGCTGGCAGCAATGCCATTCACTTGTTTCAGAATTGACTGACCAAGAAAACAAGGATGTTGAGCTTCTTGTGAGCTCCTCACCATTTGCTACTGCCGAAGAAGAATTGTCTTCAATGCAAAGTGATTCTAAACCAAGCTAGCAAGATTTTGTCTTGAGATACTTTTTGGCAACAATTCAACTTAAGCATATGACGTGTTTAGCTGTCTTGGACATTGCTGAGGTAGCTGTGAAAAGGGGAGTGGTTTTCTGTTATGCCAGAGCTTATAACTCCAATACGCAGAGAAAAACAAATATTTAAAGAGCAGAGGTGGAACTCAGGGATGGCTGAACATGGCTTAACCAAATCTTTGTGTTATACTTAATATTTAACATTTATGATTACCATCAATTATAAAAGAATTGTAGTTATTTTTATCCGTTGAAAATACTTAATTATAGATTCAATGTTAGCATAACTTCTTTTTTTTATAGAACTACTCAATGTCTCAATTATTCATTGCCACTTCGTTTAGAGTTTTATGAGTTTATACCTTAATTATCTCAACATTTGGTTTTGTCGTCAGAGCAGTGATAGGAAACATTGGAATTTAACACGAGAGGGTAAGGTGAATTCCAACCGACTAGGGATTAGACTACATCAAAGACCATCAGACCCATCCTTTCTGCAAATCTAGCTAAGGCACAATTTGTTCCACCAGAAAAGGCAAAAATGGTTAAAGAAAATCACACTCACTAAATAGGCATGATCAACTCTTTGACATTGTTGAAGCTCAGTTCACACTAAACTCTAAGGATAAGTGTGCTCTCTTGAGTGAACATCTTGGATTGTTTGATCGAGTCAAAACCTACGTTTTTCAGCCTTTGAGGCTTGAGAGATGTGAATCGTTTTTGTCTGTGTTAAGAGCCTACGCCTTTCAGACTTAAACACCTGAGAAGTTGTTGACTATATTCAGTTGGACTATGCAAGCTCCTTTAAGGTGGGTGTCATAAGAAGAAAACCTTCGCAAACCTACTAAAATATTTCAATTATCATTGTACTAAAGTCTACAAATTAAAATTTAGCCACCCGTTTAATTGTGCTTGATTGTATGAGTTATTCAAGTAGAATTTTATTGTATAGTATAGGTAACGAAAATAATGGATGGTACAAAAAATATTTTACGAAATTATGTAGTAATGAATAGGAGTCACAAATGAATATAACGATGTATTTTTGCCGCACATTTTTCGAGTTGTTACATAATTCATAGGTGTTTCATTTTGCATAGACATATCCTATTTAGACAGATGACTTAAAAGAGTTTTCTTTTGTTCGAAAATAACATCGAGGGATTGGAAAAAGAAAACTATTAAAGCCTTGTATTTATGTAAGTATATAACAAGTATGAATTTTAAACTATGAGTCATGTTTACTCATCGCAGTTAGAAACTTTGTTATGCTTCCTGCAAGCAGAGGCGGATTATAAATTCATTTTATTTAGAGAAATGTCATTTATATAATAATTTCCACAACAAATTTTATAACAAAGAGAAAGAAGAGATGCAATAAATATCTTGACGAAAAAATACAAAATATTATTGTATAAGTTGTTATATTACAACTCTTTTTATTTAATAGATATATCGACATTTACTTTTTAGATATATCGACATTCAAGTATGAAATGTGGCAAGCATACATTTCAGATACTGGCTGTTGCCTAAGTAAAGATGACTTCTTCTTTACGGTCGAAGAAGTCACGAGGAACTCGTCCTTTTAGGTCCTTTCAGCTCCTACTCGCTGAATTTGTTAACCTGAAATACAAATGGGATAAATATATAGTAAATCTAACAGTAGCAAGAAATCTGAATTACTCCATTTGTAAGTTCTAAATACTAGCATATTTATCATCACATGTTCAATTCAAAGGTCATTGGAATAGTTATGAACAAGTTATATTGACAATACTAATGAGGCAATAATTGTAACAATTACTATACCTTCCCGTCCGCAATGATTTAAAGTTGCCATGTACTGGTGGGTTTGAGATGTGATTATTAGAAACATTACTGCACAACCGAGGTTTAAAATTTAGCTGATAAATCAATAACAAAATAAAAATTAATAATGAAATTAATCTTAGATTTTCTCCATTTTGGACCCTCATCCCAATAAAATAAGGTTTAGAAAGAATCTTACAGGACTGGGAGATTAAGACGAATGACCTCTTCTGGGATTGATCCTGTCAGCTTATTGTCGTTTAGTCGTCTATATCATCAATGCAGAAGGATGAGCCAAATAAAACATAATTCATTTGATTAAAAAAAAATGTTGAGTTTTTGGCTTACAAGAATTTAAGTGACTTCAACTTGCCAAATGAACTTGGGATGTTCCCTTCCAACCGGTTGTTATCCAAATCCAAGCTAATTAGGCTCCCCAAGTTACCAAGTTCCTCAGGAATCGTCCCACTTATATAATTGTGACCGAGCTCCCTGCAATGAAGAATTTCATAATCACTCACCTTGTATTTGGAATATGACCAAAGAACAGGGGAAACTAGTAGTATATTTGATAGAATTTAATTAGAGTGCACCAATAGAATAAAAAGTTTTTTTTTATTAGTTGATCATGTAAAAATTTGTAGACTAACATTATGTTAAAAGTAAAAAATTCATTTGATTATTATGCAAGAGAGTAGAAGTTGTTTGTTAATAGTAATAAGTAACAAAAGGAATTGATAGGCACGATTAACAAATTTGACAGCCCTCAGTCACGTGAATAAATTAAACAAGGGAAGAGCATGCATACAAATATTGGAGGTGGGATAGTTGACCAAGTTCTGGGGCCAAAGTTCCAGCTAAGTAATATTGGGCCAAGTCTCTGAAATTCAAAGAACAAACGAAGGTAGCTTAATCCAAAACCCAGTAACTGTGATGAAGAGACTAAAAAAATGAATGTTTAGAAAGAAAGAAAAGGAGAGGGGAATGTTACAAGCGAATGACGTTATTGTTGGAGTTGCAGGTAATATGAAACCAAGTACAAGGATCAACGAGTTCTGGGTCCCAAGACTTAAGTAGGTTGTTGGGGTCAAAAATTCTTCTTTTGAAAGCCAGCAAAGCGTCGCCTACAAAGTAAAGAATGCAAAAGTGATGGGTTTTGAAAGGATGCAGAAAAAGTTGAGAAAAGAATTAGTGGAACATACCTTCAGAGTTTGAGAGGGCTGAGAGAGGACATTGGAGAAGGAGAAATAACACAGATAGAAAAACCAAACTAGACATCTTCCTTTGTGCGAGAGAGACAGAGACAGAGAGATATGTAACGAGAAAACAGAAGACTGAAAGGTGATATGAATGAAGAAAGGGGACAGTATATATAGAGGGGTTCTCACTCATAAACACAACCTATCTTTTGCCAATTGAATTTTGATATCACCACTTACATTCTAGAGAAAAAAAAAGTCAATAAATTAAAAGTTGAAATTAAATCATATTTTGAATTTTAAAAATAATTAATGTCAAAATAAAATAATTAAAGTATTCTTAGTTTGGAGAGATTTTCTAAAATTAAAAATATTATTGTTCCTTTAATTGTTTTTAAAATTAATAATAATAATTTTGAAACCAAAATATTTTTTTATTTTATATATTACATATGAGAATTTTATTTGCAAAAATAAAATTCATAAATGTAATACACGATTGCATAATAAAAAAATGTTTGAAAAAATTCAAATATTTTTATTATAAAAATATTATTTTATTTTAAGTTTAATTACATTTTGCATACGATATCTCTATTTAAAAAATAAAATGATTAAATCACTAATTTTGTTCTTAAAATTTTAATCATCGATTAAATTGTCTCTTAAATTAGTAATATGAAAAAATAATCTTTAAAATTATACATTATCAATCTCTGAAATTATAATAGATGATTAAATTGGTATTTAAAATCAATTTAATCCTTAAAATTATAATAATCAACCAAATTGACCCCTACAATTAAAAAAGAGTTAATTACATAAACTCATTTATTCAACTATATAAAATTATTTATTATTTATAAATTATATATACATCTTTCACCCTTCTATTAACTAATAAATTATTTTATATGATTTAATAAATAAATCTATATAATTTATAAATTTATATAATTAATAAATTTATCATCTTAATTTTTTAATATTTTTATATAATAAATATAAATATATACTTGAGAAAGGTATAACAAATGAAGTAATTGTATATATAATATATTTTTATATATAAAATAAATAAGTAAAATACGTGAATAAAAATAATGATAAAATTTGTAAAATTTTTAAGTTATAATACATCAAGTATAGTGAAGTTTCTATTTTAATTTTAAGGACTAATTTAACTTAGTATTATAGTTTTAAACACTAAATTATTGATAATTTAATATTTATGGAATTATTTTACTATTTTGTTTATTTAAATGATTGGTTTCACCGTGCATTTTAATATAAGGAACTAAATTAATTGATGATGTATAATTTTAATGATAATTTTAATATTTTATTACTTTTCAGAACCAAATTCAGTGAAAGGAAAATTCATAAATGTAATAATTGAATGCAAAATGGCTAATAAATAAATTTATAATAACCAATGAATAAATCTAAATGCTCAATAATAAAACTAATAAAATTCCTTAACCATCCTCTGATAATTAGTAATTAAAAAAATATTATCAAATGTGAATTAAAATCTATAATCTATTAAATGCCCTAACAATTAATAATATTATTTATTGAGTGAACAAAAATAAAATAAGTAGAAAAAAATGAAATGTCTATATTTGGGAGGATTTTTTATTTTTATTTTAAATTATAAGAATATCTATAAAATTAAAAATAAAAATAGTGAAAGAAAAATATTCTTTTTATTTTTTTCACACATGATGATGTTATTTAGAAAAGTTAAAATTCATAAATATAACGAATAAATAATTAATTTAGTCTTTTAAATTGTAATTGTCTGTTAAATTGATCCCTAAAATTAATAAAATAACAAAATTGTCTATTAAATTGTATATTACTATTGAATTTAGTCACTGTAGTTGCAATTGACGATCAAATTGGTCATTGAAATAAAATAAATGTCAAAATAATCATTAAAATTGAAATTATTTATCAATTTAGTCCTTAAAAAATGTAATAACCAATCAAATTGGTCATTAAAATAAAAAATGATTAATTACACATTTTGTCTCGTAACATTTGAAATTTTGCAAATTTTTTCCGTAATTTTTTTAAAAGATTTTGACCCATAAACTTATATAATTTCACGAATTTTATTTAAGAAAAAGAAATTTTAATGACTAATTTGATCATTTTGAGACAAAAAGTGTAATTAATCATTTTTTATTTTAAAGACCAATTTAACTAATCCTTATAAATTTGATGACTAAATTGGTAGATAATTACAATTTCAGTGATTATTTTGATATTTTATTTATTTTAGGAACCAATTTAACTCTCCATTATAATTTTAGGAATTACATTGAATATTAGTATACAATTTGAGGGATTATTTTATTATTTTATTAATTTTAGAGACCAGTTTGATGGATGATTACAATTTCATGACTAAATTGATAATTTACTCTAAATATAATACATTAATGAACAATGAGTTATTTTAAAATTAAAGATAAAAAGTAAAAAATATTATTTTATTTTGCTTTTGGCATATAATATATTTTTTTGTGATGAATATGGTTGTAAAAGAGCACTTCTATTGGTCACTTTAACCTAGGATCCATCATTTAAACAACTTATTGGTACATATGATATCTTTATTTTAAAAAATAAGAATCATAAATATAATAAATGATACATAATATATAACCAATAAATACTTGGAAGAAAAAACATTTGTTATCCACGATAATCTTACATGACTTAAACATGATTGTCTCTTGTAAAGGTATTTAAATGTAATATATATATTTTGTGTTTCACCTATATTTTTAATATCTTTGTCCATGTATATAATTAATGTAGTAGAATTATATATAATTCATTATTCTTAACTTTTATTCTAAATATACATGTTCCTATTAAGAAAAAAAACTATTATAGGATAATTAATTAATTAATTAATATATTTATCTTTTTGTATTATTTATTTTAAATAAGTCATTAATATTTTTGTACTTCAAGATAATTCACTTATTTTTAAAATAATATTCAATATTATAGTTGAATATTTCTAGTAATAGCAAATTAAGATGTTGGTAACGATGAAAATGGAATCATCAAATCCAATCTAAACTACATTTTATTATATCATATTGAATCATATTTTTTAAATAAAATAATTCAAATTAAATTGAACAATACATTGTTCTAATTTTTGGATTGAAAGAATTTTTTTTTTTACCTCAAATCAATCCAAATCTATTCATAATCTCCTAGTCTTATGCACTACTAGAAAATTTAAAATTTGCTACAAAATAATTTTGTGGTTAATTTTAAAATCAATAGTTATTTTGTAGCTAATTTCTAGTAAAAATAATTAGCTACAAAATTACTATAATATTGAATGGTAGCATGAAATAAGTAACAAATTAGCTAAGAAAATAATCTTAGTTAATTTGTAGCAATTTTTTTAAATTTTGTAGTTATTTCTTAACTAATTTGTAGTAATAAAAATTAAAATGAATATAACTTCAATTTAGTTAGAAAAAATATCATTCTAGTTAATTAATAGTTAGTTAGCTAGGATTTAGCTACTAATTTAAATGGTAGCTAAAATTAGTAGCAAAATCAAAAAATTCTTGTAGTGATGGAGACAACTTGTTGGTGCATATGATATCTTTATTTTAAAAAATAAGAATCATAAATATAATAAATGAATACATAATATATAACCAATAAATACTTGGAAAAAAATTTTTGTTATCCACAGTAGTCTTACATGACTTAAACATGATTATTTCCTGTAAAGGTATTTAAATATATATATATATATATACACTGTGTTTCACCTATATTTTTAATATCTTTGTCCATGTATATAATTAATGTAGTAGAATTATATATAATTCATTATTCTTAACTTTTATTCTAAATATACATGTTCCTATTAAGAAAAAAACTATTATAGGATAGTTAATTAATTAATTAATATATTTCTCTTTTGTATTATTTATTTTAAATAAGTCATTAATATTTTTGTACTTCAAGATAATTCACTTATTTTTAAAATAATATTCAATATTAGAGTTGAATATTTCTAGTAATAACAAATTAAGATGTTGGTAATGATGTGTCGATGAAAATCGAATCATCAAATCCAATCTAAACTATATTTTATTATATCATATTGAATCATATTTTTTAAATAAAATAATTCAAATTAAATTGAACAATACATTGTTCTAATTTTTGGATTGAAAGATTTTTTTTTTACCTCAAATCAATCCAAATCTATTCATGATCTCCTAGTCTTATGGAGACAACTAGTTGGTGCATATGATACCTTTATTTTAAAAAATAAGAATCATAAATATAATAAATGAATTCATAATATATAACCAATAAATACTTTGAAGAAAAAAATTTGTTATCCACATTAGCCTTACATGACTTAAACATGATTGTCTCCTGTAAAGATATTTAAATGTAATTTATATATATATATATATTGTGTTTCACCTATATTTTTAATAGTTTTGTCCATGTATATCATTATTCTTAACTTTTATTCTAAATATACATGTTCCTATTAAGAAAAAAAAACTATTATAGGATAATTAATATATATATATATATATATATATATATATATTATCTTTTGTATTATTTATTTTAAATAAGTCATTAATATTTTTGTACTTCAAGATAATTCATTTATTTTTAAAATAATATTCAATATTAGAGTTGAATATTTCTAGTAATAGCAAATTAAGATGTTGGTATCGATGTATCTATGAAAATCGAATCATCAAATCCAATCTGAACTACATTTTATTATATCATATTGAATCATATTTTTTAAATAAAATAATTCAAATTAAATTGAACAATACATTGTTCTAATTTGTGAATTGAATTTTTTTTTACCTCAAATCAATCCAAATCTATTCATGATCTCCTTATCTTATGGAGACTTCACGTGGTTCATAACAAATAAAATGAATGCATATAATCAATAGATGAATTCACAAATTCAAATACTCAATAATAAAACTATTAAAAATCCTTCTTTCATCACTTGAAAAATAAAAAAATAAAATAAAATGTATAGTGTGCATCAAAATTTACTATCTATTAAACACTCTAGTAATTTATAAATTTTATTAAATAAATAACAAACAAAATAAATTAAGAAGAAAATGCCGAAAGTGTCGTGATCCCAGTTTAGGAATTTTTTTTTTACTTTTGATATAAAAATATTATTTTACTTTGAATTAATAATTTTCAAAATTAAAATTAAAAATAATGTTAAAATTTTACTTTTATTTAATTTTAACATATGATATTTTGATTTTAAAAAATTAAAACTCATAAATATAATAAATAAATTCATAATAAATATTAAATGAAACCATTTCGATAATTATTAATAAAAAATATTTTTTATAAAGTTTGTACTAAAAATCCACTATCTATTAAATGCCATAATAATGAATATAAATAATAAATAAAATAACTAAGGAGAAAATATCTAAAGTGGCTCTAGTTTAAGGAGAATTTTTATTTTTTGTTTTACTTATAAAAATATTATTTATTTTGACTTTAATTAATTTCATAATTAAAATGAAAATATTGAAAGAAAAATATTATATTTTTTCCATCTGACAATTTTAATTAAAAAAATTAAAATTCATAATATAACAAATGAATACACAAATTCAATCATTAGTAATTATAAAAATATTATTTTATTTTGACTTTAATTATTTTGAGAATTAAAAAATATTGAAATAATAATTACTTTTATTTTATTTTGTATATATGATATATTTATTTTAAAATATCATAAATTAATAAATGAATGCATAATAACCAATAAATGAATGAAGTAATTCAAATATTTAAAAATATAACCATTAAAATTCATTAACCTTCCCCTAATACTTAATAAAAATTATATATATTTTTTATAACGTGTGCATTAAAAGCCACTATCTTTTAATTTCCCTAGTAATTAATACGATTTTTAAATAAATGAGAAATATAGTAATTAAGAAGAAAATGTGGGATTTTTACTTTTACTTTTTATTATAGAAATATTATTTTAAAATTTAATTATTTTTAAAAATGAAAAATAAAATTAGTAAAAATAAAAATAAAATTATTTTCTAAATATGATTTTTATTTAAAAAATTAAAATTCGTTAGTGTGGTGGATTACCTAACTTTGTGGCGGTAATGTTAAGTTGTTGGTGGAAATGTCGTGGATTCTAGCAGTTGCTTGCGTCGACAGATTTAGGCAAAACACATGTTGCTTACATTCCAACCGAGTTTGCCATTATGATGTCAGAATCTCCCAATGCATGTGGCTGTCGAAATCCACAACGCTTCCAACAACTTGTTTGTGCCCTTCACTTTTATTTGAGTCCAATTAGTTTCAGAATTTTTTAAGAGAATGAATTATACGAAATATTGAAGTTATCACTCTGATTTACCTTCAGCTCTTTCACAGTGAAGGTTATTGAGTGTAAGCCAACTTCTCTCTTTAAAAATATCACATTCCTATTAGAGAACGAATGCAATGCCCAGTGGTTTATCTGTATAAGTTATTCAACTAGAATTTTACAAAACTATAGGAATGAATATAACCATGTGTTCCCGCACATTTTTAGAACTGTCACATAATTCGGAGGAGTTTAGTTTCTACACAAATATGTATATTCTTTGCCAAACAAATCAGTCTGAGAAGAGTTTTCTCTTATTCCAAGATAACAGATAACATGGAGGGATTGGAAATAAACTATTAGAGCCTTGTACTTAATTTAAGCAAGTATAACAAGCATGTTTTTGAACTATCAGATATGTTTACTTAACAATAAACATCATCCCAGTCAGAAACTCTGTTATGCTTCCTGCAACTAGAGGCAGATGATAAATTCATTTTTATTTATTAGATATGTTGACATTCAAGTATCACACGTTTACATTTCTGATACTGCTTGCTTTCCAAGTAAAGAAGGCTTCTTTGTGGTCTGAGGAGATTCTACTATTCTTCAGCATCCAAAATCATAAGGAACCAGTCCTTTCAGCTCTGGCCCGCTGAATTTGTTATTCTCAAAACTGAAACAAGAACGGGATAAATATATTGTAAATCTAACAGTAACAAGCAATCTGAATTTGTGCAGCTTCAAATTAAAAATGTCAAGATTTTGTGCCATAGTTATGAATACAAGTTTAAATGGCTATTCTAAGAAGCAATATACTTTGCAATCAGTAATGTCAGCTCTGGGTGAAAAAATGACCTTTTAACCAACGAGGAGAGGAATGGATACATGAGCTGAGAGAGAAAAATATTTACTTTAAGGGAGAGCAATTTTACTTTGGTGTCTTTTAAACTAATTTAGTAACAATCAGCCTTTTTCTTGCCAATATATTAATGAATTTCATCTTTAAAGATTTTCATTCGAATCAATTATTATTTTAAGCATGCAAGTCAAATATGCTTATCTAAACTTTGTCCAGAAATAAGCTAGGCACTGGAGTGGTGAAAAAGATTTCTAGACACCTTATACAAGTATCTTAAGATTTAAGATGTTAAGAAGGTGGACAAAGTAAAACCTCTTGAAAGTGATGCAGATGCACTAACATTTTGTTTGAACAAGAAACTTATTGTAAGTTCTAAATGGTTAAACTAGCATATTTATCAGCACATATTTGATTCATAGGTCATTGGACCTGTTAAGAATATGTCATATCGACAAGAATAACGAGCCAAAAATTGCAACTACCTTTCCATCGGGAAGGATTCAAAGTTGCCATCTACTGGTATTGTACCACAGAGGTCATTATTAGAAACATCACTGCAGAATGGAGGTTGCATATTAGCTGATAAAACAGGAACAAAAAAAGAAGAACGAAATTGAACTTGGAATTGCTCCATTCCAGACCCTCACCTCAGCTCAGCACCAAAAATAAATAAATAAATAAAAAGAGAATCTTACAAGATTTTGAGATTTTTAAGATGAGTAAGCTCTCTTGGGATTGATCCTGTCAGCTTGTTGTTGTTTAGCCGTCTATAGCATCAACATGAATGCAGAAGGGTGAGCGAAAAAGAACACAAGACATTATTAGAACTGGTGTTTAGTTGAAGTTTTTGGGCAATCAACATAAACATGCTTACAGGTATTTAAGTGACTTCAAGTTGCCAAATGAGTGTGGGATTTTCCCTTCGAATTGGTTATCATACAAATCCATACTAAGAAGGTTGTTCAAGTTACCAAGTGCCTTAGGAATCTTCCCACTAATGTTATTCTTATAGAGCTCCCTAAAAGGACCAAAGAATAAGGGTTCAGAATTTGTAGACGTTTATAAATTAGAGAAGGGAAGAGCATACATACAGGTATTGGAGGTAGGGTAGATGGGCAAGTTCTGGGCCCAAAGTTCCAGACAAGTTAGAATTGCCCAAGTCTCTGAAGAAACAGGTGATTAGAGAGAAAGAAAAGAAAAGAAAAGAAAAGAAAAGAAAAGAAACACAAGGGGAATGTTACAAGCGAGTGACGTGATTGTTGGAGTCGCAGGTAACATGAAACCATGTACAAGCATTAACGAGATTTGGGTCCCAGCTCTGCAGCACGTTGTAGGGGTCAGAAAGCCTACTTCTCAAAGCATGAAGAGCGTTTCCTACAACATCAACTCAAAACTAAATTTGGAACTTTGAAGTTTAATTAACAAAATAAAAATTATTCAAGATTTTACAAGAATGAGTGGAACATACCTTCCGAGTCGATTGAGAGGGATGAGAGAGGACGTTGGACAAGGAGAAATAACACAGATAGAAAAACCAAACTGGACATCTTCCTTTGTGTGGGGGTGACTAACTTGGAAGAGGAAAGGATGAAAGTGAAAACTGAAAAGGTTAAGGGAAGAGAAAGTGCCCAAGTCAAAGTCAATATAGAGGGGCTGCCCCTCTATAGTAAGTCAATACAAAAACCAATTATTGCCAATTGAATTTTGAAATCAACCACTTCACATTGCTTCCGTATCGTGTGGTCTGCCACGGAGTCTCAAACAATCAATGACTTGGAAATGGAAGTTCCCAGAGCTGCCTCAAACAATTTACGCGTCATCCACGACTAATTTTTTATTTTTTACCTAGCTACCATCATCACTAATTTATTTTTTAATCTTTATTTTTGGATATCTAAATAATACAAATATTTTATTGACATTTTTTTTTTATTTCTCTTTGGATGTAGGCACTCCTTAGATGTTGAAGTGTTTTTTTTTTTTCCTTTATTTTTGACCCTTGGCATTACCATCAAGTTAAAGTAATAATAATTATTAAATTTATTTGCTTGTGTATAGCAAAGAGCAGTGATTGTAATATTTTGGAGTTTGCTAATCTTCTCTTCCCAAATACACCATTACACCACATGTGTGCAAGGAGAGCGCAGTTCCGCAACACTCAACTAAGCCTAGTTAAGTTGAAGAGTGAGAAAAATAGGCACTGAATTGAACATTAAAAGAAGAAAATTACGGATTATGAAAGGCTTGACATCACGATTCCATTTACCTATCTATGTCTGAGTGATCGAAAGATCATTCAAGTAAAATCAATTCAAGTATATATTGATTACCAAATGACTCAATCCAAGCAACCATAACTACAATTGGAGTGAATAGTTGATCTTAGATTAAGCACAATCAAATGAATAATGAGCTTGATAAAGCAAGCAACTTTGAATCAGAATTTCAACACTGACTGTCAAACAAATTAAGATGTAACCACACGCCACAACTCTTTATTTAGTTTTAGATGCATATGTAAACTTAGCAAATATGACTTATCTATACTACATATATTCCCTATTCGCCTAAACAAAGTTTAAGATTTAAATAGTCCTTTATTTCTTTATTTGGAGAAAAATTAGACATTCCTTTAATCCATTTGAGGGAGCACTTTCAGCGGTGTATCACAGAAAGCAAGGGTTTAGAAGAGACTGAATTTTCCTTACCAGAAAGGTCTCACATGTGCATTTGTGCTTTTGCATGCACTATCCCATGATATGGTTGAGGGGTTTCCTGACAAATTAAGATTGCACTTGCAATATTATCTTCCTAAGAGATGGTGTGGCCAAATTAAACATGTTACTTCTCCGATAGGTGACTTTATATATATATATATATATCTTTAACAGTTGATTGTGTGGACGTAGGCAAATGACAATCCCAATCTTCAAAATTAATACCTACCTCATCACTCACAAAAGTATTTACTATCCCGAATATTAAAGACTCAACTTCTATAACTCCCCCCGCGTTCAGGTAGAAAGCTGTTGTAACAAGTATTATCACCGTATTTTAACTAAACTGAGACATTCTACTACATCTCTCTCATTACCAAGATTGAACTCGTGCCCCGGATCTTAACATCAATTAATACGTGATAAACTCTAATAATATACTTGACTGAGATTAGATCAAATTTAATTTCAAAAATTAGTTTAAGGAAGCGTAACAATATGAAATTTATTAATACTAATACTATATTAGAATAAGACTAATCTAATTTAATCCCAAAAATACTAGTTTACGGGAAGAGATTGTACAAATCTTGTAAGAAATATTATCATCATATTCCTGGCCAATGTGAAATATATCAATGAGTTTCAATAGCTATCGCCAATTGGATAATGTTAATTTTGGTATTTAATTTTACCAATTCAATTTTATCCTTTTTTTCTTTTCTATTTTACTATTCGATTTCAGATTTTAAATTAATCTAATCAAATATAATATTTTTGTTTTTGTTTTTATTTTATTTTACAGTAAAAAACCTTATAAGATATAATGAAAATTAAATCAAAGTATCAAATCAATTATATATATATATATATAAGAAAATTTTCTCATAGAACTATTACATTCAAATATTTCTACTAAAATGTAGCCAATTTTTCAATTCATAAAAAAGCATAATTATAATAATTAAAATAATTATGACATATATTTTAATTTAAATTAATTATGGTAAGTATGATCAAGTATATAATTTTTTAAAGAGGTTTCCTAGGCAACTTTAAAGGGTTTTGAATGAGATGAGTTTGCCATTCAAGTTTGATATTTAACAAACTAAAGTCAGTCCAAAACTCTATTGAAAGCATGAGATTTACAACAAATTTGATAGTCAAACTTCATAAGTTAATGACATCTGAGTCCAACGGGATAGTAAATTAAATGAGAATGTTAATGTAATTCCATTGGTTGAGAATCAGTTTCATTATTTGATTATATATATATATGTACTTAATAATGCATAAAAAAAAAACACCAAATTTAAGAGTTGTGTTAAAAAAACGTTTATGATTGAGAATTCGGAGGGAGAAAAACAACTACTGGCCACATCTCAGAGCAGCAGACAAACAACACTCGTACCTGCAGGAATAATCTCTGATAGAGCACTCAAAAGAAAAACATAAAACTCGTATCTTTTGCCACGGACGCACTACATTAAAAAGCAAACACGAAATACTGTTACCAAGTGACTCTACCAAAAAGCCTTCCCTGTACCTGTTCTTTTTCTTGATGGAGTTGCTATATAGTTTATTCCACATGGGATTGACATTCAAAGCCAACCACTCCCCCTTCTCTTACTATTCTTTAATTTCCCATCGTTCTGTACAACCGCACCTGCAAGTAAGCATCGATGCGAAGACATACTGGTGCCCTTTTCTGCAGATAAACCCCAGTAAAAAAGGAGCACCATCATTTACAACTACATGCGGTGAATGTCAATCTCCATACCCAAATATTATTGTAACATTCTACATCCAATATAGCATCCAGAGAGTCATGAAACAACTTATGGCCACATTTTTGCTATTCTCTCTAGTAATCTGGTTTCTTCCTCCTTGGAAACGTGTGGGTCAAGATTACCAAGGGTTTTAACAAAACTGTTGGCCTCATCCCGCTGGTTGAGCTTACAATACCAATCAACGATGGAGTTATAAGTATTATGGTCCGGCTTACATCCCTTCTTGATCATGTGTCGAACTACATCAATAGCCTCGGCAAACATTGAGTTAGCAGCATAAGTTGCAATAAATGTGTTGTAAGTTACAACATCAGGAACAAGTGCAGAATCTTTCATTTCAGAAAATATCCGTGAAGCCTCCTTCATCCTACCATTTCTGCAATATGCATAAATAACAGTATTGTATGAAATTCTATCTGGTTTCATACCTTTCTCCACAACTTCCTTCAAGATTTCTTCTGACTTTTGGAAGTTTTCGGAACGGCTGTACATATACATCAAGCTATTATATGTAGTCAAACTCGGAGTAAATCCCCTCTCGTGCATGAAGTTCAAAATCTCGTCGGCTTTGGCCACCATCTGCTTCCTACCATATATGGAAAGCATTGCATTCAGAGTAGTCATGTCAGGCGAAATTTCTCTCCTCCTCAACTCCAAAAAGGCACGCTCTGTTTCCAATAGAAGATCACTCTTGCTGTTAACTAGAACAAGGGTCTTCCAAAGAACAGCATGTGTTTCAATAGAGCCAGAGTATATCTCCTCGGCAAAAGCATTCATCCTATCAATCTCCTTAGCATTGGCATAAGCATGAAGCAAAGAAGAATATGAGAGCTCATTAGGTTTACAGCGACCGTCCTTCATTTCAGCAAGGACTTTCTCAGCTTGTTCCCAAAGCCCTCCCCGAGCCAATGCTGCTAAAAAAGCATTATAGGTAGAAAGATCCGGAACCACTCCAGCTTGGAGCATGCTGTTGTAAACAGCCATTGCCTGGTCAAAGGAACCACACCTGCTGTAGGCACTAATTAGAGTGTTGAAGGTGTCCCTCTCAGGCACAAACCCCGCTCTCTTCATTTCTTTAAATATTTCAGACACTTGGGAGTCCATTCCATTTTGGCCGAAGACAGCCAAAAGGGTGTTCCAAGTAACAATATCAGGGGAACAATTGGACAGCCTGATCTGATCAAAAACTTTCATCATTTCAGCAAACCTTCCTCGGTTGCCATGCATCTTAATAAGGACATTGAAGGTGCAAATATTAGGTTTGCAGCCGACTGTTGTCATTTCTTGAAAAACTTGAATGGCAAAGTCATCCTTTCCAGCCTTCTCGAAACCGGACAAAAGGGTGGTGTAGGTAAAGACGTCAGGCTTAATACCTTTGTGGAGCATTTGGGTTTTAAGGTTCAAAGCCTCGTCCAAGAAACCACCTTTAGCATAAGCAGATATCAAGGAATTGTAAGTAACACTGGAGGGAGAGAAGCCATTGGCCTCCATCTCTTTGAGAACCTGCATAGCCTCTTTGGGGCGGCGAGACTTGCCAAAGACATCCAATAAGGCATTATAGGTAACCTTATCCGGTGTGAAACCCTCGAACTTGATCTGGTGAAACAAATGGACAGCTTCTTGATAGAGAGAACCGCGGCGACAGCAACTTATAAGCGTATTGTAAGTGTACAAATCGGGGGAAACACCACTTGATTTCATGGAGTGGAGGAGAGAAGTGACGTTGGACCAAGGCATGCCCATTTTGCCGTAAACATTCAAAACGACGTTATAGGTGATGAGGGTGGGAGAGCAACCGTCTTGTTGCATCTTGTTGAAGAGGTTAACGGCGTCAATGTAACGGCCGCTGCTGGAATAGGCATTAATCAGACAAGTGTAGGCATAGACGTCAATAAGAACGCCGTCGTTTTGAAGGGACAGGAGAAGGGAGGGGGCGGATGAGACCCGACCAGCTTTGCCAAGAATTTTGATGATGACAGGGATAGCGGAAGGGCTCAAAAGCGGAACGGAATGGGTCTTGCTTCGGACTCTAACCCAATGGAAGACGGCAAGGGCAAGGTCGCATTTGTTGTTAAAGCCTAAAGCCTTGATTATAGCCAAAACATCGGAAGAGGGATGCGGAATGTCCAAAAGGGGAAGGAGAATATGGTCTAAGTGAATGGAATTTGAATGAGTTAAGGTGTTTAGAATTTGCTGACCTGGAGGAGAAAGGTAGTTTGTAGACCATGGCTTGCCCCTCTTCGGGTCGGAGGACTTGCCTAGCCTCTTCTTCCGCTGTCGGGAGACTGAAGTGGAGCTATTCAAATTCAGGTCATGGATAATAATACTGCTAATTGGCGCCGCTGTATTACTCATCTTTCCCACACAATTGCCTCTACAATTTGGGAGGAGCAGAGGCACCGCCACCTTTTCTATCATCTCCATCCTCTCTCACTCACTGCCTTTCTTTCTCTACTCCATCTCTCATATACATACATATTTCAATTTCTATTTTATTCCATTAATTCTTTTTTTTCTCTTCTTCTCCTACATCCCAATTATAATTCTCAAAATCTTAGCCATTCATTTAATGATATCTGATGGACCAGAGCAAGTAATTCGTTACAGGAAACAAATTTTGTAACCAATCTCAATCATAAGAAAATAAATTAAATTTATGATTTATTATATACGTATGTATAATATTAATTAACTATTTTTTTTATTAATAACTGATAATGATATTCTTTTTCTCTCTAAAATTACTTTTTTTTAAAAAAAAAAAGGAAGCCAAATTCACTTTAGAAGAACAACGTAAAAATTAAAATTTTGATTTTTTTAAAGTGAATAATTCACTTTACAGACAAAATAAGAAAACTCAACTATTAATAAAAGAAATTAATTGATATTTTGTGTATATAAATAACAAATCATATATTTATTTAAATATATTATTTTTTATACATAAAATTTTGCTCGTTAAAAAATCTATTTTTTATTAAATATAAAAAAATGTTGTCTTAGTTTTCTTATTAGTAATTGGATTTTTTTATTTTGTCTCGGGCGTGTGAGGAATGGGGGTAGCCGGATGGGGAAATGAGATATTTTATGCCAAGTTGGAAACTTGTCCTTGGGCATGTGTCCCGCGTAGCTTCACTCGTTTAGTTTTCACTCGAATCCAAAAATGAATATGAAAAAATCATGATGTTGGAGCCTAGTAAGTAGTAACCATTAATTGTTGCAGTGCAGGCCCAACCCCAACATCCCCTCCAATTACTTAGCCTCCCTACTTTAAATTCCCAAGCGAATTTTTAACCATTATTCTCATGTTAAAACAATTTTTTACCAAAATTAATAACAGTCTTTCAAGTAAGCAACCTCTTTGACCTTCTTATATGAACTTCAGAATATAAATCAGAAGAATGGAATGAATAATTTAGCTTATGAAATCTCTACCGAGGTCCAACACCTAAACTGCCGCCTTCTTTTGGGGAGTAATTTGTTCTTGCCTTTTCAATCAACTATACTTATTAATTAAACATTAAATTTTATGTTTGACCAGAATATCTTTACGAGTAATTACATGGGTTAACCAACAATGTCACAATATATAGTATATTGTAAAATTCTTTTGAAAGGTTTAGGTTCGGTTTTGACCATCAGTAATCCTCCTCTCAAGCAATTTGTATGTATCACTAAGCTTTGTGTGACTAGGCATGCCTTTATAGTGTGTAATCATTGTAAATTTATGCAATATTTGTAAACCTTATCTATAGGGGAAGAGAACTGGAGGAGGCAATCAAAATGAATTGTCTCTCTCTTTACAGTCTACCAAATAAAAAAATCGCAAGGTTCACCCTTCTTGAACTCACATTTTTGTGACCATTCTATCTGTTACTTCATTAACAGCGTTATCATAAAATAAGCTACCAAACGAGTTGTAATGCACTGTTGTAACAGGTATCCTAAGGCCCAACTTTGCGGTTACCGGTTATTCCTACCTTAAACCAAACGATAATGATATAATCCTCTCAGGAAACCTGCAATGCATCCCATCTTTTTCAAACTGTAAACACTTATAAAAAGAAAAGAAGACCGCATTGTCGATTCACGGAGGAACAGTAGAATAATTATGAGAACATAGCACCATAACATTTAAAGATGTCAAATAGAAACCTACAAGGTAACAACTAACGCCTTGTTGAAGAGACTACATCACCCAAAACGAACTCTTCAACAATGTTCCTTCGTATTTAAAGTACTAAAAAACTAAACACTACTATGTCGCAGGACATAATACTACCCAATGTAATTGTTCAATACACCAAAGCACGACCTTCATACAAGAACTTAACTTTCAACTTTAAGGAAGTGAGGGCTAATCAAGCCAGCAATCTCTAGCATACCAACTTGATCTCTCCCTGCAAACACCTTCTTCAGCTTCTCATCACAATTTATGGTCCTCTTGTTTTCAGGGTCCTATCAAAATTACAAGTAATAATTCATTTAAAACCAATCCAAGGTTATCTATATGTTGCTGAATCTATTTTTGAATGCAAGATAGCAACAGAGTAACAGATTATATCAAAATAACGCAGCACCAAATTAGAAAATTATCAGATAAGACATCCAAATATATGGATGGCAAAGAAGTATTAAGTAATTCACACTGCACTTGTACAAGTAAGAGTCTCGTTAGTAAGTTATTTAGGTAGCATGTGCTTTCCAATAAAAAAATAGCAAATATAGGCATGTAGTTATGGTAAAAAAAATTATAAAATATATATATGTATATATATTGACAATGGCCTTGTAACCCAGTGGCATATAGCTTCTTTAGGATTTAGAAAGGAGCAAATGCCAAGTTCAATCCCAAGCAAGTCTGAATACTAATACTAATAAAATAATAATAAGAATGAAGGAAACCTAAAAGAAGACTTATATCTAGGTTAACAATAAAGAAAAGTAAGCCAAAATAGAACAGGACAGAGCAGTCATAAAAGTCCATAAAATACAAATAAGTTTTGACAGTGGTAAAAAGAGATAAGGTTGTGAAAGGTGGGTGAGTGATTGTGTAATTGCAAAAGAAGGAGTGAGGCGTAACAGAAAATATTAGGGTTGGGGAAGGGGAAGGGGAAGGGAAAGGGGAAGTTAGAAGAAGAAAGGGGTACCTGAAGATTGTTGTCCTTAATGTATGCCCAAATCTGTTTGAGAGCTTGGGTACGAGAAATCTCGGGAACGCCGACGAGGGCTTCCATCTCGGGGGACACTTTGCGGGGTTTCATGATACCGCGGATTTTGCGGGTGCCTGCCTGAGACTGAGACACAGTGGCAGAGGCGAAAACTGGCAGCGTACACAACCCAGAAGAAGGAGGAGGAGACCTGAGAGTGAGAGTGTGGTTTTGACGTGGAAGAAGAGAAGAGAAGAGCCCAAAAGACAGAGCCATGTTCACAACCAAAAAGATAGACAAGAGATAGATAGATAGATAGACTTGTTTTGTAATGTGACACACTAAGAACCCGACTTTAAACCCTCTCCTCTCCTCTCTTCTATTCTACACTCCGCCCATCTCCTTCTAATTATTAAATCCCCCTTTATTTTTTAATATTCAATTCCATTATTTTAACTCCATAATAACTTTATTGATTATAAATTAAGAGATATAATTATTAAATAATTTTTTTTTTTTAATAAATTTAAATTAATAATAAAATATATATTCAAGAGAGAGTATTGATAATAATTTTTTTTTAAGATATAATCATAATCATATCATTCTAATTAAGAAATAATTAATATATTATCCTTATTTGCAGCTTCCTTTTTTTGTTTTTATATGAATTGTATTTTTTTTAATTCAAAGAGTATTATTAATACTAAGATTATGTTGGTCCAAGTAATATCAAATTCAGATATTTAAATAAAATCTCAAATTTAAGACTTAAAAAAAATACATAGTTAAAAATTAATATGCATTAAAAGTTATCAATTAATTAGGATTCTAAAAAATTGGTGAACCGAAAAGATAATTATAAACTTAATTAATTTAACTCAACTCATTCACATTTAACAAGTAAAATTGGGTCATTAGATTGAGTAAAATTCATTTTAATTGATCTAATTATAAGGAGATTATTGGATTGTGAGTTAAATACAAACCTAACTTAATTTACCTATAATATTAATAATAAAATAATAATTATTTTAATTTTGTCCATCCATTTACATGGTGATTGTAATTATATAACTCATTAATTATAATAGTTTTTTATTTTATAAAATTGAGATTTTTTATATTTTAATGTCTAAATAGAATATTATTATTGATATTTTTTATTTTGCAAAAAATAGTTCTCTTAAGGTTGTTGGTATCTAAAACATAATGGCTAGTATTTTTCTAAATATTTTCTGTTATGCCTGCCATTGGCATAAAGTAGTTTAGAATTTTCTCTTCAACCGATATATATTTTTTTTCAATGCAACCCTTCCACCATAAAAAAAAATTACAAGAGAAATGTGATAAATATGAAAGTTAAAAATATATATTTTTTTTAATTTAATTACTATCCATTAACTAACAACTAACAAACCACATAAAATAATTTTATGGTTGATTAATAATTACTGATAGTATAATTTTTAAGATTGTTACTATAAAAATTAACGTATTTATTATATATTATTATTTATAATTAGATGATAATATAAATTATTTTATCATAACCGTATAAAAGCTATTTTTTTAACAAACTATGTTCATTGAACATCATTGGTTTATGGGCACATATTAATAATTTTAATGCAAGATTTGAAGGTAACATTTTTTTGGGGCTGTTTGAAGGTAATAATTTTTGGGGGGCAAGGTAACATTATACGAGCTTACAGGTGTACAGGTGTGTAAGTGAGAGTTTCTAAGGCAAGAAAAACTAACATTCATTAATTATACAATCATTTACTATAAAAACATTCATTAATAGAACAAATGTGTTTAGTTTGGCTTAATTTTAGAAATATATTTTTTCATTTTCTCGAGAATGTGAAATAAATAGACAAATAAATTATAAAAATAAACTAAACGGTCAAAATTAATTTCTCCAACCCCCACACACAAACAAAAGTATACACAGTTTTTTCAATTCGGGTAAACCTAATTCAATTTTATTTCATAACTCATAGAATTTGTTTATATTTTTTAGTAATATCTTATAAATATTTATTTTTGAAAGTCAATAATTAAGATAAAAAGGATAACATTCACAAATAAGTAAAAATAGTGTTTATTTATATTATGTTAATGTATTTTCTCTATTTAAGATTAATACATGTAATAAATCATTTTTTATCGTAATTTATTTAAAATTGCAAATAATTATAATAAAAATACATTTTGAAAGGATTGAAATATGAAAATTCAAGATTGATATAAATAAGAAAAGTGAAAAACTTTTAAAAGATTATAATTATGAAGAGTAGAGAAATGAAAACAATAAAAGGAATAAAAGAAAAATAAGTGGAGCAATAAATTCAAATAAACGTAAAAAATTTAAAAATATCAAGCGACATTTATACTTTTTTTTTTACATTGACTTCTACAATATTTTATAAGAATACACAGCTAACATAATGAATCATTTTCTTTTAATTAGAAATTTTCAATGTTCTCTCTTTCTATTTTATGGATTACATTTCATATACAAGTAAAAATAAAATAAAAAAACTTCTCTCAACCACCTCAAAATACCATAAATTTATCTTTATTTGTACATTTAATGTTATTAACCATACATTATATTTGAAAAATTGTATACGAGATCCTATTTTTTCAATTTATCATATTTATCTATATTTCTAAAATGAATTTTAGTAGTTTTAAAAATAATTTATCAATAATCAAAAACAACTTTATACCACAATTTAAATTATCCATTATAAATACAATATTTTTATACATTAAAAAATATTTATTTATTATGGATTATAATTATAATATAATTTAACTATTTTTATTATATTAAAAAATATTCATTTTGTGTAAACTCAAATTAAAATATTAATTATATATAAATGGGTAGATATATAGACATTGATTAATACAATATATGTTTCAAATTTCAAACACAATAAATTGTTACATTTAAAACAAGTAACGGTATTATATTTTCATTTTTATTTTTTTCAAAGTTACATATTTTCCTTTTATTTTTATTTTTGTACCTTTAATTATTTTTATCATAAATAGTGGACTTTGTAACATGATTTGAAACTAGGCGACAAGAGAAACATGATTTTTAACCTTGTTTGGACTCACAATATGCCGAGCCCACCCAGGACCCAATCTTATGTTTTTAGAAAACGATTCTTCCATTCCTCGTAAGCCCATCAGGACAAATGAGAAATGATAAAAGCCCAGAACAAATCCACCTATCCATCATCCCAATTTTCCTTTTCTTCACTTTGGTGTTGTTGATGGGTTTGGAGAGTTACCATAGCCGACAAGACAATAAGGACTTATTTACGAGGTCTCCCATATGCTTCGGGCCTGCAACTTGTCTTTTCAAGTAATTGGGTTTCAAAACAGATCAAAACTAACCTCTCCACAGAACTCTTCTTTTGTGCCAGGTGTTAAAGGTATAAAAAAGAAGTATTATTTTGATTAAAAATAATTTTTGAATAGGATATATATTGTAAGCTAATTTTTGGAGTAATATTAGATTTAAATTTAAATTTTAAGATTTGTATCTTCTTCTCTTATTTGTCGCATCATATGTAATAGAGGGATAAATTTTAATTTTAATAAAATGTTATTAACTATGTCATTTTATAAAGTTTAATTTTACGCTCATTATTAATTCAACTTATCCTTATATACATACATCCGGCACATTCAACTTGTTCTCATATATATGTGTTAGCGCGCACTCAAATTTAAAATACAGCCTTCACATTATTAATTCGTCCTACCAGATTGAATATTTTTTCCTTTCTTCAACAAGTTCCTTACCTTAAACAAAATGTATAACAACGCAATATATTCTGAGAGTAGATGATTTCTTACTCTTACTAAAAATGTATTTTCGTGCGCTGTTAACTATCGTTTTTCTACTAAATTTTAAACTAAAAAATTTCAATTTAAAAATATAAATATTGACACAAATATTTGAGAAATCACTTAAAAAAAGGCACCCAATGCATAAAATATGAATATGATGCATTTTACATGAATTATGCTTGTAGTGTTTATGACATATTTCTAAATTTGGTGTCAAGTACTCAAGGAAGATTTACATTTTTTACCCTTCAAACCATTGGGTCCAAGGATAACGAAAACACTTGTTACAACGGTTCAAAGCTACTATTCGTTTGAGAAAAGATTGATAAAATAGTCCAAGGTTGGTATTTTTGTTCCTCCCCCAATATAATACTTTTTGAGGGGATACTCGTAAGACAAACTTGATTATAATATACTTTTTCTATATTAATGATTCCCATTTGCCTTGGACTAAAGAAAAATGCAATCACAAGACAAACCTCCCGAGTGGATGTTTGGTTTATTTGTCAAGTTTCATGTTTTTGAAAAATTGCTTTTGTATATGTTTGAAGAAGGTATGAAATTGCAATTAGAAGAATCGTTTTCTGATTTGGGCTCTCTATGACGATTGGGTTGTGCACTTTGTGCACTGTGTTGCTGCACTGTGTTGCTGCGTCACCTTGTCATCTTGGCTCGGCCCCGACTCTTTTTTTGTTCTGGGCCATGATATTCACAAACTCCTGATCTTTCCAATCCCATTATTTTTTTAAAAAAAGTTTTGATAAAAATATATTTATTCAACATTAATTTCTGTTCAAAAAAAGTAACAAACAGAAATTTTTCAAAAAAAAGAAGCAGTGAGGATGCAAAATTTAGGTGAAAAAGACAGTAGAGAGAATAAGGAAGAATAATACTTATACAAGAAAAAGTAAAAAGATGTTTGAAGAAGATAAGAGGTAGGGTTGAGAGGGGAGTGGGAGAGAGGGATAAAACATAAATTTCAGAAAATGACAGAAAAGGGTGAAAAGATGAAAAAAAGAAGGGTGTGAATATCGTGGACCTTTGTTCTTCTTTTTATCCTTGACCCTGCATTGCTCAAGAGTTGGGTTGCTTGTTTGGGCTGCTCAATGTATCCACTGGGCTTTCGGTCTTTTGCCATTTTAATTCATGGACAAAAACAAAAGATCCTTTATATTTTAACTATGATGAATTAATTTAATCTTATACTATATATGTACCAAAAAAAAATATCTTACACAATATATACACAGCTATTTATCTCTCTAGTCTCCTTGAAGCTAGCAACACTTTCTATTAGTACTAATATGCTCGATCATATTACGGTTTAAACGTTAAAAGTATACAATAAGAAATTGAACAGCAACAATGTATATTAGAATTGCTAGCTCCTAAAATAATATATGAAATGAATAAAGATTGAAGGCTCCTTCTCCATCCATTTTTAACCAAAGAATTTGTTGAAGGCTGTTGATTAACGACGAGGATGATTGATGGGAGTGAATACAACAAGGAAAAGATACGAGCTAACAAAAGGAGGTTGGGAAGTAGCATCGACCTTTAAACTAACTAACCCAACCAAACACGCCTCTTTTTGCTTTGTTAAAAGTTTTCTTTCACACTATGAAAACAAAAAGGACACTGCAAGCTCAGTTTCAAATTTCTTTTTGGTGTGTGTGTGTGGTTAGCATTATTTATTTGATATTCTCAAAAAAGGACAGAAGATAAGAAATTTTGCAGTAACAATTACTAGCCAACCGCACGTATAACTTGTTTTTGAAATCACCGTAGGGGCAGTAAAATCTTATGAAATGGTGGTTGAGGTTTATGACTTTTTGTAGTAAGCAAAATTGAGTTCGCTTTGAAAGTGTACCAGTCGGTTGTTGAGGTAGATACTCCCTTTCTGCAGGTAGTTAAGGTACTCACAAATGTGTACACTTGGCAGCTATTCAGTTATATTTCCATCCACAACAAACCTTCTGAAATGGATCTTCCAACACACTGCTTATGACGGTGCTTAATACGCTCACAAATCTAATTATTGATATAATGGTTTAACCTCTGCATCCATCATGGTCAACTAATCTGTTTCTTTTTTTTTTTGGTCCCCCCCCCCCACCCTTTGGATATATATATGTACAATTACGATAGTGCGTCTATATTAAGACAATAAATTCATTAGAATCCATGCATGACAAGAATTACTGCTAATCATGTTTTCCAAAGGTGACATGAAATTGGATTGTTTTCTAAGCAAAGTCTTCCTATGGCAATAACTTTTCCTCATTAATTAACACTATTCCTATTGATGTTTACCTTGTTTCATTCAATCAAAAGCAAACAAGACATGTGAATCAAAATAATCATGTTTATTGCCAGCAGAGGCAGAAGCCCCCACCATAATTGGGGGCTATGGGACTGTGATTATGGCTGTTACTCATTACCGATGTTAAGCTATAATAAAATGATTAGCTATGAGTTTATCAATATTTTCACACAACTAACTCATGATTGTATAAATATGTATTTATTTATAGCAAATGAATTAATAGTATCACTTATAGGTTAGTGTGTAGTAGGACCCATAATGAGTATGTGGGCAGATAAATGGCACCTTACCAGCCAGTCCATTTAGCTTTGCTTTTGTTTCGTACAGCCCTCAACGTGGCGTACAAATCACACATGCCCACAGGTCCAGCACAAAATGAAACCTCATGACCCACACTTTGTTTATTTAGAAGCTTCCAATTGGAGCAAACATATATATCTTCTTATGATGCTATACATGGATTACGAACTAGTTTCTATGGTATATTTTCTACCATCAATAAGTATTTTCATAACTATTTTTACATGTTTACATCCGCCGTAAATTCTTCAAAATAAACGATGAAAAACCAAATATGTACTATCAAATTTCTTTCTAATAATGTTATTCTTTTTATTCCGCCCGTCATTGCTACTTTTGTTGTGAATGGATTATTTTAGGAGGGATATTGGATTAAGATTTATAAAAAAAAGTTGTGATAAAAAGTTTTGTAATATTTAATTAACACTTTTAAATAATATAAATAAATTTTATGATATTAAATGAGTACTCAGTTTTTTTTTTAAAAAGTTAAAATCTAGTGATATTTAATTAATATTTTATACAATTTACCAAAAGTCTTCTAATATTAAAACATACAAACTCTGCTATATTATTTTGTAAGGTGAATTTTAATAGTTTTGTATGACTTTTTAAATATTAAATCACTTATCTAATAATATCACTCATAGAGTGTGACTTTCCTAACTCTCTCATTTTTTATTTTTTCTTTTTCTATTCTTAACCAAACAAAAAAATACATCAATATCTTAACTCTCTTATTTATTTTTTTTTTCCAACTAAACATATCATATAAAAAAATACATAAATTAGTAACAACCTTGTACTCGATAGAATTTGCAATGGTCATACTATTGATAAGTCGATGTTAACTAATATATATTTTTTAAAATTAATTTTTTTATCAAAAGTTATAGCTAAAATAACGTTAATAATGAATAACTTTAAAAATAAAAATTATTATTAATGGTGACTAAGTTGTTGTTAGTGAGCGACAATATTATATTAAAATATTTCTTTCGAAAATGTTTTTTATTCTATGTAACATTTAGATCATCAAAAAAAGTCAAGTTGTCACTAGTTCTTAAATTGAACACTCAATCTATACCATTTTTTCACCTTCGTCATTCTTTTTAAATTTTACAATTAAGTGATAGTTGGGTTGTAACTCATAACAATATTTTGCACTCACATTGTTCTCTCTGCTTAGTGGTGGTGGATTGCAATAGTATTGAGGCTCGCATATGGTGACACTAATGGATTAGATTCTCTAGTGTGTAAGTAGTAGTGACTCAGACTCGTGTGTGGTGGTGTTTGTAGTAGTTGGTGTTAAGACTTGCTGTGAAGTTGTGGCGATAACTCAATGTGATAACTCGATTTGGTGCTGCAAGATTTTCTTCTCTTATTCACTAGAATAAAAGAAGGGGCTAGTAGAGAAGATAATTTAAATATTAGTGATGACTTATGTGTTGAGTAAGATGATGCCATTATGTGATGGTCTATATAAGTAACAAACGTAAGACTGTTACCTAATCAACAATAAAATCAACATAAGTGACAACTTTTTATTATTAGCAATCACTTTTGATTGTCACGCTTTACGATTTTCTTGTAATGAGAGGAAAAAAAACAAAATGAAGTTATTTAGCAAAAATTGCGAAACTTATAGTATTTTGATTATTTTTTGTATTAATCAGTAGGTTTAAATATATTCTATCCTTTTGCAACTATATCGAATTTTGTTTTTAGATTATAATTTTTCTATTCCTTTTGTACTCATTGGCGCTTATCTTGGTTTCTATGAACTTGTCCTTAACAAAATATATTTTACATTTATGTTAATATAATAGTTCATTTTATGTTTCTGTAGAATATAGTAATTTTGTTTTTATTTCATACAAATAATAGTAATTTTTATTTTTGGTTTTTGCTTTTGTGTCATTGGAAAACATAAAGATTTTTATTTTTTGTTTCTAAAGACACTAGGAGTAGGAACAAAAATAGATTAGATGTGTTAGGAGTTTGTCGACTAGTCTATATATATAGTCCATGTTGATTTTTTTATAGGAATTGAAAATGGTATTAGAAAATTTACAACACCTATACACCTTACTTAATCAATCGAATTAGACTCCACTTATTAATTTAACCCATTTAATAAAATGCTTAAACTTAAAAGAGTTTTATTTAATCTTTTATACTTGATAGAACAATTTTTTTTTATAAGTGAAAGATAGACCAACGAATTATAACACTAGAGTAGAAGACAAATCTTCCATCAAGAAGACAACCACCTCATGAGGGTTTGAACCATCTACAATTTAAATGCACATTTTGAACTTTCCATTAGATCAAGATGTCTTCGACAATGTTGGTGAGAAGTAAATACATAATACAATATATATAAACTCTTTTAGCACAAGAGATCTATTTATATACATTAATACTAATATATATATATATATTAGACTTTAAAAATGGAATTATAATAAGTAATTGAGTTAGATTCAAATTTTATAATTATGATTTATGTTTCATTTAAAATTACTAAATTTAACTTGTTTAATTTTACTTTAACTACAATATCAAAACTAGAGAATAATAATAAATATTATAAGGATCAAAAATAATTTTTAATAACCTTTTGCATATTCAATGGTTTACGATTATTGCCTTTATTATTAAGTTACATGATTTTTTTTATATTAAATATTTTATTTTATATATTTTTGTTAAATGAGTTAGTTTAAATTTATATATATATATATATATAATATGAGAGTTTTGTTGGTGAGTTCTTTACAAGTAAAGGTGAAAATAAGTTAAACAACTTGTCAAGACTGTGTTCTAGCCTATTTATTAAAAAGGTTGGGTTTAAACTTCTTAAAAAGCCTTTTTAATTAAAAAAGTCAGGCTCAATAAGCTAGTTTTTTATATAATATTATATATATATATATATACACACATACGAAGATGAATTCACTTATTTTAGAAGTAACTTTAAGAGAATTCTTCTTCTTCTTCACCATTCGTTTTCTTGCAATCTAATGATTTTAATGAGTGACACATCTTATTTGTTAAATTGTAAGAAAATAAATTATGATCATTTATATTTAATATATATATATTTTTAATAATATATTTTTAAATAGAAATCATTTCTACTCTTATTTGTATGTTTACTTGCTTATGTTTTCTAAATTAAATCAAACTCTTATAAGCTAACATTAATTACACAACCACAAACATAAAGCGTAGCATATCCTATTCCTTAGGAGCTATTGTGCACCTACTTTCCACACCTCTATTCTTGTATTCTGTACTTTTGTTCATTGTATCTTGCCATTAGCAAATAGCACGTTGGACCATATCATCACACATTGCACCACATCATCGCACGTGTCACACATATGGTGGTTGTATACAGTTAGATTTTGTTGAAACAAACTAACAAATGTATATACATTTTATAAAAACATATCATATAAATAAGCTTTCATATCAAACCAAACTTTTAAATAGGTCAAACCAAGCTTTAAAAAATAACCCATAACAAGGAAACAAGTCATAACAAACATAATAATTATAATGCAAAGTAGACTCAGGTTCATTAAAGCTTTGCGTGTTTCTATCCCTATATGTAAGTATTTCTATAGAACTTGTTAAACTTGGAATCTTCATTGATCCTTGTGAGCTCCTAAGACCGAACTCACTTAAATTTTTTATCACAAAAAAATAAATAAATTCATGTATGGATTGAAATAATTTATTTTCATATTTTTTTAATTTGAAAATTTTATCTTTTTAATTTAATCATATTTAATAAAATATAATCTTAATCATTTTAAATTATTTTTTAAGAAACATTATTTCATTATTTTAACAGAGATTATTTTATTTATAATTTTTATTTAAAATTAAAAATACATACCTATATAATACACGAGAAAATTATTAGTAATTATCCATTAACTTCCGACTATAATTTGTGAATTATTTTTTCATCCGCACTGCAACCATCCTTAACGGAAAATAATATTATTTAAATTAGATAAAATTATTATAAATGATTTTTTTTCTTTATATATTTAATATAATAATTTTATACGCACTATCACTATTTTTGACAAAAATCGAGAGTACGATAAAATCATTATAAATTATAAAATTTGTATAAATATTTAACATAATAATATTTTCAGCAGCCGAATTCAGAACAACAAATTAAAATGAAAAACAAACCAGCTCCCGTCAATTCATTATTTGTAAATTATTACTTATCAGAGTAAAAAAAAATCGCTTGGTTGTCAACAATGGCTAAGTCTAAAATTATACTCAAATATAGCACTATATATATATATAAAATCAAATCATTCTTTTTCTTTCTAAAACATGATATTTGTAAATAAAAGTTGATTTATGCATTCTGAAACAATGTTTGAGGTGCGTAAAGTATAACATCTAAACATCTTTTTTAATGTTATATTGGATAAATGATGTGTTTATCACATAACCTCCCTTTGGTGGTGAAAAGTCGTAATTCTTTTTTGGAATATATATGATCAAATACATTTTCATTCATTGTAAATATGATATGTTCTAGTTTTATTCTTGCAATTTTTTTTTTATTTTTAAAATTTTGACATTTTTATATTATTTTTTTAATCTTTATAATTAATTCTAATTAATTTAACGTTGACATAGTCAATAAAAATAAATAATATTAACTAAAATAATTAAGATAATAAAAAAAATTTAAATTAAAATAACTAGATTATTTTTAGGTACATAATTTAATTAAATAATGTATTTATTAATTTATATATAAGATAATTATATATAATTTATTTCTATATCTAATTTGTTAGTATATTATAAACATTGATTTTATTATTTTTAATATTATTCTTACTTTTTAATTTATTAATTTATTTTTGATATTATATTTTTTAAAAGAATTATAACTTATTTAGATGTTTATAATTTAATTCTAATATATTATTTTTAAATTTAAATTAATTAATTTTTACTAATTATAATATAATTTATTTTTAATATATATATTTTTATTTTTTTTATTTTAGAGATAAGATTATTGCTTGAGATATATTAAAAATAAATTATATTACAATAATTAAAATATAAAAATAACATCAAAAGTAATATATTAAAATTAAATTATAAGTACATAATTAAATTATATATTTTTAAAAGTATAAATTGAAGGTAAATTAGTTAATTAAAAAATAAGAATCATATTTAAAATAATAACAACCATTGCTGATAATAAATAAAATAAATTAAAATAATTATCTTATTTATATAAAATAATAAATATATTACTTAATTGAATTATGTACCTAAAAATAATTCAATTATCTTAATTAGTTTAATTATCGTAATTAATAATATTTATTATTTTAGTTATATAAACATTAAACTAATTAAAATTAACAATAAAAACTAAAAAAAAACCGTGAGGATATGAAAACAACAAAAAAAAATATAAGAACTAAAATTAAATAAAATTATATTTGCAAGACTTAAAATATATTTAAACTTATATATTTGATAAGGTAATTTTATTTAAGTTAAAAATATTTACAGCAGTTGGTATGATTAACTTTGGATTTTACTTTTATAGAATGAAAAAATGTATTTTAAGACATAATTATAAATTAAAAACTTAACTATTGAAATTATAATTAATTTTAGAATATTATTATATATACTATATCATTAACAAAGACAGACTTTAAATAAGGATCTTATCAATCTTAATAGACACATGTTGAATATATAAATGATTAATTTGATCTTGTCATTAAAACAAACACTACACAATCCATTTTAGGTTTTGGTTATGTGGAAAATGATTCCGTGGACTTGGATCACAATTTATATACGTAGCACGACACCATGTTCATAAGAAATTGTGACATGCACTTCAAAACGGACCAGCTAAACATTAATCATATCCTTTCTAAAGAAAGATTCTCTGTTTTCACAAGGAACAGGTTGTGCATGTCTGTGTGGCCCTGTTTCTCCGAACCCACACAGGCGGATACACGAAGAATTATTTTTAATGTTTACTTTTTTTTAATATAATAATAACTCTAGGATTTAAATTTATAATCTTATGTAAATTATTAAATATCTCAACGCTAACTTACTTTTAGTAGTATTTAACATTTTTTATTTTAAATTGCTAGTTTACCACCAATATATAACAATTTATTATAAGATCAATTACAAAACAAAATTCATATATTAACAACAAAAAAGTTAATTGTTACTTTTTTTATTAATATAAAATTTAATCTCTATATTAATATAAATATTATGAATTTATTAACTATATATTGTAACAATGTTATGCCTTAATTTCTTATAACATACTATAATTACTAATGGATAATGAACTCAGCAAGTATAAGGCAATTAATAAGGCAACATTTATAACATATTTAATAAATCATGAGCAACCAATCATTTAGTAGATGATCCTCAAGATTTTTGGTGGACATACTATTACTAGTTGTCCGCCTGTAAGAAGGCTTTTAAAATTTGATACCTATATTTTCGGTCAAATATTAATTTATGTGAAAAATGTATTTTTCTTACACATAAAGCTAAATTGAATGACGATATTTGATATTTGATATGAAAATGATGTCATTTGACAAAAGTTTTAAAAGAATTGATCCAAATAAGTTGATTGAATCGACTGAATAATATATAAAGTTATGATCGAGCGGAGCAAATTCAATATTCTAATAACCACAAGAATAATTTTTCGTGCTCCATGCAAGCACATTACCTTGTATCTTATGATGCAGTAAAATTATAAAATGAATATGAAAAATAATGTAAAATTATATATAATCAAATGATAAAAATTTTGAGTAAGTAAATATATGTGTGATGAGTAATGTTGTTCTTAATTTTAATCCAAGTTAACGCACAAAACCGAAGCAAGTAATGGCTGGAAGGGGTTGGTTTCTTCAAAATGTAAATATTGCCATTCTTAGCTAAATAAACAGTTAGCACATTGCACTATGATTTTGGTGGTTAGAGCCGTGCTATCATAATTGGTGGTGGGTCTGGGTACTCATGTTTTTATCGTTTTCCCTCCATTTTTCAGAAAAAAGGAAGTTGAAATTACAAACCACCTTTTCTTTGCTGTTATGTCTTTAGTGGGTAACTCTGGCTATTATCCGAGAATGAAAAATGGAAAGAAATCTGAAATATTAGATGATTATTGCATTCTAGCTAAAACTAGTTTGACATTAATGCTTTCAAATTCACCGTTCCATTGGTCAGTTTTAAATAAATGTATTTAAACATGGTATAAGTGAAAACAAATTATATAATAATTTGTTAAACTTAATATGATGATGCCATAGGAAAGTACATAAAATAATAATGTACACTGAACAGGGATTTAATTAAAAAAAAAAAAAGATAAAAGGAGAGAGTTCCAGGTGGCAGGTGGCAGTGAGGTAATCGTATATGGTTAATTATGTTGTGAGACATTTGAGAGATGGGTCCCAACCAAAGCTTGATAGCTTGAGACGTGTTTGGTAGCGACGGCAATTAAAGGTGGAAGCGTGGTTGAGTTTAGATCCAAAGTTATGAGTGTGGCTATATAACATGTCTCATGCTTCACTCATAAACTCAAACTATCATTTCTTATTATATTCTTCTTGAGCCCTGCGAGCTGAGCTGCGCAGGTTAAGCAGAGAAGAGATACAGTAAAGTAAAGAGGTGGTAGCATAAGAAGATATGGATAAGCATTTGGTTTTGTTGGTTGGTTTGATCTGTACTGTAGTCGCGGGCGTCGGAGGACAAGGTCCATCCGCCTCCCCAACCACCTCTCCAGCGCCGCCCACACCCACCACTCCACAAGCCTCTCCGCCTCCCGTTCAATCTTCTCCACCTCCTGTCCAGTCTTCACCGCCTCCCGTTCAGTCTTCTCCGCCACCTGTTCAGTCTTCACCTCCACCTGCTCAGTCTCCACCACCGGCTGCCACACCCCCACCCGTCAGCTCTCCTCCCCCAGCCTCTCCACCACCCGCATCCCCTCCTCCAGCGTCTCCACCACCTGCGTCTCCTCCTCCAGCTACTCCACCCCCAGCTTCTCCACCACCATTTTCACCACCACCTGCAACTCCCCCTCCAGCTACTCCTCCACCAGCAGTTCCTCCACCTGCATTGACCCCAGCTCCTCTCTCGTCTCCACCAGCAACTTCTCCTGCTCCAGCTCCTACCAAACTCACTGCCCCTGCACTCTCTCCTTCCTTGGCTCCTGGTCCCAGCCTCTCTACCATCTCTCCCTCTGGCGATGATGTAAGTGCTTCACTCCTCTCTCTCTCTCTCTCTCTCTCTCTCTAGATCATCTCATCATCATCATAGCCTCCTATGTATTTCGTAACCTAGTTTTAGTGAAAACAGGAAAGTAGAAGCAGAGTATGCTTAGAGCTAGGGGTGTCGTCTCCATATTGAGTCCTCTTTCATTTGCCTAAAAATATGTGTATTTGTTATGTATTAACGTAACTATGTAAGCTAAAATATTTTAAAAGACCAACTCTAATTTTGACCTCTTCTTAATATAAAATATAGAAGTTTATCTTTTAAGATCCAAACCCTGCTTAATTAGCTTCAAACCAAAAACACTTTCGACTTGTCAAAGTTTCACGGACACAATTGAAATTTACATATCAAAGGTTTTACATCAGTTTTTTTTTTTTTTTTAAAAGGAAAAAACTTATTAAAAATATGTTTTTCTTATTCTTTTATTTATAAATGAAATGATAGGATTGTACTGACAGGTAGACCAGCGGGTGAGTAATGTAGCTAAGATGTACAGAAATCCCAACCATCAAAATTATGTCGTTTTGGTATTAAATATAACGATAAAAATTGATTTTCTTTTATTTTTTTTAAGATTTCAGATCATCAAATGTTGAAAATGAATCTTATTCATAGTATAGGTAAATAAATGTGTATGTGAATGTTAAGCCTGGTCCACCTGTGAGTACAAATAAATGTGTATCTGCAGTATAAGAAAAATGTGCATCTGAATGTTAAACGTGCCTGTGATTGTTTTGCGTTGTGATGTAGGTGATACCAGTTTTTAAAGCTTTCATCTACTTAATCATTCCATTGATTTTCTAGCTTTTTTAGTTATGAGCTTTAGATAGCGTTTGTTGCAAATATTGAAAAAGTAAGGTGGTAAATGAATGAAGTTAATTTGTGGCATTGCAGAGTGGGGCTGTAAAGTTGTGGTCCTTTGAGAAGATGATTGGGAGCTTAGTATTCGGATGTGCATTACTGTCCTTGCTGTTCTAGAGATCTCTGTCTTCGGACCGCAGATTTTTCTGCCAATCCATGTTATTTTGCTATTTACCTTTATATATTATTATTTCTGGATGTGATATGGGACTTTATTACTGTATTTGAATTATATACATTGCTTGCATTCTTGGGAGGTTTGAGGGGAGGTTTTGTATTCGAGGGCAGTTATTTTGTATGGCTCTATTATTAGTTTATTAATTGTTGCATTTGAATATTCTCTTCCATTTCATTTTTCTTTTTTTTTTATTAGCTACAATGCTGCTATTTTACATAATATTGTATTTTAAACTGTAGATACGGTTTCATTTGAGTTTCAGTGCTCTCACTTAAACTTCAACTGGAATCACTTCTACATTCCAAGTTGTAAATACAATGATTATGCAAATAGCCTTATTCATTTAGTTGAATACTGTTTACTTTTGCCCAGCTACGTAATTCATCTTTTATAAATACATAACTACATACACACTCGTAAGTTGCGCAGTCAAATATTAGGATTCCATCCACAATTTAATTATAAAATTCTTCTAAAAATAAATATATTTAAACCAAAATTGTAAAATAATAGAAGATTTACTAAGAAGAAAATCAAACACCATAGAAATTGTTGGAATTCCCTCCTTAATTGTGGTTCACAAGTCACAATGCTTGGGGAATGAACATGTTGGGTTACTTTTGGACTCCCAACTATGTGACAAAAAGTCCAATACTGTCAAGTCCGCTAAGTTTCTTTTTATAAGAGGAGAAAGTGTTAGATTGAGAGACACATCCAAGTAAAGAAACCCTAAGAGAATTAGAGTTCTTTTTGTATTCCTCTTTGAGAGAAATAGAGAGATATATACAAAGTGGTTTGTATACCATCCAAGAGGGTTTTCAGAGATTGAGAGACACACTATGTAATACTACTTTTATAGTGGAGATCTTTTACTGGACTAAGTCCCATGATTTTTCTCGAGAGGGTTTTCCACGTAAAAATTCTAGTGTCATCTTCCCTCTACTCTTTCAGTTATTTTTTCTTACGCTTCCACATAGTGTCCATTTTGCGTTCACAGAGGAGGGAATAGGCATTGTTGTTTCCCAACAGTGGTATCAGAGCTATTGGTTCGAAAAGCCATAGTCCTGTGTAATTCAAGATGGAAGGATACGCTCATGATGGAGACATGTTCAAGCTAACTGCAGATAATTATTCCTATTGGAAGCCAATGATGGAAGACCATCTATACTGCAAAGATTTGTATGAGCCAATCACAAATGAGGAAATGCCAGAAGGGAAGACTGAAAAAGATTGGAAGATTCTGAATCGTAAAGCTGTTGCTATGATTCGAAAATACATCGACAAAAGCTTGTTTGAGCATGTGTCGACTTATACCAATGCGTATGAGTCGTGGACGAAGCTTGAATCTATGATTCAAAAGAAAACTCCTAGAAACAAAGCTTATCTTGTCAGACGATTGGTAAAATTGGAGTACACTAACGACCAGAATATGATCGAGCATCTAAACACCTTCAAAGGTATTGTGAATCAATTAATGAAGGCAGATATGAAGATTGATGATGAGTTACAAACTCTTCTACTCCTTAGTTCTCTACCTGAGAGCTGGGACACATTGGTTTTCACTCTTAGCAACTCAACACCAGATGGAAAGCTTAGTCTGGATACTATTACAGATAGTTTGCTGAATGAAGAGTCCAGAAGAAAAGAAAGAGGAATGAGTAGTCACTCAGAAGCCAATGTTGTTGAGAATAGAGGAAGGAGTGAGCATAGAAGCAAAGGAAGCCATGGAAAGTCACAAGGAAGATCCAATTCTCGTCCTAGAGGTTTGAAATGTTTCTATTGTGGAAAAATTGGCCACAAGAAGCAAGAGTGTAGATTCTTGAAGAGAGATCAGAAGGCTGGATCAGTCCATCCTGATGAGATAGACCCCAAAAAGAAGTTGGAAGAGAAAACCACAACAGCAGTGGCATCAGACGACAGAAAGGTGTTCCTTATTGATAAAGATAATTATCTAAATGTTGCTTTTGATGATTGCACTTGGATAGTCGATAAAGGAGCATCCTTTCATGTTACTCCTCATGAAGGATTCTTCTCATCTTATCAAAAAGGAGATTTTGGAACAGTAAAAATGGGCAATCATGTCACAAGCAAGATTGTGGGAATAGGAGAAGTGACTTTGATAACAGAAAATAGAAACAAACTTGTGCTAAAGGAGGTAATACATGTGCCTGAGATATGTTGAAAAGCCAATAAAAACGGCCACCGTTTTTATTGTCAATAAAACGGCCACCGTTTTTATTGTCAATAAAACGGCCACCGTTTTTATTGTCAATAAAACGGCCACCGTTTTTATTGTCCATAAAACGGCCACCGTTTTTTATTGTTCATAAAACGGCCACCGTTTTTTTTTCTTTTTAATTCCTCTTCCGTTACGCGGTTTCCTTCCCTTATATAAGGGGAGCGTAGGCAGTAGGAAAGATACACCACCGAGAGAAAAATAACAAAGAGTGTCCCAGCAGTGTGGGAGAAAATTCCCAAATTGTTTCCTTGTTCTTTTGTTGTAATTACTTTATTAGTAAATTACATTCTTTGCCACTGGGTAGTGTGTTTTTCTCATCTTTTATTTTAGTTGTGTTCTTATGCTATTATCCGAAACCCAACAAAGGGTATCGGAGGTATCGGCCAGGTCGGTTGTGCTCACGCTATAGTCACTAGAATAGTGTTGGAGAAAATTTTAGTATGCTCTTTCTGTGGTTGCAGTTAATCTGATCTTCCACATCAGAAAAGAGTTATTCTTGTTACTTTGAGTGTGGTAGTGTGAACTTGTTCACGGCCTGCACCGTTGTCGTTCCAAAGAGGCAATACTATTCATAAGTGAAGGTTGCATAAGTCGGTTTAAAACCATGACAACGAAATATGAGATAGAGAAGTTCAATGGGAGTAATTTCTCATTGTGGAAATTAAAGATGAAGGCCATTCTGAGGAAAGACAATTGCATAGAGGCAATTGAAGGAAGAACCGCGACTCACACGGACCAATGCGGTGGAAAGAAATCAATGACAATGCTATTGCAAATTTGCACTTAGCAATGGCGGATTCAGTTCTATCCAAAATGTGGCAGAAAAGAATACAGCGAAAGGAGATTTGGGATACCCTCATCAAACTATATGAGGTAAAATCACTTCACACAAGAATATTCTTGAAGAGAAAAACTCTATACTCTTCGGATGAGTGAGTCCATATCGCTGACGGACCACATCAACCAGTTGAACACCTTGTTTGCCCAATTATCAGCAGCAGATTTCAATATAGTTGAAAATGAACGTGCGGAGCTTCTACTTCAGAGTTTACTTGACTCGTATGATCAACTCATCATCAATATTACAAATAATAATATTGATGGGAATTTACACTTTGAGGACGTCGCTGAGTTATTCTTGAAGAAGAATCCGGAAGGATGAGCAAAGTGGAAAGTTCCAAACAAGCGTAAGCTTTAACAATGATGAGAGGAAGATCAACGGAACGTAGCTCAAGTGGGAGTCAAAATCATTATAGGTCAAACTCTCGAAGCAAGAAGAATTTCAAATGCTACTATTGTGGCAAGAAAGGGCACACAAAGAAAGAGTGTTGGAAGAGGAAGAATGAACAAAAGAACTTGAAGAATCATCTTCACAAGGTAATGTTGCAAATACCTTAGAAGATGGAGACATTCTGGTGAGTGATACAGTCATGAGTCCTAACAAGTAAAAGGGAGTTTCATGATAAATGGATAGTGGATTCAGGTGCAACTTGGCACATGACTCCGCATCGAGATTGGTTTCACACTTATGAGCCTATCTCGGGATCCGTGTTCATGGGAAACAACCATGCCTTGGAGATTGCTGGAGTAGGTACTGTCAAAATAAAAATGTATGATGGTACTGTTCGCACAATTCAAGGGTACGACATGTGAAGGACTTGAAGAAGAATCTACGTCCATAGGGCAATTAGATGATCTCGGATGTAAGATCCATGTTGAAGATGGAATCTTAAAGGTGGTGAGGGGAAACTTGGTAGTCATGAAGGCTAAGAAGATCTTGGCAAATTTGTATATGCTGGCTGGAGATACGTTGCAAGAAGCGAATGCATCAGTTGCAGCACCAAGTCGAAGATGTGACATTTATGTGGCATTGCAGACTTGGTCATATGTCGAACGTGGTCTGAAAATTCTTGCGAACGTAATCTCTTACCCGGGCTTAAAGAAGTAAGTTTACCCTTCCGTGAACACTGTGTGATAAGTAAGCAACACAAATTGAAGTTTGCTAAGACGACTACCGTGAGTAAACACAAATTAGACTTGATTCATTCAGATGTGTGGGAATCACCCAGATTATCCCTAGGAGGAGCAAAATATTTTGTATCGTTTATCGATGATTACTCCAGGAGATTGTGGGTGTACCCTATCAAAACGAAGTCAAGTGTATTTTCTCAGTTCAAGGAATTCAAAGCACAAGTAGAACTTGAGACTGGGAGGAAAATTAAGTGTTTGAGGACAGATAACGGAGGAGAATATGTAGATGGAGAATTTTTAGCATTCTGCAAGCAAGAGGGTATTGTCAGACAATTTTCTGTCCCACATACACCTCAGCAGAATGGTGTAGCAGAGCGGATGAATAGAACTCTCCTGGAAAGAACAAGAGCTATGTTGCAAACAGCAGGAGTGGCCAAGTCTTTCTGGGCAGAAGCAGTAAAAACTGCCTGTTATGTAATAAATTGATCTCCATCAACAGCAATTGGTTTGTGTACACCAATGGAGGTGTGGAATGGTAAACCGGCTGATTATTCATCCTTACGGGTTTTTGGATGTCCTGTGTACGTAATGTACAACTCACAAGAAAGAACAAAGCTGGATCCAAAATCCAGAAATGTATCTTCTTGGGGCTATGCTGACAATGTGAAGGGGTATCGCTTGGGGATCCCACTGCCCACAAGGTTATTGTTAGCAGGAATGTAGTCTTTGCAGAAAATGAACTGCAAAATGAGCAGACAAATAACAGCTTGATAGAGGACAAGGTTACAGTGCCAATTGAGAAGAAGACTTCAGAAGTTTCCTCTGAGTTAGAAGGGCAGCATGAAGAACAGGAGCCAAATGAGGTTGGCAATGGAGAGCTCCGACGATCAACACGAGAAAGGAGCAAACCATCTTGGCATTCACAATATGTGATGACTAGTCATGATGCGTATTGTCTTCTAAATGAAGAAGGAGAACCTTCAACTTTTCAGGAGGCTGTGAGTGGTTCAGATGCTTCTCTTTGGTTGGAAGAAATTGAGGCTCTTCACAGGAACAAGACATGGAATCTTGTGGAACTTCCAAAGGGTCGGAAAGCCATCGGCTGTAAATGGGTCTATAAGATCAAGCGAGATGGCAATGATCAAGTGGAAAGATATCGTGCTAGATTGGTACTAAAGGGATATGCTCAAAAAGAAGGTATTGACTTCAATGAGATATTCTCACCAGTTGTCGATGACGACAATCAGAATTGTTCTAGCTATATGTGTGCTGTATTTGATTTACATCTTGAGCAATTAGATGTAAAGACTGCTTTTCTTCATGGAGAACTTGAAGAGGAAATTTATATGCTCCAACCTAAGGCTTTAAAACACAAGAAAACTTGGTTTGCAGGTTGACCAAATCTCTGACGGCCTAAAGCAGGCGCCTAGGTGTTGGTACAAGAGATTTGATTCCTTCATTATTAGCCTTGGTTACAATAGATCGAGCTCGGACCATTGTACTTATTACAATAGGTTTGGTAATACTGATTTTGTTATTCTGCTATCAGATGTGGATGACATGTTGGTGGTAGGCCCCAACAAAGATCAAATCCAAGAATTAAAGGCACAATTGGCTAAGGAATTTGATATGAAGGATTTGGGACCGCAAAAACAAGATTTTAGGGATGCAAATTCACCGAGACAGTAAAAGATAGGAAGGTTTGGCTTTCTCGGAAGAATTACTTATCGAAAATCTTGCGGCGCTTCAACATGCAAGATTGTAAGTTAATTTCTACCCCTCTTCCTACTAACTTCAAGTTATCCTCCAAGATGAGCCCTAGCAAAGTGAAGAAGAGAGGATGGAGATGTCTCGAAAACCGTATGCATCAGCGGGGAAGCCTTATGTATGCCATGATTTGTACAAGACCAGACTTTGCACAAGCAAAGGGGAGTGGTTAGTAAATTCATGGGAAATCCTGGTGGAGAACATTGAATGCTATTAAGAGGATCCTTAGATATATCAAAGGGACCTCAGTGTGTTGCTTTATGTTACGGAGGATCAGAACTACATGTCGAGGTTATGTCGATTCAGATTTTGCAGGTGATGTGGATAAAAGAAAATCTACTACTGGCTATGTATTTACAATTGCAGGAGGGGCAGTAAGTTGGTTATCCAAGTTACAGATGTTATAGCTCTGTCTACTACAGAAGCTGAGTACATGGCAGCCACCCAGGCATGTAAGGAAGCTATTTGGATTAAAAAGGTAATGGAGGAACTCGGGGCACAAGCAGCAACAAATTGTTGTGTATTGTGACAGTCAGAGTGCCTTTACACATTGCAAGGAATCCAGCCTTTCATTCCGGACAAAGCACATAGCCATAAGATATCACTTTGTTCGAGAAGTGGTGGAAGAAGGAAGTGTGGATATGCAAAAAGATTCACACCGATGAGAACCTAGCAGATGTTATGACAAAGCCAGTTAGCATTGACAAGTTCGCATGGAGTCGATCCTACTGTGGCCTATCGGAAAAGTAAGCTACATGTATGGCAAAGGATAAAGAATAAAGGTGTGAAGATTTGATTAATCTAATCAAAATCTTCAAGTGGGAGATTGTTGAAAAGCCAATAAAAACGGCACCATTTTTATTGTCAATAAACGGCCACCGCTTTTATTGTCAATAAACGCCACCGCTTTTATTGTCAATAAACGACCACCGCTTTTATTGTCCATAAACGGCCACCGCTTTTTTATTGTCCATAAAACGGCCACCGTTTTTTTTTCTTTTAATTCCTCTTCCGTTACGCGGTTTCCTTCCCTTATATAAGGGGAGCGTAGGCAGTAGGAAAGATACACCACCGAGAGAAAAATAACAAAGAGTGTCCCAGCAGTGTGGGAGAAAATTCCCAAATTGTTTCCTTGTTCTTTTGTTGTAATTACTTTATTAGTAAATTACATTCTTTGCCACTGGGTAGTGTGTTTTTCTCATCTTCATGTTACTCCTCATGAAGGATTCTTCTCATCTTATCAAAAAGGAGATTTTGGAACAATAAAAATGGGCAATCATGTCACAAGCAAGATTGTGCGAATAGGAGAAGTGACTTTGATAACAGAAAATAGAAACAAACTTGTGCTAAAGGAGGTAATACATGTGCCTGAGATACGCCTAAGCCTTCTTTCAATAGGTAAACTAGATGATGTTGGAATGAACAACCAGTTTGGAGGTGAAAAATGGAAACTTAGCCAAGGAAGCTTAATTGTTGCTCGCGGCAAGAAGGAAGGCTCTTTGTACATCATGCAAGGAAAGATATGCAAAGGGGAGACAAATATTGCTCAAGAAGAAAGTAAGGAGTTGTGGCATAAAAGATTGGGCCACATGAGCGAGAAGGGTTTAGAGATCCTTGCGAAAGATCATCTCCAAAGCATAAAAGGACAGCCATTTGGTTTATGTGAAGATTGCCTAGTGGGTAAGCAGCACAAAGTATCCTTCCATAGACCTGATAGTGGAAGAAGAAGAAAACATATTTTGGATCTTGTACCTTCAGATGTTTGTTCAACATCTGAAAGGTCCCTTGGTGGTGCTCAATATTTTGTTACCTTTGTTGATGACCACTCCAGAAAGTTGTGGGTGTATCCATTAAAGAGAAAAGATGAAGTCCTTCGAGCCTTCAAGGAGTTTCACACCTCAGTTGAACGAGAAACTGGTAAAAAGTTGAAATGTTTGAGGAGTGATAATAGTGGAGAATATAGAGGTCCATTCGAGCACTATTGTAAGACTCACGGGATCAGACACGAGAAAGTACCTCCCAAGACACCTCAAATGAATGATGTAGCTGAAAGATTCAATAGAACGATTACCGAGAAGGTTATAAGCATGTTGTCTCATGCAAAACTTCCTAAGACATTCTGGGGAGAGGCAGTGGTTACTACAGCTGATTTGATCAACTTATCACCCTCAAGACCATTAAATGGAGAGATACCAAAAGAAGTATGGACCGGTAAAAAGGCCTCATATCGCAACTTGAGAGTTTTTGGATGTAAGGCATCTGTTCACATTCCAAAAAATGAAAGGGCAAAGCTTGATGCTAAGGCAAAAGAATGTGTATATCTTGGTTCACCAAAAAATGAATTTGGTTTCAGATTATGGGATCCTGCAAATAAAAAGATTGTTCGAAGCAGAGATGTGGTGTTCTTTGAAGATCAGACAATCCAAGACATCAAGAAAATGGAGAAACCAACACTCAAGGTGAGTAATGATCAAAGTCCTCTTGTGGTAAACAACATAGGGGGAGAGAGTCCTCAGACAGAGTCAGATCAGGAGCGACAACTTACTAAGATGGCTGAAGAACCTGTTCAGATAGATCAACCTAATATGACGCTAGAAGATCAAGCAATTGAGAATGTTCAACAGGAACTCCAATTGAGACGATCAACAAGAGAGAAGCAACCGTCAAGAAGGTATTTTTCAGATGAATATGTAAATCTTACTGATGAAGGTGAACCTCAATGTTTTGCAGAAGCCATTGAGATGAAAGACAAAGACAAATGGTTGCAAGCCATGGAAGAAGAGATTCAATCCTTAAAGGATAATCAGACATATGATTTGGTAGAATTACCAAAAGGAAGAAAAGTATTACAAAACAAATGGGTGTTCAAGCTCAAGAATGAAGAGAACAATCCAAACCCAAGATACAGAGCACGAATTTTCGTGAAGGGATGCAACCAAAAGAAAGGAATAGACTTTGATGAAATATTCTCACTAGTGGTGAAGATGACATCTATCAGAGCAATTCTCGGTCTGGCAGCAAAACTAGACCTGGAGATTGAACAATTGGATGTCAAAACAACATTCTTACATGGAGATCTAGAGGAGGAAATTTACATGGAGCAACCAGAAGGCTTTGAAGAACCAAGCAAAGAACACTTGGTGTGTCGTCTGAAGAAAAGTCTTTATGGTCTAAAGCAAGCCCCAAGACAATGGTATAAGAAATTCGATTCTTTTATGATCCAACATAATTTTAAGAAGACCTCTGCAGACCATTGTGTGTTTGTGAAGAAATATGAAAATGGTGAGTTCATCATACTTCTCTTATATGTTGATGATATGTTGATTGTGGGGAATGACAAAATAAAAATAACTGCTCTCAAGAAGGCATTGAGTAAGTCTTTTGCCATGAAAGACCTGGGTGCAGTAAAGAGGATTCTTGAAATGAAAATTTCTAGAGATCGTTCAAAAGGAATGTTGTGGGTATCTCAAAAAGATTACATTGAGAAGATTCTCAAAAGGTTCAACATGCACAATGCCAAACCTGTCCGTATTCCAATTGCTTTGGACATTTCAAACTTAGCAAATCCCAATGTCCAAAGAATGAAGAAGAAAGAGAAGAAATGAATAAGGTGTCCTATTCTTCTGCCGTAGGTAGCTTATGTATGCAATGGTTTGTACAAGACCAGATATTGGTTATGCTGTAGGAGTTGTGAGCAGATTCCTATCAAACCCAGGAAAGGAGCATTGAGAAGCTGTTAAATGGATATTAAGATATCTAAGAGGAACTGCCAAAAAAAGCTTGTGTTTTGGCAATGAAAATCTAAAGCTCATTGGATATTCAGACTCAGATATGACAGGAGATGTGGATTCAAGGAAGTCAACATCGGGTTATCTGATTACTTTTGCAGGGGGAGCTGTTTCTTGGCAGTCAAAAATTCAAAAATGTGTGACATTGTCTACAGCTGAAGCAGAGTATGTAGCAGTTACTGAAGCCTCAAAAGATATGCTATGGATGAAGAACTTTCTAAGAGAATTGGGACATGATCAAGATGATTATGTGGTGAACTGTGATAATCAAAGTACAATTCATCTGACCAAGAATCTCATGTTCCATTCACGCTCAAAGCATATTGACATCCGTTATCATTGGATACGAGAAGTGTTGGATAGGAAGGAATTGAAGATAGAGAAAATTCATACAGATTTGAATTTCTTTGACATGATGACTAAGTCAATGCCAACCAAGAAGGTTGAAGATTGTTGCCAAGGTGCTGGTGTTGTGGTGCCTCCCAATTAAGTCAGGAAGGGGGAGATTTGTTGGAATTCCCTCCTTAATTGTGGTTCACAAGTCACAATGCTTGGAAGATGAACATGTTGGGTTACTTTTGGGCTCCCAACTATGTGGACAAAAGCCCAATACTCTCAAGCCTGCTAAGTTTCTCTTTATAAGAGGAGAAGAGGTTAGATTGAGAGACACATCTAAGTAAAGAAACCCTAAGAGAATTAGAGTTCTTTTTGTATTCCTCTTTGAGAGAAAGAGAGAGATATATACAGAGTGGTATGTATACCATCCAAGAGGGTGAGATTCATTGAGAGATCCTCAGAGATTGAGAGACACACTTTGTAACACTACTTTTATAGTGGAGATCTTTTACTGGACTAGGTCCTGTGGTTTTTCTCGAGAGGGTTTTCCACGTAAAAATTCTGGTGTCATCTTCCCTCTACTCTTTCAGTTATTTTTTCTTACGCTTTCACATAGTGCCCATTTTGCGTTCACAGAGGAGGGAATAGACATTGCTGTTTCCCAACAGAAATAACATCTATGAAGAGTTTGTTTCATATATAGGAGCGAGGTCCAAACTAACAATAATGATAGGCAAAGTTATGATTAAAAACAACACTCAATCATTCAGAATGTTGATGCGACAAAAAATAATGTCAATGGAACGACTAATGTTTCAGTGTTATTATAATCTTCCCCTCTAATTTAATATATTTATATCTTTTTATCTTAAATAGTTAAAATTCCACAAGCATGTAAAACTATTATTTCTTAATTATTTGGGTAAGATTTAATTATTTTGAAAAAAAATAATTAAAAAGGATTTTATTAAGTATAAGACAATTCAACCATGTTATTTTAATCGCATCATATAAATAATTAATGAATAAGTGATATTTTATATCTTAACACTTTGATCTAAATGTGAAGAAAGCATATTGATTTATGGACGAACCGCGAAGTCACTAGTTGTACACTACTTACTAGTACATCGCCCAATGACAATACAAATTTAAATTTCCAAGGTTTGAACTAAGAATAATACAAATTTAAGCTAAGTTACTGATTTTAACCAACAAAAGAGAAAGTCTTATTTTGTAGGTCAGAGGAAAGACCGAACAAAGTCAATTTGATGAGGAAGTGTTCTCGACCAAGACGAAACCCTCAAGGCCGACTCTATCTCAGTTAGAAGAAGTCATCCTAGTAGAGGCCAAATGCGTCCAGATCGGATGTCGACTTCGAAACAAATATCGACTCCCATCCATAACCGAATCCATCCTGACATTAGTAGACCGACTCCACTTCGGCAAGATTTAAGCATGTGTAAAATGTAATGTAGCACGTAGGAGTTTAGGAAAGTAGTTAGAGTAGTTAATTTTGGTATTTCTGCTATAGCTAGGTCATTAAAATTATTATTTCAGTTATTTCGGTTAAAGAGTTAGTTAGAATACATGTATAAATAGAAATGCATAGCTAAGTTCTGGGGTTAGCAAGTGAAACACATACACACTTAACCTATTACATACACACTTTGTTTCTCAACCTAAATTCACTTCATACTTCTTTGTTCAATGGTGCCTTAGAGAGGGCCTAGTTGATTGAGTAGGTACATGACCTGTGTCTAGGTAGCGACCGGTTGCTAAGGAGAGATTGTCAAGGCGCGCTGGCACACTATTTAGTGATTTAATCCCTTAGTACTTGGCCAATAGAGGTGGAACATTGCAACTACTGCTGGCAATTATCATGGGAAGTTGATCCACAATCCAACAACAGCACTTCACTTTTCTTTGTATCACGTTCCAGGTTCATCAATGAATGATTGTAATTTTGTTTGTACTATGTTTTAATTTTTGTTAGCATAATCTTTTCCTTGCTTAATCACGAATGTGTTTAGTAAGAATTAGAACACGTTAGTTTAGGGACCGATCGTAACCACTCTAACAACAAAATAGATAATCGCTAGATAATCTACATCAATCAAATGCGTATTCCCTGCCAAACTTGAGGTAGTGGTCGCTTAAGTCCTCAATTAGCAAGAGACGAATGTTCAACAATTCTCGTAGGTAATTGAGTTGGTGAGAAATCGCTGACATAGTAAAAATCTGGATTAAAATCAGTAAATGGTAAATCGGGATAAGTGATAGCATAAATATGTCATAATAATCTTAATAGTTTTGAGAAACATAGAAATCTTAGTAGTCATAAATAGTTGTTAATCCTTCCTTTTCTTTAATTGCTGTAGATAATCTTTATGTTTTTTTTTATAAATTTACTTTAAAAAACCTCATTTATATTTCTTGCAAAGAGTTCGCATCCTACCTTCCGGGTTTAGTAACCTTATTAGTCCTGTACACTAAAAATCCAAAAACCACGTGTTCTGGAGAAGAATGATCTAAGTTAACCTTATGCTACTTTAACATAAGAAAATCTAATATTTTAATAAATAAAGTGACAACTTTCTTTATGTTTATCACACATAACCTTCATCTATGAGACAAATTAGTATAAAAACATTTGGTATTAATTTTTTTCCTTTTATCTTTGTGTATATCAATACTAATAGCTATCAAAAAGAAAATAGTTGACTTTGTGATAAAAAAAGTTTTTGTTTTATAAGATTTTTTTTTTCCAAACTTGGATTTACACGGTGGATGCCAATACAAGGAAAAGCTTTTTATTTTCATCGGTACCTAGAAAACTAATGTAGTAGTGACAATCTTGTAATATTGGGAGATCAACATCGAGATTGATAGAATTAATGTAAATATCACTTTATTGGTTGTACTTATAATAATCAATATATAGAATGTGAATATTCTTTTATAACTTTTTAAAATTTTTAGCATTACATGCTTAAGTAGTAATTGACGTGACATTTTAACACATTTGAATGTGACACTAATAATGTAATACTAAAGAATTAAAATTGTAGAATCGTAATATTTTAGAAAAAAAAATTAGGTACTTAATTTTGTATTAATTTTTTAATTCAATTTATTCTTTTGTTTTTTAAAATAAAAAGTTTAAAAATTAAAATAATGTTTATAAATAAATAAAAATGAGAAAAGAAGAAAAACAAAACAAAACGTAAAACAAGTATTTATTAATATTTATGTCCATCATCACACTATACTCTGAGCAAACAACTACACTAATCAAGCATAAGTAGCCCAAGCATAGAAGAGCAGAACCACATGCAGCATCAAGCCTAATCAAAATTCACTACTACCATCACTTAAGTTGACATATGAGAGCCCAACATCAACTCAATCTCATACCATCACTCAAATTGTGTTTTCTCTGAATTCATATTTTTCATAAGTCCCAAACTAAGAGCACATTAGAGGCCTAATACGAGCCACAGAGGCCTCTCACTACCATTCAGTGATGAAGCTAGAAATTTGGTTCGAGAGGACAAAAATAAAAAAAAATTAATAAAATAAAATTAAAAATTTTCATGTATAAAATACATTAAAATTTTAATATATTATATATCTAATATTATTTATAAATAAAAAAATATATAATTATGTCCAGTACAAAAGTAATTTTACCTTTTTTCCTTTTCTATAAGAATTAAATAAATATATTTTTTGTTCAAACTATAAAAATATAGACTATTTTTAAATATATTAATTATATATTTTTTATACTATTAATTTATTGTAAAATCTATTATGAGAGACACTCATTTTCTTTTCAAGTTGATGCAGTAATTCATTGGTAGATTGACCTACAACAATTTAATGGGTAGAAAAAATATTCATTAAATTACAATTAGTATCTTATTTAAATGATTTGATTTTACATTATTTTTGAAATAAAACTTAAATTTATAATGTTATTAATTAAAATTAATCAACTTAACTATTTTCATCAGTTTTGATAAATTAATTATTTATTTTTTACATACAAAATTAGAGAACTAGTACATGAGAAAAAAAATAAATTTGATAGATGAAATACTCTAAAGGGATTCAACACCACATACTCTACTAATTCTTATATTTTTCTTTTTCTTCTATTTACTTATCATATTTACTTATTTTCTCTTTTCTCTCTTACTTTCCCTAAATATCAACTAACCTAGTAGTTTACACGTATGAATTTATAATAAATTAAAAGCCCTTAAAAAAAGAAAAGAAAAAAGAGGCCCCATGGTCCCTGTAGATAATTAAAGTCCCACCACCATAAGATGTATACCAACAGCGAGCCCACTAAGCATCCAACCAACTATAATATCCGTATCAACGATTAGACCAACAACGACCATGATTGAGTAACCAACTTCGTACCGTGTTAACCATTGAACCTAATGCTTCGTCACGTTTCACACACTACTATATATACCATTTTTTTTCAACATTTAAAAAATATTATTTATTATTTTTTATAATATTTTAACGAATATTATATTTGAATCATGTCTTTGAATGTTATTTATAATATTTGAATATTACTAAAAAATATAAAAAATATTGATAATATTTTTATAATAAAATATTACTAAAAATAATATACACATCATTTCTTTTTATAAAAAATACATGACTTGTCTAAGCTTATTAAAAAAGTAATTAAATAAAAATTATATGAAATATGAGTTGCAAGGCTTATAGTCTTTAAAAGGTTAAGTAAAAAATAATTAAATAAATACTTAAAGTAAAAATTAGAAGTGATAAATACAAATGTTTTAAATTTGTGAACATAGCTCAATTTATATTATATTTAAAATTAAGTATTTAATTTTGATTTCTAATGAGACTTTGTTTATGATAATATATTTTTAGAAATTATATTCATAGGAATAATATTTCTTAAAATATTAAAAAATATATTTGGTTAGATTTTAACATTCTTAGGAATACTTTTCTAAAATTTAAATTAATTAAAATAAAAGAGTTAAAATAGAAATTATAGTTATGTTAGAAAATAACTTTTTATGTTTTTATGGGTGAGAAATATAATTTTTTCACTCTTTATTTTAGCAATACAAATGAAGTAAATCACAATATAACTATCTTTTTTTTTTTTTTTCATTTTCTTCGTCCCTGTTTCTCCTGCAACAAATCAATGGGTTAGTAATTTGGTATAGGATGTTCGCTTGGCGATACATGAAGATGATATATAAGGAATTTCAACTCTTAGGAACTGTTTTAGCCATGGGAAATGTGGATACAGTATTTTTCAATTAAGGGAAGCGAATTACTGCACTGATTTCCTAGCAAAAAAGTGTGCATCTAGACCTGATTCTTCCACTAACATGTTAATGGAAATGGGACATCCCTTCTCGTTTCTTTAATTTTCCTATAAAAACCACTATTGCTTAGTAGTCACCTAGAAACATAGATGGAGTCCAAACACAGATACAACAATGGCCTGTTTTTAGTATTTGGACAAATGCCAGAACCTTTTTCCCGTAAACATGGTTGTGCAGATGTGGATAATTGAACAAAATACTAGTTGAAATTATTTTATATAGAATGCCCTGTAAACAATAGATAACAATTAGAGCAAGCATATTTTTAACAAAAAATATCGGGTGCTGCTGAGTTGAATGAGTTGTGTATAACCTTGCAATTATTCAGCGCTCTTTGAACAACATTATTCCCATAAGGATCCTGAATAATCCCAACAATATTACCACTGTACATAATAATATCACCATATAAGAGTTTTTCCACCATATTGCTAGCATGCTTGTTCATAGATTGTTGAGCATATTTACCAAAATGTTGTGATATTATCACTTCATTTATATAAGGTATCTTCATTTTAACAAAATACTGCACAACATAATTTCTGTGGAAAAAAAAATATGAAACATTTAAGTTCAGAATGTATGGGATTGCAATTTAAAAGAAAAAAAAAAAAAGAGTTAGAAGACAAACCCAAAAGGATCTTGTGCAAGGACCAAAGAATATGGGACTATTTGTTCAAATAGCCGCCTCTTAGCATCTCCTCTAGCATGATGAAGACATTTTTGATAAATAGAATAGAACATCCACTTTTATCTGTTGCAATTTCAACACAGTTCCTTGCTAATTCATCTATAATTAACTGAAAGGAAGGTTTTGAAGCATACTCACAACACTGAACATATATAAACAAGTATATATTACAACTCTATAGTATTTATTGAATTGCAAATAAAATTGATAAATTATGACGTGAAAGTGAAATTAAAGTTATTTCATCACCAATAGAGATTATAAACATTTTAATATCAGGCAAACCTAAACAAGCTAAGTATTAGGCTTGTGAATTTATCCATGCTTCTTGCAACAAAATAAAAATATTCCTCAGTAATTGTCAAAATTATAGTGGAGAAAAAATGATAAATTAAAAGGAAAGGCAATATATATAACAATAAAATGCAATGTATACATATATAGCTGAAGCCTGAAGCTGAAGAACTGTTTCTCTTTAAATTATTCATCACTTCCATTGAACTTTAAAAAATGCGTCTAATTAAATATCTTGATTAATTTACTCATTGAACATGAAATTCCAAATCCTTAAAGGCTTCAGCTGCATGCTCCAACAAAAGTATGTATAAAAGCCATCAACTGAATCTCCAACTTCACGAACCTTATAGTTAATTGTGCAAAATAATATACTGTAACTTTATCAGCGAGTCACTTAATTACAAATGATGTAATTAATTGTAGATATACTCTCGTCACTAAGATTGAACTCAATAGCTCTTCTTACAGAGTTGGGGTGGGGGTTGAATGACTTAGATCTTTTAATATCATATCATTATCAATAATGTTTGTTTCACACCTTATCATGGGTGAAAAAAAAAAGAAATAAAAAAGAGAAAATAAGATGTGATAGAAGATATTGACATTAATTTTTACCTACATTAACAAATATTCTCTTCATGACATTAACATATATATTTTTTTATATCTTATGATCAGGAATATAGATTAGAGAGGCAAGTCATGAAAAATAAATCTTGCTTATAAAGATGAAAAGTTAATTAAAAATGATAAAATTAATGAGTATAGTTCCACAAAATGTGAAAATTAAAGAAAAAGTTAAAGTGCAAGTACTTTTAACTCTTGTGTGTCTAATGTGTCTCTCTAGTTGTTGTGCCAAATAAGAAGAACATCGTAATAATTAATACATTCATAATACAAAATAAACTCATTGTAGAAGAACTCATTGAATGGTTATGTAGTATACCTATAAGAGTCTGACGGCAATGATCTAGTTTTATTTTCACAAATTCTAAGTTGAAGAGTTAAAATTTATGGAATATAATAATGTTTGGAACTTTATAGAATTCTAGAAGATTACAAGAAAGTCAATTGTAAAAGGCCTTAAATCTAAATGTGACTCTCATGGAAACCTTCAATGTTACAAAGCTAGACTTGGTGTTAAAAGTTATATTTAAAAGGATATTATTGATTATAAGGAAACATTTTCACTGGTATCACAAATGATTTCTTCAAAAATTATCATGATATTAATATTATGATTTAGAGTTGTATCATATGAATGCAAAAATTACTTTTTTTTAATGCATATTTGGAGGAGAATGTTTACGTCGACTAGTGAACAAGATTATCAATTAAAGAAAAATAATACATGTAAATTAAAGAATTCAATATCCATACTTAAACAAAATTCCTATAAGTAGTATTTAAAGTTTAATGATACAATTATTTCTTTTGAATTTAAAAAAAATATTGTTGATCAATATATATATTTAAAGGTTAATTAGAGTAAGTTTATATTTTTATTTTATATTAATGTTATTTTTCTTGTAATTAATGATCTTAGTATTTTATATTAGACAAATTTATTTTTTTTTAACTTTGAAATGAAAGATATTAATGAGACAATGAATGTGATAGGAATAGAAATATTTTGAAAGGAATTATTAGGCCTATTTAAAAAAAAAGGTATATGAATAAAAAACGAAAGAGATTCAGGTAAAAAACGAAAACAAATGGAAGGAATTTGATATGTACCGATTGATGAGAATATCATGTATGGTCAGATATGTTAGACGTAGAGTTTGCAACTAAAACATTGGGAAGAGTAATCTAGGAATAGAACTTTCGTGGCCTTTTGTGGTCGTCGAATAAGCGATAATTCCACCAAGTACGCATTCAACATTACAACGACATACTCGTCTTCTTGGAGGTCTAGCATGGAAGTGTTGAGACCAACGAGGTTGTTCGAAGAGGAGTGGTGGTGATGTGCTCCACACTGCTAGCTTCAAAAAGAGTTAGAATTAAATAATTAGAATAATGGTCAATCATTATCATTAGGTTACAGAAATGATCCCCACAGGACCATTTCAATTACAAAATGTTGATGGGGTTGTGCCAGTGCAACAACCATGCAATCGGATTCAACCACCGGGAATCAAAATTGCTTTGAACCAACATGTATTGAAGGAGATGCGCCCACAAAGTTCTCCATGGACAAGCTACTATACAAGGGAAGCTCGGGTGTTAAGCTACTTTAATATGGTCATGCATATTCGTTTTATATATTAAAACGTATAAATTAAAAGAGAAAACTAATTTCAAATTTATTTTTTGGAACAAAGTAAAAATCAATTGAAAAAGAAATTAAAACAAGCATGTATTCACCAACAATTGACACATGACACTGTCTTTTATTGAGTAAAATTAGAAAGTGTAGTTATTTTTTTTCTAAATATTTACATATATAAATATTATAAAAATTATAACTAATATTTATTTTAGAATCATAAACTCATCAAATGATAAATATTTTTTTATATAATTTTCTTTTGTCATATTCAATCTCAAGATTCTAACACTTTACCTCTTGATTAAAGAATCTAAATAACTAAGCTTATGCCACCAATGTTGGTAAAATTAATGGCAAGTGGATATGCTGTGACTTCTTATTTTTTAGAGAAAAGAGAGAAAGTGTCGCATACTAAAAAAAATGACACGTGACAATTGAGTAGATTGTGTTGCTGATGCATTGTTGACATGTGACAAGTTGTCATAAGTTACGCTTCTTAATTTTGTGTCTCACCTCTAGCAGTTGGGTCACACGTTTGTGTTTCATGCTTAGATTAATGAGTATGCCCTTCACTCCAGGATGGTTGAAACTCCAAGCTAAGTAGAGTAACAGAGTCAGAGGTCTAAACCATGGCTGAATGAATCTTGTTTGATCCTCAGGCATGAAGAAAGATGTCCATGCCATTCCAAGGCATCTTGAATTCTAGCTCTACACGCACTTCTATGCTCAGGTTCAAACGTTATTCTGGATTTCATATTCAATTTGTTTTTTTTTTCCAATCAACAAGTTCAACAAAATCAACTTGTTAAGCCCAAGAAAGAAATCCAACTTGTTAAGCTACGAAGAATAGCTAATATTTTATTTTAAAGAATGAACTTATGTTACACGAGAATGAGCAATCTCATTATCCAATAATAATAACAAATGACAATGAGCAATCCACTAAACAAAACTAGCCAATGCTACGAGGGAAAATCTATTCGTACATTCTTTTTCCTCTTCGCACCATCTTTTGTGGTTTTGTTTGTCAAAAATATATTTTTCCAAAAACTAATTATCTGAACATGTATTTGATAATATGTAAATAAATATTCAGAATTTAGTTTTTAGAATTTAATTGGGTTAAATATGTTTTTAATTTTTATAATTTATCAAATGAGTAATATGAATATTAAAAAGATGTGAGATTAACGTGTTGACATAAAAAAAAAAAAATGGAAGGTTGTTGCAATTTAATTTGGAAAGAACTTGTATTCTTTACATGTGAAATGATCGCTGAAAACTTTCATTACTATTAGTGGATTAGTAGAAGTAAAGAGAGTTAGACAATGCAACAGAGTTTCAATTTGAGGGATGATCATGTATCCTAGAACAACCAGCAGTGAACACTAAGAGAGGATTTGCGAGGTCGAACTCGATGTTGGCAAAGTACCACGAGGTTAACATTTAAATTTCTATTTTATTAATGGACACAAATATTATAGTAAGACTGTTGCCCCATAGGTTAGTACGAACATAGAAAGTAAAAGAAGAAAGGCGCTAAATGCTAGATAGAAAAACAAATACTAGTAAGGTGCTTTACGAAATTACTTTCATCTGGAAGCCTATTATCCATACCAGAGAAAGGAGATAGATTATCTATAGAGAACAAAATATAAGAATTGATATTACAAATACTGAAATTCAAGAACACGCCATTTATGAAGGAGAGCGTGTGTTGGAGCACTTCAACTGTCCGTTGAACGTATAAAAAACGCCAGACACTAAGTCTGCGGTGACCATGGTTCCTCTATAGTGTATTCTTTTTCTTAGAGTTGTTCTTGTTAGGTCTTTGGACAATATACAAACCTCCTGAAGATCCCCTTCTCTCCAGCATATGCTAACTGTTGTTGCTCCACGAGCCTTCAAGCCTTTCAGGGAGCCATTTGCCCATTTCTCCCGGGGAAGGGCAGGCAGTAAGAAAATATCGCTCAATGTACTCTGAACAAGCATTTCTGCAACTGCTGCTGCAAAACTGACAACAAAATAATCCTTAGTTGATGCTCAATCTATCACTGACACTCCTCATTTGTGCTACAAAGCCTATATAACCTTTCTTTTGGGATTAGGAAAAATCAAGTCCAACAAATGTGACAGAGGATAACACAAATTGTTAAGTGAAAAACAAAATTCTAATGATTCAGAAAATCACATTTACAATTGTGTAAAGAAAATACAATAGTGTATATTTGAAATTAGCTATTCAACTCCAGGTATGTTGTTTTCGCATGTAATTAATTATCGTCTGAGTAAAACAAATGCTGGTTGCTATAGTGACTTGTTAAATTTGCAAACAGTAGTTTTTGTCAAGTCACTTGAATCAAAATAAAGACAAACGTATCACTTAGTCGTGCAAGTTATTTGAAGTTTGGATGTAACTCTAGAAAACAACTAAACAAGTTACCCGAAGTTGGCATCGATCTGAAATGGTGGGTGTGCAGCAAAAAGGTTGCTGTAAAGTCCACCTTGAAATGGTCTCTCATGATCTGGATCCACCAAGTTAATCAAGTGCTTGATCATCTTATATGCATTAGAACTGTTCTGTAGACGTGCCCAGCAAGCAGTCTTCCATGTGGTTGACCATCCAGGACCTTCCTCTCCTGTTTGCAAATTTCAAGGATTATCCAGATAATTTTTTTTAAGGGCAGATAAACGTTGTTTAAGAAAAAGTAGCAGGTAGCTGTATTAGCTTCAGTATTTCTTTAAAATAAAGGAAATGTGCTTCATTCATACGCATACTACTACAGCGTAGCCTCCCCCCCTCCCCCCAAATTTAAACTCCTGTTGATTGTAGCTTTACAGACTGTTACTTAGAAACACGGCCCTGACAATGGATAAGATTTCTAATCGACAAAATGGTACAATGAAGCGTACCGAGCCATGCAGTATATTAGAAATCAAATCAACAAAATTCTATCTAGAATTCTAGCATGACAAAAGTAAACAATATAATTATTCATCTTATGCAAACCTCGTTTATAAAGGCTTTTTTCAGCAGCTTCAAACAGGGCTGGAGTTTCCTCAAAAGTAATTGTATGCCCTGGAAATAGACCAAATAGATGTGAAAGGTGCCGGTGATGCACTTCTGGATCCTTGAAATCTTTCACCTGTCTTCCACAAGAATATCCATTATCTACCCAGCAATTTAGTGTATCAAAATTAATCATTTAATACAGTAATACATCTTCCATATTTCAAGGAAAAAATACCCATTCCATAATGGAACCATCCTGGGCAATATTGATTGGACGTAACCGTGGTAGAGCTTTACGAACTTCTCCAACAATGTTATCCTCTGTTCTCCCTATAATCTTTTTTTGAAATTACATACAAATTTTAAGTAAACAGAACATTAAAATTGCTTTATAATGCGCTAGTTAACAGTTTAGCAATTTCACCTCAGTAGCAGAAAGAAATATGGAGAAGACTTCGTTTATGATTGTCACATCCATTGTGGATGACTGGCTTACACAAGCAGGCTCACCGTTGGGAGCGATAAAATAATGTTCAGGGGAAGTTGATGGATTAGTTTCAAGATGTCCTTCACTATCTTCGATCAGCCAGCTCAACAGAAATGACACGCATCCTTCAATCAAGGGATATGCTTTATATTTGAGGAAATCCTGTTAGAAAAAACACATCACCAAAATTTGCCTTTGTTAGTTCCGGCTGAATGTTAGTTTGGCCAAAATTCATTTTATCACATATTATACATGATTTTACAATTTCTTCTTCACAATATTTAAATATTATGTCAAATTAAAATTTGTATTTTTTCACATTAGAAAAGCAACTTTATTTACCATCCAAATAAATCTCAATCTTCAAAATATTTTTGATAAGCATTCCTAAAAATAAACTCATTTTCTGTGTGTATCTTTCAAAATTAATCCTTCCATAAAAAATAAAAGTTTATCTGCACAAATTACCCACACATGCACAACTTAGCTTGTATGTTCTCTATTTTTTAATTTATTTTTGTTTTGCTCTGATTGACCTCATTAGTTGATTCAGAATTCAGAAACTTAGATCTATCTCAACATTTACCTCATCCATTGTGTAAGCATAGTGCTCCCATAGATGGGTACAAAGCCATGCTCCACCCATTGGCCACAAGGCCCACACAGCATCACCTTTACCTGCCGATGTTCTCGCCCATATATCTGATTTACTATGTGCCACCCAACCACTTGCTTGGTAATTCACCTACAGTGTTCAGTAATTGTATGAGAGAAATTCAAGAACATAAGTATGTCAAACTCAAAGGAAATAAATTCACGAGAAGAACAAATATAAGGGAGCAAAGACAAATGAAAGGGCATCAAGATGGCTCAAGGCAATTTAACATAGCTTCCAACTGTTAGCCACTTTGCATGAAAAAGATGCAGGAAGTCAGGAACTACAACTAATTCAACTACTCCAACCAATACACCAAGTAGTTAAACATATTTCAAAAAGCCTTGTTAAATATTTGTTCATGCTCAGATTCAATGCTATGGCTACTACCTCCCTTGCGATTCAGGAGTAGTCTTGGGAGCGATATAGTTGATATTTCATTGTTGCAAGTGGATAGTGATCATATGACATTTTTTAAATATTTTTATGATTACTATTTTTACTATGTTGTTACGATATCATTGTCTAATATTCTTTGCTCAAGGAAACAAGCCTTTATATTACTTTTTGAATTTTGATCACTCCAGAATTATTGTGTTAGGGATTTTTTTCAATAATATGATTATATTTGTGAAATTTAAAATAAGCAATTATTTTGATTTATGTTCAATGACATTATGAAATTGAGACTTTTATCATTGGAAATGAATTTGGTTCGTGTTTGTGTTAGAATTCAATTATAAAGTATGGGTCCACATTAAAAATTATGAGATTTTAGTATAAGCTCTCTAATTTAAATAGTTAGCTTTGGTAGTATAGTTGTCCCAAAATTCTTATTAGTTTCATAATGATCTTTTAAGAATTATATTCTTGAAAAGGGTGATAATGGACCTATGTTGGAATCTTGTACCCGTCAGTGGTGATAATGGTTTAGGTACACCTAATTATATCTCGGAAGGAGTGGGCTATCCATTAGATGAAGCCACTGTCAATGCGAGGAGAGAGCTATTAGTGAGATGAAGTTGCCCCTGTAAGATGAGATTATGACATGACTTACCTGGAGAGAGGAGGGCTACCCATTAGACGGAGTCGCACCTTGGGAAGAGGTCATCCTTGGGAGGAGAGGGCTATCATCAAGGTAGAGCTGCCTCAGAGCTATCATCAAGGAGAGCCCTATAGTATCTGTATATATTTTATTTTGATAGTTATGCAGTTAAAGAAAATCATTACTTAATCATGTAATTTCTTAATCATTACTTATATTCATATTCTTTGAAAATTAGATTAGATAAAAAAAATTAAATGATTTAGCATGTTATAATCGAGTCTTATTTACGAACCATTCATGCGTTATTTTGTTTCCCCTTCTGGTCATTATTGTTGTTAAGTCATCATTGAGTATGTGAGACTCTCTCCTTATTCATTTTTTTTTTTTCAGATCATCAGATAGTTGAGTCGCATGCTAGTAGGAGTTGCAGTCCTTCCTAATTGAGAATTCTGTTAATGTACCAATCAACTTTCAACCCTTCCGGCCAATCGAATCCTTCCTGACCTTCAATCCTTCCGGCCGACTCTCTGAAAGTGACCGATTCTGTAAAGTGATGGATACAGTACAATCCAAAAATGATTATAAATAAAGAATAGAGAGAAAGAAAAAAGAGACTCAGATTAAACTCGTTCTATGACTCTTCCCAAATTACAGACGTGAATATTGATGCCTACTGTGGGGTCGTCGAGAAAATTAGTCCCGACGACCACCGCCTACATAGAGGGAGAAACTGACGGAGCCAGTAAGGCTCGACTCTCGAAGCTGAGGTAGAAGCGAAGATCTGCCAAGATCTATCGTGGAGCTATTGAGCACAGGTCCAGCCTGGGGTGTTGCATGGAGCTTCCTAGTAGGCATAGATCTGTCTACATCGCTTGTGGATCTGGTCATAGGTGCTAGAAGGAGGACTTGACAAGGGTCTTGCGCCACTACAAAGAGGAGGTGGCATTCACGAAAAGCGTGGACGAGCAGTTCGCAGCATTGGACCTAAACAACATGGGCGTGCTATCGTGGTCGGAGCTCCGCATGACCTTCGAGTCCATGTGCCTCATTGATGTCGCACTTTAGCATCGACGTCGCTACTTTGCCGAAGCAGCTCGCCACTGTACTCATCTTTCTGAGATGCAATCCAACGTCCTTTAAAAGCCTCGTCGAACAGCTCATAGAAGATCGCGTGATCGCCATCGTTGACGTCTCGGAAGTGAAAACGAAGAGGCAGAAATGAAGAGGAGCAGTGCAAAGATCCCGATAGGGATTCGATTTCATTCTCCCATGCTCCACTGCTACGTGTGTTTGTGGCATTAGTGACCGGAATCGAAAATGAGTATTTACGATAGAGATCCGTGGGGCAGTCTACTGTAAATACCCTAGGCAACATTCAAGACCATAAGAGACGCGGTCAATTGACCCCCAAGCAACATCAAGACACTGAGAGAGGCAGTCCAAAGACCACCAGGCAACATTCAAGACCTTGAGAGATGCGATCCATTGACCCCCAAGCAACATCAAGACCTTGGAGAGGCGGTCCAAAGACCCTAGGCAACATTCAAGACCCTGAGAGAGGTAGTCCATTGACCCCCTAGGCAACATTCAAGACTTGAGAGAAGCGATCCAAAGACCCCCAACACAACATTCAAGACCATGAGAGAGGTGGTCTATTGACCCCCGGACAACATTCAAGACCTTGAGATAGGCAGTCCATTAACCCCCAAGCAACATTAAGACATTGAGAGAGGCGATCCAAAGACCCTTCAAGCAACATTCAAGACCTTGAGAGAGGCGACCCATTGACCCCCAGACCCTGAGAGAGGCGGTCCAAAGACCTCCCAGGCAACATTCAAGACCCAGAGAGACGGTCCAAAGACACCCAGGCAATATCAAGACCTTGAGAGAGGTGGTCCTAAGACCCATCAGGCAATAAATGAAGATCCTGAGATAAGCGGTCAGTCAAGCCGATCTCACCCGGCTCCTTAACTCAAAGTGTCTATTGCTTCACTCGACACTTGGGGGCTGTGTACCTGTCGACCTTCAACCCTCGTGGTTAGTCAAACCCATCTCGGTCAGCTCCTCAATTCAAAGTGCTTATCACTCCACTCGGTACTTGGGGGTTGTATACCGGTCGGCCTTCAGTCCTCCTTCAACCCTCTCTGCCTTCAGCCCTCGACCAGCTCTCCGAAAGTGACCGACTTTATAAAGTGATTGACATAGTACAAATCCAAAAATGATTATAAATAAAGAATAGAGAGAAGGAAAGAAGAGACTCAGATTAAGCTCACTCTGTTAGTCTTCCCAAGTTACATACGGGAACAACCTCCATTGTTTCAATGTCTCTTTTTACTTTAAATTATACTTCGGATATTCGGCAGTTCTAGAAAGTTAATATTAAGTTAATATTGTTATTTTGGTGTGGTAATAAATACTTTAATATTAAAAATGACACATATATTGTGTCCTTTGGATGACGAGGGATTCTGGATAGAAATCCAACAAGTGATTATTATTTTGGAGTGTTATAACTACATGGATACTCAGCCAAACTTTAAGTAAATTTGAAGTATAACTTGTTTGAAAATTTTTATTTTATTTTAAATGTTTCTATGATGTTTAGTCTTGCCAATCTAAGTGCTATTTCAATCAGCTTAGCCTGTGCACTAATCATGGGTCCAATTTTTAGGTCATGATACTACATTTCTATTAAGTTTTCTACAAGTAATCAGATTGTAAATACTATCATACTAGCTGTTGAATTTTACAATTAGGCAACTATAAGACAACATCAAGCTTAATTAAGATGGTCTTCAAGAAGAAGCTAAGGAGAAGATAAACACTTACATATGCAGTTTTACTGCCATTCACAGACAGAGAGGAAATATAATCAAACAAGGGTTCTTGACACTCGCTAAGATTGCAAGGAAGAGCAGGCCAATAGTTCATTTCAAGATTGATGTTCAAGTGGGGAGCTCCACTGGGAAAAACAATGCAAACATTATTAGTCTCAGATTAAAAAAATTAATGCAAGGCTGCCTTGCAAATAAATGGGGTAACAAATGCTGTTAATAAAAAGAAAATGAAAATTGAAACCTGATTAATCTTGACATCTAATAACAGATTGCAAAGCCTGGTTTAAAAGCATATCCATTTGAAATAAAGTAGAATGTAAACATACTCCCAAACTGGCTGAAGATCTTTGTTCCAAATTCCCTGTAGGTTTGCCACCTGAGTTCCAGGGCGTGAGCAAGAAATAAGCAAATAACGAGCATATTGAAATAGAAGCTCCACCAAGGATGGATCTTCATCAGTCTGAAATAATTTCACCCTGTCTGAAGTTGAAACTTGCGTTACAGTGTCCACAAGAGACAAATGAGCTACAGACGGGGCAAGCCTCTTCAGTTCCAAAGACCTGTCTTCTGTTACATTCTGCTGGGTGCTTTTCATAAGCCGCAGCGATACTCGGTGAAAAAGATCCTGATAGTCATTTAAATGGCGTGCATAAAGATCAGAGTACGATACATTGCTTATTGAACTCAATGTACTGAAACACTGTGAAGTAGGATCCGTTTTAGAATCAGAAGGTGCGGTAAATGGGCCACTGAAGGAGGACGAAGCAACAAGAAGTAAAACAGCCCAATCTGAAGCCTCGACCTTCAACTTGTTGCCGTCCAAAATATTGATCACACCATTTCCACCACCAATCTTCAAATCAAGAATGGCCGAGAATTGAATTCCCTGAGGATTATCTTCTGCATTAGGTGGGATCCTTTTACCAGGACATGCTCCCTTCATTATAATCTGATTAGCGCCATTTACGTAAGTTTGATTAATCATTTTGCTGTGCAGAGAAACTGTAAACGAAAGTTTGGCCGGTTTAGTGGCAGAAATGTTAGTGACAATGACTTGATCTGGATAGGAGGCAAAGTGTTCCCTTTTGAATTCAACATCTCCGACGGAATATCTGACTTTGACAGTAGCAGTGTCCAAGTCCAGCTCTCTCTTGTAAGTTTCTTGGCCGCGTGTGAGATGTGAATAATCAAAGTCCAATTTGATATCGCCAAGAAGTTGATAGGCCTAGGCATCACAAGACAATGAAGGTGAAGATGGAAAGTGATGGATGAAGTTGAAATTGAAATTGAAATTGAAATGGTATTACCTCGGATGGATTTCCTGTTAAGCCAGCAGCAGCAGCAGTGGCTTGTGGATATTGTTGACGGTTAACGAGGTTTCTAACCTGAGAAAGTGCTTGTGGAGCTTTAGAATTAGTGTAGTCTGCGGGTGTCCCAGTCCAGAGCGTGTCCTCTGAAGCCAAAAAAACAAGAGCATACGTTGTGTGAGGGAATAGCATTCGCAGTAATAAGCATGAAGATGAAGATTACCATTGAGATGGATGGTTTCGGATTCGACGTGGCCGCAGAGCATGGCTCCGAGGCGTCCGTTTCCGATGGGAAGTGCATCGGTCCAATGCTTCCCACCTTCTCTAAACCTAATCTTCAAATTCGAACTTCTAAGCGCTTCCGTTTCCATCGCCATCAACGTTTTCAATTACACGCGCTTGCCTGTGCAAACCATCTTATGTTACTGTTACTCCCAATCGTCTGCTAATAATTACATGTGACCATGCCTTTTTATGTGTTTGGGAAGAGATTAATTTTCAACGTGGATAAGAGGACAAGGCCCTGGACTGAATGACTCACTTTTGTTGATAATACAGAAATTTAATTAGTTATAACTACCTGTATAATTATTTAAACTCAAGCTAGAGTTTTTTAATCCTTTAAATAATAAAACAAATGTGATTAGAATATTTACTTAACTAACTTTTGGAAAGGCGTGGCATTTGTGAGAAAAGAAGAAATGAAGAAGGCACTGAGAGCCTACGCGGAGGTACTGAGATTGGTGAGGCTCTTGCCAAAGGATACGAGGGCTTATTATGCCAAATACGTCCGCGAGAACTTCGTCAATTACCGTGAACTTGATCCTTCCGATTTGGATGACCACTTTCAACGCACCTATAATCATTCTCTATGGCTCCTTCATAAGGTCTCCTTCCCTTTCCCTAACTTCTTTCTATCTCTTGTCAAACAAACAACATTACTACGTTTCATTAATTCTGCATCCAAAATTTTATGCTCATGCCATTGCAGTATTCCATTGATAAATCTGCTGCGGATAAGCTGAAAGGGATATGCTGCACTTGATGCAATGCCCCCCAAGTGTTTGTTGTTATTTCTCACTCAGCCTTCTGGGTTTACCTTTCACACCCTTGATAATAATTACTATTTTGCAGTAAAAGAGCTCTTTAAAAACAAAAATATTTTGTGAGTTATAAGTGTTTCTTTTTCACTGTTACTCTAACTAGGCATCCATTTTGAACCCCTACCTTTGCATGCCTTACGTGCAACAAAGCTTGAGATGTGTCTGCTTTAAATTGTTTTGATTACTTGAACATGTACAAGAAAAGAAAAAGAAAAAGAAAAGCACATATACTCCATGCTACGATCACGCCGTCTGCAAACAATATCTCTCATCAAACCAAGCTTCTTAATTATAAAATATATTTTGAAGTGTGTATTGTATCATAAGGATGAGAACTGCACATCGTTGAATTGGTTTTCCAATTGCAGTCCATATATATACTATCTCGCACCAATCATCCAATAGTCTAGCATTATGCAAGAACACACCATTACGTATTTCATTTTAGCTAAAAGAGATCTACCACCTTGAAAGTGCATGTCTGGTTACACGTCAAAAAGTCACTAAACAGGCCTAATTTTTAAGCATCTAATAGTAATTTTTGCGTGTTTTTGTCTCGGGACGCAATTTGAATGACTAATCAAATATGCAGTAAATGGGTGTTTGAAGCTACTCTGAAAGAGCAAAAATACGCATGTCAAACAATATGCTATCCACGGTAGCTTTCGTGTAACGCGCCCTAAATCAACAAGATTATGACGTGAGTTTAATTGAAATTGCTAATGTTGCAAAATTTTGGCAATGACTAACTAATAAGTAGATACTATAAAGTAGATAACTCAACAAACTCTTCCCACAAAAATATAAAGTAGATACTATGCACACTAGGGGCGGAGCCATGGTCCCCAATTTTTTTTTTTTAAATTATATATGCGTGGGAATTTAGTGAAAGAGATATTTTTGAGTTAGAAAAGCAAATATTAGTTATAGAGAAAATAAAATATTCTATATAATGATAATATAAAACAGTTTTTATGCAATCATTTAATCACAACTATTATATATAGTAAATTTGTTAATTTTTTCAATAATTATCTTAAAGTTATACCAATAGTTATTTGGAATTGAATGACAGTTTAAAATATTTTTATATATTTAAATGAATTTATTTATTATAAAATTTAATTATATAAATATAAACATTTATTATGTATGACTGATATATATATATATATATATGGATGTGTGTCTCTATAAATATTACTCATAGAACTAAAAATTTCTAAATCTATCATCGATATTAGTTTGTATCAGCTTAAGATAAAGTAACTAAAGCTTAAACTTTAGGTTTGTTATAAAAAAAATTGCTATTAGTTTTTATAAAACAAACAAGTCATATATATTGGGAAAAAAACCTTAACATATAACTCTATGATTTTAAATAGTTTTTTTTTTTAAATCGCTTTAGACCTCACCTAGTGTAAGATTTTCCCAAATTTTATTGGGGTTCCACCAATATTTTTGTTGAAGTTCTGTCACTTGTGTAAAGTAGTAACAATTTATCAATTTTATATGGAAGTATTTTAAAAAGTTATTGAGAGCAATTATTCACACACAAACTCATCACTTTTGTACTTAACACTTACATACTCAAGTAAAAAATTTGTTTTTGTTTTATCTCTACTTTCATAGACCACATCCCTAATTATGTGTATTTGGTTTCTAGTTGAACATGTGAAAATGATCGTTAAATGTAAATGAAACAAAATATTACTTCCTAACTTTATAGTATTTTGAATATATGATGAGTGTTTGTTTAATTTCAAAACAATTACATCTTGTTAAAATTTAAATTTAATGCACGAAAGTTGTTTCAAGAAAATACAAATACGAACACCTAAAATAAGCAATGAAATACATAAATAATATAATAAGAAAAGAAAGATAAAAAAAAATATATGTATCGAATAAGTGTTTATATTATTAGAGTGTCCATATAACATTGTTGTATTTTTATTTCATTGATTCCTTGACTAATAAACTACTTTGAACGTACACCAGTAAAATTGATTTTGAATTAATATGATTTTATAAAACTAATTTTAATTTAATTTGAATTTAAAATAACATAATTTTTGTTTGGATAATAAATATTAAAAAATTGATTTATAGATATAGAATGTTGTTTTTGGATAGAAAATCTACTTAAAATAATTTCTAACAAATCTTGTGTTTCTTTCATTTAAGTTTAGGATTGTTAAATATAATAGTTAAAAGTAAAATCAATTTTGAACCACTCTAAAATCATGTTTAAGGATTTTAAATGTAATACCAAACCCTTGTAACAAAAGAAGACAACAAAAGAGAAAATTGATTATATTTTATTTTTGATAAATAAAAAATTATGAAAATTTATATCGCAGGAAAATCATTCAATATAAAATTATCTAATATGTTTTATTAAAATTTTTGAATCAAATATATTTTATTAAAAGATTCAAATTGCTTAAAAAAAACAAATGATACCTTTTTATATGATAAATACTTTTTTTTTTGTCGCACAAACAGTCAGGGTACACTATAGGAAATTTCAAAATTTATTTCTAATTTTTTATTTAATTTATTTGTTGCTTCTCCCACAAACAATGATAGTTCAAAAGATTGTAGAAGCAGAAACAATCTTTCCGGATACTCTTCTCCTTCGTCATTCTCAGAATTCAGAAATCAGAATGAGTCTAGATTCGTCTCGCTCTGCTAGCTCCTTAGCTCCTAATTCTAAACGAAGTTTCTCTAATTCTATATCTTCCAACCGCTCCAACGATAACAGTAACAAGAACAAGAGAAAGAAGAAGACAACCACCAACCAGAAAACCCTAGGCGTTGCTTGGGGCTCAAAGTCAAATTCTCTCTCCTCTTCTCGAAATTCCGCCTTCTCCGATTTCGGCAGGTTTCATTTGGAGAATAATGGAGGATGCCAATTTTATATTTGCTCTCCAGCTTCATTTTGTAAATATAATAATGTTTTTTTATTGACTATGTAAATGCAGTTATATGACTGAGAAGAATCGGAAACTGCATAACCAGTTTGACGCTGAGGCTTCCACGTCATCGTTTAGTGGCTCTAGTTCTGGGAAGCCTATATTCAGTGGAGTTTCAATTTTCGTTGATGGTTTCACTGTTCCTTCCAACCAGGTTAATTGTTTTTCCTTTTTCATTTCTATGCTTCTGGATATCTCTCCCTGGTTGCTTAAATTTTGGTTGAGATTATCGTTCCTTGTTTTAGGAATTAAGTGTGACAGGAAATTGTAAATTTTAATCACCTTTAATTGAAAAAACAAAGGGACGAACGACATGATGACACAAATGACAAATATGTTTCAGGAACTGCGGAGCTACATGCTAAAGTATGGTGGAAGATTTGAGAATTATTTCTCGAGAAATCGTGTTACGCATATCATCTGCAGTAATCTGCCTGATAGTAAAGTTAAGAACCTCAGGTTTGATTTCATCCCCTTTTTAAATTTTGAGGTTTGATTCCTACTATTTTGCATTACTTAAATATAATTATTGGATGGTCCAATACAGAGCCTTCAGTGCAGGGTTGCCAGTGGTGAAACCCACTTGGATTTTAGATTCCGTTGCTGCTAATAGACTCTTGAGCTGTAAGTTTTTGCATTTCTCATTCACTTGTATTAATTTCATTTTCGTTGAAAAAAAAAGCTTACTGTGTATTTTGAGAGGAAGAAAAGGATGAGGAAAGCAGATGGAAAAATGTTTGATTGCTTTCATAATGTTTACATATTCAATTTTTACTATTTGGTCCTGCCTTTTCATTTATTTGCTTATTTACTTTATTTTTTCCTGGGGATGTGAATATGATAATGTTTTATTTGGCTTTCCAAGTCATCGTGCCTCGAGTGATTCAAATTTTGCTTTGGTAGGGGTGCCTTATCAACTTAACCAGCTTGCTAATAACCAACCAAAACTGTCAGCCTTCTTCAAGTTGAAAAGTAGTAAAATGTCAGAGGATGCTTTTACAAATGACCTTTGTCGAGTAGTGTCAGACGTTGAAGATTCGTCTATGAGGGTTGGCCAATCAGATTCAGAGGATAGACACTCATCCAAAGTTGGGGAGATGGTTGAACTTAGTGGGCAAATCAGTACTGAATCTGATGATATTGTCCCTGAGAATACTAATGCAATTATGACGGAAGAGATGACTAGTGTTAGAGTTGAATGTGATGAAGAAGAGCATGCAGGGGGAAACAATGCTGCTATGAAAGATGACAGAAATGTCGAAGGTGAACTTGAACCTACTCATCAAGCACCTTCTACATCATTTAGTACTCCCTGCTCAGATGAGCAGAATATAAAAGATTTTCCAAGTTCTTCAGCCACTAGGCCTTCTAAACAGTGTCATTCAACTCTTGAAGACCCTAATTTTGTGGAAAATTATTTCAAGGTAGTTAAGTTAGAACTTAGAAGAATTTTTAATTTTCACATTGCTTGGTGAAACGGTGACTTTCTTGTTATTTTATTTTTTATGTGGTTGTTATAGTAGTCATCTGAATTTTTTGTACTATTCTGCAAAATATACTGGCAATCAAGCATGAGTCAGTGATCATTATTTCTTGGATCAAAAGTTAACGTCTCTTGAATTTCAATAGATAAAGTGGATGAAGTAATTATTCCTGTGCATTGTGCTTTGTGTTTACTGTATCAGTAAAAAAGGAAAGCAAAGATAAAAAAGCAACTGCTTGTATGGGATTGGGGGGGGGTAATTGACCTTCTTATAATTATGTAAACCTATCTGTGACATTCTACTGGTATGATATTGACTTGCTCCTCACTTTACTTCCACATGATTTTACTGTGTCATACAATCATAACTTCTCTTCCATTGTTACCGTTACCCATCTTTTAATCTGCTCTGAGGATGACATTATTTTGCAATATCCTGACTGAAGTTTGGTTTATGCAGAGCTCACGACTACACTTTATAGGAACCTGGCGAAATCGGTATCGAAAGCGATTTTCCACCTTGTCTACTGGGTTTAACAATGAAAATTCTAATATTAGTGCCTCTGATATTTCTCGTAATTCAGTCATTATCCATGTTGACATGGTAAGATTTACATTAAGGATGTTGAAAAAAATTATTGTTGTCAACTAGTTTTCCTTTTCAGATTTTGGATAGATATGCCATTTAACTGTATGCTGCCCCAGGACTGTTTTTTTGTCTCAGTGGTTATTAGGAACCACCCTGAATTGTTGGACCGGCCTGTAGCTGTATGCCATTCAAATAATTCAAATGGAACTGCTGAGATTTCCTCTGCAAATTACCCAGCTCGCAGTCATGGTTGGTTATATGCCTATATACAATAATATGCTCAGTCAGCTATATTACTTGTTTGTCATTTTTGGTATGTAACTTATGCTTTTGATCATTTGCTAGGTGTTAGGGCTGGTATGTTTGTTCGAAATGCCAAGGCTCTTTGTCCCCACCTTGTTATCTTTCCATACAACTTTGAAGCTTATGAGGAAGTAAGAAGTAGTAGGGTGTCCATAGTTTAATGGCCTATAAAGCAGAACGCCAGGATATTTTGTTTTATGTCATCATATGTTTGTATCTTTCTTCCCCTTTTAATTTATTTTTACAAATATGTCCTGGACAATTTGCAGGTAGCTGATCAATTTTATAGTATATTGCATCAGCGTTGCAACAAAGTGCAGGTATTTTATGGTTTGACATTGTTTAAGTGCATAAAGTTTTCAGTTTACTTGTCCTTAATGCTGTAACTGCTACTCTATGCAGGCTGTAAGCTGTGATGAAGCATTTTTAGATGTCACAGGTTCAGAGGTTGAAGATCCTGAACTTATAGCTTCATCAATTAGAGAAGAGATCTACAAGACCACTGGATGTACAGCTAGTGCAGGTATAGCTGGAAATATGCTTATGGCTCGTATCGCAACTAGAACTGCAAAACCGAATGGTCAATGTCACATAACTACAGAAAAGGTACGTTCTGGAGATTCTTTTATTCAGAAATTGTTGTCTTTTTCATAATTTTCAATTTTTATTTGTGATGTAATGAAGGTATGATGTAAATCATATTACAAGTCCTACATCCTTTTTTCTTTGTAAGTAATTTTCCTGTATTTTATGTGGCCATACCAGTGTCTTCTTCATGAATTTTATGCTGAAAACTTTTGCTTATCTTAGGATATTTACGAATTGAAGTATTGATGCCAATTGTTGCTTTTGTAATTCTGTATTTATGATTGTAGATTATCCTGTAGTTTAATCAATTTTCAATGTGAAATACTTACTGAGAAATTCTATTGCTCCAGACCATGATGCTTTGGATTTTCCTCAAAGGTGCTAATTCTAGGTTTGACCTGTATTGAAATTTAGGTTTACAGTTCACCAGAAAGAGTGTATGGTGATTTATATTACATGTTTTCAACTTAAACTGTCTGATTTTGATAACATCTTAAAGATCAACTTATTATAAAAAATTGGGACACTGCTCACATCATGCTAATTATGACTTTTAGCTGTTGTAGTTCACTTGGATAAGTAAACCTACTTCTATTTTGTACAGCTTGTGTATTTTGATATTATAGTTGATGTGTGGAATGTGTCAATGTCTTATCTTGGTCGCTTATTTTGTTTTGCCTTTCCAGGTTGAAGATCATCTGTGTCAACTCCCAATTAATGCACTTCCTGGAATAGGGTATGTTTTACAAGAGAAGTTGAAGAAACAGAATGTTCACACATGTGGACAATTGCGCATGATTTCCAAGGTTTTACTATTCATTCACTTTCTTAATTCATGGTTTCTTCTGATTTTTCCTTGTATTCTGAAAGTTGCTGTTCCTTGACTTCGTTCAGAAGGTCAATTAATAATGTTTTCTTTCAGTCTGTTATAAGCATTCTTCCTCTGGTTTTAGACATTTCTCTTTTTCCTTCGAGTTTGGGAAGGACATGATCTGACTCATGAATTTAGAACTCTTATTAGAAGAGAATAGAAACTAGGGAGAAAATATTTTTAACATGGTGAAAATGTGGAATAATATAGAAGACAATAATCATTGAAAATGAAAAGTTCATTTAAACAAAAAATAGGCTTGAATTTTGAGGAAAGAACCTTCAAGAATGACAACCCAATTTTATTCAAGGATCTATCATTAGCACAAACTTGTTTTTATGTTGCTACTTTGTTCATTTACTTGCATACTCTGTAGTCACGTTCCACTTCCTTTTCGGGTCAGTGGTTGAAAAGCATTTGTAGGATTTTATATTGTGTACCTTTATTTGCATCTGCAGGCCTCACTGCAGAAGGACTATGGTATGAAAACAGGAGAAATGCTGTGGAACTATAGCAGAGGAATTGATAACCGGTTAGTTGGGGGCTTTCAGGTAGGGAATATTTATCTAAAAATCCAGACTTGATTCCTTGTCATTTTGTTTTGAGATACTTTAAAACATGGTAGTTGAATCGGGATACAAATCATGAATCGGAAAACCTATTTTTCGAATCGTGTATCGTATCGTATCGTGAATCGTAAGATTCATGATCAACAATAAAACATATCATATATATGTATACAAGACATAAAACTACAAATTCATTATCAATAATTAAAAAATATAATTATAGGGAGTATTTTAAGATAAAGAAACATGAAAATAAAAACATACATATATATATATATAGCATTTTGAAGTCAAATAGCTAATAAGTATACAAATAAAGACAGCCACGGCCAAAAAAAGTGGCTGCTGCCTGCTGCTACACAAATTCAGCAAACAAATTGTTTGCTACTACACAATTCAGCAACATATCCTTAAAAAAAAAAAACAGTGTTGTTGCTGAATAAATTAAAAAAAAAATGTTGTTTGCTAAAATGGCTACCGCTGTTGTACAAATTTAGCAGTGTAGCCTAAAAAAAAACCCTTTTCCCATAATCATTCGTTATCCCCAAGATCAACATCAGTCAGTTCATCTTCATCATCTAATATAAGTTCTTCCCCTTCCTCATTATCTTCAAATTCATCCTCATCTCCTACTTTGGATTTTCCCTTATCTACCTTGACATTCAAATTTCTTGGACCTATGTAATCAAAAGAAAAAAATAAGTTACAGTTCTAGTTTGTTTTAAGTTCTAATTTCTAAATATAAATAATTACCTCTCTTCCTTTTCTTGCTTGGAGCTCCCTCATGAACATCAAAACACTCATGTGCATCCATCCATGAAGCATCAATTGGTAAACAAGGATTTTCTTTTTCGGTGATCCATGAATCATCCGATTCAATGTTGGACAAGCATATTGGATCATAGGTATCCCCCTTCTCTTCTCTACTCTTTTGCCTCATCTCAAGTTGAAGATTATATTTAACAAACACAAGCGCATTTAATCTTTGTTGCTCCAATCGATTTCTTCTCTTAGTATGCACTTGGTCAAATGTACTCCAATTCCTTTCACATCCTGTGGCACTACATGTGAGACTCAAAATTCTCATTGCTACTCTTTGTAACTCTTTACCTTCTCCACCATAACTCTTCCACCAAAGAGCTATAAAAACAAAGTGTACAATTAGAATATAATTAACAAAGTACGGACGTTATGCTTACTTATAAAGTATAAACAAAGTAAAGTGGTAAAGCCTAAAGTAAAGAAATACCCGGTTGTTTCTTATCTCTAGTATCTATTGCCATGTTCATTCCAAAAAGCCCCCTAGCTCCCTTGAACTTTTCAAGTTGTTGATCAATTGCAAATCTTGTTCTTCTATCCGGAACCATTCTTTCAAGAGTTTCATATAGACCAATCAACACCTCGCTATCCGGATTGAAGTTTTTGTCATAATGATACCTAACCAAATAAGAAATAAGTTACTAGGCACACAAAATAAAGTAATACTTAGATGCAAATAACTTACCTAGGATTGAGATAATAGGCAGCTGCATGAAGAGGTCTATGTAGTTGCATGTTCCACCTAGTGTCAATAATCTTCCACACTTTTTTATACCTTGACTCTTGCTTTTGAAAATTTTTAGCAATTTTCTCTTTAGCCCTATCCATTGCTTCATAAATGTATGGCATGGCTGGTTTTGAATCATTGTCTACAAGTCTTAACACTTTTACTATTGGAATCACACACTTTAGGCAATATGTGATAGATTTCCAAAATCTACCATCACTCAACACCAGGTTCATCACTTGCTTAGCCTCAGTTTTACTAGCATGTGAACTAGTAGCCCATTCCTCCGATGCAAACATAGATCTAAGAGCATTCTTTTGTTGCTTAATGCAATTTAATGTAAGAAAAGAAGTTGCAAACCTTGTCACAGCTGGTCTTGCCAATTCCCTTTTCTTAGAATATTGTCTATATAAATTAAGAACCCATGTATGCCTATATATGTAGGTAGTGATTTTCTTTGCATTGGCAATGGTATTATAGAATACCGGAAGCTCTCCAATGTCCTCAAGGACTAGATCAAGACAATGAGCTGCACAAGGGGACCAAAATAATTTAGTTCTCTTCTCCATTAACATCCTCCCTGCTGTCACAAGATTAGCAGCACCGTCTGTCACAACTTGGACTACATTCTCCTCCCCAATTTCTTCCACAATGCTGTCCAACAACTCAAACATTTTTTTGCCATCCTTTATCACATTACTAGTATCAATAGACTTCATGAAAACACTCCCACTTGGACTATTAACAAGAAAATTAGTAAGTGATCTTCCTTTTCCATCTGTCCAACCATCACACATCAAGGTGCATCCCCATTTCTCCCATTCGCTCTTATATTTGTCTAGACTTTTGTGGATATTATCAACCGCCTTCTTCAAAAAAGAAACTCTCACCTCATGATAAGTAGGAGGCTTTAAACCCTTACCATATTCTCCAACAACTTTCAACATTTGGACAAAAAGAGGACTCCTTACCAAATTAAATGGTAATGCATTACCATATATGCAATTACAGATTTCTTGAATTGCAACATCCCTATCTTTACAAATTTCATTGATTGTCTTTTGTTTGACAACTTAAGATGCCCACTTTTTTCCTTTTGCTACTTTTTCTAAACAATCAAGGCTATTCTCCTCTCGTTTTTTGTCTTTACTTTCCAATAGCTTGACAAACATTTCCTTAACATCGTCTGGAACACTTGTACAAGGACTAACATTTATCTTTGTTCCAGCAAGATGATGTTTCATTCTTGCAATCCCACCCCAACAAGCATGAGAACAATATTTACATTTCACTTGAAGTCTATTTGGAGGAATACTTTCACAATGTTGCCATGTAATATCAGCCTCTTTCTTTTTACCTTGACTCATTTTCTAATAACACAACTAGCAGCAACAACCAACAGAAAAAAAAACCCAACAAGTCAGCAGCAACAAAGTGAACAAACAAAAAAAACCAGTAGCAAATGCAGACCACATCCTAGCAACAGCAACAAAGTGTAGTAGAAACAGAGTAGCAGCACAGCAAAAACAGAGTAGCAGTGGCAGAAACAGAGTAGCAGCACAGCAAAAACAGAGTAGCAGTGACAGAAACAGAGTGCAGCACAGCAGAAACAGAAACGTGCTACAGAGATTCCAACAAGATGAAAATAGAACAGAAAGCACCATGAACAGAAACAGAAAAAGAAAAGGGCGCAGTCGCACACCACTTTCCTGCGTTCAACGGAAACGGAGCATGAATGAAGGAGACAATTAGTTTGTGCTACAGAGGACGGGAACACACCGGACCACACAGAGAAGGAAGATCGGCACTTTCTGCCGTTTTTTCCTTTAGTTTTTGAAATAAAAAGCGTTTTTTTTAGGGTTTTTGAAATCGGGTCGCGAACGACCTGACCCGCCTAGCGTACGCAACCCGGTTAGGCAGAATTGCACGATGCAAATCGCGATTCATGCGATTCTGCTACGATTCAAATGATTTTGCTTGCGATTCGGAACCAAAAACGATACAATTTGCGATTCGTATCGTTTGTGCTGCGACTCGTATCGAATCGCATGAATCGTATCTCATGCGATTCTAACTATAGAGTAGCAGCACAGCAAAAACAGAGTAGCAGTGGCAGAAACAGAGTGCAACACAGCAGAAACAGAAACGTGCTACAGAGATTCCAACAAGATGAAAATAGAAGAACAGACAGCACCATGAACAGAAATTAAAAAGGGCGCAGTCGCACACCACTTTCCTGCATTCAATTGAAACGGAGCATGAATGAAGGAAGAGACAGTAGTTCGTGCTAGAGGACGGGAACACACCGGACCACACGGAGAAGGAAGATCGGCGTTTTCTGCCGTTTTTTCTTCAGTTTTTGAAATCGGGTCGCGAACGACCCGACCCGCCCAGCGTACGCAACCCGGTTAGGCAGAATTGCACTATTCAAGTGCAAATCGCGATTCATGCGATTCTGCTACGATTCAAACGATTCTGCTTGCAATTCGGAACAAAAAACGATACAATTTGCGATTCGTATCGTTTGGGCTGCGACTCGTATCAAATCGCATGAATCGTATCGAGATTCATGCGATTCTAACTACAGAGTAGCAGCACAGCAAAAACAGAGTAGCAGTGGCAGAAACAGAGTGCAGCACAGCAGAAACAGAAACGTGCTACTGAGATTCCAACAAGATGAAAATAGAAGAACATAAAGCACCATGAACAGAAACAGAAAAAAAAAAGGGCGCAGTCGCACACCACTTTCCTGCGTTCAACGGAAACGGAGCATGAATGAAGGAGGAGACAGTGGTTCGTGTTACAGAGGACGGGAACACACCGGACCACACAGAGAAGGAAGATCGGCGTTTTCTGCTGTTTTTCCTTCAGTCTTTGAAATAAAAAGCGTTTTTTTTAGGGTTTTTGAAATCGGGTTGCGAACGACCCGACCCGCCCAGCATACGCAACCCGGTTAGGCAGAATCGCACGATTCAAGTGCAAATTGCGATTCATGCGATTCTGCTGGGATTCAAACGATTCTGCTTGCGATTCGGAACCAAAAACGATACAATTTGCGATTCGTATCGTTTGGGCTGCGGCTTGTATCGAATCGCATGAATCGTATCGAGATTCATGCGATTCTAACTACAGAGTAGCAGTGGCAGAAACAGAGTGCAGCACAGCAGAAACAGAAACGTGCTACAGAGATTCCAACAAGATGAAAATAGAAGAACAGAAAGCACCATAAACAGAAACAGAAAAAAAAAAGGGCGCAGTCGCACACCACTTTCCTGCGTTCAATGGAGACGGAGCATGAATGAAGGAGGAGACAGTAGTTCGTGCTACAGAGGACGGGAACACACCGGACCACATAGAGAAGGAATATCGGCGTTTTCTGCCGTTTTTCCTTCAGTTTTTGAAATAAAGTGTTTTTTTTTAGGGTTTTTGAAATCGGGTCGCGAACGACCCGACCCGCCCAGCGTACGCAACCTGGTTAGGCAGAATTGCACTATTCAAGTGCAAATCGCGATTCATGCGATTCTGCTACGATTCAAACGATTCAGCTTGCGATTCGAACCAAAAAGCGATACAATTTGCGATTCGTATGGTTTGGGCTGCGACTCGTATCGAATCGCATGAATCGTATCGAGATTCATGCGATTCTAACTACAGAGTAGCAGCACAACAAAAACAGAGTAGCAGTGGCAGAAACAGAGTGCAGCACAGCAGAAACAGAAACGTCCTACAGAGATTCCAACAAGATGAAAATAGAAGAACAGAAAGCACCATGAACAGAAACAGAAAAAAAAAGGGCGCAGTCGCACACCACTTTCCTGCGTTCAATGGAGACGGAGCATGAATGAAGGAGGAGACAGTAGTTCGTGCTACAGAGGACGGGAACACACCGGACCACATAGAGAAGGAATATCGGCGTTTTCTGCCGTTTTTCCTTCAGTTTTTGAAATAAAGTGTTTTTTTTTAGGGTTTTTGAAATCGGGTCGCGAACGACCCGACCCGCCCAGCGTACGCAACCTGGTTAGGCAGAATTGCACTATTCAAGTGCAAATCGCGATTCATGCGATTCTGCTACGATTCAAACGATTCAGCTTGCGATTCGGAACCAAAAACGATACAATTTGCGATTCGTATGGTTTGGGCTGCGACTCGTATCGAATCGCATGAATCGTATCGAGATTCATGCGATTCTAACTACAGAGTAGCAGCACAACAAAAACAGAGTAGCAGTGGCAGAAACAGAGTGCAGCACAGCAGAAACAGAAACGTCCTACAGAGATTCCAACAAGATGAAAATAGAAGAACAGAAAGCACCATGAACAGAAACAGAAAAAAAAAGGGCGCAGTCGCACACCACTTTCCTGCGTTCAACGGAAACGGAGCATGAATGAAGGAGGAGACAGTAGTTCGTGCTACAGAGGACGGGAACACACCGGACCACATAGAGAAGGAAGATCGGCGTTTTCTGCCGTTTTTCCTTCAGTTTTTGAAATAAAAAGCGTTTCTTTTAGGGTTTTTGAAATCGGGTCGCGAACGACCCGACCCGCCCAGCGTAGGCAACCCGGTTAGGTAGAATCGCACGATTCAAGTGCAAATCGCGATTCTTGCGATTCGGAGCCAAAAATGATACAATTTGCGATTCGTATCGTTTGGGCTGCGACTCGTATCGAATCGCATGAATCGTATCGAGATTCATGAGATTCTAACTACCATGCTTTAAAATACTTTGGATATATGTATGTATATATACTGTGTGTGTGTGAGTGAGAGAGATGTATATGTTTTTGTGTCTATGTGTGTGCATGTGCAAGTTGCTTCTTTTATTTTTTCTTTCATTTTACGTGGTGCTGAATTGTTGTATAATAGTGTATAATGTGTGTTGCTTCTTTTCTCTTTCCTTCCATTTTACATAGTTCCAATTTGTAGTATAATGTTATATAATGTCTGCACGTGTGTATGCATGTTGCTTCTTTTCTTTTTCCTTCTCTCTCTGCATGCACGCATGTGCTCGTTCTTTTCTTTTCCTTCCACTTTACATTGTGCCAATTTTTTTTTTTTACTGATATCCTTTTTCTTTGATCTATTCCAGTCCTTGTCTAGGGATTGGATATCAATTAGAGTGAACAATGATTAAAAGATATAAATTGTTGGGTTAATATGAAAAATAATAGCATCTTACACTCCACAACATGATGCAAAATCATTGTTCTACTGGCTAGTGACCTCGCATGTTGTTTTTAATTTTCCAACTCAAATGTGATGTTATATCCCTTTTTTCTCCTGTGAATATTGTTCTTTCCAGATAAACTTGTTTTAAGATGACATTATTTACACTTCTGCAGGAAAGCAAGTCTGTTGGGGCTGATGTAAATTGGGGTGTGAGATTCAGAGATACAAAAGATGTCAGTACTCCCTTGCACTCTATATCATATTTTTATATTTCTTTTACCTTACAATCGTATAGAACAGAATCATTAAATGTTGACATAAAAGTTATTCCAGTGTGAACACTTCCTAATAAACCTTTGCAAGGAGGTATCATTACGATTGCAGGGTTGTGGAGTGCAGGGACGCACTTTCACTCTCAAGGTATTGGTTTACTGTCAACTTGATAGATTTATTTTTTAGATTATTAATATATCAGCTTTCTGTTTTGGCCAGTGAGCTTCTTCTCATGTCTTGTTTAATTTCTGAAACTGTCATGTTATTATCTATCATAATGCTTTTTATATCTTCTGAGTCTACAAAACTAATATTTGTAAATATTTTCGTAAATATGTTTTAGATCAAAAAGAGAAGAAAAGATGCTGATGAACCTGCAAAGTTTATGGGCTGTGGGGACTGTGAAAATTTGAGTCACTCAGTAACGGTAAATATTGAAACATCAAATGTGTTTATGTGTATATTAAACTGTCATATTGTCTTCTGCAAGTGCTTTTTTAATTGTTTTAAGGTCTGATTTTGTGTTTGATATTTTCATTGTAGATTCCTCTTGCTACTGATAGTGTGGAAATACTCCAAAGGATAGTAAAGCAGCTGTTTGGATGTTTTTACATAGGTATCTTAACACTGCTCTGCTTATTCTTTTGATGTATAGCATGCTTGGGAAAGCTTATTCTGGCTCAATATTTTTTTTCAAAGTTCTATCATGAAACTGCCAGAAATAAAAGCAATTCTTTTTCTGAAATAAGCTAATCCAATCTTTTACCGCATTTTCTTTTGTTAGTAACAGAGTTAGCCTCTGTTAGATTCAAAGGAGGGGAGGGGAGGGAAAATAAGTTAATTTGCTATTATAGCCTTAGAAGTTACAATAGACAAATAAAACATTATAACTATTCAATTTAAGGATAATTTAGTCATGACATTTTAAACTTTCTCTCCCCTTCATGTGTCTCCACTTAATTTAAGCTTTTAGGAGGGTTGATCCTTGTCATTGTATTATAGCTTATATGAACAAGTGATTAGGATTCAATAATTTCCATTTCCATTCTTCATAATTAAATAAAACTCATTAGAAGGTATAATTGATCAGTGCTTAATCACTAGATTAAACATTTATTTGTATTTATGTTAAGGTGGGGGGGCAAAATTTTCTTTATTTAGCAATATAAGTACACCTCAAAAACTTGGGGGTGACCATGGCCCCCATGGGTCACCCCTCCCTCTGCTTATGTGTCTCCACTTCACAGCTTAAACTTTTAGATGATTGGTTCTTGACAACTTTGATTTTGAGAAGCTGCATAGTTGTTAAATTGCTCTTCGTAAATTTTAGTAATGAAAAAGCCCCTAACTAAGCAAAACTGACATGTGAAATATGACTGTAGTACTATAGTAAGTATGATGGGTAGGAAAATTATATAATTTTAGGTGCATTGCTGATATGATAGAGTTGTTGGTATTGAGTTTATACTGAAAGTTTCATTAGACACTCAAGGTGAATGGCTTCAGGTTGCATATTGTGTATTATATTCTAAAATAAATGCTTGCATGATGAAGCTGCTTATGTCTTTGGACTTCATATTTTAATTTTATGATGGTATTTTCTTCCTTAACATGTTATTTAGTGTTTCAGCCTTGACTTTTGTCAGGGTATCCATATATGTTCAGTACAGATTTAATTGGATATCTCAGCATCTTCATTTCCTTTTGTTGATTTCACATAGATGTCAAGGACATTCGAGGTATTGGCTTGCAAGTTTCCAGACTTGAAAGTGCAGAGGCTTCTAAACAAGGTATCTGATTTATAAAAGGTGAAGTTTAACCAGCTGTGCTGTAATAATATATTATTTATTCATGCACATGGTTAAATTTATTGGTAATGTCTGTTACTGAACTAAATAGATTTTTTTTTAAGCTGAGATCTGCTACCTTGATGTTCTTCATCTTTCCATCCTTCTGTTAATATTCTAGACAAATTTTACTACTTTTCCTTGGTTTTGAATTTTCCTTTCTTATTTTATGTAATTTCTCTGTAGTTGTCTAATGTTATTTATTTCATGAAGGTACAGCAAAATATACTTTGAAATCATGGCTCACTTCTGGGTATGCAAGTATAGAAAATCAGAAATATCCAATGGGTAATGGCACCCCCTATTTGATCACTTAAATTTCCTCATCTAGTAGTGGGATAATAAGGCTTTTGTTGTATTCTATGGGTAATGGAAAATGTTGTTACTTGTTACACATTGGTTACTTGTTTATGCTATTATTTAGTTAATATTCACTTCAACTTATATAAATTTTCATATATTTTTTTGTTCATTATGAAGTTTTGTTAACGGTGGAATTAATGAAAAACCTCTGGTGGTTCTCTTTGTTCAGATAATGACAAGCAGAACATGGATAGCACTTCCAATTGTGCATGTAGAGATTTGCAAGGGTCTTCAGTTCAAATGGACAATAAAATACCAAATAACCAAGCTAGTACTGATCCAATTTCAACACCTCCTCCTTTATGTAACCTTGACATTGAAGTTATAAGGAATCTTCCCCCAGAAGTATTTTCAGAATTAAATGAAATTTACGGGGGGAAGTTAATTGATTATATTGCTAACAGGAAAAGCACAAGTGAGAGTTCTAGCCCTTCAGGAAAGTCATTTTTGGACCAAGAAAGTAAGTTTTTCTGTTTCATAAGCGTAACCTACTTTGGACAAATACTCAACACAAATTGCCACTCATGCTTTCAAATTGTTTTTGTTGGCAGCAATAAACAAGGAGGGGGAGCTTTCCTATTCTGAGCTGATTCCTCGAAACAATCTATTGTCAAAAGATAAGGTACTTATTTTTCCCTATTTTATTATATCTTGGATGATCTCTTAGGTGTGGTTTTCATATTTTTTTTTACATTTTTTCCCTATTTTATTTGATTAAGATTCTAGTAGTAGCATAAATAGGGGTTAGAGCTTTGTATTTTGTATTTTGTATTTTGTATGACATTGTTATATTATATACAAGAGAATATTTATTTAGTATTTATATTCCAACCTAAATCTCTATACTTTCCGCTTTCATGTACAGTTAATCAATTTATAAGGTTGAATTGACCTGTCTTCCTTGTTTATATTTTTATAATATCAATTTATGTAACTATTATTTTGGTGGTTTATTTCAATTGGTACTTCAGTTAGTCATTAAAGTGGAAGAAAAATTAGACTTGTTTGCTTTTATTTGTATTTATTGTTCAATTTATCTAAAAATGTTTTATTTAACAACATATATAATGTTTTACTGCAATGCAGTATGAGGCGGATACAGGTGAAGGTGAAGCAGTACAATATTCAGGGCGTGGACCCTATTTCCAAGTTACACACCATTCAAGTTTTGAAAAAGATGATTTATTGCCTTCTTCTTTAAGTCAAGTTGATGGTTCAGTGTTTAAACAATTGCCTGAGGATTTGAAAGCTGTCATTGTTGAGCAGCTTCCTGCACACAGGAGGCCAGAGATTTTCTCCAATGTTGTTGTGGTCCCTCCTGTTGAAAACCATTCGGTCTCAGTAGGTGTTGAAATTTCTGAGAATTTTCATGGATCAAGTTATCATGACAGTCTATGGGATGGGAATCCTCCAAATTGGGTTGGGATGTTTAAAGTTAGCAGTTGCTTAATATTAAAGAAATTTGCAGAAATGTATTACAAATCAGGGTTGGCTAGCACATTATCTTCAGTTTTGCACCAAATTATATCTGAATTCTATGAGCTAAATCTGGCCCAGCAGTTTTCTGATGAAACTCTTAACATTATGTGTGAGCTACTGAGACAGTATATCAAAGTGAAGATAGAAAGAGATATTGAAGAGATTTATATTTGTTTTCGGCTTCTGAAAAGGTATGTTAATGTTGCAATTGATTAGGCCCATTGAGGGTGGGTTTATGTTTGCAGAATCAGCAGCACTGTAAACAGTTTAAGGGACATTGAGAAAGTAGTGTAAGGAGTGGATCCAAACCTCTCAAAACATCTGGAGCAGTGTATTGGTTCCTAAGGGGCCGCCCCCTAGTTTCATTCAATAAAAACCATTACTTTCTCACTGTTATGATGCCAATTCTATCAGTTTCTACCTACAGAAATTTTATTTGTATTTAATTTGTTTGTTTTTATATTTAGTCCTTTAGTGTTAATGGAAAGTGTGCTAAACTAGACCTAGAGGCTAGAATGGATTAAAAACAGAGGTTAGTTAATTGGTAACATACTGTCTTCTGGGTGTCTGTACCACCAACCATATTTTGGCTCATATCCAGTGAAGTCATGTGAGCTTGGTGTTTTGGTAATTTCCTGAGAATTGTTTATATTTTGACTTTGATTAATGGGCACTGTACATAATTATCAAAAAAATAATGTGAAAGCCGTGGTTATATTGTCAAAGTCATTTTACTTACTAGAGTTTTTGGATTATTTTGTGATAGTCTTTGGAGTAACCCAATTTGGTTTCAGGTTTGCAGCTAAGTCCCAATTTTTCCTACAAGTGTATAATCATGTATGTCCTTACCTTCAGGTATGCCTTCAGCCTACTTTCTCCTTTACCATTCACCAGCTGTTTATCAATCAAACAACACATTCTTGAAAATGGGGCAAAAACGGGCAGGGCACAGGATTTGTGTGGTGGGGCACCTGAAATATACTAAAAGGATGTAATTCTAGTGATGAACTGATTTGTATTTAACATATATTTTAATGGAATTAGTATTTGTTAGTCTTGGTCAAAATCAGAATTTATGCTTTCAAAGTTAAAATAAGTGGTGCGTTTCTTTAACTATCAAGGTGTTCAACTGAACATAAAAAATTGCAAAGAGGAGGGTAAGGACTCCTAAACAAAACTACAAAACAGAAATCAATCAAGAAAAAGAAAATTAATGGAATGAACCTAATCCCTCAACATTTGTTAGGGAAACCCCATTAAATAGGCCTTGTGCTTTAAGCCAAATAAATGCCAAATGCTTAATCTTATTCTAAATTAAGTATTGTGCTCCAACCAAATTGTAGCATAGATAGCAAATTGCCAATAAGATTTTAGCTTATTAACTTCAACCAAAACCATAGAAGATAGTAATCAATAATTGGTCCAGGGACCAATGACACACCCAACATTCACAGCAAATATACAACATTAAAGTGTATCTTCAAATTCTTTGCTGTATCTCAAACCATTTTTGTTAGCAATTGGTTCCTTTTATGTTCCTTTTGTGTAGTTGAAACTTGAAACACGTGGTTTTCAGAATCTGCTTCTGTTCTCTCTCTATTAATATATGTTGTACTCTGGCTCAAATTTTGTAGGCAGCTGTTGATGACAATTATGGAGGAACTTTGTTTTTACCATCATAGTAGCATTCAAATGAGTCAAATTCTTACCTTACTATGGGAAACTTGAGCAATTCACTGGTTTAACTGTATAAGCCAATGAGGTCAGATCCAACTCAACAGTTTCTATTCACCACTGATGTGCTGCAGAGTATGTCTGACTTTAATGTGATAGCTAAATATTTTCTGCAGTATATGTGCTTATTTTAATGAATCTTGTATTTCTAATCAGTTAATTAAACATTCATCTAATTGATAAATTTGAAATTTTATGTCGCTTTGGTTGCCTTATACTTTCTGTTCAAAATGTATGAACCGTTCTTTTGTCATCTCTTTATTTTACAAGACCTTTTTTATGATGTTAAACTTCACATATTGACCTTTTCATTAACATTAATAATTAGTCATTTCTTGTATGTCTCTGTGGCTTTGCAATATGACTTGTATAACTCCTTTGCTGTTTATTTAATCCCCTTTCTTGTCTTGTACCATGTCTCCTTCTTGGTTATTGATCATAATTTAGGTCTCAACAGTTAGTTATATCAAAGCCTGTTGGCATTGCCACATTGGTTTGATATGCAGTTTTTTTTTTTTTTTTAATGATATTTATAGGTTTATGTCCATTGCACAACCCAACAACTTGCCACTTCATTCTTTGTATTTTATAACAGACAGGTATTTTCATTTGCAGTATGTTAACTTTTCTGTTTAATAATTTCTATGGTAAAATTAATGGTTGCTTCTGTCAAAGTCAGAAAAAGTTTAGGCCAAAACATGTGTTTTCCTGCTGGCGAATTCTCACATATATAGTATTTAATAAAAGCTGATTTTCAGCCAAATAATTAGCTAAACTACTATATATACTATCCTACAGCTGGGTATCCTAGTTAAGGGGAGAATAGAAGTTACATAAACAGTCATAAAGTTAGAGTTAGAGCTGTACAATAGAATCGCTTAGATTTTACTTTATTTGAATCACCAGCTATCCTAAGCTGTGAATTTTACTGGTTTTAATGACCAGACACTTGGCTCATCAACTCCATTGACAGCTTCTGCTTTTTTGTTTTATCCTTTTTTACTAGTATATGCTCCTGATATTTTATTATTAGATCTATTCTAGCATTATGAATAAATACCATATATAGCTGTAAACAATATATAACTTTTTTATCATTAATTTTCTCACATCAATAATTAGTAATGCCATCGCTTTTCCTCCTCTTCCCAACTCTTACAGTAACAGAATTGAGATTTTGCTTGTGGCTGCAATAACACTTGCATAACTATTGAATCAGAAATTATCTTGCAATTGCAGCTGGGAAGGTAGATTTGGTCACGTTGGAGAACCATAATATGGCAAAATTAATTGAGAAGCTGCTTTGCCACTAGCAAAAAGAGGTCATTTGTCAGCACAATCCGAGTAGGTAATTTGGTTCGGTTTGATATATAGATTTATTAATCTTTGTTATCTGCATATAACTTGGGTAGGAGGGAGAGATGATTCATTTAGCTGGATGTTTGCTGGCTGGTATATAGTATTTTCTGTGGATGCACTCATCTTTTACAATTATGGTTGAAATTGTACATCTAGTCCTCTCTCTTATAACTTGGGATTTATGACCTGCAGTCACCGAACTTCAAATAATTGGGAAATGATTTTTGTGTATTTAATCAATTAATTTTTAACAGATTCGGATTATCTTTGGACATGGACAGGGTGTCACAGTGAAATGGAAAGACTGTAGCTCAGTCGACTTTCAAAAGGCAGAAGATCAATTAATTTTCTGCAACCACGGCATTACGGGGATTGGGGACCATACTTTTTTTCAGTCAAATTAGACGTAACTTGATTGCAACCACTAGGCATTAACACCAATCCCAGACTCCTTGAAAGAAACAGGGTGAAAAAAAGAAAGAAACAGGGTGGAAAAAATAAAAGAGAAAAGTTAATAGAAAAATTATAAATGTGATAAGTGCCGTGATAAAAAGAAAAAAAGAAAAAAGAAGAAAATGGAGTAAAAATAAAGTGGAAGGGAAACTAAATATATGTTTATGAGAAATGTTTTTTTTCTATTAAACTTAAATAGTTAAATTATTCTTCGATCCATTTAATGGTTGAAATTTGTGTATTGATGGAACATTGAGAAAATCGTGTGATAGATTGTATTACATGCGATTGTAAGATTACCTAATGTAAGTGAGGTGTCAATTTTTTACCAGATCAAAAGATTATTTGGCAATTTGGGTTAGTTTAGAAGATATAACATTATTCTGTGTTTATAAATTCTGTAAGTTGAAATTTGTGCCAGGACTGCCGTATCTGTTGCATGAGGTTGGAAGCTCCTTGATGCAGAGAAATTTGACCCAACAATTTCATTCTCCCAAGAGCGGTCGTTTTAATTTGGCTTGGTATTTAGCCAAATTAATAGTTTGCTTATTAGTTTTTTGCTTCAAAGAATTGTTTATGGCAAGATCATTGAGAGATGGTTGACTTTTGATAAGGATTCATGCTTGACTTCTGAAACCTAATTATACTTCAGCCTAGATATTCTTGCTTTGCACGGCTACACTACAGATATGAACCCATTTGCATCTCTTTCACTGTTTTTAACTACGTAAGATTGGAAATGGAAAATGGGCGTGCCAAGTACCAACTCTATGTTACACTTTCACCACCCAAAAAAAAGGTTTAATTACTAGTCAAACATTTTTTTAATAGATATTTTACAAGTATTATTATAAAATATTCCTAACATTTGTGGCTTGGACAATTAGAAAAATACAATTTATCTTCTCTTAAAACTTTTCTTACCAAAAACTAAAAAGAGAAAATGTTTTGTATTTTTTTAAAAAAGTTTATATTCACTTAGTTTTTTGTTTTAAAATTTTGAAAAAAAAATTATATTTATGTAAATGTTTAAATATTGAAATAAAATGAAAATAAGTTCATATTTTTTGTCTAAGTTTTCTTTTATCCACCAAAAGAAAAGAAAAATTCAATCACAATATTATTTCTTATTTGAATTAATGGTAATGACGACATTAATAATTTTTTAAGAGATATTTATAATAAGATTTTAATCACAATGATTTATTGTTTTAATGTTGATATAAGGATTGTTATTTTTTTCTTATATTTTGACAATAATAAATATATTTACAAGGTTGTATATATAATATATATATATAAAAGAGCGAGAGAAATAAATTTAGATCATATAATCATATATGAAAGGTTAAGATTAAAAATTATTAAATTCTAATACAACCGTCTAAAAAAATTATTATTTTATAATTTAATCAAAATTATTAATGTATAATTGTATGATTTAAATTTAATTTTTTATTATAAAATTTTTCTTATCGTTCTTTTATATATATATATATATATATGAAAAAAATAATTTTAAGAGATAAAAAAGAAAATATTATAATTTGGTGGAAGATATTGTGGTCTCTAGTAGGTAGCCTTTTCTAGGATTTGGTGGAAATGTGTAAAGCCAAATCTTGGAAGTAAAGATGAGAAAGGTAAACAATATCTGCGCATTATCTGAAAATGAAAAATTACTCATCATGCCATCCATCATGTGTGGGTTGGTGGTCTGTGTTGTGAATTGTGATGGGATACGCAAACCGCGCAACGCGTAGATAGACACGTTACGCTACGTTGACCACAGTGATCGACCTTTCTCTAATGGGAAAAGGAACTTTGAGTCCAAAATAGACACACCTCCCCTCTGCCTCCTATAATATTTACTTATTCCATTAACATCAACCCTTCAAACATTTTTTTTTTTTAATTCACAAAAAAATCATTCAGAAACAATGAATCAGCTGCAGTTTGAAAGAGAACTACACCCCGTGCAGTTATAAATCTCACCGTTAATACAAGTTTCTTTCTTTTTTATATATTAAAATTATCCAATGTTAAAATGAAAAGAATGGCTGAGATCTATAGTTTTTTTTTTCCCCAAAACTGTAGAGGATCTTGATCCAAATTTAATAAATATTCATTGAAACAACTGAGATTAATAAAATCTTAATATTACTTGTGTATACTAAAGTGAACACAGAGAAGATTGAAATTAGTGAAATAGGTGAATCTCTTACAAAAACCACAATTCTATTTTTTATTAAAAAATGTCTTCATGGTTAGTGTCCGATTATATTCCAAATGGCATCATTCCAGTTGCAATATCCAAATCAACGGAATGAAAGACACTTTATTTAGGGAGAAAAAAAAAGTTTCAATAATAAGAAAGAAACTAAAATAAATTAAAGTAACTAAAAAAAACTAAATATAAGGGACTGTTCGAGTTATTTTTACATTTTAAAAATTAAAATTAATTTTTAATTTTATAATTTTAGTTTCAATTTTTTTATAATTTTAAAATTATAAAATTTGATACTAATTTTTAATTCACATTACACAAATCACTCAGTATTTCTTACACAGTTCACCTTCACATGACAATAATCACAGTAATAAATGATGAAAGTTTTAAGTATTTTGAGAGATAACAAAAGAAAATTGGATTATTTATTTTTAAAACTAAAAATTAAATATCAAAATAACTTTTTGTCCTAAGAAAATTTTAAATAGTATAAAATGAAACTTTTACGAAAAAGTTGTCTCAGGTACTAGCCTCTTTTCTGTCACTTGTCCTTTTTTTTTCGTTTTTATTTTTAGCCAATATCATAGAAGCATGTGGATTCGTACCGGATTTATTAAAAAAAAAAACTTTTGTAATATGTAGCAAGTCTCCAAAAGTTAAGTTAAAAGTAATTAGAAATTGAATAAAAATTAATTTTATTTTATTTTAGTAAAACAGGTTATGTTTTAAAATTTAGATATAAAAATAAAAATCTATCCGGTAAACTAAAATAAGTAACGTGAAAGAAAGAACTGGTTAGCTTAGGTTTTAATGTAAACTAAAATAAACTATATTGAAAACTCACATCCACCAACTTCTATAGTCTATACACAGTAATATTCTTGTCCCACTAATTGACTTATTCCTAATATTTTATAGTGTACAAGCTATAAATCCTTCAACAGTCAATAACCCGTGTTCAATGTTCATTACTTTTAAAACTAAAAGTACATTTTTCTCCTTCCCTTATTTTATTTCAACAATGATATTCATACTTATGTATAATATCTTTATTTACTTATTATTTTTCTTTTTATATTACATGACCTCTTTTTTACTTGTCTTCTACTTCCTACACTATAAAAATTAAAAATAGTGTATCAATAAGATTATTCTTTTATACCTTTTGCACAAGTCTGACTTATGGGTCGAGGCTAAAAAGTAAGTATTTATTTTGGGCATTCAAACTTAAAATTCAAAGCAGAGAAAGAATAACGTTCGAAGTCCGCCACCAGCCACAGCAACAAAAGTCAAAGAACAAAAATGCTTTAATTTATTTAATCTTTAATTAAAGTTAAACCCCTCACACATTGTATATATATTCCTGATCATGCTCCATAATCCATTAACAAAGCACACAAGAGAAACAAAATGAAGAGAGGTTATTCTGTTGCAGTGGCATTTAGTGCTATTTACGTGATCATGTTTTTCCTCTGTCTCTCCTACTCCATCAAGGTTGAGGGAGTGAGACACCTCAAACATGAATCTCCTCATTCATCCTTCATAACTTTAATTATCAACCGAGCATATTCTGGCCCAAGCCACAGAGGTCGCGGTCATTGAACACTCATGTTCCCAATTCTTTTCTTTTCTTCTATGTAACACACTTAGTCACATACAATGTAATTATCTTTTGTATACCGTTTCTCCTTTATTTTAATATGTAAATGCCATAACACCAGGTTATCAAAACAGTACCAATTCAGTTTAATCTTTACCTTTATTATTTCACTTTGTCGAATAACTTGTTCTTTCAGAATAGTTTGTTTACTTGTTTTAATAGAGAAAGATTGCTATAATATTGATAAATTGCCAGTTTTATATTTATTTCAAGTAGTATAAATAAATGCAAATTGGTTCATGAATAAAATTGAATTCCTCTTTTTCGTCCAGCATCTTTATTCTCTTTAAAACTAAATATTCTTCCTTCAAATCTTTGTCTCTTTGGTTCTCAATTTTTTCTATTAAAATCCAACAGAATTAACTTTTTGTCTTTTGTTTTTGTGATGAGCTCAAAAGCTACAAAGTGTGAAACAATTTATTTTGTTTGTTTATGTCTATTATGAGTGTGTTCGACATTTAATCAACATGAACTTCAATTTTAGTAGTCTCTAACTGTTTTTATTAAAATTTTAATAGGTGAATCATCTTAGATATAACAGAATGCAATTTTTACGACCACCATATTAATATATCAGGTTAGAAATCTAATTAATAAGACCACTATAATTAGTAAACATCTCCTGTGTTTTTAACACAACTATTTTTTTTTTATACTGACAAAACGATATTAGTAGGAACTTAAACTTGAGACTCATTGTTAAACCAAACTAGTTCCCCATCAACTCCACGTTTAGCGGTAAACACGTGTTTATTTATAGCTTATTTTAGATAATTCATTTTTTTTTTCATAAATTCTCTTAAAAAATTAAAAAAAAAAGATAGTTATTCATTTAAAAAAAAAAAAACCTAGTCTGAATATAACAAGGGGCGTCCTCTTACGACAAGCCCAAGCATCGTTACTGCTCCTTAGTAAGAAAGACCATTGATCAACTGTGAAAGGACTACAAGGCCCAATATGGCAATTAGTTAGGGGAGTGTCTATTAACTAAAGCCTTACGGCTCGTTAATTTATAGAAAAACAAAATATTCACTCACCTTTACATAAACAAGTTGTTTAAATAACTAGTTGAATAATTTCAGGTTCATATATATAAAAAAATATCTAGCGAAAAAGATCGACCCTTTAAATAGATTTCAATAACTCAATACGTTAATTCTCAATTCCCGGCTAGAAATACTCCGAGTTCGTCCCCCAAACAAGTTAAGATGGAGAATATCGTTGTTATTACTTAGCGAAAATCTAAACTTGACATGGATGAGATGTTGTGCATTGTTGATCACTTTTAAAGGCGTCAAATAAGGCAAAAACATAACATCGGTTCAATTCAAGCTGCTGATTAAGTTCAAAAGAGGTCTATTTATGTTCTCCAACAAAAACATGCAAATGTCATGATCTTTTACTCTCTGTAACTACTACTTTAATCAAATCAGAAAAAAAGCTTCAGAGCCTGCCGCTTAATTATTTTATTAAAATAGAGATAGATAGCTTGACTATTAATAACAGGATACATACACAAACATCTCTCTCCATATATATTTTAGAATGTATGTTTATAGAAATTAAAACAATTTTTGTTGCGGTGAGCGAATGAGATACGAGTGGAATAGGGGTTTTCAGTTTTGAAAAAGAAATGCTAAACGTATGTTATGAGCCCAACTTAGTTTACGAAACATGAATTGGTGTCATGGACCCAACACCTCCTTATTACTGGCTGTTTTGACTTGTATAAAATCTGTAGTAGAGCACAATTGTAGAAAACAAAAATGGGTGAATATCTTAAGGCTGTGGTGTGGTTGGTAGTAACTGTAGGAGGCGTGTATGGGTGTATGGCAGTTGAGTATGATGTGTCTAACAATGCTGGATCGAGCATCGGTGGTAAGCTGTTTGACAAACAAGTGGGTGTAGATTATGCAAAGCAAACACTGGGCTCTGCCGCCAACTTCACACTAAGGCTCTTTCAGCAGAACACTGTAGCTGACAGGAAAAATGTCCAAGAACTAGTGAACGTGATAGTGGAAATGATCGACGGAATCGCATATTGTAGTGGCGACGAGATTCATCTGAGTTCAAGTTATATTGAACAGTTTTCAGGAGATATAAAAAAGGAGATAACTGGGATACTATATCATGAGATGACCCACTTATGGCAGTGGGATGGAAACGGGCAGGCTCCTTCAGGACTCATTGAAGGAATAGCAGATTACGTGAGGTTGAAGGCTGGCTATGCAGCAGACTACTGGGGTCTTCCGGGCCATGGTGATAATTGGAACCAAGGTTACGATGTCACAGCTCACTTCTTAGTCTATTGCAATAGTATCAGAAATGGCTTTGTTGCCCATTTAAACAATATGATGAAGATCACTTACAGCGATACTTACTTTACTCAACTCCTAGGGAAACCAGTCACTCAGCTCTGGAGTGACTACAAGTTCAAGTATGGAACCAACTAGAACCGTTAGCTTTTCAGACTAACAAGATAAATGTTACCAGCTCAATTGCTCTTTCAATCAAAATAATTAAGTTATAAACACTTTCTTACCATTATACCTCAACAGATACCCACAGAAACGGTAACCATCCTTCTAACTGCATCATCATCTTTTTATTTCTACACCTTTATCACCACTATTTAATTTATATTAACCCATCAGTTATCCGTTAATAACACATAAAAGTTTAAATATTAATTGAAAAAAACAACTATTACAGTGATGAAGTTCCCAATACTCACATTTTGCCATATGGATTCCTAAAGTTACATCCCTCTATTGCACACGGACACCAACAGCCCTCAATCATGGCGATATTTTTACCTACCTAACTGGTGCAAAGCTTGCCAACTAATGCATTTAAAAACAACACACTAAAAGATAAGTGATTATTATCGAGTATAAAACTTTTACAAGTTAGGTAAGCAATAAATACGATAATCAGTCATAAGAAACTAACTGTTATTAGATAACAACACTCGTGGAGAAGCAACAGAAAAACTCTTTATGCGTGACGTTGACAGGGAAACTAAAACAATTAACTAGTGGTACACCCTCAACCAAAATCTTCAGGAGAGAGCTACTACTGAAAGTTGCAGTACCCGACGGAAGTATCAACACAGCAAAACCTTGTGTAGACTAGAATTGCCGAATTGCTGAAACAACTTCAGCAATGCCTTCAAATTTTCTTCTATCTTTGAGAAGCATCTTAGCTAAATTAAGTGCCTTCCGTTCACAGGTAGCCCGTTTAGCAGCATCGGTAATGGATTCAAAATCCTCAACATGGGCAACACCAACGATTCTCCTGTCAAACAAGCAATTGAGAGTGAATCCTTATCCATGCTACCTAAATCAAGATCTACATATGCTCAAGATTAATTTGAAATAATTTAAAGGCCACGTGGCCATTTCAATCTCTGATCTCAGTGATCTGTAGTATCACCTTATCTAGTTTTATTTTCTTCAGTTTTTTGTTAAATTATGTCAGAGAGGAGAAGTGTCACCTTATTATCTTGACAGCACCAAATCCAAGACTGTCATGAAACAAATCTGTCATGTATCTCTTCTGTGCAAGAAGCTGAACCTCGGGATTGTTATAAATTGCCGGAAGATATGCCTCACCAGCACCATTTCTGTGCTCATCCCAAAGTGCAATGAATTTTTCGTAAAAAAGATTCCAAGTGTCTTCAATTGTCTGAAGAATCCACTCCTTATATGCCTGCAAATCGTTGTTATTCCTTTAGCTTCAGACAAACAATATCAGTCTTTTCCCCTTTAATCAGTAATTCCCCAGCGATTAATAACAATCATAATTAAATGCCTAATTCCATTATGTCACTCATCCTGTATTCCAAATTAAGATGGAAATAGATAAAGAGCATAATACTAGTTAAAACTGGTGTTGAGTAAAGACACTAAAGACAGCTACTTCCAAACAAACCATCTCTAGTGCTTTGATTGGCTTGAGAAAGAAGGTAAATGGACAGAGAAAAAGGTGAGAAGAAAGAGTAGATTTTATTGTTTGACATGAGAGAAACATGAAAATAAGTGAAAGAAAAAGAATATAAGTTTTTCTTGAATACACAATTATGTGGCTATTAACCATAGTAAGTTGAGTTATAGGTGGAGTTTATATGATATTTTAAAAGAGACGTGAAACTTTCGTTGTTTTTCTCTTTCATATTTCTTTCCTTTTCAGTCTTATTTCATCTTTAAGTCTTAACTAAACAAAGTGTAAGAGTTTGGTTGTTTCATAGTCCACCCACCCACATGGAATAAATTTGTGACCCCCATAAACACATTAAGACAGCATCTCCTGATTATAGCAGGAGAAGGCAGCAGTTATTGAGAGAAGGCAGCACTGAGTAAGAGTGTAATAGAAGTTGGATATATAAAATAAGGAAGGAAGAGGGGACAAATAAGGACGTACTTTAGGATGATCGGGTTCATGAGCAAGTCCATCCTGGGCAAAAAAAGCCAAGATCAAGTTTCCCAAGAATGCACCCATGTCAAAACCCATTGGTCCATAAAATGCAAATTCTGGATCAATGACTTGAGTTGATTCGGCAGTAACCATGACAGAACTAGTGTGTAGATCTCCGTGTATGAGTGCCTGGGCCCTCTCGGAGAACTTAGATTTGAGTTGAGCAACTTCAAGTTTGAGGAGATTGTCTTGACGAAGAGCCTCGGCATCGGGATCAAGATAAGGAGAAGTCCAATGATTGTATTGAGAAATTTGATAAGGATCAGAGAAAACAACCTGCTGGGTGTGGCTGCATAACGCGGCATTCCCACAGAATTTGGCAACTGCAATGCAAAGGAGTAAACAACAACATACATATACATATACATATACAATCATTGGAGCATGCATACTACTTAGTATTTACCTTCCCGTTTGTGATCGAGTGTGGAGAGGAAAAGGAGAGAAGTAAAGAAGAAATTGTTTGCCATGAAAAGTGCCATGTGGCGAGCAAGGAGTGGATACTGAATACCAGCAATGAGACCTTTTCTGAGTATGATGTGGGGAGGCTCAAGGTAGCGCATGGCGATCAAAGACATGGAACGATCAAAATGATAGAGTTGAGGAACATGATGAGGTGTTAGGCGACCCTGTTGTTCCAGCGCCATGGCCTCGAAGTAAACTCTCTCCTTAGTTAGTGGCCATGATTCTCCAATGCAACGAATGTATGGCAGAGACTGCTTGATGATAAAGGAACCAGCAGAGTTGGCCACGACGAACACAAAGTTGAGGTTACCATCTCCTATCTCTTTAACAGTTAAGGTATGATCGAACACGTTACCCAGCTTCGTCGACAGGGAAGGGACTCCCTTTACGTACTCTATCACCGACCTCTCGTCCAATCTACGGAACTCCATTGTAATTGTAACCAGAAGGAGGAATTCTATCTAATATATAGTATCTAGGTTAGTTAGGTTCATTGAACCTGCCTGCGTTCTGCGTGCTCACTCTTCCACCACGACTTTTCAACTACCAATCTTTCCCATCCACACTTTGCTAAAATCAACTTGGAGAATTTTCACACAACCACTACCCCAGTATCATTCTCATGCTATTTAATCTCCCTCGTTTTTATTCATTACAAGGAATAAATATTATCTCACCACTTTTTTGTCTTCTTTATTTATTCTTTTTTTAAAGATAAATTAGGTGAAATTACATTTAAAATAATTTAAATATAAAATATGTTAAATTATATAGAACAGATATTATTGTAAAAAATTTAATTAGGTATAAAATAATAAACAATTTATAGATATAATGTTAAGTATTTAGCACCAATTCAAGAAATAAGATATTTGAACAAAATCTTTAATACTCTACAAGAATCCAACTTTAGTGTTATATCTACGCAAACTATGACATTTAAGTCACTATTTGCAACTGGAAGTTGAGGGTGTATAGTTAAAAAGGTATATTTCAGGACTTTGTAACTTATTTTTATTTTTCTCTCTAAAACTATATTAATAATTTTTGTGTCATTGGGTGTGAAAGATGACTTCTCATTATTTGTGTTATTCATATAGCTAACAAATAACATATCAAATCTTATGTTTCCCAATTGTATGGGCGTATATATATGATCAAAAAATTCTCAATTTATGTCCTTGTATTAGTCTACAAACATGTGATTAGAGATGCAAGCAAAAATAAGTTGACTTGCAAACATTAGATTAAGTTATAAGTTCAGTTTGATTAGAGATGCAAGCAAAAATAAGTTGACTTGCAAACATTAGATTAAGTTATAAGTTCAGTTTGAGTTTATCTTGATTAACCTAATTATAGTTAGGAAAGGTATCGGGTTGATGATTTTAAAAATTGATTAACTTGTAATAATTATAATAATAATAATAATAATATATAAAATAGTTTGAATTTATTTTAACAAACCTAATTATAATTAGGTAAGATATCGAATAGATGAGTTTTAAAATTGATCAATTTATAATAATTACAAGTTATTACAGCTCAACCTACAACAAATATTAATAATTATTACTATAATATTATTATAATTATTATTAATAATAATTATTATAATAAAATTTATCATTTTAATAGTTCGTGTTTCAAGTTATGTGATTTAGAATAAAAAAGATTAAAAATGATAATAAACAAATTTCTTAGAAACAAAAACAAGTTAATATCTTTAGGGATGAAATGTGAATTTAAAAAAAAAAAACATAATTTATCTAACTATATGTTATTTTTTCTTATTGTTATTTATGGGAAGATGGAGGGAAGATGCATGTGAATTTGAATCCTATTTGTTCCATATTGATTAGGAATGAGTTAAATTTTGTTTTTATAATGTGACATAGAAGGAATGTGACCTTGAGTTTAAAGGAAAAGATAATACACAAAAACAGTATTAAATTGTGTGTAATTTTTGAAAAAATTTCGCAAAATTGAAGGATTTAAAAATATTGTTTGATATGGTTGTGTAAAGAAGTGCATAAATAAAATGGTGATAGAAAAAAAAAACTCAGAAAGATTATACTAATTCATTCTTTCAACGGAGTTACATTCAGTTCCTACAACACGAAAAAAATTCACTAAGTCAACTTGATTTACAAACATAAGTAATTTCTACCTCTTAACCTCTTCAGGCTATCACATTAACTCATTAGAGTTTTTTACAAAAGAGTAACTCACACAGTGAACGTTTATAATAGAAAAAAACTCACCAAAATAGACTTTACTTTGTTTCACAAAGAAAATTTTACAAGACAGTTGTTCAAAGCGTAAAAGAGTGTTTTTTTCTTTCTTGATATAATCCGTTGTAGTTTAGTTTCATATTCTTTTGAACTTGATAGATCCTTTTGTATAGCATATGAAAATTTGAACATTGTTTTGTGCATGAGGAATGGTTGCATTTGCATTAAATGCTACTTGATTTTTCTCCTAATTCTACGTGTTATTTCTATTGATGATCGAGGAAACTTCTGTTGGTTCTTTCTAAATGAAGTCATAGTCTGGACTTCCTTTTATATTTGTTATTATTCTTCATCAATTTGAAAGTTTAACATGTTCTTAAATAATATATTAGAAAGACATTTAAATGTTGAATATAAATAATAAGTTCTTTATTCAAATGAAAGAGTTCATGAGATAAGATAAACAAAATAAACAACACTTTATGTTTTTAATAAATTATTCCTTATTGGAACAGTGCAATCGTCCACTTACTCAATGGATCTCTTCTTTGGATGACAGAAATGTTTTATGATGCTAAGTTCTTCTATGGATCATTGATTTCGTCTTTGGACATTGAGTCCTTATATGGATGTTGAAAAATTCTTTAGACGAAGAACTTTTTTATGGACACAGAATATGTCCTTTGAACAGTGAGTCTCGCTATGGATGCTTGGAATGTTATTCGGAGTACGTCTGTTTGAAAAGTGAGTGTGTTGATGGACAACGAGTTTTTTATGGACGCAATAGATGAAGTTCTTTTAATGTCAATTTTTCTTAAATGAATGCATTCCAATAATTCAATAACCTACGATTCTTTTGAAATCTATATAGCAATAGTTAATCTATATTTGTTGTTGTTCTTTGTCAATCTCAAAGCTTAACATGTTCTTAAACAATATATTAGGTGGGCATTTGAACGTTAAATATAATTTAATAAGTTCTTTATACAAATGAAAGAGTTCACAAGACAAGATAAACAAAATAAATAACACTTTATGTTTTTAATAGATTCTTCTTTATTGGAACAATACAATCATCCACTTTCTCAATGATCTCTTATTTGGATGGCAGAAACTTTTTAGGATGCTAAGTTTTTCTATAGATCATTGATTACGTCTTTGGACATCGAGTCCCTATATGGATGCTGAAAACATCCTTTAGACGAAGAGCTTTTTTATGGATGTAGAGTACGTCCTATTGAACAATAAGTTTCGCTATGGATGCTTGAAATGTTATTCGGAGTACGTCTTTAAAACGGTGAATGCGTTGATGGATTACGAGCTTTTTATGGATGTAATAGATGAAGTTCTTTTAATGTCAATTTTCCTTAAATAAATGCATTCCAATCTTTAAATTTAATAACATTAGATTCTTCATATAGTTAATCATAATATATTGTTCATTTCCATGATCTTTGTTTTCATCAAAGAGTCCATTTTGTATGCATACACTTATATATTACATATGATGGGAAAAATCACCACTTTGATGATGGAAAGGTAGTACGGTACTGGAAACACCAATAAGACACCACCAATGTGGTAACATAACGCAGCGGATAAAAATTTTCCTAAATCCCTAAGGAAGTAACCACGTATTAGAATAAAGTAATAATGAAAAGAATTACACAAGAGAGGCCTATATTTTTAACGTGGAAAAACGTTCTTAATGTGAGGAATAAAAACCACGGGTCATCCAGACCAAACAAATTAATCCACTATGATTAATTAAGGATACAAGAGTGTTCAGGTCAAGAACAATATTTGTTCATACAACCAACCAGCACAAGCAAGCAAGTAAAACTTGTAGATGAAAAACAAGCACAAAATTGAGTTACTCTGCGAGTACGATTTCTCATACCTCTACTCTTTTCTCTTTTCTTTTTCTCTCTTCTCTCTTTTGCCTTGTGAAAATTCACTCTTTCTCAATCTCTTGTGTCTCTCTGATCCTCAATCTAACACATTCTCCTCTTATAAAATAAGAGACCTAGCGGACTTGTACATACTTGGGAGCCCAAAAATAATCTAATATATAAGAGTTGAAAAATTAACTAATGGAGCTGACATTGAAAGTTGAGAAACACAATCTGAGCTATTGATTTTGGTTTCCTCTCCATATGGGTCCGTAGTTGATTTTGAGAGGCTTGGACAAATATGCTCAAAAGACTTCCTCGTGTAGGCCTAACACACCAAACTAAGCTAGAAATCAGGGAATTACACATGCATGAGTCAAGGTTAGGTAGCATATATATTTGTAACTAAATATACATCTTAATTAATTATCATATACTATGCTTTCAGAGGTCAAAATGATCACAGTACCATAGTATTTTTCATTCTTTGGCATACCTTCCAACTGTACGCACGCTTTCATGCATTTTCTTGTTTAATTTTTCCAAATCCCAATGAATTTCCTTCCGAAGTTCTGAGAGGGAATCCAATCTATAAAATGAATTGTCGGGGTCGCAGTTATTATGAAGCATTCATTCTATTAAGTAAGGATAAAAGAATGAAGTGTTTGTGGTTTGGTGCTTTTGTTTTACTAATTTTATTATGCATTAGTCTTTATGGTGTTGCAGCTCGGCCCCTGGAGCTAGAGGTTACAATGAAGCAATATAGTGGTGGTGAGAGTGAGTGAGGATACCCGAATTCTATTGCAACTCAAGGAGTCTGGTCCAAGTCCCGGCATAGGACATTAATTAATTAATGCCATTTTTCGCTTATTTATTTTATTCGTTACTTCTCTTTGTGCCGGAGATTATATCTATTTCTTAGAATCCTCATTTTGCTACATAATTAAAAAAATAAAAAATAAAAAGTAGAGGCAATAGTGTGGGCCAATGTGATAGGTTGGGTCTTGAAATTGAAAGGGCTTATTATAATGGTTGAAGAGATAGTTAGGATTAGGGAGATGGCGGCAGACGCACAAGGGAGGTTGGGAGCGGTGAGAAAGAAGTGGGAAAAATGGCTTACTCTTCCTCCGGTGAGTGGGAGTGTGAAGGTGAAAGAGAAGAGAAAGGGGAATGAATTGTGGTCCAGTCCCACCACAGCGCTGAAATGGGTTGTTCGGTGCTGTCCCGACCTGCCCAGAGCCCTAGTTCACAAGCTTTTCCGTCTAAGACAGGTTCGAATTGTCTCTCCTGCCCCTCACTTGCAACTCAAAAGGGTGGGTAACTAAACAACCATGTCCATCGTTTTCTCTTTTTTCTTTCATCCATCATTTTATTCTAAACTAAACTAATGGAAGGTGGCAGCTAAGGACACCTTGAACACAGGAGACCGGATATTTCTTCCTCAATCTGTTAAACAAACACCGCCTACACACAAACATCATTGTAATCTCACTCCCCAACAAATCAACTTCATCCGTACTCTTGTTATCCATAAGGTTAAAACTTTAACCCCTTCTTTTTCATCCCTATCTAATATCTAATATCTAATATCTAATTTCTATCTTCCTCTCAAAATTAGGATCCTGCCACTCTCGTCCTCAACAAACCTCCAGGAATGCCAGTGCAGGTACTCATTGATTTGTTCCCTTTGGTGTGGATCCTATATTGATGGATTAATTCTTTTACCTGGATTCTATCTTTTTCTAATTAGGGTGGCATTAATATCAAACGGAGTTTAGATGTAGTAGCTGCTGCATGTTTGAATTATGAATACTCTGAACCCCCTCGTCTGGTGAGCTCTTATTCACTTATATCTGCAATGTCTTTATTATCATTCACTTTCTCATGCCTTCTCTAGTATGTATGCTTTCAGCTTCTTTCAGTTGCTTCCATTCAATAAAAATGATGGTTAAATAGATTGTTTGGTAACTGCAAACTGATTTTCGTCACAACTCAGCTTATTGTTCTTCTGCTAATGATTTCAAATCACAATCTGCCTATATGTTTGTACGCCAATATGATTTAATGGTTGCTTCAATATATGAAGCATGGACTAGATATTAGGTTAATACTTGAACAAGATTGTTTATCAGGTGCATAGGCTAGACAGAGACTGTTCTGGCATTCTGGTGATGGGAAGGACACAGACAAGTACTACACTCCTGCATTCCATCTTTCGGGAGAAAACTTCCAGGGCTTTAGATGATGTGAGTGATAATTCTTCATTTTCATCAAATGCTTCATGCACCAGCATTGTTCTATTATGGTCACAATCATAAATTGCTGCACCCATTTCATTATTTTTCCTGATTGGTGCCATTTGATCGGAATTAGATTGGCAAAGAGAAGAGAATCCTACAAAGAAGGTACTGGGCACTGGTCCTTGGATGTCCTAGACGTCCAAAGGGGTTGGTCACTGCTTCACTGGGTAAGGTTGTATTCATATTGGCACTTGTTAACTATTTACCAGAAGCTTTAAGTTGGTTAATCCTCCTAACTCCTGGCATATTATTCTTTGTGCGTGCTGCATTCATGTCATACTCAGAAATGTCAAACTTATAAAACAGTAATTACTTGTATCATTGTATTTAATGTCTGCATAAATGAAAAAGTTTTGAACTGGATCATAGCTTCATCTTAAAACTAAACCATCTAACATTTGAAACATCTAATAGTATATGCTGCCAGTAATCTTAAATTTATAACATCCTTCACTGTTAAAAAAAAAGTTGAACAATTATGTTACTTAGATGTTGGGGAATGTGATGTATGAGGAATTTCCCGTAGTCTTTCATCCTTTAATGTTCTAATGGGTAACTGATCTTCTGATAAATTCTCTTTTTAGTCATTGTGTTTTCTTTAATGCTTTACTTTACATGTCTTGTGAAACAACAAACAAGTTTAAAACAAACTTGTTACTTTCCATAAGATGTGACTTCATACAAATGGATTGCCATCAACTCTCTGCCAATGCATGACATGAATGCTTAGGCCTTACAGTTACAATATATAATAGCCCATAAACTAAATTAGCTTCCTGCATTGAAGTAAATGGACATTGATTTGAGGAGCTATAGAAAGCTCCTCATTTATTGCAAAATAATCTTGTAAACTCGTAATCCTTTATTTGATTTCAGGTGGTGGTTGACAATGGGAGATCTGATCGAATAACTATAGTTGACAATTCTACATTAATGTCATCACAGCATGCAATTACAGAGTACCGAGTGATTGCATCATCATCACAAGGTTGGTAATGAAACTTACTTTAAATTCTAAGATTAAAGCTCATTGAGTCTCCTTTGAGGATGTTTATGCTACGAATGAATTTCATCATTTTCCCCATGTTGCATTTGTGTGACATTTTGAACTCATTAGGACCCTATTTTCAATCACTCTCATTCACACTTATTGTTAATTGGATGGGATCATTAAGTGTCATTAGTGATCTAGGAATAATTATTGCAAGTCAAAAAATACGTGTTTCTAAACTATGTTAGTTTACAAATTGTTTTATTAAATAATTTAGTTCAACATTTTCACTTGATACTGGAAAAGCAGAGTCCCAAACAAAAAGAGCTAATAGTTACATATCAAGCATAACTTTGATTTAATTTCATGTTTGGGAAATAGAATTCTACAGTCTGCCAAAAGGCACAAGTAATTGTACGAGCTGGAGGATGTCTGATTTTTTATCTGAACAGGCCTGTTTGCCAATATTTGAGCCTACATTGCATAGAAAATTTGTGATGTGTCTTCCCCCCCACCCCCACCCCCCATTGTTGGCATGAGTTTTCCTGCAAAGTTCATCTCCTCGGCTGTTCTTAGTTGGCAACCCCTACTTATGCCATCTCAAATAGTGCAGGTTACACGTGGTTGGAGCTGTCCCCTTTAACTGGTAGAAAACACCAGGTAGCTGATCTTGGCATTTCAACATAAAATGTTAAATCATTTCATATGTCTCACCAGAATTTCTATTATAACTGTCTGTGTTTACTGGTGCCACAGCTTCGAGTCCACTGTGCTGAGGTGTTAGGTACACCAATAGTTGGGGACTACAAGTATGGATGGCAAGCTCACAGGAAGTGGGGACATTTTGATTTGTCTAATGTGGAGGAGTCACGTGAAGAGCTTCTCAAGGAAGAAACACTCCCCTTTGGCCTTAATTTGAACAAAGGGAGCATCTCTGAGAATCATCCTCGTTTACATCTTCATTGCAAGCAAATAGTCTTGCCCAATATATCTCAAGCACTGAAAAAAGTGCAATCGGCTTCCAGTTGTGATCTTTCACAAGTGGAAGGGCTTGAGTTAGTCGCGGATTTGCCTCCATACATGCAAAGAAGTTGGGATGTCACAAATTATTGAGTCAATATAGCTTTTGTAATTCACTTGATCTCATCAATTCCGCTCGGGTTTCCTGAGAATTCACCTGATGTTGCTTTGAGTTTGTTGGTATAATTGGCATTGCATTTTTCCTGACTCATTAAGCATTGGCAAGGCCATTGAATGAAATTGAGAATCATCGCCGCCAATTCATGAATGAAATTGTACTGGTGTTGCTATTAGCCACGTTATAGTCCCTTAGATTTTATTGTCTGCATCACGTTGAGTAGAGTAGCTATTAAAAACCTTCCTTCATACAACTCTTGGCACTTGCCCAGTCTCCGTCCGTCGGATTTATTTCGTTTGTTATATACACAAAAACCACTGAACATCTTAATTTCATGCTTTTCCCGTGGCTTCCCAGAATAGCATATTATTAAGATAATGTTTATTTTTAGGGCTTTGTATGATGATAACTATTGGTATGACTTTTCTTCGCTTCTCTCTTCTTTAAAAATAAAGGTTCTAATTAGTTATGGCTTTTGTAAATGTCTTTTTTTAAGGTTTTTATTTAAAAAATACTTTTAGTTTTTTAGTTTTTTTTTAAGTTGTGTTTAACTCAATTTCTCTTAAAAAAGAGAAGAAAAGTAAAAATAAAAAAGCTGTTTGGTAAAATAATACAAAAAATGAAATAAAAGTGAGTGATATAAAAAATATTAAAAATAATTCATGTAATATAAAATATATTAAAAAATATGATAAAAATAAAAATAAATAAATCTATTATCTATTATTAATATCTTATATAAGATAATAATGAAAATAATATGTAAAAAAATCTATTTTATATAAAAAAATAAAATAATATTTTATTAATTTAATAATCATATATTGTTTACATGGTTAGTTAATCACATATCATTATTGATATAACTTTTAAAATATTTAAAATACTTTATTACAAAAGTAAATAACTTATTCTACGAATAACTTTGAATGATAATGTAAAATTATTTTTTATTATCATTATATAATTTATTCTTTCTTATTTTATTACAGATTAATTTATATTAGTATGTATTGTATAAAAATTACCAATTAAATTAAAAATTTTTATTATACAAATTATATTTATAAAATTTTGCATTAATTCCAAATTATTTGGTACTTGATTCGTGTATCTAAAAATTAATTTAGTATATAATTTTGAAATATAATTTAATTAGAATGCATAGTAAATAACTTTTTTTTTACTTGTATTCATGATAAGGTTGTAAATTTTTACGAGAATCATTTTAAAAAACATATTTATAGACTAATTAGTCGATAAATAATTTTTTTTTTACATTTTACTGTGTATGAAATTGATTTCTTTATTTTTTTTTTTAAAAAAAGCACGAAAGCGTTTTTGATTTTTTTTAACGCAGCGGGGACTCTTAATTTGATTGATCTGAGAATGGATATTTCAAAATCTGAAAATAGTTGGGCCTGAGGCGCCCTTTCCTTTATATTATATATAAGAAATGTTCTCTTTGCATTTATTGAAAAAAGAGAGAAGCGAAGACGGAAGAGTGATGGTTGATAAGAAATTTGCGTCGTTGTTGGAGAATTTGAAGGTAGAGGATCCATGGCTTCCCCCAAAGACATGGGAATCGATTCGTTGTGAAAGTGGAGTACACTCTTTTCCTAAATCAAACCAACCTCTCTGTCACCTCTCCACTCTCTCTGTAAGTTGGTTTCTAGTTTGCTTTACTACTTTCTCAGTGTTGGCTTGATGTTTAATTTGATAATTTGTCCCCAGGAATCAAGTTTGGTGAGGTTGGCCATGAATGCTATGCAAGGTGCAAAATCATCCCTTGTTAGTATTCAAAAGCTATCTGCCATCTTTTCTTGTGATCCAGCTGACAGGACCTTCCTCCAGATTCCCAACCTCTGGAATCGTGCTTCCAGCACTCCTTCTTTGGCTAATTTACTTTTATCTATTGGCTGCACCGGCTCTCTAGTCTTTCTTCTCCGTGCATTTGTAGATTATTTTACCAATATGAATCTTTGCCAAACTCAAATTCATCAAGACCACCAGTTCCCTCCCTTTACTCTTGTTAATCAAGCCTTTGCTGTTGCTGTGGGGAAAATATTGGAAGGCTACATTTGTGGTTTGGACACAATTCATGCTTCTGTCGTTTTAAGGCGTTCTTCAAAACATGTTGATTTGCCTCTGCCTGGCTGTTTGAAGAATGTAGTGCATTCTGAAATTACACTACTTGAGTTTTACCTGCATATAAAAGAACTAAAGACTCAGATTGAAGCCCTTGCAAGTATATGTAACCTACAAAAGTGGGCTCTTTGCTTTTCAGATACTGCTTTCGAGGACCTGATTACTGAAGCTACTTCCGAATTTCGTAACTTCTGCAGAGGGGGGAATTTGTTAACATTTTTGTTTGCACAATTACAGGTTAGTTTATTTGAATGTGAACCTATTCTTATTTAGTTAGTAATGTTAGTATAAATAAGAGATGGTGTTTTATGCTTTATCATCATACTATATCAATTATAATACATCATTTCAATATTGATCTGAGAGTATTTATTCTCTATTCTCTCCTTTTCCTCCCTCTATATCTAAAACTCCACAATTCAATATCTTATCGAAGTGGTACCATCCTTCCTGACTTGTTCCTCCACTTCTCCATCATTTGAGTTATGTAAGATCTTTTCTTTCTAATTAATTGTCTATTACGTGGTATCCTCATTTGAAAAAATATAGATTTCCCCCCTTTTTGTCACCACTGCCACTGCTCTGACAAGACTGTCAATGTATGAAACCATCTTTTGGTCTAAACCCATGTTCCTGATAGAAACTTCATCTAACAGCTATCTAACACAGTTTGTTCCCATGTTTTCCTTACGATTGTCGAAAAAGCATCTTTATATTCTGTATCTCTGTTTCTCGGTAACTATCTGCTGTTGTATGGTGAGTTTTTTACCAACACCAATCCAAGCCACTATATTCACCTTGAGGAGAGTTTCTCTTTCTTCCAATATTGGGTTCATGGAATTACTCCCTAGAATTGTTATTCACCTTCTTCAATTGTTAGATTTAGACCATGTTTGAATAAACTTCTCAATAACTACTTATAGAAGAATAAAATAAAAAGATAAAATGAATTAAACTTCTCTCATAAATTCAAATGAACCTTCAACTTTTGTATTAGTTAGATGAAAGAACTTCTCATAACTGATCCCATAAGTATGGGTGTATCCCTTGGCATATTTTACATATTTGTTGCAATGCAACAATTACATTAAATTTATAAAAGATATTGCCTTTTACATGATTTTTCTTTATTGAAATTTCTTCTAATATATTCAGGTTTCTGCAATTTAGGTCGCTGATCCTGCCCACTGCACTCTGCTCAAGTTTCTTTTTCTCCAATCATGTGAACCATATTGTGGGTTCATTAGATCATGGATTTTCAAAGCAGAAATTCATGACCCATATAAGGAGTTTATTGTAGAAAATATGGAGTGTTTACCTCCTAAGTCACATGTTAAAGCTGGCAATTCTGTTGACTCTCCATTAGCAAGTGTCAAGGTAATTCTTTCCTGTGCTGGCCGCAAGCAGTTTTCATATGCATCATAACTCTGTATTGCCTTGTTATATTGATTCTCATGGCGGGGACTTCCTAACATCAGGTGCGAGATGGAGTTCCTGTTCCTGGATTTCTCAAAGACTTCTTGGTTCCACTTGTTAGAGCTGGTCAGCAGCTTCAAGTTCTGTTGAAATTGCTTGAAATGTGCATTCATGTTGCTGATGGAGAACACAGTTGTGATGACTTTCTACCCTGCTGGAGTGGCTTTTCAAGCAGTAGTCTCTCTTATTCTTCTCCGTTGGCTTTCAGCAAAGATGTTATAGAAGCTATGGTGCTTGCAAGAGAAAATTATTATAAAAGGATGAATGAAAAAATTGAAAGCCTTTTGAGCAGCTTAGAAGTTAGATATCAGCAGGTGGTCATACTACATAGCTTTGGTTCCACGTACATCTTCACTTTTTACTTCTATTTACTTTCAATTATTTTGCAATAACAAAATAACTTATTTGCAAGATAGAAGAAAGGGGTTGCATGGCCAGAAATTTAAGCTGTTTGGTTTGAGAAAATGTTTTCCATTTTCATTTTCTGTTTTCACTGTTAATAACAAAATGCTACCTTGTTCTCATTTTATTTCTTGTTTTCAAAAGTTTGTATAGAAAATAATAAAATATTGTTTTCACTGTTTCCTATATAAATATTTTAAAACAAGAAATAAAATGAAAAGGTTCCATTTTGTAATTAAAAGTGAAAACAGAAAACATTTTCTCAAATTAAACCACCCCTAAGATGTTCTCATGCAATCACCAATGAAAAACCAAGAATTCATGAAGAAATATAAAAAACGCATCCAATTTCTTCCAAAATCTGCAAGGAAACCCACTTAAACATGTTAGTTGAACACCAGAATGAAGGAAAAATTATTTTCTGACCAAATGCGTCAAATTATTGCTCTGAAATCACTCCTATAGCAAGATATTCTCTGCTTATTTTCGTATAAATTATCCTTAAAACTTCTGCTTCCAATATGTTAAGAGATATTAAAATCTGTCTTGTTACAATGATCTTGTTATATCTTTATTTTGATCTACAATAAGTTTTTGGAAGGGCCACTTGGAAAAAAGGAACATAGGAAGTATAACATAAGATAGAGATGGGAAAGAAGACTACCTTTCCCATTTTGAGCCAGTGCTTATTTCTTTATCTTTTTTCCTTCTTATGCATGAACATTTTCCTTTTGCAGGTAGCTATGTGTGCTTCAGTACCTTCTTTTGATAATGGTGGCGGTACCTTAGACAAACTAGGCCAGATCATGTCAGAAAATGAATTTGTTGGTTGTCCAACAGCAGATAAAAGAAGTTTAAATATGTAATCTCTTACTCCCCTCATCCTACAATCCCCCCTTCCTCAAAATGTGTGTGAGCATGAAGATGCAACTGAGTAACATGTTTCCTCTTATTTGATGCTTGACATCTTAGCTTTTCCCTGACAATTTTATTTCCCTTTGTTATTGCTTCATTGATGTTTTATAGATATTCTCAGGGGCATTGGTAATTTGGGCTCTGATGTCTCAAGTACAACAGATGACTCTTTGCTGGAAGATATGTGTGGTTTATCTGAAAGTTCATCCTTAAACAGCTCTGAGGAGCAATTAGATTGTGATCAGCTTAGTGGTTGGTCTTGTCCAGTAGTCGAGCAACAAAATCATTTATCTGCTTTAAGATTCTTGAAGACTACTACTTTAAATAATTCAATAGAAAATTCCTGTCATCATGAAAATTTTGGCAGTGATTCGTGTGGAATCTGTGATAAAGTGGATGCTACTGATCATTTGGTGAAGTCCTCATACGAGGGAGTCATATTGAGTCACATGTCTAATCCTATAAATCAAGGGAATTCAAGCTGCTCATGTAAATTCAGTATTCAATATAGAGAGAGTTTGATTGACAGTTGTTCAGCAATGGGTCACCTATTGAAAAAATCATTTCATAATGATGGAACTGTTGATCCAAAGGTGACTGAAAAACACCTGGGATCCCTGAGATATTCTATGGCATGCCATGATGTTATTACTGTCAGTGATACTTTAAATGGGGAGGCCACAAATGAGGATCGACCTGACAATAATTTACTCACTTCACATTTGTACAGTTTCCAACCACTGAAATATGGCCATCAATGTAATCATCCCAGCATTAATCCCCTTAGTGTGAATCCTATGTTGACAAGAAATTCAGTTCTTCACCTGATGGGTAGGAATGGGGAAAAATACAAGGCTGATCATGTACAACATTTGCCTTACTTCAACTTTTCTACTGTAGAGGATCCATGTAAGGTTTATATGGACAAGTTATCCACCAACTCTAGATGTAGAAGTGCATCTTCATTTACACTAGATAGTACTGTGTCTGCTCATGATGATAAGAATAAAGAACATGGAGAAATTGGCTGTGGTAGAGAGGATGGGTTGGTTGATGTTCCCAAATTATGTATTGATGCTTCACTGGACTTGATGGACCATAAACATTTAACAGTTGTATCTGGTGGGAGCAGCTGGGAAAGATTGTTGGGTAGTTTTGGGAAAACTGTCAATTGTGATGATAAGCGAAAACAGACTTTGTTGTCAACATTTGAGATACCACTTGATATTATAATTGACAAGTGCTTACTGCAGGAAATCATGCTTCAGTATCCTTATCTTTATGTTTAGTCTGGTAAACTGATTGATTAGTTTATGTATGGTTTTTTTTTTTTCATTTTATTCTTACTGCTTCTATTTTTCTGGGTAATACTTAGATTAAACTAGTATTAATTTATCATGAATACCCAGTTAAGTAAAGAAGCCTAAATCTGGTATTTTCAATCCCATCTTACCATTTGTCAGTAGTATCATTTTCTGTAAAAATGGGACAATGCATCCTGAATTGGCTTCTTTACTGATGAACTTAATATATGGCCAACTACTGGAACACAAAGGAGTTATAAGGGATTTTTATTGTTTTGATGATGGGACCTGTTGGAATGGATTACATAATTATCTAAGCAAGAAGTTAAAAACCATAAATGAAGTCTAAATGTTACTATTTTATTTGAATATTTTAAAAATGTGAAATGCTTGATTATGGTACTTCAATATTTCTTCAACAAAAACAAACAGACCTTGTCCCTTTAGGTGGGACATGCTATATGGACCAATTGATGCCATTTATAATTTCTGCTCTATAGTAATTAATGTGTTTCAAGTATTATTGTCCTACCAAGATGCAAGTTATACGGCAAACATGTGATTTTTATTTGTTCATTTTTTAATTTCTTAGATGATATATTTTCAGGACTCTGATTTTTTGTATCTTTTTTCATTTTTATCTTATTCCACAATTGAAATGAGTGGAGATGCTCAATATATTGCTTTTAGGAAAGCATTCTGTACTAGTGTTGTTTGTCCTTAGAGATGTCAGATACAATTATGTCAGCAAGCTAGCCATCAATGTGCTTGAGGAAGCATTTAAGTTGCAAGAGCATCTTTTGGCACTACGGCGGTATCATTTTATGGAGTTAGCAGATTGGGCAGATTTGTTTATCTTGTCACTTTGGCATCATGTATTCCTAAATTCTGATTCCCATTTCCCAGTGACTTGTATTAGTTGTACAATATTTCATAGCAATGAGTCTGACTATTGTCTATACCGTATGTTTACTCATTCTTTGATTTACTTGAAATTGTAGAAATGGTCTGTTACAGAAGCAAATGAGAGACTTTCAGAAATTCAAGGTCTACTTGAGTTGTCAATTCAGAAGTCTTCTTGTGAACACGACATTCACAAGGATAGGTTGTTTGTGTACATGAAAGGACATGGAAAATTACCTCTATCTGCATCTGCAATTGGTACATCCATACTACTATAGAAAGGGGATTTCCCAGTTGGGACCCAATTTTTACTTTTCCTAAAGGTCCAGTATTCTATTTTCACTACATTAGAAAGGAAGGAAAAAATCATTCTCTCAAGTTAACTACAAAGGCCAACCATATGCTCACTTCCTACTTTTAAGGATACTTTTCTATACATATTTCTGATTTTAAAATCAGTTTTCATTTGATTTTTAAATTTTAAAAAATTGTCAGGCCATTTATATAATTAAATAAAAGTGGATTTTCTGTTTCCATGTCAGTGCCTCTTCTAAGATATTAGTGTATTCATCTCCTGTATAAATAGCAATCACCACAATAATAGTAATGTACTAAGAACAACTTCGATTAGCTTTTTGTTATTTCCTTTTATTAATATTGCTGTTGTTATTTATACTTTTTAGTTTAATTTCAAGTTTGATAAGCTCCACCCCCGTTTCGCCAATTAACCTCTCTTTGTGGCTGGTGGAACAAGAAATTATGCATCAAGTAATGAATTTATAAATAATTGCAGGGGTCCGTTCTTTTGATTTCTTAGGACTGGGTTACCATGTGGACTGGCCACTCAGTATTGTTTTAACCCCTGCTGCATTGAAAATATATGCTGATATATTCAGCTTTTTGATACAAGTGAAGCTTGCCATTTTTTCGTTGACAGATGTATGGTGCTCGTTAAAGGTGTGATTTCTTGGAATTTTTTCCTTTTTTCTTTTCCTCGTGTTCATTGTTACAAACATGCATTTATTATCTAATATCTCTTAAATATATTTGTGATTTACTGTCTATATAATGAATGGACTGACACATGTCTAAGTTAGAAATAACACCCATATCATAATTTCTGAACTTGAGCTTTTAGTAATTTTAACCACCTCTTAGCATTTATTTTTAGTGTGTGATAAGCACCCACTTATCTAAATGTTATGCCATATTCCGGTTGAATGTGTTCCACTGCAATCAATCTGGTCTCTCTTTCTATTTTCAATACAATTTCTTTTATATGTGTAAAAAATTCTCTTTCTTATTTATAAAAAAAAAATAAAAAATGGGGGGGTCACAAAATGGAGTTCTTAGTGTTGGAAATAAAAGTACTTAATGTACTTAAGAAATAGTAGATTCATGTATCACTTGATAAAATGCATTTAGTATTCACAAGAGTTAATATTTAGGAAATTGTACCCATTTTCTCTTAAACCTGGAAAATAGTCCTCACTTAGTCTATTAAGAGTCTATATGGATATTTTGCATTCTGCAAGGGCCCATTTGGTTTGAGAAAATGTTTTCTGCTTTTACTTATGTTTTCATTTTGTATTCTTGTTTTCTAAAGTTCATTTATAAAACAGTATAAACAACCTTTTATGTTTTCTGTTTTCACTTTTTCTGTATAAACTTCAGAAAAAGGAAACAAAGTGAAAACCTTTTCTCAAACCAAATGGCCCTTAAGTTATTCTCTTCTCCATTTCTAACTCCTTTCTCAACCTCATCCCCCTCTCAATTTGGCATGGTGTCACAGCAATACCATCCACCATGACTTGTACCATCATAATTCTGCTGCCATGTTCCTAAAAATATGGAACCATTTTGTTTCCTCTCGTTTGGGTCAGTTTACTCATTGAAATCCTTTCCTCCTTATTGTTCCTGTGTTATATCTCAGGCAAACTTTCCAATGACCTTTTCAGTGACTTCGTCCAACTTGACATTGTGTTTCAACCATAGTTTTCCATTCTGCTGCCAAGAAATCCTTCTGACAATCTGGCAAGTTTCTGGCCGGCACCCCCAGCTCTGGATTTCCTGTCCCTGCTTGTTGCTGAGTTTTCTCTCTCCGTTGCCAGTCCTGCTCTCTGTAGGGGCTCAACCAGCCAATTTCTGGTAACCCGTTGGCACCATTTAGGTCACAGTCGCATCACCTTCCTCTTCCAAGATCTGCTCCCCTTTCTTTGGTCCAGTTTGCAGTTCATAGCATTCTTTTGGAAAGTCACCTTCTGATTACTATTACAACTTATTCTCCGACCTGTTTCTGCTGCACCCATGTTGTCAAAGCCTCCTCTCTTCTTATCCGCCCTTGTGCAACATTTTTACCAAGTGCCATGTCATCTTGCTCAAGTAGCCCTTGTTCAGTGATCTTTCTCTCTCCTCTCACCTGACCCATGACTGAAACTAGCTCCTTCAATGGTTCTAATGCTGCTTCGAAGATTGACCCAACATTTTCTTGCAGTCCATTTGTTTACCACTATTTGATAACTGTTCTTTTGGCTGTCTTTCTGTCATATCATTGAGGGGGAGAAAGGTGTCTAGCTCAGTGACTTTACCTCCCATACACAATGGGCACAATTTGTTCCAGCCACAGCATGGTATTGAGCTCTCCAACATCAGTTGTATTAATCTCCAGCTGTGTCAATTTCTAACTGCTATCAGAGTATTCAATGGCTCTTTTTTGTCTATTCCAGCACAATGTTTTTCTTTGCAGCCATGTTCAGTGGAGCCCATATTAGAAGGAGGGAAGGGGAGGGGGGGTATATGTAACAACCTTAAAGCTTAGTAAGTCTTAGCTTGAAGGGGAGTGTTGGCAATGATAGTACTTAATTTACTTATGAAATAGTAGATTCTTGTATCACATGAAAACATGCGTTTACTAATTTATATGTTTTCATGTGATACAAGAATCTACTATTTCATAAGCAAATTAAGTACTATCATTGTCAACACTCCCATTCAAAAATTCTATCTAAATTATTCTCTTCTCAATACTTCTGTATAAATATTTCAATTTAAGAACAATTGGTTAATGACGTCCAAAGAGTTGTTGATAAGTAATTACTTATAGGCTTAATTTTTCTAAACTGGAATATTTGAATCAAGTATAGTTTTGTAATTTGTAATTTGTCCCCCAACCTCCCCTATTCTCTTTTTACCTGCAAAGTGTGTTACATGTTTCTTTGTATTTTATCACAGTTAAATTTTATTAAAATGTGTTGAGAGCCTGCAATTTAGAAAGTCTGCACTTACATTCTGAAGTATATATAGTCTGATATCCCAAAAGAATCTAACGACTTTTGGTTGTGTAATTGCCTATTGTAATGGAACTTATTTTCTTTCAATTTTGGTGAACAGGATTTGGTGCATACAACCAATAAAGATCAAAATTCTGAACAACACCAACTTGAGACAGGGCATCTTAATATATTGATAAAGATGAGGTACTGAAAGTTGTTTCTTTTCTGGATGCATGGGCACATAATATTTGATATCATGGGCCTTTCTCAGATTCTGTTACTATTCTCATGGATGAGAAGGACTTTAGAGGTTCAGACCATCTGGTCTGGGTGGATGGGGTCTAAGAGATACAACTGTTAGCATTTTTTTTTTCCATTAACTATAAAGGGATACTTAATGAGCACTAGTTTAAATAGTTCCTCAAATAAATTTCAAATATTGAAGATGAACTTTTATATTGATGTTTGTACTTCTAAGCATCCTTTGTTCCACTTTCAATGACAGGCACCAGATCAGCCATTTTGTATCTACATTGCAGCAGTATGTAGAGTCACAATTATCTCATGTATCATGGTGCAGGTTTCTTAATTCCCTTCAGCATAAGGTTTGAGGCCAATGCTTCTAATTGATATAGCTATTTATTTAGTTATCATTCTTTTTGGTTTCATCCTTTCAAATCTTTCTAGTTTTCAAGTGCATGTTATTAATTGTGATTGTTTAGCTGACCTTCACTTACTAGTTACTACCTTTTGGATTACTTTGCCAGTTACATGTATATGGGCACCCTATTTGGGAGACTTTCTCTCTCTCCCTATCTATCTATCTATTTGTGATAGAACTTGATATTAGACGAGAGAATAAGATACAAATGCTAAAAACATCATATTCATCATACTTTAGGTTGCATTTGAATCACACATCCCATTCCTAATCTCCATTTCTTAATGAAATTCATCATTAAGGGCCCGTATGGGGTAATTGCAGGTTTTGGTTTTTGGTTTTTGGTTTTCCAATGCAATTTTCAAAACAAAACGTGTTTAGCTAAAATGAGGCTGAAATAGTTAACTCAATTTTGAAACAATTTTACAAAAATGTTGTAAATTTGATTTTTAATTTTAAAAATAATCACTATATTTAACAATTATCATTTTTGTTGTTGCCACTATCACCATGCCGCCGCCGCCACCACCGTCGTCGTCACCACCACACCACCATCGTCGTTACCACTACTACTACCATCATACCGCTGCTACCACCATCATTGCTGCTACTACCACCATCGCCACCGTCACGACACCACTGTCGACACTGCCGCCACCGCCAACAACACCACCACCACCACCATTCCTATCAACATGCAAATACACCCTTAAACTAATTTTAACAAGATAGAGAATTTTCAAAGAGAGTTTATTTTGAAACTAAATTTTTGAAATAAAAAACTAAAACTAAAACTAAAAATTGGTTTTGAATTTTGAAAATTTTAAAACTTACAACTAAAATCTACCCTAACGGGTCCTAAGTTAAAGAAAGTGTTACATCCTTATTGATACAATTCTAAAACATAAGGAATCTAGTTCTGATCCTGTAAGCATCAAGCTTTGAAGTATGTGTACTTCATTTTGTCAAACATTCCTGTACTTGGTATGTATTGGGTACACTTGGATACTCATCAAAATTAATTTAAAAAAAAAAAAACTGTATGCAACTTGAGTATGACTCTAATACAATTAGGTGTGACTGGAATTATAGCTAGGTATGACTTATGTATTAGCTAGATCTTGTTTTCCCCCAAATGATAGTTTTTTAGGTAAATTTAGGAATTTTTTCATCTTTTTCTCAATTTTCTTATGTTTATTTTTCTATTTTGTTAAATCCATTCACCCTTCCTTGTGAGATGTGAGATGCAAGTTTGTTAGTTTCTTTTATTTTAAAGCCTAGAAATCAAAATCATACTATTTTTCATTATTTCTAGCTTTTGACCTTGTGGTGTAATTCTTTGATTTTTGTGTTTGCTGTATGCATGTACCACTGATATTACTACAAGAGGGTTCTACTGCTCAAGGCTGTCAAGCAGCTGCAGCGTTGGTTTATGGCTTTGTTAGGATATATAATAAGAGCTAAATAAGGGCAGCTGTTAGTCAGTTAGTCCATTAGTTAGTTAGTTAGTTATAATGGGTTGATTACAAATAGGGGAAATTAGATAGAGGGACTCATTCTGTGAATTTGATAGTGTGTGTGAAAGGAGAAGTTCTTTGTAAAGGGGACACCCTTGGAGCAGAGACTTCTCTCCTTTGTTCTGTACATTTTCATTAAATCAATAATATCCTTCATATCTTCTCTCTGTTTTCTGTTCTTTGGTTCCTAACAAGCTTAATATTTATGCTTAGCATAACATAAAAGGAAGGAAATTTGGAAATATTTTGTTTATTATGTGGGATGCTTTTAAGATGTTTATGTAGGAACTTCTAAACAAATTTTAGTCATCTCAGCATCATCTACATTATAATTTTTAGATGTTGCAGAAATACAAAAAAATTCCACCACACATAAAGGGTTAGAAAGATGAACTTTGTTGATCTGGATTACCATATTTTCCTTCTACCTCACTCCGTTGTCAATTGCATAGCTTTCTAGTTTATGATAACTTTGATGGCTAGATCTTGTCTATATGACTTTGTAATTTGATTACTTTATAAATGTTTTGGATATTCCTTCCATTTAATATGTAGGTGAAAGATATGATGGATCTTGAATCAGTGCACATGGAATATCTTGCTGATTCGTTATGCATGTAAGTTTAAATTTATTTGTTGATTACTATTTACAGGGACAGTTATTAGAAAGTCAACTTAGGGGCTTTGTTTTCTGCCAATAGCCTAATAGTGAATACTTCAGGTAAAATTTCATTATTAATTCTGTCTAGTCGGTCTTTTCTATGTTAAATTTCTACGAAGTTAATGTTATCTTTGAAAGTCAGTGATGCATATCTTGGTGCGACATGCAATGTCCACTGGTTAGTGGATCTTGATGTGTGGTCGGATGCTTGTTCATTATAGGCCTATCCATCTTGTAATATGTTAAAGCCAGATGAATAACAACTTTTATGTATTTTCATTTAAAATGGAACTACTTTTCTACAAACCTTTTTTTTCCTGAGCTTTCTTGTCTCATTGTTAATGTTTATTTTTCTATGCAAAAAAAGCTTTGTCAGTAAGCTTAAATATGTATTTGCCATGTGTGTCTTCATAATTGGTTAGGCTTAGTAGACAATAATATTGGCATGATAGTCAAGTTTATTAGCTGTTGCCTCCATAACTAAATCAAGAGTTTTATACAAGTCTAAAAATTTCACCTTTGAATATTAAGGCACCCAAATATAGTTTTGTGCTGCTTTCTCATTTCTTCAAATATCATTACTGTGATGAATTGCTTTCTAATACCAATGTGATTTTATTATAACAGCTTAGGGCTGAAGCCAGCTTTCGTGGGTTTAATATTTGGGGAGTGATCGAATTCATGATGATTTTGAAAGCCATAATAAGTTAGCAACACATTCTCTATAATGCATTCTTTATTATTGGGTGAATTTCATGCGGGTTCCACCAAAAAGCTGGTTGGAAAGTCACTTCAATTGTAATCACCCTTGGCTCGCCTTAATTGCAGCCTATTAGAATTGGTTGTAAAATGTCTCCAAAAATGACTACCTATGGAGGAGCTTACCAAAAAAGCTGAGAGCATTGTAGAATGCAGCTATTGGGGCCAACTCTTAGGGGTTGACATCTCATATTAACTAGAGATATGGCCTAAGTAGTACTTATAAGGGTTGGACAATCCTTACCTTACAAGTCAATTTTATGGGATTGAATTAGGTTCTAAGTTCAAATTGTGAGAAAGCCCATGTTTTTTTTATGAAACTTACATGAAATTCATCCAATAATATAGGTTGGAAAGAATGTTGCTAGCATTCACCCATTAAGTCTTGACATACTTGCTCCATCTTCAATACTAATCCATCTTCAAAGGGTTTCTAAAATTTTGACAATTCAAGCATGTTGCAATGGGTTTTCCAGCAAGTCTATGCTCAAAAAATGTCAGGCAACAATTTATCACCCAGGTGCTAATTATTATTGGCACTTGGCACCGTGGCAGCTGCTTCAAGGAAGTGGTGTGTGTTGCTCTTTTTTTTAAAGCTTGAAGATTGGAGCAAAGTATTAAATTAGGGGAAACAGGATGGGTACATGAGATGCATGTGTTGGATTTCTATCCATATTTAAATGGTTAAAGTAATGCTTTCACATTTGACTATTGTTGGGTTTAGTGTAAGAGAATGATAGATGTACAGAAATTTGCACAACAATTTTACGCTGGTGATCAGCATGTATTATGTGATGATTGGTTATATTAATTGTTTGATGTAAACCTGATTACGACTTGATGCACGCTGATCATATACAAGCACACTGATGACTAGTGTAAAAATGGTGTGCAAATTGTGGTGTGTAAATTAGCGTAACTGTTACTGTAATATTACAAACTTGTATTCAGTGGGTGATACTTATAACCGTTATGTTCAGACAGTAAACAGCATCTGATTCTGATAATCGGTTTTTTATTTTGTGTTTGCATAAATATTTGTTCCAGATGTTTCCTGTCTGATGAAACAAAGGCAGTTGGCAGCATTATTGAGAGCATTTTGCAATGTGCCCTCGATTTCCGGTCTTGTATTACAGTTGGTGCTTGGGATTCTGGAAGTGATCTGGAAGATTTGTTAGGCAAACTTTCTAGAATCAATATATCCCAGGTAAACCAGGCAAAATTTCTAGAATCACTATACATCACTTACCATGTGTAGGCTGTTTGTTCTTTTAAAATGATTTCGAGCATTTTGGCATTTTATATATAGATATTTAGAGCGATTATTCTTAAATGGCTTCGCATCCATAGGAATGTCTGCATATAATGTATGGCAATATACATACTTCCCTTTATTCGAGAGGGCCTTCGCAATGTTCTCATAGTTGTAGGGTCTGATGCCCTCAAAATAACCTAAGCTTTGCCAAAAGTTCTCTTGAAAGCATCCACACATTAGATAAGATCTTCAAATATATTGACCTGCACTTTGAATTTATTTGCAGGTGCTTTCTATAAAGCAGAAGTTTGATAGAAGTCTTAAAGAATTGCACATATGCTATATTAAAGGACCTAAACATGGGAATTTTGGGCTTTCTCGTTTCTGGGATTATCTCAACTATAATGAATATTATCTAAATGTCAAGAATGAGATGGGGTACTACTATGCTCTCTGAATTTTGCCAGCTTTGACAGGTCAATATTGGTATGTGGCTGGGTATTCTTGATTGGAAGTTGGGACATGCAAGTTTAGAAGAACTATTGAATGTCTCTGGGAGGTTTTGCCAATACATGGATGTTAGGAATATCTTTACTGATTGTGTATCTTTCATGAGGGAAAAAGGACAAAACAAAAATAGTTGCTCTATCTGTGTTTCCCATGGATAGTGTTACGATTTACTTTGTAAAAAGGAAAGAGAAATGTTTTGTGTACAAGTTTCTCTCTACTTCACATCTATCATGGCTCATTGGTTTAAGCCTCAAAAAGAAGTAATTTTAAAAATATATAGAAAAATAGATTTTTTTTTAGAGATTTTATGAAAATTAGTCATTTTTTGTTTAGTTATAATTACAAATTATATTTTTTATATAAATAAAAAAGCTTTTCAAAACATGTTAAAAGATTTAAAATTTTATTTTTTAAAATTCTGATTTTTTTCATCAAATGTTTAAATACACATTAAAAGAAATTAAAAACAATTAAAAAAAAAAACTAATATTTCATGAAAAAACTGAAATAAATTCCTGATTATTAGTTGTTTCGAGAAGATTATGCATTGCGCAGTACAATTTCTCTTTTGTCATGCCGCTCAAGTAATATCCCTTTTCAAGTTATTTCAAAAATCTCTTGTTTTTTAAACAATCTTCGTGGAATATATTTCTTTTAACCTTAACAATATAAATTTATTTCTTAATTTCATACTTGTTAATAAAAAAAATTGAAGTAAATGAATGGGATACTAAATAATTGAGATATTTTTAAAGTATATACTATGTTATTTAGACCTATTCCAATGAGATACTAAATTATTTTAAATTAATATAAATTATATGATAAGCAACTTTAGTCTAAAGGTAAATTGAGATAAAGTCATGTAATAAAAAAATTTATTGAATAGTGTAATTTATGTAAGTTGATCCTTTTTGAGAATATATATATATGTAGAGGGGGAGAGAGAGGTTATTGTAAAAATATTTACTTTTTTCAAAATATGAGAACAAACAATAACTATTGAAATAAAATTAAAAATAATAGATAGTTAAGGTTAAAATTCAATTTAATTACTTTAGACTACCAATGTCATTAAAACTACTTCCACCACCGTTGTCTCATCATTATCATCGTCTCCACCATTGTCATTTTCAATATTAATTCATCTTCAAAATTTCTAAAATATTGACAATTCAAGCATGTTGTAATGGATTTTTTAGCAAGCTTATGCTCAAAAGACACCTAGCAACAACGGTGATGAAGCAACAACAACGGCAATAGTGATGACGATGATGGTGGTGACAATGGCAACAACAATAGTGAAGGGAGCAATGATGGAAACACTAGTGTGACAACAATAATAATGATGGTAGTGAGAACGACAACAATGGAGAGAATGACGATAATAGAAGTAAAGATGATGGTGAGAAACATCAGTAGTGGTAGCAATGATAACCACAAAGTGGAGAGGAATATCGGTAGTAACAACAATGATTGCAATAATAATAGAGAACATCGATAATATCGACAACAATGACCATAGTAATGATAGGATATTGGTAAATGGTAAAAATGAGTGTATAATTACGATAATAGTAGTGATAATAACCATAAAAACAGTGACGATAATAATAATAAAAATGAAGATAACAAATGATAATCTTTGTAATTAACTTTTAATCTCAACAATTTATTATTTATTCTCACATAAGTAATTTTTCTTACAAGAATCGTCATGTATATATATATATATATATAAATAATTATATTTAAATAATTGTATTTAAATAAATATAACTTTTTTTAAATTGGTTACATGAATACTAATTTTTAATCTTAATGATTTTGATTTATATTTATAGTTCCCACATGAAAAGTGTTCGCATTATATATAAAAATACCAATAATGATTTGGTGAATTTTTAAAACTAATTGTATTTCAAACCAACAAATCAATCGAATTTAGAATCAAATAAAAAATAATATAGTAGCATTGTTGCGTAAGATATCACGATCAGTCATATAACTGCTGCCATTTGTTGAATATAAATACACGCACGCCGTCAAAAATTATATTTGATGCACCTGAAATAGAAGAAAAATGAACGGCATTAGGATACATATAAATTTTTGCAGAAGCATGATTGCAGTAGGATTCCTCACCTTGTAATATTTTCATCAACCTTCCTCCCAGTCCACGTCTTCATCGTCATCTGCTGGAGCCGGAGCATCATCAGCTTCAACATTCAAATCATTGACCTTGTAATCTTCATTTCCAGTACCTTTATGAAAGCACCCAGATAATAAATGATGAAACAAAACAAAAAATATATTGTATACTAAGATAAATGATGAAACAAAACCAAATTCCGACAGAGACAAGTCAATGTTAGAACTTCTGGTGACAGTCATTCAGGAATTGGTATTATAGGAGATTTTAATATACGATTAGCACCATCAACTTTTAACATTTGACTCTAGAATATATGATTTCCTAGCTTGGATTGAAGAGGAAGGGGAAGAAATTATAATATAATTCGAAATTACATTACTTCGCTTGAAGTTAACAATACAAAGATGATGAAAAGCCTCTTTTAATTTTGAAAATTAGACCATCTATTTTCAATTCTCATCATCCAATTATCTCTCCGAACTAATTTTATAAAAGCACCACTAATTTTGAGTCAAATGCACTTAATAATTTATTAGTCTAGTTGCACTTTCCATCCTGATTAAGCACCTTACCGCATCATTTAACATTTTGTACTGCCATTTTCTCTTCTGTAAAACTAAAATTTTATTTAATAGTAATTAACATTAAAGGTAAAGAATACTATCCTGTTTGCTTTCATGATTCTATATTATTCTATATTTAGATTCACTAAAAACATATTTAAGTTTAAAAATCAATTTCACATATAAAACATGGAAAATTCTTTAGATTTTCAAAATGTATACTTTGTTCCATGTCAACCTATAATTACAGTCGTTATCACCTCTACTGCATACCACTACAATTGTCTTGCCACCTCTATCAACCATCAACATTCAACAAGGATTGTATTACATTTACATCATTCCTACTATTATCCCAATTTGTTAGATATTAAGTTTACCTGTCTTTACCATACCCATCATTGCCATTACGCCATGCCAACATTGCAACTGGCAATGTCACTATGACAACTCGTCAACCCCAAGACTGATAATCAAAACCCCAATTGGAACATTCAATTTTCACATTCACTAGTTCCAAAAAATTGATACTCTTTAACACATTCAATTTTCCATATAATCATTCATGAACTCAAGTAATAAAATTGATCCTAAATTGGATTGGCAAAGTTTTCCCAAAAAAAAACTAAAAAGATTCTTCTAAATCCCATGCCCATCCTTAAAATTGTTTTAACAATTTCAACAGCACAGTAAAACAAAGTCAGAAAATTACTGAAATGCATTCTCTGGGAGAGCCCAAGGGGAGAGCCAAACCCAAAAAAGACTAGTCCATTAGCTGGGAGAGCCTTTTGGTTTAAGTATCATATCAAACTTCATTTTTCTACTCAATGTAAAACTCCTAACATTGTCACCCCCTTTAAGAGTCAACGTCTACAGCGGCTTTCACTTTATCAACACTGACCTAGCTTCACTTGCCTATCATTATTCAGTATTGTACCTTAATCCAGTCTATAGGTAGCCCCTTCCGTAACTCAACTCTCAATAAAAGCACCAATTGTTAGAACTTAAGCACAAGAGGAGAATTCAAGCCAAAAGACTAGTCCATTAAGTGGGAGAGCCTCTTGGCTTAAGTACCACATCAAGTTTCATTTTCTGCTCAATATGAAACTCCTAACAAATTCCCTCCAAATTTTTGGAAACCAGACCAAACTTGTTGGATTCAACTGGTTTAGAAAACCAGCTAGCTACTACTATACAGGTCGATCTAACGCCAACCAGATGAATGTCAAACCAGGAAAAGGCTGGTAACAAACTGATTCTAAGCAAACTAATTAACTTGCTATTAGTTCTTGGATGACCCTGAGAACATGGATTGGAACATTGACGAAGTAACCAACCATTACCTTTCTTTAATAAGGATTTAAAACTAATATATGAAATTTATAATAAAAGAGGTACAATAAAATAATATTTCAAATAAAATCTTAATGAAACAGTGTCACAAAATCACACAATGTAAAAATATTCTTTTTGTTTTTATCGAGCATATATTTGTAAAAGGCACATATAAACTGTATTGATCCACAGTGTGCTCTAATCACATTGAAAAGATACAAATTACCTGCAACTGGAGTCTCCTCCCATTCAGTACCATCATCGTCTTCCTCAAATTTTGATTTCATGCCAACTTGACGATTAGAAGCACTGCTAGATGGATCATTTGCAGTGAGTCTATTTGGCAATTCTTGTTTTCCAGCAGCTTCCAATTCATGTTGTTGTTTAAGCAAAGCAGCATAATAAGCCTTAATATACTCATCCTATAAAACACAAAGAAAACACAGATCCTTAGTGAATAAAAGTTTCAGAACCTTCAGATAGAAACAGCAAGGAACTGAAGTGAAAAAGACAAAAGATAAATGAAAAAGAAAACAATTGGTCATCATATAGTATATGCCTGTATATTTTTCTTATCATCATGGTCAACTGTTGATTTATTGTCATCCGAGTACTGTGCTGATCTGGAAGTTGAAGTCCCATCCATCTTTATTTCCTCCTTCACCTCTCCACGTTGCTCCTTTGTAAGAACCATCCCTGATTTAATCATCCATGGTGGCAAAACCTTCAGAGATGTACTTTCAGTTTCAGACTTAATATCCCCTCTGTTGCCTTCACTCCCATTGAAGTCCACCACAACCTGTTCAAATCCAGCAGTAGATTACAAAGCATTTTAGGTTAGTGATGCTCAGTACCTAAATTTAAAATTCACATAAAATCTCCATTATATATATATTTCATTAGAGTAATGCTACATATACAACTTTACACATGTACAAATTCTAATGATACATTACTAGTTTTACCTATGATGTCATGTCACCTTTTACTACACATCAACATGCAATCCAAACCTGCCTATGTTGTGCCTTATTACTAATCTTCACATAGTCAGTCCCAAAGCCCGGATAAAAGAGGGATGTGTTAAGCAATTCACAGATAATGTAAAACTTTGTTGAATTTCTATGATATGGATCAACGAGGTGAGTGTTAGTGCTAAGTTGTTGCCTAGAAGCAACACATATGGCTTGAGTACAGTGTCAAATGAGCCCAAGCCTCTACATTGCCACCTGGGTTTTCCCACATTTTCAGAAACAGGTGTGGGTAAAGTAGTTTAAAAGGAGGATTCTTACGAAACATGGAATGTTGATACTCTTACATGTAAATCAATAGAAACAGTGAACACCATGATTGGGAGGAGTATCAATTTTATGTTCCTACAAGAAATTAAGTGGGTAATTCTATGTTGTTGTACAATAACAGAATTAATTTAAGTAATGGGGTGGGTATAACTGTAGATAAATATTGGAAGAGTGATGTTGTGAATGTGAAAATGTTAGCTATAGGATAATAGCTCTAAAGTTTGTAGTGGAAGGGGAAACTTATTAATATGATCAGTACCTCAGGTACGGTCAGAGAAGCACCATAAGATAAAATTTTGGTAGGAGTAAGCTTTATCTAAGGAATGCAATTAGGAGACAAGAATTTTCTACGAAGAGATCTGAATGGTCACATAATAGCCTAGGAGAATCAGCAAATGCAGAAGGTGAATCTATCCTAGATTTTTCATTAGCTTACGGCTTTACAATAGCCAATACTTATTTTAGGAAGAAAGAAGAACATCTTATCACTAACAAAAATTGATGCTTAAAATTTCAGGAACTAAAATGAAAGTCTACTGAAAATTGGAAACCTAGAGTGTAAGGTTGTTGGGTAACCATTTCGCAGAATCGCAAAATGAATCAGTGACCATTAACTCAGTACCTCAACTGAGTCGATTACTGGTCTGAATTTAATAAGAGTGCATGGAGGTGTATACTAATGCTGATTAAGCAAGATTAGTTATTGGATGGAGATCAACTTCTAGTTATTGTATTCTTTTGGTGGAAATTTAGCAACATGGAGGAGTAAGAAATAAATTGTGGTTGTTCACCCAACCCAAGCACAAAGGCTGAATTTTGAGCTATGGAATGAGGGCTTTGGGAATTGCTTCGGTTGAAAATTATGTTAAATGGTCTTTAGGATAAAGTAAAAAAGGCCTATGAAGTTGTACTATAATAATAAATCACAATTAGCATTGCTCATAATCTGGTTCTAGAGAACAGAATAAAACACAATGAGATTGATCATCACTTCATCAAAGAGAAATTGGACAGTGGACTGGTTATTACTTCATATAAAGACTTCAGATGGCAGATGTGTTGATTAAGAAGCTGCCAACAGAGATTTCAAGACCTTACTAGCATGCCGGGAATAATAGACATCTATTCAGTATTCACCATGTTAGAGGGAAGTGGTGATGTAAATATAAAATGAATAATTATGTAACTATTGTAGATTATTTTTATTACTGGGACACATTTGTAGGACAGATTTATTTCCTTAAATGTATGCACAGCCGTAAGTTAGACAAGTTATTATTGATATAGGTTTATATAATGTCCATACTTTTGTTATACTGTTTATCAGATATACTTTTCAGAATATTTCAACCTATCAATTATATATGAAAAAAAAATATTAGAGAAAAAGGAGGGAAAGTATAATTATATGGAGGATAAGATATCCTCTAAAGAGAAAAACAAAAATAATTACAAAAACAAGAATCAGAATAATTAGCAAGGTTGTAACTGTCTAGTTTCTTTACATGCAAGAAATGGTAACCCTTAAAAAAAGAATCTCTTACCTTAGTATCTCCACTATAAGGCATTGGTCCTCCATTATATCCAAACTGAGAATTTTTAGAATCACCAGCTCCAATATCTCCATTGGCTGCACGCCCCATAGCACTAGCTCGTGCTTCCCACGCTTGAAGACAGCCAAATTCTGGAACAGGCAAATCCTTCACTCTGCTGAGTTGGTCCATTAAAGGCTTGAGCTGTACCTGCAACCAGTTCCAATATTTTTTACTCTTACAATAATGGAATTCAATCTATTGATTATCAATTACATGCATTTTGAACCAATATAACAAGAGAAAAAAAAAGGTTGGAGTTTGACATTCAGTTCGGAAGAAGTTTCATAGTCATTGTTAGCAAGTAGTCTAATTGGGCTGAGCTTATCTGGTACTGAACTAGCTCTTAATTATAAGTATATACAAGGTTAGTGTTTTAAAACATATCCCATGGCTCAGATTGTTATTATTATTCAGTTTCTCTTTTTTCTCCCTCTTGTTTTCCATTAAATCCCTATAATTTTAAAAATGATCAAGCATTACAAACAAATTAAATTGCAGACCAGAAACACCAATAAATAAAGGCTAGCATGGTGTAGTGTCTAGTAAAATTTAAAGAAATTCAAATGAGATTTGTGATACCTAAAAGAGATGAAATGCATGAAATAGAAAGAGATATTTTAAAAGTTTTATACATAAGAGGGCACAGCATAACAACGAGTCATCAATTCTTATCAATTATTTTAATGGATTTAAAAGACTATTGAACTTTTATTATTGCACAGTTACAATTTCTGAAAGATTTTCAAGCACATTTTTTTAGATTAGACAGCTACTTCAACTCTCCGAACACAAAAAAGTAACAGGTTTGTTGCAGTTTTTCGCTTTCAATTCTGCACCTTAAATTTATTATTTGTAAAAAAAATAATTTTCTTATCCAACACAAAATCAATTATAAAACATACAACCAAATGACAGTTTAAGAACCTGAAATAAGAATTCAGGTGTTGAACCTATGACCATTAACATGCCATTATAGATCCTATTTTCCTCTGTTGTCCATATTTTAATTATTACTATGCACAGCAGCGTATGTCAGTTGGTGAACCGTGAACCATGCTAGTCTTATTTTTTAACATCAAAAGAAACCAAGAGATGAAGCAAGCAAATGATTCTTGCAATCATCACCTTCAACCTCAAGGAAAAAAATGGTTTGGCACATCCTTCCATTTTATACCTATGAAGGGATTTTGTTTTGACATTATTGATCAGTTAAACATACATATGTCATTGTCAATATGCTGTTTAGGTGAGTGGTATGTGATGCATCAACATATGTATTAAATAGTCTAAGACATACAAACAACATAATCATCAAATATTAGCAATTGATATGATTGGAATATCAAACTAATTGTTACTCCCGAAGCTCTGTTAATAAACTGAAAAAAGTCTTAATGGTTTCCTTAAACTGAGATCAGCATAGGATAAGGAAACAGGACAAAAAATGAACAGACAACAGGATATTTTATTCATAAATGAATGTCCTTACCCTATGAGACCTAATGACAAACATTCTCTAGTGCAAGACTAGAGTGATTAAGAAATTTCTCGGTTATAGCAAATGGTAGTGATAACCATAACTAAGAATAACAAATCTTAAACAAAAGGATCCCTAATATGAAGCCCCAAAAAAGAAACAAACAACATAGTAAAACCATAAAAGAACCTCCATGTTCTGAAGCATGTCTTTTAACTTTTCATGCCTCCGTCTTCTAGCATTATCATCTCCATCACCCCCTTCTTGAGCAGCAAACTTGTCACTTTCTACCTCAAGTTTTCCATTACAACTTTCACAATGGAAGTCGTCATCTTCAAAAGATACTAACCGTAGTGCATCCAGAGCATTGTATCTAAATAATTCAAACCCCCAAGTATTACGGAAACGTATAACAAATATTGATATTGAAATAAATTTGGAATTATAATGGATTACTGAAACCTTTTTCCACATTTTAGACAGATATATTCCTCAATTGTGTTTTTGTTGTCCAATTCATCTTTCAGCAACTTCTTCATGCGATGTATTCTGTACCTAACCACATCATATAACTGCAACAAACTTCAACATAAAAAATTCTACATTTGGAGGAGCCATAATTTAGTTGATAAATGACTCAAAAACAGTAGCAAGCAAGCATGCAAAATAACATTCATTTCCCCTTCTCTTGGAAACAAAACCCACAAGCATCATGGAAAAGCAACATTCATAGAAATATATGGTAGGAAGAGACGGACCTGTGCATAATCTAGACAACAGTAAGAGTGCGTGTGCAACTTGACCTTTTCTTCTCCCTCTTTTCCAGTTAGTTGAACATCAGCTGTAGCAGCTGTAGCAGCACTATACATTTTTGCACCTTTTGCTGTCTGGTAAAATCAGATATATAGAACATAAGAAGTAAATAATTGCATGACTATTTACATCATATAGCTAAGAGACTAACACTTCAAACCTAATAAGGAAAAATAACAAAACTTGACAAATGTGAACAGAAGAAAATTCAAACAACGACAACTGAATAACTTAAAATAGCCAAGCTGGAAGATCAACAAAAACTGACAAAGATGCTCAAAGATATTTAATAAAAGCACAGCAACTATCATGATTAGGAAAACTGATAAGAACCATGGGAGAACAACACCACAAAATCTAGTTGTTGTAGTTGGAGAGCCCAAGGCCTGATAAACCCCAACTAGAACCTCATACTTACAATGTGGGAATCAAGTCTCATCCCTTGCAATTCGTCCATTTTAGGGGTCACCTTTCAAACCTAAGTCCTTGTACAGTACTCATATTGTAAGCGTATGTGATACAAACGGAACATGTGTTATCATCTGATTCAATTTTCTAAGAAGGCGGCAAATGTTACTTAATCTCAACCCTCTGCCCCAGAGAAATAGATTGAAGATAGTACTGACAACAAGAATATTTCATCGGATGCTGAATGGGGAATTTCTCCAACTCAAGGCAACCAGACAAAACTCCAGGCAGATATCAAAGACGGGGTTAGGAAGTTAAACTATATCACTATCACTGGACCAGATATTTCCTTAGCTGCAAGTGTTGAGTCAATTTCTTAATTCTCCCTGTGATAGTTACTGCAATGCTGTGGTTTGAATCCTGAGATATATTTAAGGGGTCTCCTGGAAAAGGGTTAGTCTATGAGAACAGAGGTCATACTGATGTGGGCATATAAAAATTCATATTGGGCTGAATGCCCAAATGCCAGAAAGTTAACCTTGGGCTATTGTGTTATCATTGGAGGGAATCTCATCTCTTGCAAGAGCAAGAGGCAAAATGTTGTTGCTAGATCAAGTGCTGTGGCAGAATACCAAGCAATGGTTCTTTCCACATGTGAACTTATTTGGCCAAAACAACTCCTTTCTGAGTTAAATTTTGCAAAATAAAGCCAATGAGTCTCTTTTGTGACAACTAGACAGCCTTGCATGTTGCCTCTAATTCAATCTTTCATGAGCAGATCAAACAGATTGATTATCACTTTATTCATAAGAAGATTTACTCCAGGGAGATTCTTCCATCCTTTGTGAACTCTGATGAGCAGATATTTTCACCATGTCGCTCAGAGGCCCAGGGATAGCTTATATATGCAACAAGCTAGGTGGATACGATATATGCACCAGCTTGAGGGGTGCATTGAAATATTCCTTGTTTCATTATTTTACCAATGTAAATGTAAATATTATTTGTTTCCTTGTACATATGACAGCTGTGTAATTAGGAAGGATTTCAGGCTGTAATTACTAGGTTCAATCCCTATAGTCAAGGGATTTTGATTGTACGTTGATCATGATAAATTAACAAGGCTAAGAGTCAACCTCTCAAGTATTTTAGAATCAATTTCAGTTTTATTTTAATAGTTCAGAAAGACTGATCTACTTATGCTTATAAGCCAGTGTAATTCGCAAAAGTAATACTAATGAAAAGCAGAGACAGAACCCGATAGTTACCTCTCTCCTATATTCTCGAGTAATGATCTTCTCCTCTTCAAAAAACCGAAGAGTTCGACGGAGTTGTTTCGTGTGCAATTTGAGATCTTTTGCCAAGTCTTCTTCTCTGACCCATTGGCGCCTGAACAGAATTCAGAAAACACCAATAATGAACCAAACAATCAAAGAAATGCACCCAAAATTCTTTCCAAAGTCATAAAAATCCAACTGCATGAGAAATCTCAGCTTCACGAAAAAGCTCAAATCCACACTTCAATTATAGCCCCAACTTAACTGCATACTGAGATACCCCCATCAAATGAAGAGACAATGCACTTACAATAATAAGGTTTTTCATGTCACCACGTTTACACATAACTATTCCCTCAAAACGGGAATCATATTGATCCATTCATATGTTAAAAGCAAACCTTGTGAGGGCATCGAGAATAACCACAGCGATCCCTCTGTTATCACTCCTTCCTGATTTTAGTTGATTCTCTCCTTTACTCGTTAGATCATCGTAGAAAGCCCTCGCTGCTAGTTTAACCAGCCTACGCCAAAATAAATAAATAAATAAATAAATAAAAGTGATGAAGAAATCACACGGTATATGAAAATCTGCTATTGAATTGGAAGAGAAAATCGCACTTGTTATAGTGATCGACCATCGAAGCGATCTAAGAATAATGATTGAAGTAGCTTCGATACGAGTTTAAATCACAAGGAAAAGAGAACGATCATGTTCAACGTAGCTGTCACCTCGCTTACATTCTCTTTTCTTTTTCCACAAAAAAATATGTAATCTATTCATATTTACGCATATTAAATGACACGCCTTTTCACTTAAAGACCCACTTTTAGGTATCTTTGCTCAGCCTCTTTTTTTTTTCTTTTAAATTAAATTTTAAAATAAGTACAATTTAAAAAAAAAAATTTCAAATATTCTTCAATTTAAAAAATTGATAAACAATTACAAATTTCTTAACTTAAAAAAAATTAATTAAAAAATTGTTTGATAAAAAATTAACTAGTAATTTTAACTTATACGGTACACTAAATTTTTTTTTATAATATAGGAGTAGATTTTTGTATTTTTCATTTTAATTACATTATTTTTTACGTTCTATTTTTTATTTACATTTTAATATTCTATTTCTCATATTTATAAGAAGTTATTCAATTATTGAAAAAATAATTCACAAATACATTATTTTTTTCTGGAATTCGGATAAAAACAATCAATTTAAACGCGAGTCACAAAAATTTAAATAACAGCTCATACTTTTTTTATATACGTGTTTATTTATTCTTTCTCATGGTTTGTCTTTTTCATTTATTTTCATTCACTTCATCATGATTTGGTACTGAGGGGGGTGTCAAACAAAACTGGACAGCTTAATATACTTTGAGAGACACTAATCTTTCTCATATTTAAAGAAGCGAAAAAAGGTAAAATTTTAGAATTGAATAGTGTCCAATGATATAAGAAGATTTATAATTTAGAATAAAATTTTGAATTGAAGAGTGTCCTGTGGGATAAGAGGATGTATAATTTAGAAGAAAAAGAATATTAGAGTTAAGATCAGAACACATCACCTTTCATTTATTTTTATTAAAACCACTAGATAATTTAATTTTTTAAGTTAATGTACAAAAAATATATATTATATATAACATTATCGTATAAGTTAATTGTATTTTTAAAATGTTAAAGTTAATTTAAAAATAATAATTTTATATAATAAAAATGAATACATAAATTGTGATGCTAAATAAAGACACATGACAATACCTAAATTAATTTCCTACTGTTGATGGATGATGCTAATAATAAGGTAAGATGATAATTAGTTAAATTTGCAGTGGTTTGGAGAATATAATTAGATGGTAACTATGTTTTATTATTAGAAAAATAGGAGGGATATATGATCTGTTGAAATGGGTAAGGTCTCGCGATGAAGACTGTTTGCTTAACGCGGTGGGATACTTGTGCACCACACAACATTACTTTTTTGTACTATGCTCTACCAAAGGCTTGTAAATTTCAAGGCAAACCAATTGTTTCAAACATTACCACATTTCCTCATTATTTACAATTTTATTTATGTCTATCTATGTGAAGGCAATTAAATATTATATATTCGTGAGTGGATTAGCACTTTTGTATTTTTGGGTTGCAACTTGGGTTAACTTGTCTTGCATTTTATAATACAATTATTTTGCTTGACAATTTTTTAATTTTAACTTAATTAAAATTAAGAAACATCTATTCTAAAATTTTCAGTTATTTACTTACAATTTGTTATTTTAAATTTATTATTTCATTACTTATTTACTTTGTATATAAACTTGATAACATGAGTGATATTTTCGATATAAATTAATATGATTGTTATTTATTTTATTAATTTGTTTTATCATGAATTAAATTGATGAAAGATAATTATAAAAAAAAATTTTAGAAGGAAAATAATTATTGTAGTAATGACATGTGACATGAGACCAAATAAAAAAAACCATGTTTTATATATTTCAAGATTTGAACAAAAAAATCGAAATGACAAAGATATTATCATATAAAAATTATTAATATATTTATTAATTCTCATTTCTTATATATGATATGCAAAATATTGAAAATATTTGTGATAGATACTTTGTATAATAGGGTGTGTGTATATAAATATAAATAAATAAATAAATATATATATATATATATATATATATATATATATATATATAAATGAATAATTTGAGTAAGTTCCTTCCTCTCTCTTTTTGTATTGTGGTAGGATTTCTCTTTTTTCTTGTGTGAAACCCGTCTCTTTTAAGGCTTTTGCATTATCTTATTAACAGAATATAAAAGTTATAATATAAAATTAGCAAATAAACTTTAAATACCACATTAGAATTAAAATATAAAAAAAAATAGTGAAACGATGAAACTTTAAAATCAAATCAAAATTAATTTTTTTTTAAACCAACAAATAACTCCAATTTAAAATCAAATTAAAATATATAGTTATACCAAAAATATTCAACTGTAAATCAAAATATATAGTAGACTTTAAATTTAATTATATTTAGTCACATGCATTTTTGCGACACCATTATTGGAAAAGGTTGGTTTGTTGCGTCGTGTCTTCAATTTTGGAGTGAATTTTTAAATACCATACATCAAAATCACTTGTTTGAATCAATTTGTTTTTAAAATAATAGAAATTTATAAGAATTCTTTTCAAACAAAATGAAATAAATTGGATGAATTTACATAAACTTAAAGTGTTATTACGTTTACACAATTGAAGATAATTTATTTAGTAATAATACTCTTATTTAATCTATATTATTATATCACACTTGTTTATTATTTATATATATTTAGCAAACAGATAATTATTTGGTGTGATATCATTAATGTTTCTACTAGGTTAACATATGATATTTAATTTTTTTTTAGATTTCTAAAATGGATGTTATTTATATATCTTGAAATAAAAATTAGAGAAAAAAAATATTGATTTTAGATTTTAAAATTATGAAAGTTAAAGAAAAATATTTTATAAGGACTATAACTAAAAAATTACTTATTCTAAAAAACAAAAAATTAATTATTTTAATTTGTTTAGAAATAAAAAATAAAATAAAAATTATAAAATTAAAATAAAAATTCGCTCATTTATAATAATTAAAAATATATTTAATGTTTAAAAAAATTATTAACCTCGTGTCTGTACTTTAAACGTGAAGCCACTAAACCCAAGTCAAGGTTGGAGCATAGAACAAACTACAAAGTATTAGCAAAATGTTAATTACTTAGGTATGTATGTGTATATCAGAGTTTATTTATGCTGACATACTGGTATGTTTTTTATTTCTGTTGGATTCTGTTTAATGTAGTGATTCGAGTTCTTTTTTCTCTTTCTTTATAATAATTAGCAGCTGCTAACATGACTTCAATGGTAAATGTTATATACAGAAAGGGAAATACGGAATTCATGTCATGTGTGCGAGCAATATTGTCTTGCTTATTTGTCAACGTACCGAGACAAGTGACTTATCTAGAAAATTTTATTTATGGTGTAATATTTATAGGTATAAATTAGTATCTTAGATTATGTATCATATATAATAAATGTTTATTTTTTATAAATTATAATTTAAATAATAAATAAATAATTTTTAATATATGAATTTATAATATTTTATTTTTAACTATTGATAAAAAAATTAAAAAATTATTGAAATTCAATTTAAGGTTGAAGATAAAAAATGATTGATTAAAAGTAATAAATACTAAAAAAAATTTAATATATATATATATAGATAAAAGAAAGATTATTTGAAATAGTTGAAAGAATTTTTTTGGTTAATTGAAAAAATAATGTATGAAATGCACGTTAAAAAAAGATAATATTAAAATGTCTAATTGAACGACTTAAAAAAATAGAGTAAGAATAAATTTGTGGGGCTATGTTTATATTAAAAATTATTTTCTATATTTTAAATAAAAAAGATAGTTTAAAATTATATATTAAAAAATTAGTGGGAGCAATTGTCCCTACGATCTTCAACGTGAATCCGTGAGGCCTGTGCAATAATTTTACTTAGGTGCAAATAAATGATTAACAAAACTAAGAAAAAATTAGGGCCATCACTTAAGAATAAGAAAAGTGTTGCACCTAAAAGACTAATTTGTTAAGGAAGAGAATATATTAATTTAAGTATCACACATAATTCTAATAAGACCTATATAATTTGTTAGATGATTGATATTGGCTTCATTTCTTCTTCGGACATCCAAAAAAGTAAGGTTATATTCTCCATGTTATTGGCGTTACATCCTTGTCTAATTGGGCAGCGTAGCTTTTTTTTTTTCATCAATGTTTTTGATAAAACAAAGGACAGGCCTTAATGCAATGATTAGGTTTTGCCTTGTGGTTTGAAAGTTATACATTAGATACAACTCAAGAAAATTTACCTTTCCCAGACCCATTAGTGAGAGAGTCTCATGTATTAAGTTCACCTTTTGTGATTTTGAAGGAGTAAGTTAAGCAATAAAGAATTAGTAGCCTTATGAAAATAACAAAGGTTAATATGCTGTTGTCGCACCTTAAAAAGTTGTTTTTCCTCTCTTCCATATTTTTTATTTTGGGAGTCAAATACTAGAAACAAGTGATTTTAATTCTTTTTCTCCATCCAAATGGTTGGCCAAACAAACAAATTTATGGAAAAAAAATATTAACATCACATTTTTTAATTTATTTCCGTCTAACACTCATATTGTATTATTAGTTAAAATTTATTAAAAATTGAGAGAAAATATCATGAAATGAGATTCACATAAAATTATTATTTCTAATAAATTTCAATTAGAGTGTTGTTAGAGAAATTTTCTCTTTTTACAAATCCTTCCCCTCTTCTTCGTCAAATCAAACAAGATTTGTTCTATTTTTCTTATTATAATACTTTATTTCAAATTTCATGGCTATATCTTTTTGTTGTTTCTCTGTATCTGTCTCTTTTGTTGGGTATATTTGTGAAATGTGCTCAATATATTTTTCATTTTTTGTTATATTTTTAAGAGAAAAGAGTATATTTTTCATTTTCTGCTCTCATACGTTTGCAAGTACCCACCCCCCTATTATGGAAGGCGCCTATAAACGTGCCCATTGAATCACAAGCTAGCAAGCAGCAGAATTATCAAATATGTGATGATAGCCATCAACATTTACTTTAAACACTTAAGGAGAAGGGGACAAGATATCGAAGTGATTCGCCCCGGGATTAAGATTTACTCTGAGCAACTCCAGTTGTGGAGATTAAAAATGTCGAACAGAAGAGAGGGACCGAGTATCATATAAATTTTTTTGATATTCAAATGGATCTGAATGTGAATAAACACTTCACAAGCTAGACACCTCAAAACACACACCGAGTTACAGGGTGTTTGAAAGGAACTCTCAAGTCCCTATAGGCATGCATATTTCGAAGTGCATCATTGAACAGCGGTATGCAGTCAAGTAAATGAAAAAAAAAGAAAAAAAAGAAAAAAGGGCAGTTAAGCGTACTGTTGCATCAAAATTTTGTTCCACAAATCCATCTAATAGCCCTGCACATATTTTGGTATGATCCCTTTTATAGGTTGCAACTAAAGACACAATTATATGAAAAAGCGTTGGATATGGAGCATAAGAATTGGCAAGGCTTTTAGATATGATAAAGTCATGACTACAAAATGAACAAAAACTCCTGAAGTAAAAATATAAGAAAGATAGAAAAGCAGGGTTTGTGATAACATAACAACTAAAGATGGGAGAAGGTTATACAAGAGATGTACAAGCCATGTTGCTTCCATTCCTTGGTTGAGAATGTAGAAGATCCTTGTCAGTATGGTGGTGGAGGGTATATTCCTGAATAAGGATGTAGTTAGGACGATAAGAAACTAAAAGAAAGAGCAGCAAGTAGTAGAGATGAATTAAAAGAAGAATTACCAGGAGGATAACCTGCAGGTGGTGGATATGGAGGTGGTGGATAAGCAGAAGCTGGAGCTGAAGCAGGGGGATATGAGGGGGGAGGAGGGTAGGGAGATGACGCAGGGTATGATGATGGTGGATAGGGAGATGAATGTGAAGAAGGATAGGGAGATGAATGTGAAGAAGGATAGGGAGATGAATGCGAAGAAGGATAGGGGTGGTAAGCTGTGGGAGGAGGTGGTGGGTGAGATCCAGTTATATGGTAAGGATTTGCAGAGGGAGGTGCTGGGTAGGAAGAATATGAAGAAGGCGCGTAGGGAGGTGCTGATGATTTCTGCTGCATACCAATACAGATGAGTCAATATAATACATCAATCAAGGCTTCAATTCCAATTATATAGCTTACTTACCCTTTGATTTGCAATTGCATAATGCAGTATGACTTTGACTTCACCAGCATATCTGCGAAAGGAAATAAAAAAAAGTGAAGTGTAGTGTGGGAGAAGGGAAGGGAATTTTGAATTAGATTACCTGCCAGTTTTGGTCTGAAGTGGCCAAGCAGAGTCATCGAAACCTTGAGAAAGAACCTTGTGCAATTGAATCCTGATCCAAACAAGAAATGAATAGATGGAAGGAAGAATAAGAAAGAAGAGGCATAAAAATATATACTTTCCGCTGCCGATAAAATCGTCAAAGGTGAGAGTATTGCTGTTCCAAACAAGGACACTGATCTCCCGAAGGCCTTCGATGAGGGGGAAGATGAATTTCTCTTGGAATACGGGGTTTTTACCGCCGTCTGGAATAGGAATAGGAATAAGATCAGGTCAACTGTGGTCAATGTTGTAAATCAAAATCAAAGTGACAGACTCACCTGTGCAGGTTCTGGTTCGGAACTTAGTGCTTCCATATTCAACACAAACGTACGGATCTTGCCTTGAAATCCATTCTGTGTCCTTCAACTTGGAACACGAAACCACTGCATCCACTTTTGATAAATAAATAAATCTAATTTCAGAATTCCAAACCAAAGGATTCATTTCATTTGCTTACCCGTAACCTCAAGAGGTTGCCCCTGGATACCCGTTATCGACATGGAGGAGGAGACCAAGACAAAGAACCGAAGAAGAAGATGAAGACGTTCAATTTGTAATTCAAATTAACCGTACCGTACCGTACCCAGTACCCAGTACCTAACGCGCAAAGCCTATTTTACTTTCCCTTTGTGCCACTGGGCCAGCTCATCAACCACTCGGTAACGGGACTCCCGACCACTTACAATTGATTTTAAACAATTCAATTATGTAAAAATATTTAACTTATGCATTAATTTATAATATTATTCAACTAAATTAAGGTTTTAGGAAATAAGTTTATTTTATTACCTAATAACTTAAGAATTTATAATTATTTCTTCATTGTTTACCATTATTCTTTTAATATACTTTTATTTTATTTTTAATTGTTTTTATGTTACTATATTTAATTATTTCAATATATCTTTTACTATTTTGATTTTTAATAAAATATTTAAACTTTAAAATTAATAAAAAATATAACTATAATTACCTAAAAAACATTTTGTCTACAGAATAAAAATGGAATTGATAATTTTATACTTTTTTAATGAGATTAAGTCACTTGTCTATATTTTTTTTAACATTGTTCTGGTAAAATTTCAATTAAATATTTTTAATTTTTATGCTCTTTTTCTAAAATATAATACATATAAAATATTTTTATATTTTTCTTTATCATCTTTTAACATTTTATTTTTTTTAAAATTAAAATGACGAAATAAATTAAATCAATCGGATCAATCCATTTAACTTGCTAACAAAATGAGTTGATTACCAGATAAAACATTAATCTATCGAATTGACATGCAAGATTAACTGGCCTAATTTACCAATATTTAATATATATTTAAATAAATTTATACAACAAAGTAATGATAAAAAAATTACAAAATATAGATATAGAAAATTCGAAATAAGGTCCAACATTAAAAAAAAAAAAACTCTACACGTGCAAGATCCCAAAAAGCTCTTCCAATTAACTTTTCTAAATGTTCTTATTCTCGTTATTTCTTTTAGACAATTATTTATTTATTTAGGAATTTTTATATAAAAAATGATTGGTTCAGTTTTTAAATTAAAAAAAATAAAAGCCAAAAATAAGTCGGATGACAAACCTTATATGCTACGTGATTCTTAACTCATTTTTATAAATAAAAAACTTGAAATAAATTTCACATATTATCTCACGAGAAATTAATATTCTTGTAGCCGGAAGCGATGACAGCCTTCTCAAGCTATATATATATATATATGATCCGTGTCGGCGGGAAGATGCTTTAAAAGAGAACCTCGGCCACCCTGAACCAAATCAAAGACTACTTATCCGCATGACTTCGTCATACATTGTAGGACCCACCTTATGTGCATCGACCCAATCTTGGAGTGGAGTGGTGTTATGACTTCAAGCAAAGAGGAAAGCCCAGTCAAGATTACTAATTCATTAAATAACATAATTTTTTAACTTAAAGTAAAACGTCAACTCAATGTAATGTTAGAAGTTACAATGATGTAATGTAATATATATTATCATAGTACTTAAAGGATTCTGACATATTAGAATCTAGTTTTACAAAAACGCATACACATAAAAGGTATACGATAGGAATAATGGAAACTTTCTTATTTTACTCTCCTAACAAATCGATTTTTCAATTGAGTTAAATTATTATATAACACTTGGAACCAAATAAACACATAATACATTGTAATTTTTAAAGATTAAATTGGTTCATTCAGTATAATATATTAGATTATTAATTCAATTTATATTTTAATAAAATTAAAAGAAAATCAAACAAATAAAATTCTAATACGTGGGATTTCTAATACAAAGACCAAGATATATTTATCATGAAGAACTTCACTCACCTATTTCATAGTGTAAGCGCAACAAGAGAATTCAATGCCAACAATTGATCTATTAGGTATGAGAAATTTTTGACTTAAATAGTTTATCAAGTTTCATATTCTATTCAATATAAAACTCTTACTAAGTGGTGTGTAGAAAAGAAAGAGATATAAAGAAGAAGAAAAAAAGAAAAAGAAGAGAGTAAGTAAAAGAATAATAAATAATATGATGATGGATAGAGAAATGAAATAAAAGAAAAATGAGGTATAAATATAAATAGCCATTAGTCAATGAACCTTATTGTTCTTTTCCTTTCTGTTCGATCTGTTACCTATTGCAAAATTGACAGGCATGTGAATTTGAATTGCAGAATGCAGCAGGGTAGTGCCTCTCTGAATCTTAAATTAATAGACATGATCTCTTTCGTTGGAGACCTAGAGTTAAATCCTTTATTTTTTTGAAATAACTTAAACAATCATTGATTTATTCTTTACTAAAAAGATTGGAGTTGGACAGCATGCATATATCTTCTTTTGTGTTATTGTCGATTATTAAATTTGGTATCAAAACCCAACGATCAATAGTTTTACGTACCATTTTGGGGAGAAGAAAAGTGTCAGAATCGGAAATTTCCTAATTAATTTAATTCACGGGATATAGCAAATATCTGTACGTGAATCTAGTTGTGTATGGTTGTGATTATAGTTTAATTTCCCTGGGTATTTGGGAGTTGAGAGGAGGTAATTAATAAGTTGAGGACCAACCAAAAAGTAAAGGAATGGAGTGAGAGACACCTATGTGGAGAAGAAGAAAATGCTCCCCACTGAATTAAAAGAAAGCAAAAAAGAGGTTCCAACTCTAAAATCTTTGGTTGAAGCTTGTGAAACTTGACTTTTCTTCTCCTATGATTTATTGTATATATAGAGGACAGGAGTGAGAAAACTTTTATTGCGCTCTTGAGAGAAATTAAGATGGGCAGCAAGCACATGTGCGCTCTATTATTGTTAGTAAATGCATTATTGCTTTACTCATTTTCGGTTATTGGGGTGGCCGGATCCGAAGTGATCGCAGGCGGCGGCGACGGTTATGGCTATGTCCCTGCTCCTCCGCCAGTAATGTGTCCCCTGCCCCCGCCCCCGCCCCCAAAGTGTCACCCACCACCACCACCACCACCTCCTCCTAAGTGCCAACCACCACCGCCACCCATGAATCGGCTGCAGAGAGCTGGCAAAGCGCTTAGAAAATTCACTAGTGTTATCTATGACCCAAATAGATATACGCGTAACTGGAAGGGTAGGGACACTTGTAAATTCAAGGGGGTGAGGTGTGCCATATATCCAAAGTCAAATGGTGAGAAAGCAGTTTCAGGAATAGACCTGAATGGAGCTGGGATATCTGGGAAAAACGGTACAGCGTTGAGCCTCTCGGGCATCTTGGGCAGCATACCGGAACTGACATTCTTCCACGTCAATTCCAACAACTTCAGCGCTGGCATCCCAAGTGATATCCCCAAGTACAAATATTTCTTCGAGTTAGACCTCAGTAACAACAAACTGAAGGGCGAGTTTCCAAAGGAAGTGCTAGAGTCCAAGCAGCTGGTGTTCCTTGACCTAAGGTTCAACCAACTCGGTGGCCCAATTCCAGCACAACTCTTTCAGTTGGATCTTGATGTGATTTTTATCAACAACAATAAATTCATTGGCAATCTCCCTGACAACTTTGGGTCTACGCCTGCCAGGTTCCTCACTTTTGCCAACAATCAACTCACGGGTCCAATCCCCACCAGCATTGGCCAAGCTTCCAAAACCCTCACCGAAGTGTTGTTCTTGGGCAACCACTTTGAGGGCTGCTTGCCCTACCAAATTGGTTACCTGAATAAGGCAACAGTGTTTGATGTGAGCAAAAACTGGTTAACAGGTCCCATCCCCCACTCGTTTGGGTGCTTGGAAAGCATCCAGTACTTGAACTTGGAGTGCAACCAGTTTTACGGAGAAGTACCAGAAATGGTGTGTCAGCTGTCTGGGCTCCGCAACAACGGGAACTTCTCCTTATCTGACAACTATTTCACTCAGGTTGGTCCCGCATGCAGGAAGCTCATACAGGACAATGTGCTTGACGTCAGCTACAATTGCATCCTGGGCCTTCCCAATCAAAGGCCTCACGGACAATGCACTCAATTTTTCTCCAATCTCAAGCCCTGCCCAAATCCCAAGTATCTCAATTACGTTCCTTGTAAGGGATACTTCTCCAACTCCAACTCCCACACTCCCACTCCTCCTCTCACTTACAACTCTCTCATCCCTCATCGCTAGCTAGCTAGCTAGCTAACTTCTCCTCCTAACTACAACTGCATCACGTGGATTAATTAATTAATTTATGTATCAAATATTAATTATTCTACCTACTACATCATCATCACTTTATGGATCACTTCACTATATATTTATTATTAGTAGTATTTCCTGTATTTATCTGCACCTACCTGTTTGTAATGTATCCTCTCATTAATGAATAAGCAGTTTTTGTTTTTGTCTGTACAGTTGGGTGGCATTTTCGTGCCAGATTTGGTTCTCGCTGCATGATTAATGCCCTTCTTTCCTCCTGCAAACATGCAAAAGCTAGTTGAAGTCGACTTGTTATTTATGCCTACCATTTTAATTAAACATTTTAGTGTTATTTTGTTTTAAGATATATTTCACATATTACTCCAATAATTATATAACATTACGGATAACATAACTAAAATTGTTACTTGTCAACTATAAGTTGGTAATGCAAATATTTTATTCCATTTACGTAACAATTAAAACCACAAAAGACTCAACCTCACTTAAATAAATTATGACCTCTTTGTATAACTCGTTAAAAAAAATTGTGTAATAATATTTTCAATTTATATTATTTTTAGTACTACATTTTTAATTATTTGAATTTCATATATTATTTATACTTTATGTAAATTTATATATTAAATTCTATTAAAAATAGAAAATATTGGTTATTTTAGTATATATATATATATATATTAAAGGAAGTAGGCAATATCATTGCCTACTTCTATATTTTTTTAATTTATAAAAATAGACAATGTCATAGACTTTCAAAAAAGAATAATAAAGTAGACAATGTAATAGTCTATTTTTAAAAACACAATTCTATATAAAAAAAATAGACAATAAGATTGTCAATTTTTTAAAATTATAAATAAAAAATTCTATTTTAAAAAAATCAATATTTTCATTGTGGATTTCCTTTCGATTTCAACATTTTCATTATCAATTTACACTTTTCTTGTAAAAGCTTTTCTAATTACACCATTTATGTAAACTTTGTTTGGAATTATTCTACGCTGGTAAAAAAAAAAGTCAAATTTTCGTACTTATTAAATGAAAAAATAAATATATTTAATATCTTAAAAATATTAAATATATTCAATATATGGTGACCATAGAAAAGAAGTAAAAAAGGTTAGTAAGAGAATTTTGCAAAAATATCTAGAATTATTCATCTAAAATTTAATTAAGGTTTTTTCTCAGGATTAATATAATAAATTTAAAAATAAAATACAATGTGATTTTAAAACGGATTGGGAGGACCACGTACAAAACATAAGCAGATAAACTTTATCGCAAAGACCAAGTTAAATGTGTCCATTTTTTTCAACCGTAAGGGCACTGTGCTAGTGCCAACTTGACCACATCTCATACCTCATGCTAGCTTGTTTGTAAGTTTGAAACATAAAGTAGCTTACAAAGATTTTGAGAGATCTAAAATCAAGCAATATGAAATTTTAAGCTTTTAAAATAACCAACAATATATTTACAAGAATGAATATTTTAACCTATATATACTCTCATATAAATTAATTAATTCCTTTACCCCCAGCTGATTTTAGAAACTTTTTTACATTAGATTAGTTCCTCGTGTTAAAATTAAGTAATGAGCTTATTTTTTTAATATAATGGTAAATTTGAACCTATAATTTCATAAAATTAATTAAACCATTCAGTATTCGCTAAATCTTACTAACATTTTATATTAGATAAATTTCTCGTGTTAAAAATAAAAATATGAATAATTTTATATAAATGTTACCTATACATATATATGATTCATACGACAGTGAAATAAATAATATATATATATATATATATATATATATATAAAAGGCTATGGACTAGTTTTATCAATTTGATACTATGCAGTAAAATCCATCCTGAAACTGATTGAGGCAGGGTCGGTCGGACTTGAAATTGAAATGATCCCTATTACCGTAGCGTGCAGAAAAGAAATCCAATCCAATCTAATCTAAATGGAGGAGCACTACGCGTCTATGGTACTAGAAGTAATTAGATATTTCAAGATAAGTAAGTATATATGGTCTCATAATAATAATAATAATATCTTTGTTTTGTTGAGGTTTAGGTAGAGGTATAGGTAGAGGATTGAAATGGGAAGTGGATGTAGTTATTAGCAGGCGAGAGAGTTTGTTTTGAAGCATCTGAATTAATTTGGAAGGCCTGCAATGGAGCGAAGGTGTTGTATCAAACGAGTCAAGTGGCAGTAAGATGAACCATGGGGTTCAACAGCAGTCCTAGCTATTTGGGCAAGCTTGTGTGCTCTGTTTCTCATACCTTGTGCCTCTTCTCCAAGCATGACACGACGGAGTGCATTTACAAAGGTGTCACTGGTAATGCTGTCACCAACAATTCTGGCCCATTTTTTAACACCAACAGGGACACCGATATTAAGTAACTGAGTGATCAACTTTTCATTGTAAAATTGCTCAGCAGAGACGGGCCAAGTGAGCATGGGGACCCCAGCAGACACTGCTTCCAGCGTTGAATTCCAACCACAGTGTGTGACAAAGGCACCCACAGCTTGATGATCTAGAATTAAAACTTGGGGAGCCCAACCCCATATGATTAAACCCCTCCCTTCCGTTCTTGTCTCAAACCCCTCTGGAAGCCATCCTTTGTCGCTTCTCCTCACTACCCATATGAACTCTCCTCCCCAATCATCAAGTCCCCTTGCTATTTCTCTCAGCTGACTTTCACTGAAGCTCGCTATGCTTCCAAAACATACGTACACCACCGACTTTTCTTTCTTCGACTCCAGCCACTTCAATATGTCTCCTTCGTCAACTGAAGCTTGCTTTCCTCGCTTCACGTTTTGATTGCTGAGAGAAAGTGGACCTATGTACCACGCCGTCCTTCCCTGTACCTTGCTGTAATAATCTGCGTAGACCTGTTCCAGTTCGTAAAAGCTGTTAACAATGACCCCCAAGCTTGTCACCTCTGCCTCCTTCATTGCCTCCCATGCTCTTGAGAATTCAGTTTCCCCCTCTGTTTTAAAGTGATCAGGCAGCGCCATCCTCGTCATCTGTATCTCTCCGGGAAGATGAGGAATAAGAAAGGGTTCAGAGTCCGAAGAAACATTCTTGTGAGGCTGGAAGAGTCTCACACATTCTGAAGCACATAAAGAGAACACACCGGTGCCGTGAAAGATGAGAGTAGGGATATTGAATTTAGCAGCGGAGTGAGTTGCCCACGGGAAGAGAGCACTGGCAATAAGGCAATGGGGACGGTATTGAAGGAGTAGTTCTTGAAAGGGGGATTGCAACATTGTTGTTGCCTTGAAGAAGTTAAGTATAAAATCTGGGGAGGGTATTGACTCTGTGTTTTCACATCCCTCAGGTAAGCCAGCCTCAGCACATGGGAATTTAATGCTTAATATCTCAATTTCAATATCATTTCCTGTCGTCCCACTAATAGTAGCTACGTTGAGTGGAGTGGTCACTATTATTGCCCTAACCCCTCTTCCGCTAAATGCTCTCGCCATATCCCCCATTGGTATCATGTGCCCCTGACCAGGGAATGGAAAAAACATTATTTCTAGTTTTCCATCCATTTTCCCCTCACACTTCTGCCCTCTCTGCCCATCTATCATATTCATATATACCCCTCTCAACTTCCCTACATCACGCCTTTCTCTAATTTTTCTCAACTAAAATTGCTTAAACAATTACAAATTTTATATCAACTATTATAATAATGTAAAAATGTAAAAATTACAATAATGCTATCCTAATATTCTGTAACTTATATACATTAATTACTTTTTGAAAATGAATGTTTTTAATAACCAACAACTGAGGGGACAAACATTTAGAACTATCAAATATCATAAAAAGCTTCTGCATCGTCGTTAAGGAGCATGTTCCTTCTCTCATTTTTTAATTGCTCTTTAAACTTGTAATATTTGATCATATAAAATGCTTTTTGTTTTCATCTAATAAGAGAAGATTTGCAGTACAATACAATACAAGAAGGTGGGTGTTGGTCAAAAATAAAATAGTGAACAGCAGGCCACCACTTGCTTTCAATGTTGAGTTTGTATGGTTGAGAACACTTGTCGTCTGTTCAAATAAATACAATCGGAGAGAGAATACGTACTCCCTTGCGTCAGGATGTTAGCATAATACGTAACCCCTTGCGTCAGGATGTTAACATAATTCGTAATCCCTCGGGTCATACTTCGAATATTCTAAAATGCTAAATAAACCAATAAGATATTGTCTATTTCTTAATTTTAATTCTTTATAATTTGTTATACGTGCAAAAGAACAGTATATAATAAAAGTAGAACCTATGACTTTTTATATAAATTAAACAACTATAATCATTAAATCAAAAGATCTTATTATTTATAGGGTAAAATATAAATTATATATAATATTTTAGAAATATTAAATATATTTAATTATTTCTTTATTTAATAAGTAAGAATATTATAAGAACCTTTATATATATTATATTTAAATATGTTTTTAGTATCTCGAAAATAAATGAATTTTTAGTCTTTGAAAAATAAGCATGGTAGTGATAACAATAAAAATTATAATTATTAAGTGTAGTGAAAAAGTATTTTTAAAACTAAAAATCAAATTTACAAAACTTATTTTATATTTGATTTTAGCCAAACCCATTTTATTTTGAAAACCAACTTACTACTACCTCCAAATCAATCCTTAATATTTTATAATGAGTTTAACTTTGTGTTGTATGAAAAACATTTTATAAATCTTACTTTAACTCTTTACATACATAGTTAATAAAAATTAAAACAATAAATTTATTAATGATGAGGAGAGTAAAAAGAATTAAAATTAATGAAAATATTTATAAAAAGAATAAGAATATATCTCATTAATGTACAAGCAATTTTGAAAAAAAATATAAATTAGGATATATTTAATGCTACTAACCAAATTAACCAAATTCATTATTTTTGAATTAGTTAATTAAGTCTTACAAAATATATTAGAGGCAACAACGAAAACGAGTCGAAATATGTTAGGTCTAACATAGTTTACTTCACAATTTTATTATCCAAGCAAGAGCTCGTTTCTTATCATAGCTTTTCTTTTAAGTTTGACTTGGTCTTTAATAAGTCTGTCCTTACTTACTAGCTTATTTAAAATCTATTTCATATTAAGGCATTTAAAAAAGTCAACAACTTATACTTAAACAAGCCACATAGCTTTAAAGAAAATATTTAAGGACAATAATCAATAAAACTTTTATAGTTTAAACTTCAAATTATAATTATAATTTACTCAAAATTATAATTATAATTTACTCAAAATTATAATTATAATTTACTCAAAAGTATAAAAAAAAAACTTACACAAAGTAAACTAAGCTTGAATGTTTGAATTTGCATATGAATTTATATATATATAAATTTATATGTGAATTTATTGGTTTATTAACTTTGAGTTTATGATACACATTCCTTATATGAATATTAATGTAATTGTCAAATTTATTTTAACAAAAACTGAATATTTTAAAAATCAATCCACAATAAATTTGACTAATTTTATAATTTTTTAAAATAATAATTATTATATATTATATTAAATTAATATTTTTATTAAAAATAATATTATTGATAAATAAGTCGGCTAGTTAGACTTAATATTTTTTTTAAAAGCATATGTGTTAACTTATTTAACTAAAAAAAAACTTGAGTCTAACCCTTTTGCTAAATGGACCAAGTTGGCTCGTAAACTCATGATGGTTAGTTTGACCTACTTCTACCCCTAATTGGAATGAGTAAATAATAAATTATTTATTTATTAAATTATATTATATATAAATAATATAAATTTTAACTATTTAATTAAATTTAACTTAGAATATACATAATTTAATTGATTTTATAAATTTGTAAATTATTTATATAATTTAATATTATTTTTTAATATTATATTTTATTAATTTAATTTAGAAGTAACATAGTTGTTCTAATGTTTAAATTAAATAATAAATATTTTCTTTATAAATGAAAATAATAAAAATTCAAAATCAAATAAAAATTAAATTTGTACATTGATCATAATGTTATATATAGCATATATTTTACTTTATAAATTTGATAAGCTTTTTGGTTTAGTGATTATAAATTTTCAAATTGTATAAATTTTTCTTAATACTACCTCAGTCCACATGTCATTAGTTTTGCAATAAATTCCCTTATTTTTAGTTTATGTTCGAATATGCTGTAGAATTTTGAATTGACGTAATTTTATAAAATTGATTTTAAATGAATGTAAGTTTAAAATAATGTGATTTTTGTTTAGATAACATATATTAGTTTTGTAATATTGTTTACTATTAAAATTGATTTTGAGCATATTATTACTAAAATGAAATTTACATACATTAAGGGTTACAAGTGAATCGAAAAGCTAATGACAAAGGATATCTCTAGAATAAAATGATGGACTCAAGTTTTCAATGAAATACCAAGCATCATGGTCAATAAAAAAAATCAAAATTGATTATTATTGAACTCAAGTTGAAAGTATTTGGATATGAAATTAGACACACTTTTGTTTGTGTGTAATAATAATATTTTTCTAATTAACAATCAAAGATTAATTCTTTTTACCAAGATTACGGTCCTAAGCTTTGACTCTTTAAGCAAGATATCATATTCAAGCTTTGTGGAAGAAAAATCGTATTGAGAAAAAATATCTCACTAAAAACGATAAATTCAGTTTTTCAATAAAGATTAATCATTAATAAAATTTGTGAATACAATTATTTAAAAAAAAATTAATTCTTTTTAAAATATAAAATTTGCTTGAATAAGTTTCATATATAATTAGAAATTAAATTCTAATTAATATGTTTAAAATTTTAACTATATATTTACTGTGCCAGATTTTATTAGTTTTCTATTAAATTATCAAGAATATGAAATATGTTTTAATAATATAAAATATAAAATAAATTGCTTCAATTTCTCCTTTATTTTATGCTTCTTACATGGAACTTCATTTTTAAAACTTTTACAAAATCTCAACTAACCTAATTTTGTTTTGAACATTTTGTTAGAATTTTTATTTGAGTATTTTTTTTCTAATCTTTCTATTTCGAAATCTACAGAAAATTCCAAGTAACTTACTCTTTCAGGTATATTTTGTACAATATTTTTTAAAAAATTTTACAAATATTTCATTTATTAACCCAAATAATAATAATAATAATAATAATAATAATAATAATAATAATAATAATAATAATAATAATAATAATAATAATATTAATATGATAATGATAATAATAGTAATAATATTAGTAGGTATGAGAGTGAAAAACTATCATAAGTAATAATTATGGTGAGGATGGAATAAAAGAGAGTAATAACCTACGCAGTATTAAAAGTGAAAATGAGAAGAAGAAAAAGTACCTCATATAAATAGGATATTTTAAATTATCAAAATAAGCTAATTTGATCTGACTAAGCAATGGATTAGAAGACATTTAGGAAGAACTTCTAGCAAGGTTATTTAAGTTGAAGAAGATTTATTCTTATAAGTTATTTTAACAAGTTTTATAGTTAAGTTTATAACAAAAACGTTTGTGATAAAAAGTAATGAAATAAATATGTAATTAAGTTAATTATTCAAATGCAGCGTGTACTGAAGATAATTAATCATAGCGGAAAGAGAGGATTGTTGAAGGACAGTGAATAAGCACAAAGAACGAACTAGCATCGTCCTACACTACAATCAGCGCTAAATGCTGAGATGACAGATAGAAACACTATCATATGCATCACTAGGCAGAGGCAGTTGGTTGCAAGACTCACTGACTCACTGACTCACTGACTCACTTGCGGTATCACAAATAAGTTTTAAGAAAGTAAACGTTATCATAATGTAAATTATTCGTTGCCCACCGTGACATGGACATGTATGTAATAAAATGAAATTTGTCCAAATTAAATGTCAGATTTTGGCGGTAACATGCTCCTTCATTTCAAGCAATGCATCTTCAAAGCACTTGGCAAGAAACTCAGGATCGGGAATTATATCTTTGGCCACCTGCACTTGCATGTCTGCCCTTCCAGCATAGCTCACCATATTCAAAATGAGCGCCTGCATTTTGTGCAAAGATGAACATAATTACATTCACCTACTATTGTGCTGTGAGGAAAATAAACACACAGCTTAGTGAGGGACCGTACATGAGGCAAGGCAGAATTATTTGCCCTTAAGAACGTTATAGGATTGCCCCCAATCATAATCTTCTCTTGTGGGCCAACCACATTTGAGATTGTAAAGGTAGAGTGGCAGAGCATCCGGTAATTTAGAAGGCTAGCAAACTGCAATTTACAATTTCCGGAATACTAATGACAGTTGAAATTTTCTACTTTACCTCAACTAGTTTTAAAATAAGGAAAGGAAGTTCACCTTTGGACCAAGGGTGGACATTACTAAATCTCCAATTTTGTATGAGAAACTGGCTTCCAGAGATCGTTTCTTTCTGTCAATCATTGCTTTAGCTCTCTTCAAATATTCTAAAGGTTCTGAAGTGTTGCTTCTATGGTAATATATAGGCAGGAGAATCATACCAAATTTGTTCCCCCACCTTGCTCCCGAATTGCTTCTCATCAAATTGGATAATTCCTGATCATATTTTATCCCACCTCAGTAAATTAAGTTGTTCAAAACACTAACAGGTACAGTAATGTTAAATTTGGGCAAGAGTAGATGTTAACCTGCAATCCTGGCTGCTTTCTTAAATTAACCATAGCTAACCCTGTTAGCTGAACACCGTCTCGCAGCCCTTAGTATACAGAAAATAATTATTTAATCAGTCGTGTGTGCACGCACGCCTTTGTGTTTATTGGAAAATACTAAATTATTTTACCGTTAGGGTCTCGGAAGTCCAGGTATCTTGATATCCCAGAAGATATAACTGCAAATAGAACGTCATTTATGGTCTGCACAATATCAATAATTATTTATTAAATATAACACTTATAATATAAATTACATAAAAAACACATTCATAAATTCACTTTATTCCATTATTATGTTTAGCCGCCCTACACGAATTTGGGGTTTGACCATATCACTAAGTTTCTAAAAGCTTCTGTATGAAAAGTCAGTCTTCCTCACAAGACATACGGCGTGTAGAAAAAATAAAATATCTCATATTATTATAATAACAATATTCTATACTGTATATTAGTGTTAAACTTTTTATACTGTATATAAAAATAAAATATTTCATATTATTATAATAACAATATTTTCACTTTTAATAAAGTTATTATCATTGTATTAGGTCACGCTATTCGGCTCAGATTTCATTGATTGGGTAAAATTTTACACCATTAGTGATTCAAATAAAATATTAAAAATAAAACTGATTTTTTTTTTAATCTTCGCCTTCTGTCTATAGTTTGTTTTTTAAAAAGTGTGGGGTCGTTAAAAATGTAATCAGAACCTTTCCAACAACTTTTTCACCATAAAAGTTTTAACCATAAATGGTCAATTTAACTGTTACATTAGTCAATATATGTATGAGATTAGTCAGTCACAAATGTGAGATTGGTCAATGATAACAAATTTGTCAATTTGTCAAATTTTCAAGAAAAATAAAATAACACTGTAAATCAATTTATTTGTTAGCATGAGGTTGGAGGAAAAAAAAGCGAAAAGATCCAAAGTTCTAAATCGTTAAAAAAGTACATCCTGTTTTGAAATTGGATTCTCTGCTGTCAGAGGAAGACTGTAACAATAATAGCTTTTTTTATACTTTAAAAAGGCTAATGATAAGAACGAACCAATTTCAATAAGAATGAACCAGTAATCATAAAAGCAAGAGATAATTTAAATAAATAAATTATTGTTTTCAACTTTGTGTGTGACTACAGTGAGAATCACTCTGGAGCTTGTTATTGTAGTACAAAAGTATGAGTTGTCAATTTGTGATGCCTAAAATAGGGTAATGTTTAATATCCTTATCATGAACTTATTTTGTTTAAAAAAATGTTTAGCTTTGGTGCTTAATTTAGGGCGTGAGGAAATGAAAGTAGTGAAAATTAGGAAGCAAAGATTAAGACATGCAATAGCAATTAATATTTATATTTTTGGTAATAGAACAAGAATGGTTTGAATTGAAGGGGAGAAAGTGAAAATTTACCCCATTAACAGCCTTCTTGACGGTGGTCATGTGATCCAAGGAGAAAGAGGCAGTAGCGATCTTCCTGGGCCAGAGCTCAACACCGGCGCCGCCAGTTAAGGCAGATTTGGGGTCACGAATCCAAAGACAACGGAGGACGAACTCGAGGGCGAAGATAAAACAAAACCAAAGGGTAACGAGGAGATTGGAGAAAGTGATGCGGTTGGTGTTGGAGGAGGAGAGTGATGCAATGGTAGGGAGGGCGTGTGGATCGTTGAGCTTCCTACAGCTGGCAAGGAACATGGACATCAAGGAAATCCCATCACCGAGGGCATGATGGATGCGGAAAATAATACACTTGTGGGGCATGAGGAGATGGATTTCCCAGAGGGGCTTGTCCATGCTAAGTCCATCGCTGTCTATGGATAATTCAGCCAGGTACTTATTGATGGCAGATTCATCGTCATCGTCATCATCGCCCACTGTTTCCTCGATGATACGCACATGCCTCTCTATGTCGATTTGTGTTGGCCTCCAGTGCTCCACTCCTCCTTCGTCTCTCACCATCAGACTCGTGAACCTTGGGTGTTGCAACATAGTAGAATTCCTTATATCTGATTTCACTGACTCCACGTCTATTTCCTTCTTCAGCCCTATCACGCAGTGGATTATTTGCTTCATCTCCGCTTGCAGGAACAGCCTCCCCGCCGGTGTAAGAGGTTCGTCCCCACTCTCACCCATCCCTCTCCGATTATCAATTGCAAAATTTAAATCAACTTCCTCAGTACTCTTCCCCTTTTTTTTTTTTTATATAACCATCATTCTATTATAGAAATTTCCAGATAAATATTCTTTTTTCTTGGTCCCAAGACCGACAACACACACAAAATTTTATATCCTTTTTCTCCTATTTTAAATTTACATTACCAACTTGCAAGCCAACAACAGCCTTCGACTTCCAATCCAACCTTTCATTGTTTCACATACTCTGCTCAATTCTTTTATATTTTCTTCTCGCCTTTTAGCTGTTTCTTTTACGGATTATAATTTTGTTTTTCCAAATATAATATTTTATTTATATTAAAAATTTTGAAATATTATTTTGAATATTTTTATTTTTAAAAAAGAGTAATATTATGTTTATTCTTATTCTTATAATGAGATGGAAAAAGTGATATTTTCATAAAATTATAAATAAATATTTTACACACATTTTTAATTTTTTAATTTAACTTATTTTATATTTCTAAAAATATTAAAATCTAATTAAACACGTTTTTAAATTTTTTCAGGAATAATTTTCTTAGTTATAATATTTTTACTAAAAATATAAAATTATCTTAAAATAAATATCTATTACTAGCGGTACATTAGTACCGTTCATGCAAGATTCAAAATTTTTTTAAGCAAAGTTTATAAATATTTTGATATTATAATATGTTAAAAAAATATTAAGTTTAGGATACAAATTATCAATAATAACCATTTTTCCTATTAAAAATACATATTTTGTCGCTAAACACTAAGGTCGGGTTTGGTAAGAGAAATGTGGAGAAGAGCAAGGAAATAGGAAGCAATGAAATTAATATCATGGACTGTTTTGATTTATGCAAAACAAACAAAGAGGAAAGAAATATTAGCATAAGTGGAACCCGTGAAAATATACTTTAGTGCTAAAATAGTAAGAATATAAGTCCATAAAGAAAGTTTACAGAATTAATTCTTGACAATCTTGTAATTGTTTCTTTTTCTCTTGCGTCAAATACTCTCTCCTTCCCCTTGGCATATTTATCGTCACAGTCTGATACCCATAAATCGATCATCCCCAGCGACGCACGCACATTTAATTTGATTATGTAATTGCATTATATAAATGATTTAATTGATTATATAATTTAAAATCAATTATATATTTATTATATGTGATAATCGATTAGGTAGCCGAATAATTCAAAAGTAAATGGTATTTTTATATAATATTTAATTTTTCTTATTATTTCTTCTACTTCAAACTAATAATTTCGTAATATTATTATTTTTTATTTCTTTTCCATCAAACAATTTAAAACTCTACTATATTTCTTACATATTTTTACTATATTTATCCATATTATTTATCTCCACCTCCATTTCCTACTCTTTGAAAATGAAAAAACATACAAGTACTGATTTATTGAAAGCAACCGCAAAACTCGCGTAACAAACGAATCTTTTGTTTTAATGTGACGGCAAGTTAATTTATTTGAAAAAACACAAATAAAACCCCAGTCTGTTATTTTCGTTTTAAAGTTGTTCTTTTAAATGTATAGTATTCAGTGTTGGTCACAATCGCAAAGAAAGAAATGAAGAAAATAAATATTTACGTATCGAAGCTGGAGAGTTAAATACGGAAGGTACAGTGATGGGTGCCATCCGTGGTCCCTTAGACTTGTACATGAAAATTTTGATGGGTCGCGAAGGCTATTGAGTATTCAACAACAAATAAAGAAGGCTATTGAATATATTTTTAAAATGTGTGTATATAAATAGGACGATATTAACTTTTTATAATTAAATAATGAAACAACGAGAACAAAAGTCACATACGGCAACAGATAATAATAAATACGAAGTGACAGAGGCAGGGTAGTGAAAAGGCAGTGTACTCACCAAATTCCACGGTATTCATGGCATTGACGAGCTTAAGCCTAAGTAGCAATTCAATCGCCATGAGGAGTGGACACAAAACGCGATATATATATACTTTTTTTTTTCTAAATTGCAATTTTGATGTTTTATAATTTTTGTTTAATTATATTTTAGCCTCCTTAATTTAAGGTATGAATAATTTTGGTTTGTTGTAATTTTAATTATTCAAATTTATTTTATATATTTAAAAATAGATAATTTTAATCTTTGTAATTATTATTGTTCTATTTTCATTCATATATTTATATTAAATAATTTAATTTATAAAAATTAAATAATTAATACCACTTCAAATATTTTAAATCATAAATTATTTATTTTAAAAAATAATTGTCTGATTTTATTATCCACCGTTCAAAATTGAATAACAAATTAATAGAAATACTAAAATTGTATATTTTTTTAAAATGTGTATACAAAAATTAAAAAAATTAAATTACGATTATTAAAATTATTTATTTTTAAATATGTAAATAAAAATTGAGTAATTAAATTTATAAAAGCTAAAATTACCCATACACCAAATTATAAGTACTAAAAATATAACTAAGCGTATAATTTTTAATTTTACAATTTTAATAAAAAACTTTAAACATTTCCAATTTTAATATCGATAAAATGATAATATAAGTTGCTATAAGATAATAATTTAAAAATTATTACAAAATTGTAAGGAAAAACTCATCATTTCTAAACTATTTGACTTGTTTGATTTATAATGTTAAAGATATTATATAATATTATTATATAAAGTAGTTACACTTTATCTTCTATTATAATTAATTTGCAAAATTAATTTTTATTTAATATTAAAATTTTATTATTGTAATATAAGAAGTAGTATAATTATTATAACATTTTATTAAATAAAATAACTGAAATTATGTGTATTCTAAATTAAACTTGATTAGATTGTTTATATAATTATAAATTAAATTAATTTTTGTGTATTATGTGTATTCTAGATTATGTTATATAACTTTATAATTATATATCGTTATATTAAAATTATAAATTTATAAATTAGTATCATTTAATAAATTTATAAATTAGTATAATTAAAAATAAAAATATTTATTAAATCAAGTATATTTTAATTGGATAATTTGTAAAGTACTGATTCCACTCCATTTTCTCCTAAGGATAAAATAGGATAAAAATTCATGAAAAAAAATGGGTGGAATAGATAACCATTTAAATTTTTATATATTAATTAATAAATTGTATAAATTTATTAAATATACTAATTTATAAATAATATAAAATTATTACGTATTTAACTAAGTTTATCTATAATACATATAACTTAATTTATTTTATAAATTATTATTTTAATTTAAAATATTCTAATTATTATAATATTTGATGGAATAATGTAAATATACACTCACTTTTGGTTTTCATTTCCACCCAATTATACTAATTTATAAATTATATAAAATTATTAAATTTAAATTTTATTATAATAATATATAATATATAATTTGTAAAATCTATATAATATAATTTAGAATACACGTAACACATTAAATTTAGTTTTATTTATAATTACATAAACAATTTAGTTTAATTTAATTTAAAATACACATAATTGTATTTATATTATTTAATCAAATATTATAATATTTGAATTACTTTTTAATAAAAAATAATAAAAATAAAATTCATACATCGATCATAATTAGGAATTATTATAATGCAAATAGGTCAAATGATATAGTGGTCATAAGTTTTTCAATTAAGAGGTCACAGGTTTTTATTTTTTTTATTTTTTTTCCTCTCATTGTTACGTCAACATCTATGTATGCCTCGAAGCTAGTAATCCTTGTCATTACTTCGGAAAGAGATTTGACTTTGAATATTATACTTTTTTACAAAATATTTTATTATCATTTTATAATTTTTATTTAGGATGAGTAAGGAATAGGTAGGTCTCAATTTACTTTGTTCTTATTTGACACAATTTTTTTATCAAATTATTTATTCAAATTCAAACTCAATTTAATTAAAAACTAAAAAAATATGGACATAGGACGTACTCAATCCGACTTTCTAATATCAATTTAAATATTATATATACTTAAATCATAAAATAAAATAAATATAAATTTAAAATAAAATATATTCTATAATATATTCTAAAATAAATATATTTATAAGTATAATATTTGTTATGTAAAATAATATATATTAAATAAAATTATTATTTATATATAATTGTTAAAAATATATATTTGTTAATGGAATTTTGGACATTGGGATGAATTAGAATGATTCTAATCATAACACAAACTCGTCCTAAAAAACACTAGGTATAATTTCAAAATTCGAACTTGTTTAAATTAATCTTGAGCTACACCAAATCAGGTCAACGAACCATACAAGATTAGCAGGTTGAATCATGTTCTATCCTACTTTTTATTTTAAAGATAATCACGTTTTCATTTTTTTCTAAGATATTTTATTTTATTTTTATATTTTCATTATAAAGATAATTGCATTATTTATCTTCTTAAGTAAAGTATTATAAAACCATCTTTGTTAGTAATTTTTTTTCTTTTATAATTCATTCTTATTAATTATTTTAATGTTACAAATTGTTACATTTGTAATCTAGTAACTTTATTAGCGAATTGAGGTCGTTCTAGTGGTAGGAGATTTTGATACTATATAAACTTTTTAATTTTAACCTTGTTGTTGCAATTGTATTTACTTTAAAAAAAGACTTTATTAGTATTTTGTTTATATTAATTTGAGGCAAGCTCATGAACACTGTATAATATATTAATAATTTAAAGCTTTGAGATCCACCAACACGTGTATGTATGTTTATATATATATATTCCTTCTCTTGTATTTATTTGTCTTTTCATTGTTTGTGAAGCTACAACATGCTTATAATCTTATGTGTACATATTTATGTGTAAATCTTGGAAAACAACATGGATATCAAATTACACCGAAAAATTACTAAATTTATTTTTCGTATATTAGTCATTGTCATCCCACAATATTTTTTTTCCAACAACCGAAAGTAAAAACTTTATTAATTATTGTTGGTTATTATCATTGCAAAAGATAATTTGTGATTAACATGATCCATTATAATTTAATATATTTTTTAAACAAAGTTAATAAGACATTTATAGTTAACATATATATTAATTTTTATTTCAATGAGTTCGAATAATGCTTGTTATATTGATTTTTGTCTGGAAAAATATTGATTTTGATAAGAAAACTATTGGAAAAGTTAGTGCAACATGATTATAGATGATTTTTGTGACATACATTGAAGAGATATTTTGATAGATTATTAATGGAATTATTGTTTTAAAATATATAATTATGATTTTTGTATGAAATTTGATTTTATATATTTTATTAGATGAATTTTAAATTTTTTAGTTGGCCCCTTATCAATATTTAGCTTCGTCCTTATCATAAAATTTTTGTTGATCTTGTTGTATAATCTTATTTAAATTTGTGGGAGACAATGACTCATCGCTTGTAAAATTGTCAATGCATGGTGTAGAAGAACTACTTGCCCCTCATAATGAAATGATGACACGTCAAATAAGTGCATACTTTATAAATATGTATTAATCAATTCAATCGATATTTGTTAATGGGTGTAAAAAGAGTATCAATAATTGTAAAAATATTGAAGAGACTATTGTTACGAAAAAGTGAATGCAAATGAGGTGATTTCAAGACTATTATTGCATTATATTGGAAATATAAGTGATAGGTTGTAGATGTGTATTTTGTAGTGCACATCATTGCATTACATCTATTGTATGCCCAACCTATAGGTCTAGCAATTATTGTTACATAGATAAATAGAATTTAGAAGTTTGATAGTACTATGTTATATACCACTTGGTTAACAACATATACCTCTTAATAAATCTCCCATAAAAAATGTTATTTTAATTTTTTCTTTAATATTCAAGACATCGTGTATATATATATATATTTTTTTTTTCTTAGTTTATATATGTTTTTTCTTATGTATATTTAGTTAACTTAATTTAGATTTATAGAAGAGTCTACTATATCATGCTAGAAACTAAATTGAAACTTTATAATAATAATTTATTGTTATTTATCCAAACTTCAAGGTAACTTTCAAATAAACTATTAAATCAAGCATAATTAATAAAGTGACAATAATATTTTAACCCATTAAATAAAATATAAAACTCACGCAACTTTCTAATTTATAATACTAAGTTGAAAAAAATAGTGTTGGAAAGTGTTACTGCCCATTGTCTCTAATTGATTGATAAAGGGCAAGCAAAGGCAAAAAAAAGGTGAACGAATTGAATTTAAGGATAAAAGTAAAAGGGTATTTAGAAATTTAAACGAAAAGGTTTGGCGGGGCGGCGTGAGAATGGAGGAAGAGGAAGATGAAGTGGTGTGGTGTTGTTCCGATTCAGGCGACGATGATGATATCGAAGAAAGGAAATCGCAGAATGTGGATGCCCTGGTCAGGTAAGGGTATTATTAGCATAGCTTAGGTTGCAATTATGAAACTGAGAATGTTTTTGATATTTAAAGGGGCAACCTCATCGTGAAGAGACAATCGTTGTTGCCGCGACTTTTATCTGTATCGCAAGGAGCTGCTGTTTGCAGAAAACCCTTTAAACCTCCATGCTCTAAATCTCATGCTTCCGGTTACAATCAGGACCTCACTCGGAGGCTTTACGCTCGCAAAAGGTTTGTTCCCTGGGGTTCTTCTATTCCTAGTCCTAGTCCTATTCCTAGTCCTAGACCTGTTTTGGAGGAGTTCAACAAATTCAATGTTGATGTTGCTGAGGAGGTAAAACCATCTTTGCCCCCCGGGATTGATCCTCTAGTATTGTGGCACCCTCAAGACTCCCAGGATGATCCTTCTAATGCTCATTTGACCGCGATAACAGTCGACCCGTTGCTTCTTCGTTACCTTCGTCCACATCAGAGGTCATCATCATTTCACCCCATTGCTCATACTTTAACTCAATTCAACATCAAATCAACCATAAAACTATTTCTTTGATGCAGAGAAGGGGTTCAGTTCATGTTTAACTGTGTCTCAGGGCTGTGTACCTCTCCAAATATTCACGGATGCATTTTGGCAGATGATATGGGGTAACTTCTTTCTTTTCAAATCTTGTCATTATCACACTACCCTTTTCTTTCTCCCTAGTTTCTTTCATTATAGGTGTCCCTTTGTTGCACAGTTTGGGGAAGACATTGCAGTCCATCACATTACTATATACTCTAATTTGTCAAGGCTTTCATGGCAAACCAATGGTTCGAAAGGCCATTATTGTGACTCCTACCAGCCTTGTCAGCAATTGGGAAGCTGAAATCCGTAAGTGGGTTGGAGAAAGAATTCATCTTGTTGCTCTATGTGAAAGCACAAGACAAGATGTTGTCTCTGGGATTGACAATTTTACAAGTCCTCAAAGCAATTTACAGGTGAAATTTCTTTCCATTCTTCTATTGCTTCAATAGCTTGAACTGCGTATATACTCAGTTAAATTTCCCCAATTTGCAGGTGCTCATTGTTTCATACGAGACATTCCGAATGCATTCGTCAAAGTTTAGCTCTAGTGACTCATGTGACCTTCTCATATGTGATGAGGCTCATAGACTTAAAAATGATCAGACAATAACAAATCGGGTATTGTAATTTGTAGGAATTATTTTCTCTCCCTCCTTTACTGGCATGTTTCTGAGTTTCTCACAAAACTTCCTGGATTAGGCATTGGCAGCTCTCCCCTGCAAAAGTAGAATTTTGTTGTCAGGAACTCCTTTGCAAGTGAGGATCTATGCATGATTTTCTGTCTGTCTAGTCAATTACAGTTCAAAATCCTCATATTTTTTTATTCTTTTTTTATGAACATATGTCACTTGCAGAATGACTTAGAAGAATTCTTTGCAATGGTTAACTTTACTAATCCTGGAATATTGGGTAATATTGCACATTTTCGACATTACTATGAGGTACATTGGTCGCTTTTTATATTTTGGATGCACATTGATTGCCTTTTTTTTTTTTTCAGATTTTGGATTTGCATTGTTTCTAAAGCTTTAGCTTGTCCTATGTTAGAATATACCAATAGTTAGGAAAGAGGAGTTAGTATGTACAGAATATTCTGTTAGACACTGATAAGATAACAAGACAAACCAATTTCAGAATTCTTCAGGAGATGTGATGCTGGAATGGGTTTCCCCGCCTTCTCTTTGCTTCTGATTTTTAGTTTTTTTACTATGGTTTACTTGTATTGTGAAGGCACCGATTATTTGTGGGAGAGAACCTGCTGCCACTGTGGAAGAGAAGAAGCTAGGTGCTGAACGGTCTGCTGAATTAAGTGTTGAAGTTAATCGGGTAATGCATGTGATTGAGATTCCACTCTGTACTTTTGGAGAGCTGTAGTATTACCCACACTAGTCATTGAAGTTGTAATCCTGCTTGATGACTAAAATAGTTTATTATATAGAACTGATAGCTGAATGGTAATAAAATGCAACTGATTTCTTTTGTGTTCTGATAAGAAATATACTTTTCTTTTCCTGAAGATTGACTGGACAATATGTTTTTGCAGTTCATATTAAGAAGGACTAATGCATTGTTATCAAATCACTTGCCACCTAAGGTATTGTACTTTTCTTTATCTTTCTGCCAAACTTACTGAATTGTTGCACTATTCAATCACATTCTTTTGCTTTAAAGAAAAATAATAAGTATGTGTACAATCTTTTTTCCCCTGCAATTTTATTTGTAGTGTTCTTGAAAAATTAATTCTCTTTCCTTGCATTGAATAATTAGACATGTATGTGCTTGTTTTTCATATGATAAAAGAAGAAATCCATTAAGACAAAGAGATGTGTATAAAGAGTTAGGAGGATAAGAGATCCTTTTTGGAAAAGGAAAAGAAAAAAAAAATAGAGACCAAATTAGAATCAGTGAATCAAAGCTACCCAATCACTCAATGTATCTGTAAGAGAAAACCTTCTAAAAGATTACGTGCTTTACACCAAGTAGAAGCCAAATGCCAAATTTTATCCCAAAAAAACTGCTCATCGAAAGAAATCTTCAAAGATGTGAGAATTACACAAACTGTAGATGTTTGTTGATTCCCAATAGCCAGATTAAGTAAAGTAGCTTTTACATACCAAGAAATGGATTTGGTAATGACATCTGATTCCATGACAAGGTAGATTTCAGCCCTTTATTATTGAAATATTTGAACATATTTTGATTTCTTATGTATTTATATTGACTAAAGCTAGGCCCCTTAAAGCACATGAAAAGTAACTGTGTAGGTAATTGGTGATTAGCTGTGCTCTTAATCTTATATCCACGACCTATTTCTTTTGTGGTGCAGATAGTTGAAGTTGTTTGCTGCAAGTTGACTCCACTACAGTCAGACCTATATAAACATTTTATACAATCCAAAAATGTAAAGTCCATTTTTGATCGAGCAAACACATATTTTTCATAAGTTCTTTTTCACTGTTGGATATTGATAAAAACGATTATCAAAACTGAATTGATAAATCCATGTCCTCAAGCACAGGTTAAGCGGGCAATTACTGAAGAACTGAAGCAATCAAAGATTTTGGCCTACATAACAGCCCTCAAAAAGTTGTGCAATCATCCAAAGGTATGATCTGGATCATTTTCTTGAGGAGGGTGGGGGTAAGTTGTTTTATTGCTCCTGTCTGTATATTATTTTGGATAAAATTCACTTTGTAATTATATACTCGGTTAATTTTTTCCTCATACACAATAATAAATTGTGAAAGCCCTTCTCTCAGTGCCATTTAAATTGGCAAGTAGACTTTTTTAAATCTTTTATTTTCATCCATTTCCTCCTCTTAACCCCAGATCCTCTATTAAAAATTGTGAAGGAAATCCATCTTCTACTTTCATGTCTGGTAAGGTATGTTCCATGCATACTTCCATTCTCACAGAATATAGTGTCTTGTAGCTTATCTATGATACCATAAGAAGTGGAAGTCCAGGAACTTCAGGTTTTGAGGACTGTATCCGATTCTTCCCTCCTGAAATGTTATCTGGAAGGTAGATATTTTTAGTTTAAGCTATTCATTCAACGTCTTATTTTAGTCATCCTATAAGGGTATATATGTTGTAGGTCTGGCTCATGGTCGGGAGGGCATGGAGCGTGGGTCGAGCTATCTGGGAAAATGCATGTCTTAGCAAGATTACTTGCTCATTTACGTCAGAGAACAAATGACCGTATTGTCCTTGTCTCAAACTACACTCAGGTATATAGTAACAAATGAGAAGTTACATTGAGGTGCTCTTTTTTAATAGCAGTTATACCTGCGCTATGTTGTTTAGAATGAATTAAGATCCATACTTGCATAAAATGATTATTTTTGTGAATAAATGATTTATGTAGTTTTTGAGGTCAATTCAGGTAGCATCCTGTATATTATATTTTTCCAAATAATGAATCTCTCAAGGCTTATGTTTTTAGTTATTACTACCAACAATCTTGCTTAGATAAACTGCTTTTATACTATTATGTAGAAGTCATCCTGAAGATTTTATATATAACAAAAAGAGTAAAATTGATACAAATATATAGATCCAAATGAGGCTACCCTAATTAAGGAGATAAGGAACAAATCAGAAATAATGAGGCTGCCCTAATTAAGGAAAAACCAATCCCCTAGCCCTAATTACAGTATTTACAATCACAATCCTACTTAATTACATACCATATGTAATCATATGACATACAGCCACACCAAAACTTCCCCTAAAGCTGGTGAATGAATATCTATCATTCCCAGCTTGCAAGTAAGATTGTGAAATCATTCTGTGAGAGTCCTTTGGTAAACAGTAAACACATTTGCCAATTGAACCCTCAAAGGGATGTGCATGGTAGTTATTGGACCACTCTATAAATTTTCTTTGATGAAGTGTTGGTCTATCTTTATATGTTTGATTTCGTCATGTTTATTGTATTGTGTGCAATGTTGGTGATAGACTAATTATCACAATATAGCCTCATAGGTTTCTCATACTCTATCTTGAGGTCATCAAGTATAATCTTCATCCGCAACATCTTACAAAAATTCTGAGTCATAGCTCAAAACTTTGCCTCTGCTATGAACAATGCATCCTTTTGTTACCTTCTACTTTTATTATGCTAAACTATCTCCCATGTAACAACAGACTCTTGATCTTTTTGCTCAATTGTGTCGGGAACGAAGGTACCCTTACTTGAGGCTTGATGGCTCTACATCAGTCAGTAAAAGGCAGAAGTTAGTCAATTGCTTTAATGATCCATCCAAGGTAAAACACTTACCATTTTATAATTTTCCTTGCTTGAAATTCATTAAGCCTCACACGTGATTGTCCTTTGATAAAAAATAATTGACATTGCAGGACGAATTTGTTTTTCTCTTAAGCAGCAAGGCTGGTGGTTGTGGACTCAATTTGATTGGTGGAAATCGACTTGTCTTGTTTGATCCTGATTGGAATCCAGCAAATGATAAACAAGTAATACCCTTGGTTTAGTTGTGACAACTGAAATTTTTTTATGCATGCTTTCTCTCTCTCTCTCGCACACACATGATTTTTTGTTTGCTATTCTTCCTTGCCAATAAACAGGCTGCAGCAAGAGTATGGAGGGATGGACAAAAGAAAAGAGTTTATATTTATAGATTTCTGACTTCTGGAACAATAGAAGAAAAGGTATATATTGTTGTCATAATTGCGTATACACATGTATCTTGCATTTTTTATTCATTTAGCTTCAATTCCTTCATTGAGATATTTCTGTTTATATTCTCCCTTTACTAAACTGCTTAAGTTATGTGTAGGTCTACCAGCGTCAGATGTCGAAAGAAGGGCTGCAAAAGGTCATTCAACAGGAGCAAACTGATAGCCTTGTGGCACAGGTTGAAATTGCTGCTTGTGCATGTGTTCTAGTTGATGCTGCTTATTCCATGTCTTACAATCATTCATTCTGTCGTGCTGTTTATTTTCAGGGTAACTTTCTTTCAACAGCGGATCTTCGCGATTTGTTTACTTTTCATGAGAACATCAAGTAATGCATTTTCCCCCTTTAATCTATATTTACTGAGGTAACATACAAATGTGCAAAAGATTCATAAGCATTTGGTAACTGGAACTTAATGGAAAGGAGGAAAGAGAAAACTAGATAATTGATAATAATTCTCTCAATTTTGTGGTGAAATTATCAAGATTCTTCCGATGTTGAATGATGCAATAGATCGAATGATTCAAATTGTAATTGTTGTAGGACCTTAAAATCTCAAGATTTTTGAAATCATTCAAATTTGATGAACAGCCAAAGATAGATGCAAGGGAGGAACGACAATGACTAGTGGCTGGAAAAGTCAGCACAGCCACTGAAACATTTGAATCTGAACATTTTTGGGTGCTATTTCCTTGAGATTATCAATTTGAATCTGTTTTTCTTCTGTTTCCCCTTAGTTAATAAATGTGGTTGGTCATGGAATCATCTTGAAAACACAATAATAATAAAAGAAGTTGGTTGTGGTGCAATTGTAATCATGGTTGATACTGATGGTGTGATAGGGTGAAAAGAAATGACACTAAATCTTATGTACCGTCGATCATAACATGGATCTGTGATCTTTACTTTATTCTCAGTCTAATGTCTGCTTTATTATGGTTTTTTAGGTCAGAGATTCATGAAAAGATGCGATGCAGTCGATGTCAAACATTTGATGGCCCTGGAAGCAATGATGCCCAATCAACAATAACAGATAGTGAATCTGATGAAGAAACATCTGATATTGGTGGATTTGCAGAAATTGCTGGCTGCTTACAGAATTTAAAAAGATCAGAAAAGCAGGTTGCTTTGTGTATTGTTGGATATAAAGTTTATTTACACTATAGTTTAAAATGTGCAGGGTCTCCTCTTTTGGATGGATATCTTTGGTACGACTTTCACTCCTGCTGATGAGAATCCTTGGAAAATAAAGTCCCAAAAACCCAACACCTATATTTATATTGAACCAAAAAAACTACCTGGACCTGTTGTCTATAAAGGAGACAAGAACCCAAATTAAAAAGGTAGGGTGGACACCACAAGGAGAGAGGCCTTGATAAGTTTGGGTGAACGCCACAAGGAAAGGTCTCCTTGATAAGTTCTAGTAAAGTTCATGAAGAGCTGAGAGAAAAATAACCTCATAGGGTTTTCTTTGATTTGAATATTCCAACTCTTCCATTACAATTCAAAAGAAGGCCTTTTATACATTTCTAAATTACCCGGCCTTGAAATGAATGAAAATAACATAAAAAGTAAAGAAAAACAATTTGAAATGGTGTCTAAATTATACTATAAAAGAAAAACAAAAATGCAATGTAATAGGGTTTCCTGCATCACCTGCTTCATCTACCAGACTACCACTGAAACTTTACCTGCGTCTATCTTACCTCCTTATTCAAGGGAATACAAAGAACAAATAATTCTAGTTTTGACTCTTACATATCCTTTTTGCAGGTAGGGAGCCCATTGGAAGAGGATTTAGGAAGTTGGGGCCATCATTTTTCCCCAACTTCTGTACCAGATGCTATCCTTCAGGCTTCAGCTGGTGATGAGGTGTGCCACAGCATTTTAATGCATTTTCATTCCCTTCTTTTTTTCCCTAATGAAGTTCAATAATAAAAGTCCTACACAATTTGCAAATTGATAATGTGCTCGCTAATACAAGAAATTACATAAAAGCTCAGAAAGTGTGGAATATATTATTAGATTAAACGCAGTGGTAGTCTCACCTTTAGAGGTGTTAAATTTCTGCATGCCTTTTAACTTGATGTATACCTTGTTTTCCGGTTTTTTGCATTAATTGTGAAGTGGGAACATATAGATAAAGAAGCCATCTCCATATGCCTATCATGAAAATTTTGTAAGTTTTCTTCAGAATTTTACCTCTTAACGGGATGCCTTCCATGACAAGATTATTGCAAACAGTAAGAAGTGTGATACGGTTGTATACAACATCTATTTATCCGAAGTAGACTTTATTTTGACCTTGAAGTTAATGTAAAAACTAAGTAGGAAATTTGCCCATGAATCCTGCTAGTCATTGCACAACACTTGAAAGGAGGAAAATTGACTGCTCTTTATTTTCAGGTGACTTTTGTCTTCACAAACCAAGTTAACGGACGACTGGTACCCCTTGAGTCTGTCATCAGTCCCAAGCTACAGCAAAAGGATCCAAATAAGGAATTTGTCAAGTCAAAGCAGAACGGTAAACAAAAGCCCACTCCTTTTTCTTTACACCACAGATTATCACTGCAGTCTGCTAGTATGTCATCATCCACTCCCAATGCTTGGACGAAGGAAACACTAAATTCTCTCGGGATTACCAAAAATATTTCCATGACCAACTACTCTCTCGTAAGCAAAGTATTACCACAGAAAAGATCATGTCCTACTAATCTCAATCATGATAATTTTGAGTAATACTTTATGTTTTCACCTGGTTTGATGTATCTACACTCATCTATCTTGGAAATTAACGACATATTATTGTTAACAGAAGCCACAATTACCCCCAACAATAAATGTGACCAAACACTTGTTTTGGTCCAATAATTTATTGTCATTGACAAATAATTTGATATATAAATCAAATGTGAGTAGCATAGCATGTCTTTGGGAAATCTAAGCATTCAAAATGAAATATCATTTTCTTTAATAATATCATATATATGTCTTTACATAAGGTTAATTTTGTATACCTTTCAAATGAGTCTCTACTTGTTAAAAATCTTTTACTTTTGTTAAATTGTATGGATTTATTTAAAAGCTTGGATAACATACAATCGCATACTTAAATGTGCAATTTATCAAATAATTTTGAACTGTTTATCTAAGTTTTCAAGTAAAATTTTACGGTTCAACAAAATTTAATGGAATTCTAAAGATTGTTAGCGAGCAAGGATTTTTTTTAAATCTGTATAACTATTTTTAAAATTTTTTTAAATCACTTCTCTCTTCTAGTTGAAGACATTGATGACTGGTGAGATTGAATTGAATGGAGTGTCCTCCGAAAGAGCTGTTCAGTGTCTTTATAACTCAAACATCTTTTTTTCCTTACCAATCATCTTGGACTTTTATTATTTGTGTCTTTTTTTCCATATTTTTATTTATTTTTATCATTATCATCTCTTGTATACAAACCACTAGGTACGATATAAAATTTGGGTAATATGAACAAGTTCGAAATTCGAGTTTTGTTATCGTACTTTATGAAAAAAAATTATCATCTTGTTTATATATAATATTTTGTTGTAAGATTATAATTTTATTTGATATTTTATTTTAACTTAATTACACTTTTAGTTTTTTTTTACTATCATCATTTCTTGAATTTAATCTATATTTTTTTTTAATTTGATCACTCACTATTTTAATTATATAATTTTGGTCATTTTATTAATTTGACATTTAATATTTAACAGAAATATTAACATGACATTTATGATGGATTCAAAAAATAAATCTTGTAGAGGCAATATTTATATATATATATATATATATATAAAGATAAATTGAAATGATTGAGAGAATTTTTTTGGCCTACTACATAAGATGTATATCCAAAAGAAAAAAAAAATTGAGAATTTTTAATTGGTGAAATGAAAATAATAAAACTAGGACAATACTTATATTGTTATTATGATTTTTTTATTACACTTCAAATTATAAGGATAATTTGTGATATATGTGTATTATGTTTTAAAATGTTAAAAAATTTGTGGGAGGATCAGTACCTACACTCTGATATATGGATCCGTTCCTGATGATACTCTATTGTATATCAGCTGTCCCCAGATTCTTATATATGGATCTGTTTCTGATGACACACTATTGTATATCTACATTATCATTCTTATGTTATATCAACATTTTAGTTGAATATTATTGAATGTCGTATTAATAGATGAAGAAAAAATTTATAATTCAAACAGTGAATGACGAATAAAAAATATATTAAAATCAAATTCGAAAAATAATGATAATAAAGAATAAAAATACAATCAATCTTTTTATTTTTAAAAGAGTTCATTCATTGATTGTGCTATTTTGTTGGTCCTCCAAAAAAGTGACGGCAAGAAACATTTTTGTGTTAAAACGAGAAAACTAAATGCATCATCTTGGAGAACTGAAGAAGCATTTTGAGAACGCTCTGAGAACTAACTTTTCTTCCTCTCATCCTTTTAAAATCTAGTGCTAACAGCAATTGCGGAAGTGTGATGCAACTAGTTGTGTTTAATCCATGTGCCAACAATATATTTGTGAGTCTATTGGTAATATATCCGTTAGTAATTATGGCTGGCTTTTGTTTGGTAAGTAATGAATGATCAGTTGTTTGTCCATGTCCCACGAGGTTGTCAACTATATTCCCCCTTCTATTTCTTCCGAGCAAGTTTCTCAGTATTTATTTTGTTTTCGTATATTTCATTAAGCTTGAGTTTGAATTATTCGAGTTTGGTTCACTAATAATTGACAAACTTGTTTGTTTAGTTAAATAAATAAGTTTAAATTTAATATTAGGCTTAATAATTTAAACAAGTTTAAACTTTATAAATTTAACGTTAATGACTCACAAATAGTTCATGTATGAATATATTATCTAAACAATTCTATTGTGATTTATTATATTTCTTAAAAATTATAATTTGATTTATTATATTACTTAAAAATTATAATTATTTTTTATTATTTATTTAATATCAATTTTCAAGAGTCATTTAAATAGGTGGTCATGAACTTCTTTTAAAAACCACACCTTTTGCATTTGTCAAATATTTCATTTTTAATCTTGAAAGTCATTTTTTAGAATAAAAATATATATTTTATTATTATTTCACTTAATTTTTTAGTACAAAAGTGTACCACATGAAAGAAAAAAAAACTTACACAACCGTTGCATTCTAATTAAATCACTTTCGTGCAACAAAGTAACAGGCACTAAATCACCCCCTAATTTCCCCACTGTTGGGACATTCAAAGAGTCCATCCATGTACATGGATAATTATATCAACTTATTAAATCAAACATACTAGTCTAAAAAATTTAAACATTTGCATTAAAATACATCTATCACTACATAAATATAAAATATTTATGAATGAAATTTGTATCTATAGAAACCGTTCACACTGAAAGGCCGAATATCCCTATTCCATCAAATTATCATGTCACATCTTAATTGTTATTTACACAGAAGAACTAATAGCAGTGTGCCAGAAGGTGGACAATTGGTAAGTTGTAACGAAAAGACAATTAGTTCTAGGTGTCTTTCAAAATAAGACAAAATGTTACACTCTTCCATTTTCCTTTGTTATCCGGCATCGTGGAAACAGCAATGACATGACATGGAGGATGCATATGTTGTATGTCATTGTCTCCATCAAGTCTATTTATGGTTTGTTTTACTTCAAATAGTTTTGCTTCTAGAGCTGTCAACTCCTCTTGAGGACGCTCTCTTTCAAGTTTGTACACCTCTTCAATTTCAAAGCTAGCCGAATAAGCAAGAAGCTGACATTCATACCCAAGGTCTCAAATGCTTTCCAAGTTTTGTCCCATATCACGAAACTATCTGGATTTAATGACATCACCAATATTAATGGTCTCAGAAATTATTCCAGCCGCCAGTTTAGAGTTAAGGCCCTCATGAAGAAACCACCTCTGTCTGCAACACAGCTCATAATACTTGCTCCCAACTTTTTGGATAGCTCCGAATCAATAACCAAACCATTCACCACAATGCTGAAACTCTCCACACCACTCACTTGCTTGAAACTCACAACACATTCCGAAAATTTAGTCGTGGATAAAGAAAAATAGCAGAATAAAAGAAGAGAAGTAAATAAATTGAAAATATAACTTTTATTAGAAGTACATTGAAATAATATAATAAAAGATAATGTTTGATGATTTTAGAAATTGTAACTCATAATAAAAATAAAATAAAAAAATAATTTTTTCCATAACTGCAACAAAACAAAATTTTTCAGCTAATTAAAAATTAATTTACCTATTCAAACTAAACTAAACTACTATATCCAAAAGTCACGTTATTCTGAAAATCTAATTCTAGAGTCAACATCTTTATTAGTATCTGATCAGATACATTACCACCAAAAATCATCCAGCTACTCTTTGGATCATTTCCTTGAATAGCATCTGAGAAATGAGGCAGTAAATTTAGTTTTATGCTCTTTTACAAGTCATAAATAATAATTAAGACAAAATAGCAAAGAAAAACATACCACCACAATTACCACCCGCCCTTAGTTTTCTGCACTTATCCAAAGAAGGCCAAGAGCACCATCCACTTTATCGGATCCCTGAGATCTTATAATATACACCTGCAAACATTGAAGATTACAACTTGGAAAAGTAGTATAAATTAGCAGGAGCCAGAAGGTATATTATTTTGCAGTATATGCAGTCATAAAGCTATTCAGATCCTTATTATTATACCCTTAAACTTAAATATTCAATGCCTACACATTGTATTGAAACAAAGTTGGACATATAAAATTTCTATGGAGGATGGAAGAATTACCTTAAACTTGGAAGGTTGGACCAAGTAGAATATTAGAACATCCATCTGAAGTAAGTTATGAGCTATGGAAAACCCCCGCCATCCACCATTTAAGCCCGCCTTTTGAGCAAGATATTTGGTTTCATATAGTTGCCCACTTTCATCTTCCAAAGCAATGCTAATATTAAGCTTGGGCATATGCAACTTACAGAAAATTCTTTATAGCCCACAAACTCACTTGCTTTCGAGGATCAGCTACCTTTTCCTTCTTTGCTGGCCTACCTTTCTTCCCCTGCAACGTTCAACCAATATTAACAAGAAAGAAATGAGGGTAACCTTTGAGCTACCTTCCTTCTTCCCTACCACTATCCTTTCAACGCAACATTTGTTTTTGTTTTTGCCCTTTCCATTCTTGTCGATCAACACATTAAAAAAAAAATGTTTTACTTTGTTGACTTAAAAATATTATTTATCAATAAACTATTGAAATCTTTATCTAAATCTTTATCTATCCTTAGGTTCCTTATAATCTTTTACTGTATCAGATCATCAAAACTGTAAACAAGGAAGTATATGTTGAAAAATCAATATAAACGGCCACCGTTTTTATTGTCAATAAAACGGCCACCGTTTTTTTTCTTTTAATTCTTCTTCCGTTACGCGTTTTCTCCTTCTCTTACGCGGTTTCCTTCCCTTATATAAGGGGAGCGTAGGCAGTAGGAAAGATACACCACCGAGAGAAAAATAACAAAGAGTGTCCTTATTAGGTGTGGGAGAAAATTCCCAAATTGTTTCCTTGTTCTTTTGTTGTAATTACTTTATTAGTAAATTACATTCTTTGCCACCTGGGTAGTGTGTTTTCTCATCTTTTATTTTAGTTGTGTGTTCTTATGCTATTATCCGAATCCACAACAGTGGTATCGGCCCTGGCCATTGTGCTCATTGCTATAGTCACTAGAATAGTGTTGGAGAAAATTCTTAGTATGCTTTCGTGGTTGCAGTTAATCTGATCTTCCACATCGAAAAAGAGTTATTCTTGTTACTTTGAGTGTGGTAGTGTGAACTTGTTCACGGCCCTCTTTATTGTCGTTCCAATGAGGGCAATACTATTCATAAGTGAAGGTTGCATAAGTCGGTTTAAAACCATGACAACGAAATATGAGATAGAGAAGTTCAATGGGAGTAATTTCTCATTGTGGAAATTAAAGATGAAGGCCATTCGAGGAGAGACAATTGCATAGAGGTAATTGAAGGAAGAACCGCTGGCTCACACGGACCAGCGGTGGAAAGAAATCAATGACAATGCTATTGCAAATTTGCACTTAGCAATGGCGGATTCAGATTCTATCCAAAGGGCGAGAAAAGAATACAGTGAAGGAGATTTGGGATACCCTCATCAAACTATATGAGGTAAAATCACTTCACACAAGAATATTCTTGAAGAGAAAACTCTATACTCTTCTTGGATGAGTGAGTCCATATCAAGATGTTACCACATCAACCGGTTGAACACCTTGTTTGCCCAATTATCGCCAGCAGATTTCAATATAGTTGAAAATGAACGTGGGAGCTTCTACTTGAGTTTACCCGACTCGATGATCAACTCATCATCAATATTACAAATAATAATATTGATGGGAAATTACACTTTGAGGACGTCATTGGAGCTATTCTTGAAAAAGAATCCGGAAGGATGAGCAAAGTGGAAAGTTCCAAACAAGCGAAAGCTTTAACAATGATGAGAGGAAGATCAACGGAACGTGGCTCAAGTGGGAGTCAAAATCATTATAGGTCAAACTCTCGAAGCAAGAAGAATTTCAAATGCTACTATTGTGGCAAGAAAGGGCACACGAAGAAAGAGTGTTGGAAGAGGAAGAATGAACAAAAGAACTCGAAGAATCATCTTCACAAGGTAATGTTGCAAATACCTTAGAAGATGGAGACATTCCGTGAGTGATACAAAGAATGAGTCCTAACAAGAAAAGGGAGTTTCATGATAAATGGATAGTGGATTCAGGTGCAACTTGGCACATGACTCTGCATCGAGATTGGTTTCACACTTATGAGCCTATCTCGGGTGGATCTGTGTTCATGGGAAACAACCATGCCTTGGAGATTCTTTGGAGTAGGTACTTTGTCAAAATAAAAATGTATGATGGTACTGTTAAACGCACAATTCAAAGGGGTACGACATGTGAAGGACTTGAAGAAGAATCTACTGTCCATAGGGCAATTAGATGATCTCGGATGTAAGATCCATGTTGAAGATGAAATCTTAAAGGTGGTGAGGGGGAACTTGGTAGTCATGAAGGCTAAGAAGATCTTGGCAAATTTGTATATGCTTTGCTGGAGATACGTTGCAAGAAGCGAATGCATCGGTTGCAACACCAAGTCGAGGAAGATGTGACATTTATGTGGCATTGCAGACTTGGTCATATGTCGAACGTGGTCTGAAAATTCTTGCGGAACGTAATCTCTTACCCGGGCTTAAAGAAGTAAGTTTACCCTTCGTGAACACTGTGTGATAAGTAAGCAACACAAATTGAAGTTTGCTAAGACGACTACCAGGAGTAAACACAAATTAGACTTGATTCATTCGGATGTGTGGGAATCACCGGTATTATCCCTAGGAGGAGCAAAATATTTTGTATCGTTTATCGATGATTACTCCAGGAGATTGTGGGTGTACCCTATCAAAACGAAGTCAAGTGTATTTTCTCGGTTCAAGGAATTCAAAGCACAAGTAGAACTTGAGACCGGGAGGAAAATTAAGTGCTTGAGGACGGATAACGGAGGAGAATATGTAGATGGAGAATTTTTAGCATTCTGCAAGCAAGAGGGTATTGTCGGACAATTTTTCGTCCCACATACACCTCAGCAGAATGGTGTAGCAGAGCGGATGAATAGAACTCTCCCCGGAAAGAACAAGAGCTATGTTGCAAACAAAGCAGAGTGGCCAAGTCTTTTCGGGCGTATGCATAAAAACTGCCTGTTATGTAATAAATCGATTTCCATCAACAAAGAATTGGTTTGAGTACACCAATGGAGGTGTGGAATGGTAAACCGGCTGATTATTCATCCTTACGGGTTTTTGGCTCGTCCCCTGTGCGTAATGTACAACTCACAAGAAAGAACAAAGCTGGATCCAAAATCCAGGAAATGTATCTTCTTGGGCTATGCCGACAATGTGAAGGGGTATCGCTTGGGGATCCCACCGCCCACAAGGTTATTGTTAGCAGGAATGTAGTCTTTGCAGAAAATGAACTGCAAAATGAGCGGACAAATAACAGCTTGATAGAGGACAAGGTTACAAAGTGCCAATTGAGAAGAAGACTTGAAGTTTCCTCCGAGTTAGAAGGGCAGCATGAAGAACAGGAGCCAAATGAGGTTGGCAATGGAGAACTCCGACGATCAACATGAGAAAGGAGCAAACCATCTTGGCATTCAAAATATGTGATGACTAGTCATGATGCGTATTGTCTTCTAAATGAAGAAGGAGAACCTTCAACTTTTCAGGAGGCTGTGAGTGGTTCAGATGCTTCTCTTTGGATGACTGCAATGCAGGGAAGAAATTGAGGCTCTTCACGTAAAAACAAGACATGGAATCTTGTGGAACTTCCAAAGGGTCGGAAAGCCATCGGCTGTAAATGGGTCTATAAGATCAAGCGAGATGGCAATGATCAAGTGGAAAGATATCGTGCTAGATTGGTACTAAAGGGATATGCTCAAAAAGAAGGTATTGACTTCAATGAGATATTCTCACCAGTTGTCAGGATGACGACAATCAGAATTGTTCTAGCTATGTGTGTTGTATTTGATTTACATCTTGAGCAATTAGATGTAAAGACTGCTTTTCTTCATGGAGAACTTGAAGAGGAAATTTATATGCTCCAACCTAAGGCTTTAAAACACAAGAAAACTTGGTTTGCAGGTTGACCAAATCTCCATGTACGGTCTAAAGCAGGCGCCCAGTGTTGGTACAAGAGATTTGATTCCTTCATTATTAGCCTTGGTTACAATAGACCGAGCTCGCACTATCATTGTACTTATTACAATAGGTTTGGTAATACCGATTTTGTTATTCTGCTATCATGTGGATGACATGTTGGTGGTAGGCCCCAACAAAGATCAAATCCAAGAATTAAAGGCACAATTGGCTAAGGAATTTGATATGAAGGATTTGGGACCTGCAAACAAGATTTTAGGGATGCAAATTCACCGAGACAGAAAAGATAGGAAGGTTTGGCTTTCTCGGAAGAATTACTTATTGAAAATCTTGCGGCGCTTCAACATGCAAGATTGTAAGCCAATTTCTACCCCTCTTCCTACTAACTTCAAGTTATTTTCCAAGATGAGCCTAGCAGTTGAAGAAGAGAGGATGGAGATGTCTCGAAAGCACCGTATGCATCGGTGGGAAGCCTTATGTATGCCATGATTTGTACAAGACCAGACTTTGCACAAGCAGTGGGAGTGGTTAGTAAATTCATGGGAAATCCCAGTGGAGAACATTGGAATGCTATTAAGAGGATCCTTAGATATATCAAAGGGACCTCGGTGTTGCTTTATGTTACGGAGGATCGTAACTACTTGTCGGAGGTTATGTCGATTCAGATTTTGCGGTGATGTGGATAAAAGAAAATCTACTACTGGCTATGTATTTACAATTGCAGGAGGGGCAGTAAGTTGGTTATCCAAGTTACAGGATGTTATAGCTCTGTCTACTACCAGGTGTCGAGTACATGGCAGCCACCCAGGCATGTAAGGAAGCTATTTGGATTAAAAAGGTAATGGAGGAACTCGGGCACAAGCAGAACAAATTGTTGTGTATTGTGACAGTCAAGTGCCTTACACATTGCAAGGAATCCAAATTTTCATTCCAGGACAAAAAGCACATAGCCATAAGATATCACTTTGTTCGAGAAGTGGTGGAAGAAGGAAGTGTGGATATGCAAAAGATTCACACCGATGAGAACCCAGCGTATGTTATGACAAAGCCGCTTAGCATTGACAAGTTCGCATGGAGTCGATCCTACCGCGTGGCCATCGGAAAAGTAAGCTACATGTATGGCAAAGGATAAAGAATAAAGGTGTGAAGATTTGATTAATCTAATCAAAATCTTCAAGTGGGAGATTGTTGAAAAGCCAATATAAACGGCCACCGTTTTTATTGTCAATAAAATGGACACCCATTTTTATTGTCAATAAAACGGCCACCGTTTTTTTTTCTTTTAATTCTTCTTCCGTTTCGCCGTTTCTCCCCTTCTCTTACGCGGTTTCCTTCCCTTATATAAAGGGAGGCGTAGGCGAGGAAAGATACACCACCGAGAGAAAAATAACAAAGAGTGTCCCAGCGGTTGGGGAGAAAATTCCCAAATTGTTTCCTTGTTCTTTTGTTGTAATTACTTTATTAGTAAATTACATTCTTTGCCACTGGGTAGTGTGTTTTTCTCATCTTTTATTTTAGTTGTGTGTTCTTATGCTATTATCTGAATCCATAACAGTATAAACAATTAAATACCTGGATCCATTTGTCGGAGACTACAGCAGAATCTTCAATGTCTTCCATTTGATTGAGAACTGTTGGTTTGTGGTCTTCCTCAACCAAACCGCCTTAATTCCTCATGGACCTTAACCTTTCTTTTCGATGGGGAGAATAGAGTTTTTCTTTGGTTTGGTATATTGGGGGCCATAACCTTTCCTTTCCCCGATGTGTCGGCCACATATAGGGTTCCATTATCCCCTAACGGGCCAACCTGGTATCCACTCATTAAGTCCATATCAAGTCTTATCAGGAAGTCTTTTGATTACTTAATTGGATCACTTAATATCATAATCACTTTAAATAAATATAGCTATATAATTGTATTTAAAATATAAAGCCCACATGATTAAAAAAAATTTCTAAAATTTTTGGACACACCACCAGGAATTTGTATTAACTGACTTAAAGTTGTTTCAAACTTTGGTTTCTGAATTTAAATGTGTGACTGTTTTAAATATTTTGGAAAAAAAACTTTATTGTCCCTAGTAATCTTTTCTATACATCTGGTCTATAAAAAAAATTAATTCTTGGACAATAGTTTGTAGTTTCATCTATAATTATATTTTTGTTATAAGATAAATAATTTACAATATATATATATATATTTTTGTAGATGTCACTTTTTTTATAATTTCTTCAAAACACTATTAATACCTTTTAAAGGTGTTTTTTTTTATCCCTATTAATTATTTATTGTCACTCAAATTATTTAATTTGTTTAAAATATCTTTAATTAAAAGTTAAGTTAAACTTTTATTGAATTGTAACTCTTATATCTAAATTTTAATTAACAATTATACTAGTTAATTTAAATATAATGCTGATAAAAATATTAGAATAGGTGAATCCTTAATTTAATTCTTGAAATTATAATGGTCAATCAAAATAGTCTTTAAAGTTAATAAAATATTAAATTAATCATTGAAATTATACATCATCCATCAATTTAGTCTTTTAAATTATAATAGACAGTCAAATTAATTTCTTAAATAAATAAAATAGTAAAATAACCTCTAAAATGATAAAGTATCAATTGATTTAATTCTTAAAATTGTAATGTTCATTAAAATTGATCCTTAAAATTAAAAAAAAAATTATTGTACTTTACGTCTTATAACTTTAAAATCTTAAAATTTTGCATTAATTTTTCATGCATTTTACTATAAAAATATATACTATATATATAAATACTGCATTTATTAATTGTATTTTGCCTCAATTGTATCTTTATATTTATTATATAAAAATATTAAAAATTAAGATGATAAATTTATTTTTTAAATATTTTTATTTTAATTATACAAATTTATAATTATATAGATTTCTTTATTAAATCATATAAAAAAATTTATTAGTTAAATTATATAATATCTTATAAATTTTTATTAAATATTTTTATTTATGAATAATGACCTTGTTGATAAAATGATGGAAGATGTATAAATACTTTATAAATAATAAATAATTTTATATAATAAAATAAATAAAATTGTATTATTAAAATAAAAATATTTAATAAATAATGACTTTGGTGGTCTTAAAAATTTAAAAGAAAGAGATAAATTTTGATAAATTTATATAAGTTTAGGATCAAAATGCGCAAAAAAACAATTAAGGAACAAAATTTCTAAAATTTAAAATTTAGGAGGTAAAAATTATAATTAATCCTTTTTAATTATAGGGTCTATTTTTAATGGTTAGAGTTTGAACAAATTAGGAGTCTTGACCTAGCTTGATTAGAATTTGACATGTTTAATATAAAAATAAATTTTAAAATTGTAAAAAAGTCTATTTAAATAAAAATGCCATGTTCAAACCTTAGAAAATTCCTGTTGTTTAGGTTTAGGTTAAAATTCTTGTTACCTTTTCATCAAATATCTGATTGAAAACAAAAAGATATTTTATATATTTTACTCCATATAAAAAAAATACATCTTACTTGGAAGAAGATATAAAAAGCATTTGGGTATTTTACGAAGTATATATTTTTCCTTAGGTTATTTTCCACCGTAGAAAAGGCCTTATCGTATGTTAGTTAATCTTTTTTTACTTTTCTAAAGTAATTTAAAATAAAAAATACACTTGAAAGAATAAAATATAAATATAACCGTTAATTATTTTTTTTTATAATTTAACTTCATCTTATAACATACATGTGTTTAATTAAACCACCTTTAGCTTAGAAGAGTCGTAGTATACTTTTATAACATAATATAATTTATTACAAAAATGACAACTCGGAAACTATATTTTGATTTTTATATATCACAAGTATGCATGCTACAACTTTACATGCCTACAGACCCAACCCAAGAGGAAGGGGTTGGAGCCCATCACAATGTTGTCTATTGCTCTAAGAGATCCAAGAGGAGGACCTAGAAGCCCTACTGGTTGATGGATTTTATTTGCGAAGATTTTATGTTTTTACTAATTTTGTATTTTTTATTAAATTCCCTTAAGCAAGATGCTGACACATGGATGGTTATAATTCATTGTCGTTGGCAGAATTGCCTATAGTTGGATAACCAATTTTGTAAAGTAAATAAAATTTTGAGTATTTAGTTAATATTTTTTTTACTTAGTTCCTTCTTTAAACCCTAATTTTCCTTTACCCTAGAACTCACAATAGAAGCTGTGATTCTTCGGGAAAGTAGTTTGTGATCGGCTTCCACTGGTTCGCGAATGGAAATGGAGTTTCTTATGTTGAAAACGTTTATACTAACAAGGGCTCTTGAGAAGTTTTAATAATGATAGGGACTAAATTATAAGAATCTAATATAGAATATTCCTTTCACTCCTCATGATCATGGTAAAAGGACCGGCTATAATATTTTATTGTACACTAGAAGAAATTAAGAAAAGAAATAATTTATATAATCCATGCGGAATAAATAATGAAACTAAAGGGCTTTCTTCACTTGAAAGAAGTCGGGACGGTCCTTGTTAGCCGCATCTACATCCTCTGGGGATGCCACTGCAACCACAACCCCTTTATCCTTAACTGCTTCCATTGCATCCATAAAATTTTTGAAGTCCTTCAAACTGCCGAAAATATAAAGCAGAATAAGAACAACAAATGGTTTCAAAGGTCAGGATCAAATTCAATGGGCAGTACATGTCACGGTACCAAGTTGCCCAGCTAATATATACAATTTATATGCAAAAAATATCCATATTGTTTTGATTCATTAGTCCTTTTACCATACGTAAATAACAGAATCCATGAACAATAAGGAGGCGTAACCTTTCAAAATGTCAACACAACACATGCAGGAATACTAGTCCTAGAGCAGCAAAACTACATGTAAAACAATATCATCTAACGACACGGACACAGAAAAGCGGGTGATAAAATTTAAATTGATTCCAAATTCAGAAAGTTATTTTTGGATTATTAATAGCTCACCACAATAGAGAGCTAGAGAGATGTATTGAGAGCACACATCATTATTTTGCTTCATCAGTTGCCGCGGATCAAATGATTACATATTCATAAAAGTAGATGATCATGCATTAATCAACTATCAGAATCTTTACCTAGTAGATAATATCTCTTCACGTCTCATTTGCCTTTCTTCCTCTGTGATACCCAGTAAGTACCGCAACATACTGCAAAAGAAATGAAAAGCAAGCACAGTGTATAACTATTAATTGCACATTAGAAGCAACCACTAATTATTCAGCAATTAATCTTGCTCAGAGTGTGTTTGTGTCTAGTCTCTGTGATTTTGTCATTGAGATGCAAAAGAACCAAATATCCTTAGAGAACAGACTCTGAAAGCGTCAATTATCTCATGGACATACCTACTATAACCTTTGGCATCAGGAAGTTGATAGGCATCTACATCCCCAATGGTTCCAATTATGGCTTTTGTTAAAGTGTCTTCATCTATTTGCAGTTCTCTTAAGAAGTCACCGGTTCCATCATATACATCAAGTGTCTTGAGCAAATTAGGATCACGATAAGATAAGAAGGAGAACACTCCTAGAAAAAAGAAAGGTAAGATAGCAGGGATGCTTTTCAGTACAAATTTAATTAAAATTCAGATTCAGACAACGTAATGATTTTTTTGTACAGTGATCCAGTCGCAGATTGTCATGATAAATTTGTTGACTTTAAGTTCTTTAAAAATCATACCTAAGATGATTTCTTATTGGTTGATGTTGTAAAGATTACACTGACAGTATATAAAAATTAAACTTTCAATAATTATGCCTAAGGTTAAATATAATACAACTTACCTGAGTGAGTATCAAAATCACAGAAACCTCCATAAGCTCCACCACTAACACGTACACGATCCCACAACCATGTATTGCTAATATATTTGGAAATAACATATGCACTCCCATTAAGCTGATAACCAGTATCATAAATGTTGGCTGCTTTGCCAACGTAATTTACCTGTAGAAGGAAACACCACGATATGTTGATAGAAACACAACTAAATGAAACAGAAAAAAAAAAAAAAACTTCAGGATCAAAGACAGTTACACACTGCCCATGCACGACAGAAATAAAATATGTATACAAAGGATGAAAAAATGAAATCATTTTACCTGAGTAGGAATCACAATAGCTTCATTTGTCAATGGAAGTCTAACATTCCAACTAGTTGTTGCAATGGGAGTACTAGCAGGAAGCAGATCAACAAATTTGCTCACAACTTTTTCCGTGGTGTGCAAGGTTTTTCTATCGGCGGTGACATTTATCAAGCAGCCTTCCTTGGAAAATATAGATGTGCGAATCTCCTCAAGAGATGATGAGATATTGGCCCAATCTTGATCAACTCTCTCTTCAAGAGCTCGGAGGAATTCAAGGTAACTAGAAAGAATAATCAAGAAATATAGAAGTACACAGCAGGAATTATACTTCTGTACTGTTCCAATGATAAACATAAAGGCTAAAATAGAATTTTGGTCCCTCATTTTAATTAGGTCCCCTAAGTTTAAAAGGTTCCATTTTAGTTTCTTAAAGTGTTTCTATTAGATCAAGTTAGTCCTTCCGTCAATTTATCATACTAATTTGGTCAATTTGGTGACATGTGACAAACTGAGAGAAATGTCACATCAGCTAAAATTAATACCATCAGTACAAAATATGGCGGAAGGACCAATTTGATCTAATAGAGACATTTTAAGGGACCAAAATGAAACTTTTTAAAGTTAAGGGACCAAACTAAAACAAAAAATTAAAATGAGGGAACAAAGTTCTATTTTAGCCAAAACATAAAAAGTAGAGTAAAACAATCATGAAACTTCAAACCTTTAACTGATAATACTAGTGTAAAGTTAGGATATTTTTTGTTTCAAAATTTAAATAATTATTTTAGAAACTTAGGACAAAATAAGACCAGATTAGGATAGAGCACGATCAGATTCATCTGATATCAGCCTTATCGTTTTATTTTATGAAATGCCTTTCCAGTAAGTGTTGTAAGTCAATTCATGTCTTCTCCAACTGACACTCGTTGGGAAGCACTAACCCACATTGTTAAGTATTTGAAGAAAGCCCCAGGAAAGGGGATTCTGTATCAAGATCATGGACATATGCAGGTGGAGGCTTTCTCTTATGCGGATTGGGCAGGGTCTTTTATGGATCGTAAATCTACCACATGCTACTGTATATTTTTGGGATGTATTTGATTTCTTGGAAAAGTAAGATGCATAATGTGGTGGCAAGATCTAGTACAGAGGCAGAATACAGGGCTATGGCTCAAACAACTTGTGAATTAATAAGGTTGAGACAAATTGTGGAGGAGATGGGATTTGCTAATACCTGTCCTATGAAACTGTGGTGTGACAACCAGACTGCCATACATATAACATCAAACTCGATTTTTCATGAAAGAACAACATCTGGGTATTGTACCTTCGTGTGAGGCAACTCAGTCACATAGAGAAGCAAAAAATACAATGTAGTCACACAAAGTAGTGCTGAAGCTGAACATAGGGTATGGCACAAGGGGTATGTGAAGTTTTGCCGCTGAAAAGGATCCTTGAAGAATTGCTGCAATAAGTATTGCTCAACCTTGTCTAACATAACTGAACCAAGGATGTGGAGATTGATAGGCACTTTATTAAAGAAAAGGTTGATGAAGGAGTTAATTATATGTCATTAGTTCCAACCTCCCAACAGTTGGCAGACATTCTGACTAAAGGACTGTTTCAAGTTTCCACATAATTTTGAGTTTCTTTTCTCGTAAGAAAGTTGAGCATGAAGGATATTTATGCACAAACTTGAGGGGGAATGTCAAAGTTGTTATAACTTTTTTTTTCTTTTCAAACTTTAAATAATCCTTCTAGAAACATAGGATAGGATAATATCAGATTCATCCAATCTCAACCTTATCTTTTGTTTATTTTTCCCTTATCTATTAGTTTGAATTGTAATTAGATTGGTTAGAGAATCTCTAACCAACTCTGCCTATCATCCTTTGTAACTTCAAATGATAAATGAAATAATAATTATCATTTTTTCTCCTAAACTACAAGTAGTATTAAAGTACTATAAATAAAATGAAAATTACTAGAAGCATTTAATGTGACAAGAATGGACACAATGACAAAGAATTGCACCCTCTCAATAGACCATAAGAATATTTAGATTTTCCAACCTGAGACCTCCCATCTTTTCTGACATCCAACCTGCTGCATTTAGTTTTGCATCCATCCTTGCAGCTGCAATTCCATGACCACTTCCTCTTAACCGGTTCTGACAATAGACAGAAATACACAATAAGATTAATTAGTTTAGAGGCTTGTTATATCTTTTATCATTTTTGTCCTATCTTCACATGAAACATTTTGATAATTACCTCCATTCTCGCTCTACTCTGGGAAACAAATTGTTTGAAACGCTGTTGGTCTGTAAATTGGACATCTTGAAGAACAGAATTAACCTAAAGCAGCAACATGAAATTAGGCTTTACATTACCACAATAGAAAATTTTAGGCTAATTCAGTGTGTTGAAACTGGAAACTTTTAAACAAATAAAAGTACCAAGTCATAAAGGTCTTCAATATGTCCAGCCATAGCTTTGCCTCGAACAACCATGTGACTACAGGGATCTTCCTTGCCCCGCACTGATGAAGTGAATGGATAAACTGATATTCCTCCAGTTTTTCTCCCAATTAATTGGTTTAATTGGACAAAAGTCAGGTCCTTTGTTCCCATCTCCAACAATGATTGGCTGTCAAAAATAACATGAGAGTTGCAGACTACAAAGCTTGATATTTATCTATAAAGAAGACACTTTTGATGTACGCATGATTATGAAGAGGAACAGAAGAATTAAACATCAAAAGGAACAAAATAGATTGAGTAAATCATCAGTTTAGTCCCTCAGATTTTAAGGGTCAATCACTTTAGTCTCTAACCCTTCTAAACTTTCATTTAGTCCAAGAATTTGTAAGAAGTCATTCTAGTCCTTTTCCACCTCACTTTTTACTAGCTTTAAGGACTAAAGAGAATGACATTTTGCCAAGTAAGGGACTAAATGGTAATCCAGAAAAGCCAGACTAAAGTGACCGATTCTCACAATCTCACTGAGTAATCTAGGAAGATTTATGGTTAACAATAATATTATTTTATGTTGACAATAATAAAACATAACACCACTATATTATTTGTTATATTAAAAATTTATCTTAATATTTTTATTTTAATAAAATATTAAAACAATTATATAAATAATTTTATTATTAAACTGTAGCAGAAAATATTTTATCACAACACATTATTTTATAATAGAACTTTGTTACTATTTTTATTTTTAACTATTATAGTAATATAATAATATGATATTGGTCAATTTACTATAATGATAGTCCAATATTTATATAAGTAATAATACAAGGCAGAAGCATAAAAGTAGATTAAGTAAGAGTAAAAACAAAATGCAAAGAAAATAATATAACAGAATTGGGCAGGAGTATTGTTCCCGCACTAACCAGTTTTTATATATAGATTTTGACAACTAAGCTCCAGACTGAGGAAGGTTAATGACAATATAACTAGCAACTACCAATTGAATTTGGCTCCCAAGATATAAATTAACTATGCAATTAAATATAGGAACTGTAGATGAATGGAAAACAAATGTAAAACATCTTCCAGAGGTTGTATAATTACCAAAACAGTGGCACTAATGGAAGAAGCTCTTGCTTCAACGAATTCATGTTGAATACTATTTCAGTGTAAAGGACATCATTGGTGAAAAGATCATGCTGCAAAACTTTTACTCCATTGATATCCCCAACCTACATTTAGCAAGTAAATCCTTGTGAATCACTACAGATGATAAGACAAACATGCCGGTATCTCACTCAAGGGGAAGTAGTGATTACCTCAGTAGGAACACAAATAGGCTCTTTAGGAATATCTTGTAGAGAAAGGCTAGGAACAGTTTTCAAAGCTTCTGGTGGGTCAGGAGTTTCCTGCTTAAGCCGAAGCTCATGTGTAGCGCGGGTCAACTCTGCCAGATCTTCTGTTGTCATACTAGCTTTAACTTTCTGCAATATTTGTTTCTCTGCGGCTTCATCACGAGCAGATTTTTCAGGATCAGGCTGAAAAGAAATGATTTTCATCAATAATGACAAACATATTGAATGCAAAATGGCTTTCACTCAAACACAGGTTTTCAAGGCTATGATATGTAATAAAGAACCTGCATTTCCACAGTAACTTGATGAGGGTTGTTCAAGATGAACTTCTCTATTAGAGGAGAAAAAACAGATTTAGAGCCCTCCTTTGCTATTCTAGATTTTAGGTCTTGAAGAGGCTTCTCATACTTCAGTGGCTCAAAGGGATTCATATCATAAATCCATTTACCCTACAAATACAAATCAAAACAATTATAAATCTCAACCAGAGAAGGATGCCCATTTTCAACACCACAAAAAAATTAGCATATCTTACAATGGACTGGAGCATGAGGGACAAGCCACGAGGAAATGACCCAGTGTTGTTCTCTCTCAGAGAAAATTCAATTGTATTCATAGAAGCCTCAATGGCATCTGTATCAAAACCTTCCTCTGCCAACTTTTTAAGTGTACTTGTGACCAGTTCTTCTACCTTATGAATATCATCTTCAGAAACACCCTTCATTCCAATGCTAAATTGAGGCTGGAGTAGTTCATCTTCAACCCCTCCACCAACAATGGCATCACCCAGTCTACTTTCTAGCAAAATTTTCCTCAGTGGTGAAGCAGGAGTTCCCAGCAGAAGGTGATTCAGAAATCCTAGTGCTAGTTCAGTTTCCAGGTCTAAGGGCTTATCAGAGAGCAACCAGTTAAGACAGACCATGTGCTTCTTCTTCAAATCACCCCCTTCACCTGCGGGATATGTCTCAACTATTCGTACTGGCTTTGAGAATAGTGTCTGTGGTTCAACCCTTGACTCATCAGGAGCCAAACTAGAATCAAATAAGTCTAAATATTCTGGACAACAGAGAAGTGGAAGAAGTAAGTGGCTAATTGCTACAAGTCTGAACCCTTCATAACTGGTCTGAGATATGTAGACCATAAACAGAAAAGCATACAATCATGTCATTAATATTCTTTTAAGTACCAGCAAAAATAACAATGTATAAAACAAGTGTTATAAATGCAGACATAAGTAAAACATATAAATCCAAAGAAAGATAAATCCAGAAATATAAGGGAAGCTCTTGGACAATAAGAAATAGGATCTTGAAAGGGGAACTCAATACAACCTCATGTATGATGGGGTAACTACTAGTATGAGAACTCCAGGAGGCAAGACTAAGGACGTTCCTATTGGGATAGAATTACATCAAGACTCAGCCTTAAGTCCTTACTTGTTTAATCTACTCTTGGATGTTCTTACTAGGGACATTCAAAAGATTATCCCTAATTGTATGTTTTTTGTGGATGTTATAGTTTTGATTGAGGAATTAACAGAAACAATTAACTCTAAACTTGAACTTTAGAGACAGACTTTGGAAACAAAGGGTTTTCACTGAAATAGGAGTAAGATAGAGTATATGCAGTGCAATTTTAACAAGTGATGAGAGAAAATGACTTAGTAAAAATGGAAGATGTCATACTACATGTTTCTAAGTTTAAAATATCTGGGATCAATATTACAAAATGATAGGAAAATTAATGAAAATGTCACACACGGGGATACAAGCAGGATGGTTAAAACGAAGAAAGGCATTGGGAATTATTTATAATTGCAAAGTACCAACCAGCTCAAAGGAAAGCTTTATTGTACTGTTATAAGTCTGACTATATTTTATGATAGTGAATGTTGGGCTTCAAATGGACAAGAAGAAAAAAAGGTGAGAATAGCAAAAATAAGAATGTTAAGATGGATTGTGGCCACATAAGAAAGGACATGATACAAAATGATTGTGTACGAGGACATAGTGGTTTGAGGGGGGGAAGGACAAAATTGGTTAAGGTTGTTTGGACATGTACAAAGAAGGCCACTAGAAGCACCAGTGAGGAGACTTTGCATGGTTTTTTGTCCTGTGAAAAAGAGGAGGGAAAGCACGAAAGACATTAGAGAAAGTTGTTAAGAGAGATTTCATGAAGAGTAATATCTCTAGGGGTCCGGTCTTTAACCAAGCCAAATAACATTGTATGATTCATACAGCCGACCTCACTTAGTGGAATAAGGCTTTTGTTGTTGTTGTAAGAAGAGAATATGTTTAACATGTAGACATAGACTTGATTACTTTACCTCAGTATTACAAAGAATACAAAAATGCCTCACTTTTAGACCTTCAGAAATAGGTATTAAGTTTTTGTTTATATAAAAGAAGAAATATAATTAGAGAGAAGAAAGAAGTGCAATTAGGGGTAAAGATAAGATATTGTCTGAAAAAGAGACAATGCCATTTCATTAATCAAATTTATCCACAGAATTCTTCGATATTTATATTTGAGAAAGATTGTAGGAGGGAGCAACTAGCCTTGGCATAACTATAAAGACCCTTCTTGCTGTTGCTTAAAAATTATGCACAAAGGGAAATGTAACAGGTTGCTGAATGCTGACTTGCTTGGCTAAGACCATTACACAGAAGGGCCTTTTGTGAGCACTGAAAGTGTTCCCTCAAGGTCATCTAAAAATATCCTTGCATTGTCATAGCAAGGAAAAAATGTGTTTGGAGTTTGGACCAAGATTTAGGCCACATGCTTTAGTCATTCAATCTAATCAGGAGTCAGTACTTGGATCTACAAGAGCATTACAACAAGGCCACTTGTCTCAATTGTCAGCCTTTATATTCAAGGATCAAGTTGAACTAAATCTTATTACCACTTAGGATGCGGAGGCGCTCATTTGGATCATCATCTCCATAAAACCATATTCGTGAATTGCTAGGATGGTAATACTTGCGGTGAAATTCCTGTCAATTAAGTTTAAAATGAAAAAACAAATATTTGCAACAGCTAATACTGATATTTACATTAAACTATATGGAAATAAAAAGGTCACCAAGGTACAAATGCAAATGTATATGTTCTGCAATCATGCTACATTAATCAAACAATGTATGTAGGTGGCCACAAACAACTAAAACCCAAACAAAAACTCTTGTAAAAATTAGTGCTATCTCTACATACTACAATAATTATTTAAAGGATTCTCAAGAAAAACCTTAAATTCCTCAAATGTCAACTTGGGAATAACTCGAGGATCACCTCCACTGTCAACACCATATGTAGTGTCTGGGAAAAGAGCCTGTATCAATAATGAAAGCAACAAATTGAAGTTAAAATAATGTCATAAAACTCCACATAATTGGTACTTAAAATATAAAATTGACTGACAAATTCAATGAATTTTAGAAAATGTGATATGCTTTCAGGTTCCAGAGTCAGGAGCTTACAAATTGCAATAATGAATATCAACCTAATTTAGAACTCAATGCTGACAGCAAAGAATAAATTCATCTAAGACTATTTATAAGGACCGGTAGTAAGGACATCATGAAATGAAAAGAAGGCTTATTAAAGTATCACCCACCATCAATGAAATTTAAGGACCAGTGACCACATTAAAACTGTTCAAATGTTCCAGTCTACATGTAAGCAATGCAAACCCAAAAAGGTATAGGAAAAGGAGAAATCTCAATACAAAATAAATAAAGAAAAGGAAAGGACAAGCCATTAAAAAACTAGCCTGTTGAGCAGCCCGCCCAAGTATATTATCCGGTTGAGAGTAGACACCCTTCATCTCATTAAACACAACACCTGGAACAATGATTAGAAATTATTGAAATGCACGTGTCCAAAAATAACGATGCAGGAAAATGCAGTATGGCACAGCAGGATAGAAATTAGGAAGTGGTGTAAAAATATTTAACAAAACCTTTATAAGTTATCTCTTCGGAAGGGTCGTTGAGCTCAAAGTGCCAGCCCTCCTGTTGAAAAATCTGAAAGTCCTCGACACATCTGGGAAAGAAAACCGCATCCAGGTAGACATCAACCAAATTATAGAAATCCTGTGTTAAGAAGATGGAAGATATCAATGTTGTAGTTGTAGAATCAAGTTAAGGCAGGCAAGCATTAGATTGAAGAATGAAAGAGTAACCTTGGTATTAGTGGAAGCAACTGGGTAACATGTCCTGTCGGGATAGGTGAATGCATTGAGGAAAGTATGCAAGCTTCCTTTCAACAATTCAACAAATGGTTCTTTCAAAGGGTATTTACGTGAGCCGCATAATACGCTATGCTCCAAGATGTGAGGGATACCAGTGGAATCATTCCTGTAGAATAGAAGCATTTAAAGTGAGTGAAGAATTGTTTCAAACAGTTAGTGAACATAAGGGTGTAAAGAAGTGGAAGTGAAGTTACGGAGGAGTGCGGAAAACAATTCCAAAGACTTTATTCTCATCGTCATTGGAAACGGACATGACTTGAGCCCCGGTCTTGACGTGCCTGAAAAGCACCGCTTTAGATTTGCATTCGGGAATGAATTCCTCGGAAACTTTCTCAAACCCCAATTTACGGGCAACTTCATCCTTGACCTCACTAAAACCTAGATATCAAGAAAAGAAAGGAAAAATAAGAAAGAAAGAAAGATAGATAAGTGGAGAGATAGAGAAAGGGAGATACCTGGGGAAGGGGAAGGGGAAGGGGAAGGAGAGAGAACAGCTTGAGGAGAGAGAGAGGAGAAGTGTTTGGGGAAGTAAAGGGAAGAAGAGGAAGAAGAGGGGAACAATCTGGAGGAGCGGCGGCGGGAAAGAGAAAGAGGGATTGTATTTGTAGGGAAGGGAAAGGAAATGGAAGAACAACCAATGGTAGCATAGGGATAGGAATAGGAGCGACGAGATAAGTGTAAGTATCTTCTGCACAGCACAGAAGAGCACGGCAGACAACGAACCAGCGCCGCCCTTTCCATCTCAATGTGGTTAGTTTCAGAGAGAGATTGGATTCTTTTAATGGATGGATGGACGGACGGACATTCCACGTTACGTATCAAACATCCCCAACCTTCGTGTAATAATATACACCCACAAAAATAACATAACCTTCATATACACCTGATCATTTTCAACATATGTGTTTCTCTCCATAAAAAATATTTGTAAAAACTAAAAAAAATTGTTAAATAAATACTTCTTCATTTTTTTTTTATGAAAAGTTTTCTCAATAATATCTATCTTATAATTATCATCCCAAATTACCCTCAAATTAATTAAGTTAAAAGTAATATTTTAAAAGATTGGTTTTTATATTGTTTTTTAACTTTCGGTACAGTTATAATTGGTTTTTTTATATGACCTGATGAATAAAGAGGAAAAACACAGTTAGTCTAATCTAAAATTTAAATAAACTGCTTTTTTTTTTTTCTGTGTGGCTCGATGGATGGCTTGAGTTATTTTAGTCTTTTTCTTTTTCATAAATATATTTAGATTTTCAAAGAAAAAATGTTATATCAAATAGCTTAATTATTTTTTGGATTCTTTTTTAGTTTGAATCGGATCAATTTTATTTATGTCAAAATTTTAAAAACTAGACTGATTTACCCATCAGATCACCAAGCCATTTTTTACACTTCGATTTTATTTTTTATGATAATAACTTGTGTCCTCTGCATGTGCTGAGTTTATAATTTTTTTATATTATTATGGTTTTAATGTATTTTTCAATCATTTTAATATTTTATATAAGTATATATTTATATAAATATTTTAAAATAAATTAACATAGTTATGAATATTGATATATATTTAAGTAATTTTATATTTATGTCTTATATCATTTTAATTTAAATAAATATTTGTTTAAAAATATATTATCTTTATAAATATATTTATGTTCGTATATAACTTAGATATATACAATTTTAATAAAAAAGTTTTATATTACATTTTATATTTATTAGTTTTTCTTTAAAAATATGTTTCTATCATAAAGGAAAAAATTACTAACATTAATTATAAAACAAAATATTTGTGGATATTTAAATTTATAGATTATAATAAAATTTTTGTTATGAATATGAAAAAAAGATAATACTTGTATAATAATATTGTTGATTTTATTTTATTTTGACAAGTAACCAAGAGACTTGTAAAATTTTCTATTATGATTTTGAGCTGATTTAGTTCATTTATAATTTTACTTTCATGAAATATTTTTATTTTTTAGATTAACATTTTAGTTAGGTTTCAAATTAATCATATACATGAAAAATGAAACTTTTTGGTAAAAACACACTCAATTTATCATTATTGGACACACTAACAATAAAATGACATCATTAAAGAATTTAAACAAAAAAAAAAGTTTAATATCTTGATACATATTGATTTGGACGAATATTGATATATTTACAAATATATTTCAAACATACGTGCAAGTAAAATTTACCTAACTACTAACTTGAAATTATCATTTTTTATTATTAGAGTATGTTTTATTTTTAATTATTGATTGATACTTCAACATTAAAAGTTAAAAGAAAGAAACCTTTATATTGTGAGTGTGATTTTAAGTACAAATTAACTTAATTTGAAGGGTCAATTTTCCATGTAATTGTTTGAACTTTGTTGTTTTGATTTTACATATAAAAATTATATGTTTTAGTTTTTTTTATGACCAAAAATTTAATATGTTTTGATGGGTATAACTTTTTTTTGTTGTTATTAACACTATTACATAACATTGTTTGAACTTTGTTATTAACACTGTTACATAATATTGTTGTTAAGATGGGTATAATTTTTTGTGATAGTGTAACATGGTATGGAATTTTCTTAAACCGGCAAAAATTTCTTTCACAATAGAAATTTTTCGTCAAATGCATTTCATGTTATCCGAATTATTGTATGTTATTTTTTCTACTTTCTTTGGAAAAAGAATTTCCTTTACCTTTTTTTTTTATGCTTCGCTCTCTTTCACTTAATATTTCTTTAACTGTTACCATTCTTAATTTATACTTTTCTGTTATTTCTACTTTAAAAAACTAAAATTGAAAAAAAAAATATTGTATATATCAAGTATCATGATTTTAATAAATACAAGTACTCTTAAAGAATTATAAATATTTTTGTTTTACGTGACTCAACATTACATCACGTGTTGATGTGAAATGAAGATTATTCTTAATTTTTGTTAAATCTTATCGATTTCAATCCAACTGGATCCTGGTACTTTCTTTACATCCCTTATCTCCATTAGTTGTCTGAGAATAACCACGCCATCCCAATTGCTAAATTCAGCAAACATGTTAGACAATAATAAGTAGGTTGATGGGTCTTTTTGGTCTCGTCGTATGGCACGTTCTGCTGCCAGTTTCCCAGTTTCCACATCCCCGTGAAGCTGACAAGCACTGAGCAATGTTTGCCAAAGAAGCGCACCCGGCTGAAACGGCATTCTGATGATTAACTCCTTAGCTTCTTTAATAAGTCCAGCTCGGCCAAGAATATTCACCATACAAGCGTAGTGATCTTCTCCAGGGAGGATTCCATAGTCTTTGGTCATGTAGGAAAAGTACTTCCACCCTTCATCAACAAACCCACCCTGACTACATGCATAAAGAACACATATGAAGGTTATGTGATTTGGCACTACACTCGTCTCCCTCATTTCATCAAAAATTTGAAGAGCTTCTCTGGATTGGCCATTCTGTGCACATGCCATTATCATTGTTGTCCATGAGATAACTGAACGGGAGTTCATTGATCGAAAAAGATCCCATGCACTATCCATGCATCCACATTTTGCATACATATCGAGAAGAGCATTATCAACACACACATCAATGATCCCTTCAAGTTTGATTCTCAAGCCATGAATTTGTTTGCCTTCCTCTAGTGAAGCCAAACTCGCACAAGCATTTAGAGCAGTTGACAAGGTAAATTTGTTTGGCTTGACACCCATTTTCTTCATGTGTGCAATGACTGCAAGTGCCTTTCGTGGTTCCCCGCAGTGTAAACATCCAGCAGCCATCTGGGACCAAGAGCACACATCTTTGTTAGGCGTCTCATCAAAAGCTCTGAAACCCTCTGCCAACTTATGATTTTTTATATACATATCAGCCAGTGAGTTACCCACACAAAGGTCATCCCCATAACCACTCTTGACAAGGTGTGCATGAACTTGCGTTCCCATTTGAAGATAAGACAAAGCAGCCAACCCAGTGAGGGCGGTGGCAAATGTGAAGTTATCAGGTTTCATACCCTCACGATTCATGCAACACCAAAATTCAGGAATCTTGTCGCAAGAAAACTGCAAGTAACCTCCTATCATGGTATTCCAAGACACAATATCCTTGCCTGGACTTGTCTCAAAAACTTGATAAGCTTCCGCCAATTTACAATGCCTGACTAGGGCTGTCAAGAAGGCATTGAGTAAGAAGATATTAGACACAAGTCCTGACCGCACAACTAATGAATAAATCTGGTAAGCAAGAGTGACATTGTCAGTGTGGGTTAAAGAGCACGCCTGGAGAGCACTAACAAACGTGAACTCGTTTGGTTTTGTAAGTCCCTCGTGGTGCATACGGTTGAATAAAGATAGAGCCTCCCAAGGACAGCCATTTTGAATGCAACCAGCCATTACAGCGGACCAGGACACCACATTCCTCTGGGGCATTTCGTCAAACATTTTGAGGCCCGAAGGAAGGTCTCCAATTTTGACGTACATGTTAAGCAAATGGTTTTGAACAAAAAGAGTTAAAGGAATACACCCTATGATTAATTTAGCGTGAATTGCTCTTCCACAGAGCAAGTTTGAGTCTTGCACATATCCATGCAACAGATTCGAGTACATCTCCTCCCGTGTGGCCACATTCTTTGATGCCTGGAACTGGAAAAGGAACCCTCTTTTCGCTTCTAATGAGCGAAGCATATCTTCTGATTTTGATTTCTCACACACGCAGGAATGGATTTACCAACAATTAACACCTGCCTATTAATTCATCCATTTTAAAAATACGCTCCTATCTCCTTTAGATTTTCAATCTTGAATTTCATAACAAATGTTTTTTTTATTAAGAAAGAGGTACACTACTTAACCAAGTGCTTTACGTGAATTATTTCAAAAACATTTAATATAATTTATTAAAACATCTCAACTGATTTTGTTTTTAAATTTCTCTTTTTGGTGGGGATTCTTTTTAAAATATTTCTATATTCTCAAAAAATAAATAATTTCTCATTTTCTTATAATACTTTAAAGATATTATTACAATTTCTTATATTATTATTTTATAAACTTGAAAAACTTGTAAAACACAAAAATAAAATAAAAATCTCTTCGTAGGAAATTTGAGTAATATACACAAAATTCTAAATTTAATTTTAATGTGTCATATATATTTTTTTTTTCAAACAAAATTTCAACACTAGTTATAAATTATCCAAATCATACAAATTTAGCTCAAAATCTCTAGAATTTGTTTTTTACTCTACCTCCAGGGAGTTTGTTTGATTTATTTTAAAAATTTACCACTATATAATATTCAACATTAAAATATAAAATTTGAAGTTGCAATTTATATTGTTTTTATTTTTTCTTTTTACACTTCTACATTTTCTTGTTTTTAATTGTTTTTATATTTAATGAGACAACCTATGAGTTAATCAACCGAAATGATAGATTGAGTCAACCCTTCTTCTATGTAGATTGAATTTTGATGATTTATAGGCCCTGTTCTATGTAATATTAGTAAAAATAATTAAGAATTTATTCAATTATTCCAGAGTAATTAAATCATATGATCATATATATTAATAAAATTATTATAAGTACAATAAAAATAATGTTATTATAATCAATTCATAATAATATCAATGTACTCTTGTTTCCTATTTATGAATATTGAGTTAAAATATTATATGTAAATTAAATATGAATTTTGCATAAGTAGTATCATGATGACAATTTTTTATTATTAGAAATTAAGAGGAGGTAGTCAAGTTTCATCATTAAAAAACATACAAATATGTAACAAATAAATAAAGCATGTGAATCATCATAACTAATACGAAAAATGCACATAAACAACACAATACATAATATCATTCGTATAGTTACAATTATGGACAAGACCATTACAAATAATACAAAGGTTATCTTCCAACAAGTATGAAGATCTTGAAATTTCCTTAATCACATCAAGATCTTGAAATTACTTCAACAATGCATCTATCTTGTGTTGAAGACATAATTCTCCTTAGGACTTGTCCATTCCTGGGTCAATAAAGGTTATCTTCCAATAAGGATGAAATTATTATAATAGAATATGGTGGATGTTATATCTAGCAAGTGCACACAAAAAGATAGTCCATGTATAATTCTAAGTTAGCAACCACAAGCAGAATTATCAATGTTAACATTGTGAACACATTTTATACTTTCAAATATATGATTTGGTGCATCTCTTCATATAAAGCCTCATAATTTGATGTAAAGTGAGATATTAGACTAGTGTTTCAATAGCATTATGATTGTATGAGATGACGTCTTTATTGAGTGTGTTGCAATAATGATTATATTATTCATGGGATCACAATAACTACACAAGTCATTTATGTTATCTTAAAGCAATTTCTTCGCCTTGAATGTGTGCCCTCAAGTATGTTAACAAACATAAATATATCATATAAATTGTAATATTTTAATGCATATAGATTAATAGAGAAATATTAGCACATTTATTAGTTGTATTTCCAAGGTAGATCTATTTATGTTGTGGCAATTTTTTTGCTTTTAAGGAGCCAACTATATCTTTTTATATAATCACTAAAAATAAGAAAATATGAACATACATCTTCAAATTGTACAAGACATTTCTAACACAAAACATCATTATGAGGTGCATTAACCTATTTTAAATATTCATTATTATGATAGATTCTTCTATAGAACTTACTAACAACTTGCATTTTGCTTTGACATTTTTAATAATGTGAAATTAACATAATAAGTTGGTTAAATTTAGAAAAATAGTTTCAATTGCGTTCATCAAGCTTGGGATGATAATAGGGTAGAGCGGACATAAAAATTTGCCTCGTACCTATATAGATATATGTTAGACAATTATCTATGAATTTTATGAATATTTGCAAAATCCACAAATACCCATGATATATATATATATATATAGTAGAGAGATTAAAATAAAAATTAAAAATAAATAATTTTAAAATGTTTGTATGAAAAAAATAATTATAAAACATATATTTATATTAAAAATAAATCATATTAATTTACTTTATATATAATTAAGGAAATTTAAATAATTTTAAATTACAAGTAGAAATACATTACTACTTGTCCTTGTCCTATTAATTGGATAGAAAAAAAAATATTTATTTTACTTGTTACCCATTAAATTATCAATTTTTATCCATAACATATGTTATGTGAGTATATGAAGGTACACAATTTTTTGTCATTCCTAATTAAAACAATGTCTCTATTAGTCACAATGACTTGAAACATTGTCATTTTTTAAGATCATTCCTTTTAACTTTAGCAATGCTCATGTAAAGTTATCAATTTTCTCTCCCTTAGACTCCAAATAACACCAACAATATAAGTAATAAAACACACACACACATTTGTTTCATATGTAATATCAACAATCAAGACAATGTGAAATACATTTAAAAGTTTGATGACATCTAGATGTGTCTACAATATATCTCTCACAATATTGGACACATCTGACCTTTTATGTTAGAATACATACTGATCATTGTTCATTAACTTCATTAGATGTTGCATTTTAGTTCTAGGACACTTTTCTTCAAGTTGATATATGTGATGCTCATTATATAGTTGTTTGAAACTACTTGTTTTATCATGTTCTTTGTCATATCACTTAACAGAGAATTTTCTTCACCACGTAGTTTACCTATGTATGCATGATCGTCCAATGTTTCTACTAAATCCTAGTTGTAAAATTCATGCACTACATTAAGTTTCCATTATTCATTATTTCTCAAAGATCTCCATTCTAATACGAAGGAACATCCACATTTTTTTTACTTCCAAACACTTTATGAACTAAGTCATGTTCGTATGTCTTACACTTTCCACTTATTTCGCATCCTAGTGTTAAAAATGTCTTTCTTTTTATACCTTGTGTTTGATCTCTCTATAATAATGACAAATTCATATATTTTTTTATCAATTAGATCCAAAACCCTAAATCCTAAATCTAATAAATCATTTTAAGAGAGAAGCAAATGACTCGAAATTAAAAATCATTTTATGACTTTATAATATTCACATAATCACATCTCATAAAAAATAATACTTATTTAATTTAACTATATTTGTAAAAGTGAACACTGAATTATAATCAACCTTTGTAATCAGGATTCATGTAATTTCTTTATAAATATTTTGTTTACTTTTACCAAATTTGTCCAACTATTTGACATGTCCAATTCGTTACTCTTTTGTATTCTAAGTTAGGATCATAAGGAAAGATCCTACAAATATTCAACATTAGTAAATGTTTCATACACATACAAGCTTAATTTTTGAAATATTACTATGAAAATAGTGATTTGAAAACTAATTTTTGAAATACATCTAAAAGCTCTAAAAAAGTAGCTTATGAAATATAATAAAACATTTTCTGAAACTATGTTTCAAAATGTAAATAAACATTAATGATACATTTTGAAAATTAGTTTCTAAAAGACATTTAAGTGTGTTCCAAAAATTAAATTTTAGAAGCTTTTAAGATGTATTTTTAAAATTAGTTATTGATAAATTTGTAAAAGACAAAAAAAAAAATTTAAAACTTACCGATGAATGCAACGAAAAAACAATTAGGGAGGTAAGGTTGATAACAATTATCGAGACAACCCAAAACAAAATAGGTGCCAGAAATAGTATAAGAAGAGAGAAAATGAGATGATGCGAGAAAAGGGTGATAATTAAGAGAGGTGAGTGAGACTCATTTAGAGAGAAGGGAAGAATTTGTTTTGTAAAAGGGGGACAAGAATATTTTAAAATTTTAAAATGACAAATAAAACAAAATGATGCAAATAAAATTTGCTAAGAAGAAAATGACACTTACATACACAAAGAGTAATTTCAATATTTAAAATGAAGACAACAACACTTCAAGCAAAAAAAAAATACTGAAAAATAAATGTCACTAAAAATTAAAAAAAAGTCCAAATACTATGTGAAGTAGCAAGGCATGTAGCACTTAGAATCCAAAATGGGTAAAGTTGTACAACACCTAGTTTATGAAAACTAGTTAATACAATTTAACACTTGAAATTTAATTTTTGAAATGTGTTGAAATTCTAACATTGAAAATTACTAATTTAATCACACTTTTAGTATCCATGCTTCCTGGATTACACAAATTTCACTCTCCAAATTTTTTTTCACAAAATTAATCATTTATTACTTTAATTGTGTAATTTTAATTCATTTATTAACCTAACAACTAATATTTAATAAAAATGTCGAGGCATCACTTTATTGCACAACCACATCAACATCTCCTTTAAATGTTATATGTAAAGTTAATAGATGAATCAAAATTACAAAACTAAACAATGAAGAATTAAATTTATGAAAAAAAAATAGAGGAACAAAATTTGCAAAATTAAAAAAAAAAAGAAAATTAAAAGTACAATTAAATCTATTTGTTTAGAATGTATTAAGTACATTTTGAAAATTAAATTCTAAAACATATAGCAAAAATACGTTCTAAAAATTAAGGTGTGTTTGATTTCTATTTTTAAAAAATGTTTTTGATTTTCAAAATGTAACTAAAGGTTGCTCAAATAGTCAGCAAAGGGTGATATAAGACACAAAGCACAACGTAAAATTCAATGAGGTTAAACAATATGAAAACTAAAAAAGATGAGGAAACATCTTTCAATTGTTTGCTTTTTATGTTTAAACCACATTTTGTAAACAATTTTCAAAATTTTAAAAATTTTGTATGAGAAATTGATTTAGTGTGAAATTGTTTTAGAAAATATTTTTTAAAATCAAAAGATGAGAAGAGAATCAAACAAGCCCTTAGTTTAAAAAAAAGGATACTTTTGAAGGTAGAGAAATATCAAAACCACAAGGAATGTAGAAGTAAAAACGGATGCGAAAAGTAATTGTCTTTTACTTATTCACTGGAAGATGAATTACGTAAGAATAACTCACTTTAGCAGTAAAAGGTTTTAATAAAAATAAAACATTTAATAATTGAAACTTGTAAAACATTTAATATATATTTTAAATAATTAAAGATATTAATAAAAATATTAAATACTCTGTAATAATAGTTTCAACTTTTAACCCATTCGTTAACAAGTATTCTCCGTGCATTGTTACTGTTCTTGACAAAATCAATTTATACCCCCTCCTTTTTTCCCTCCCGAAACATATAACACATAATTCTTTCTAGTACTAGAGTATTGAAGTATCAAACAGTTTCATTTAACTCTGCTTTGGTCAGTCTATGAATCAGTATTCCATATTTCCGCTCACAATTTTATTTGAAAAAACTTGTTTAGGTATTTCCCATAGCCAAATACGATTACTCGTGATACCCCGCTCCTTAATGTGTTTGTTCATATTTCAGGTCTATTCCATAAGCTTCTGTAAAACCCTCCAATATCGCATGCAAGAAGGGTTCATGTGAATTGCTCGAATAACCCATCTCTGAGGACTCTGAGTGGACTCCATGCTAGATGTAGCGTTTGGCCCAACTTTCAACTGTCTTGCAATCAAATGCATTTGAAAGTAGAGCTCTGCAGGCCTCATTTCTACGAATAAGTAGCAGACATTAGACAGTAGATACACAAAAAGTATAGCAATCAATTAATACAAAGAAATGCCAATTTCAAATACTGCATGAGATTCTACTGATCAGCTGGAGGTCAATTGATAAATCTCAAAGCACTCCAACTCAACCTTGCAATATCAGATAACAGTTTGATTAATTTGGACAAGTTGAGACTAATAATCCTGCAAAATTTGCTCAACACACACCCAAACATGCAAGGCTAACGACAATCTTTCATATGGAATACGAGAGTAGAAACTTAAAAACTTTTAGCTCTCCAGTAATTCCCGCCACTTACACACAGAGTAGAAATCAAACCTGATGGCCAATTAAACCATTCAAGGCGAAGGTTTCTGATCCACCTCTCCTTAGAACCAAGGCTTCCTTCCGCTTGAGCTACCAATACCGAGACAAAAGGTAAGGGGATAAGTGAAAGCTCATGAACTTTGGTAAGACTCTTAATGGCCCGTGATAGGAATTGAGAACCATCGCACTGCCGGACAAGTTCCATACAGATGGCACCTACATATAAAAACAATATGACCAGATGGACATTAATTGAAAATTTCATCTTGATGCACTGTGGGAAAAGACGAGGAGAAAAAGGATCTAAAGACAACTAACTGCAAATCAGAAGTATCAACACAAGGCATATAAAATAATAATAATAATAATAATAGGAGAGATTAGTTATTCGCATTGAAGTTGTTTAGATATGGTGGGGAAATATTATTGAGAAATTTGGTATAATTAGGGAAATATTATCCATTTATGTAATTAGGGAAATACTACTCTCTTTCTGATGGAAATCTAGATCCTATCACTTTTCATTATTTTTGTAGGTAGATTGGTTCTAATCCCTAAATTTATGGAATCAATTCAACCTTGTATATTGTTTTCTATGTTGGCACTTTTGAGCATTTGTAGACTACCTGCAAAATTGTGGTAATCTTATCTAGTTGTATTTGGTCTCTTATTCCTGGTTTTCTCGTTTTTGCTTTTATTTTCTTTGGGGGATATCCATGTTTCCTTATTTTGGCGAACGTCATCAGTGTCATTTTATTGGCAAGTATATATATATATATATATGATACTATTATCATGGAATAAACACATCAGTTTTTAGTTTCAACAGAAGTAATTGCCTGAGGTGTTTCGAGTGGTAACGTGATACTATGTGGAAAGGATGCAAAAGGGTTAGTAAAATGAAGCTCTTGCCTAAAACAAATACATACCATGACATAGAAAGAGGCAGCTCTCAAAACCTGCTAATGAACAAGCCTGTGCCACGAACTCTTCTGCTAAGACTAAATCCCTCTTCTGCAAGGAAATTAGACCTCTCACCAGATTATATACAGCCATCCACATATTGCACAACTTCCCACTTCTTTTAACACATTCTTCGAAGTTCAAGTCTATGGCATTTGAATCAATTTGCAGTTCATATTGACATTCCATAAGTTTGAGACAGATCCAACCAATGTGATAATCTGTCTTGAGCTCCAAACACCTTATATATTCTTTCTGCAAACTTAGATTATCACCTTTCATGGCATACACACGGCACAATAGTAGGTGCGAAAAGAATAAATAATCATCAGGAAGCACAAGTTCAGAAGCCTTTTTGGCATGGGTGATACAGGTCATGTGATTCCCACATTGTAAACTGATCTCAGAAGCACAAAGTAGAAGTTGGAAGTATTGATACACCATTTCTGTCCTGCTATACAATTCATTTGAAAGAGCAACATGAGTTAGACGATTTAGTATGCCACAAAGATGATGAGGAAATCTTTGTTCACGTGCTGTCTGAAGATAGTTAAGAACAAGCAAGTAGCGGGCATCATGATTCCATGGTTTCTGATGAAAGCACCTGCAATTTTGAGAAAATGTAACATGATTATTCTTGTCTGGGGATAATGTGTAGGTACCTTAAAATAGAGTCACCAGATTGGTGACAAATTCTCAGATTTATTCCCCAAAACAGAAAATTACAATTCTTGTACTCAAATTTGACCCCAAGAAATACTTGTTTTCCCCATCTAACATGAAACACGGAAAATAAAAATAGTACTCGTACTTCTGCAGGTATCTGATAGCTCCAAGATGATTAGAACACTGCTTTGCACAAGTTGGAAAAGTAAACTTTGGACTGCTGTTTCCAGTGGCATAGCAAGCAACTGCTCCAGCACCATGAATATCAGAAGCTGATTTGAAACCTTTTTTATCAGAAAGATCAAGATGGTCCAGTTTACAACACCTTGTTGCCACATGACAATTGTTTAACTCTTTATTGGATACCAAGAGGTAGCCAAGAAGGTTCCTGCTCCCAGAGAAAAGTGCAATAGAAAGGATGTCAGCAAAAGCAAAGTTGGCAAGATTGTATTAACACTATATAAGAATTGGGGGCAAAGAAGAAACACCAACAAAGACTCATTTCCAAACACTTGGGAGGCAGGGTATGTTTATTAGAAATTAAAAGTATGGAAGAGTTATTTGTTATTTTTCGTTCTATTGCCAATTCACAAGTCATAAGTGGGGAAGGAGAGGAACATGGGAAAAGGGGGTGATAGAGTGCATAGTTTTGCCAACTATTACCATATGCTATTGACAAACTGCAACTAGAAAAATATGCTGCCTTTTTTATATGTTCCCTCTCATTATTTGTCAGTTCTTTCTACATCTGTCATTCTCTCTCTCCAGCACATTTATTTTCAACAGTTTATAGTTTAAATTTCACAAACCAAAAATCCTATTCCATGAAGCATTGTCGAACACATTTTAAATATGTAAGTATCCAGTAATAGTTTAAAAATTACTGTTCACACAATCCATAAACTTTCCCAAGGAGGCAATCTTTGGGGTGGTGTCCTGATTTTATTATGTAATATATTTCCTGGTTTATTTCTGTTGGAAACCAATCCCAAAATATCATGAGAATCACAGCATCTCATAATTAGAACTGTAGCCAACTACTCTGTTTTATTGTTGTTTCTGGTTCTAGGGATTCCTAGTTAATTCTGGGAATTGATAATTTTAGTTTCCTTTTTCATATCTCTGTCTTTGCTATAAGGATTAAATGATTAATTGAAACTTAAAATCGATTAAATCAAAATACTATTTGAATGGTCTTGTTATAAAAATTCTACCTTATCAAACTACAGTTGGGGAACATGTGCAGAGCTTTTCTGAGGTGAGCAACTCCACTCTGAATGTCAAGGCAGTAATCGGACCCATTTTTCACCTGTCCAAACCATACAATAACATTTTTACAAGTTGTCTTCATTTAGATCATTTGTTGGGGGAGAAAAGGAAACAGAAAAAAAAATTATGAGGCAAAAAAATACCAGTTTACTAAGTGCTATTAAAAAGTGCATCCCAGAAATTTCTTCATGATATTTGACAAAATATCGACTACTTGAGACAACAAATCCAAGTCGATTTTGACCATCAAGAGCATTGATAGCTGACATTACAAAACTAACTTTTGAACTTTGAAATAGCTCCTTTGGCATTTTCACAATGCTAGTGATGACTGCATCCAGTCCACATATGTAGTATAGTAATCTACAAATGAAACATATGGATGTTGCCACGGATGTCCTTTTCATAGAAGAAAGAGTTGTGGCAAGACTTCTAGCTACAGAGAGAGCCAAATCATTTTCACCAAGTTGCCACAATGAGAAAGCATATACTTGTAAACCTTCTTCATCAAGAGTCCCTTAAAGAATACATCACACAATGGTGTTAAGTGTTAACAGACATGAAATTTTCAAATAAATTTTCACACCATCTCAGTCAAAACATCCTTCACAAAAAAATCACAGGCTATAAAACATAAGCAAAACATCCCCAAATCACATGCTTTACATTTAGCAGTTCACACTAATGCACAGCTTCAATTCAAGTTATAACTCATTCTTATGAATTATGAACAAAAAAATAGTTAGAAAACTTATCATGAATAAGAATAATTTTAGTAATAGAGTAATGTAACATTCAATCCCAACAAGGCAGCTTAAAATTTTGGAATATAAAACAATTAAATTGAATAACTATAACAGGTGAATTGCAAAATCTGAATCTGAACCTTCTCTCTTCAAAATTTCACATTCCTGCAAAGCATCTGCGGCATTCCCTGCCTGTATCAAATAGAATGAGTTAGTGAATATCATTAAGGGATTTCAAAAATACAAGACTGAGATAGTTTACCTTAGAAAGTGATCTGGCCAAATTGATTGATATGTCCATGATATGTGAATTTTGAATACTCCATGAACCAATGTTAATTGCATGACGTGCTAACCTATAAAAAGTAGCAGCAGACTTATAATCATTTCGAGCCTCACAAACCAGCCCTTGTAAATTATGGGATTCAGGATAGTGAGGAGAATGCTGCACAGCCTGCTGAATAGCTCCAAAAACCTGTGATGAGTAAATGCAGCATTGACATGAATTTTAAGGTAGGCAGCTGCTTCAGAAGAGGCATCACCACAGCAAATCACTAATCTAAAATATAATCTAACCTGTGAAGATGAGAGATGTCCACTCAACAAAGCAAGCTTAGTGAGCCCAAGTTGGAATTCAGCTAACTGCACAGTAATCAATAAATATTTTAAAGAAAGTAATAAGAATTCAACACACCAGAGAAAAAAATTTGACTAAAATAATGTATCTGCTAAATTGATGAAACAAGTGTTGAGAGGAAAATCCCCCCTGACTGTTTGGAGTTAGGTGTACAATTAGTTAGGTCAGTTATAAGAGTTTCTTTAATATTTATTTTTCCTCCAAGCAGCCTAGATACTTGGTATAGCTAGGTTCAATGCATCTTAGGAAGTAGTGATATCTGAAAGGTATATAGACGTGATAGACTTTTCAAGTATCTGTGCATCACTTTCTGACACTGTATATGCAGTTGTGCATCACTGCCTTAGTTGTGACAGTTGTCATAGTCTGTTATGACAGCTGTAGGTTAGTTATGGTCATGGTTGTCAATCGCAGCACAATAGCGAAGGTGCAGAGCAGAGTAGCCATGGTTCACTAGAGATGTTGTTGTCTCCGTTTACAGATGAGGCTACCATGGCCGCTATCTCGTTGTGGCTGCTATGTCATTGCGTGACATTGGAATTCTCATGAATGTCCAAAATATCCCCTATAAGTGAATGTTAGTAGGGGGATTTTGGGGATTTCAATCTGTATCACTTCAAGAAAGGAAAAACCCTCAACTCCGTCATTCTTCTCTGCACCCATGCACAAGATGAGCCTCTCCCAAACTTATTTTTTCTCCGGTGACCTTCTCATCTTTTTCAACAACCCCCACTACTGCAGGTTTTGTTCTCATCGTTTTGTGCTGCTTTTTTTTTTTTTTTTTTTTTGTTCTTTGTCTTACGGTTTCTCTTTCACCCACTGTAAATTTCTTTTTATCCTCACTATCAATTTGTTTTTTCTTTTTGTTGTAAATATGTACAGAATATTTTTCCTATGATTATGCACTTATTTAGGGCAGATTGATTACCAGTAATAATTAGGAGATTTTATTTCCCTATTTCCTATTAATTGGTGGCCTACATCGGCAGATCCATGCTTGTATTCCAACTCAAGCAATAATACTCAAATTTTCTACATGGCATGGTATTATGAGCTCCTGGTCCTAGGGATCTTGCTTCCACACAAAAACCCTAGCTGCATTCATTGCGGTTTCTTTGCCACCTTCATTGGGGACCTTTTTCTGCTGCCTTCTTTGCTATGTTTGGCATGTTGGGCGTCACCCACCTCAACAAGTCATCGCCAGCCTCCATCCACCACAGTTCAGTGTCATTCACCACCAACTGTCACTGATCTCACACCAGCAACCACACCATCAAGTTCACTGTCATATAACTAGACAAAACCAAGATCGTGGCCAACAAACGCTGGAAGCGCCGCCATAGCTTTGGCCACTTTTGGGCAAGTGCAAGCCACACATCACCTTCCAACCATCGTCTCATTGTTTGACTTCCATAGCAACTTCGTCAGCCTTTCCTCGGTCCATTTTAGGGTTCAAACCACAATTTTTTTTTGTGGGTAATTTTAAAGCATGCCCCTCATTCTTCATCTCATTTTTTTCACATCTTTGATGGCAAGAACTGCAGAAGACTCTTCCTCTAGTCATTCCTCCACTCTTTTGAGGGAAGTCGTCTTGGATTTCTTGAGAACTCTCCTTGACTCTTTTAGTAAGACTTCTAAGTATTGTTCTCAGGCAATGAGTGGTAAGAAATCTTGTTACTTATCATCTATTACATCTAGTCTATCCCTCAAGATGCATGGATTATTGATTTTGGTGTCACTGACCACATGACATTTGGTTCCCAACTTTTTTCATCCTACATCTTCTCTCCTAAGGTTCATTACATTATTGTTGCTAACGGTTCTCATAGTAGCCATATAAACTATATATATACTCATTTCTACTGTTTTGATACAAGCAAAAATCCTAAAATCATTCTTCAAGTTGGTATTAGAACTCCCTATCCTAGAGGGCTGTGCTTTTGCATTAAATAGAATTAGTTTAATAATAAAAAGAAAATGCATTATTACATAATAGAAACTATATATATAGAAAATAGACACTATATATAGAAAAATCTAGAAAAACAATATATGTGTGTGTATTTCTCAAAATAGCAATCATCCCACTACCTGCTATTGATTACTATGCCAGAGACATTAAAAGATCTCTTGTTGATCATGATCAATGAGTAAGTGTCATTACAGCATCTAAAGGGGAACTCAAGGATGAAGTTATGTTTAGCATGGTGCAGATGATGCGGTAGCTACAACTTGTTCAAGGCAACGGGCAGATCAACAGTGGCTAGGCAAAGACAAACAAAACCAATTATGGATATAACGAAGGTGCAAGTGTTGTAAATAAATCAAATTAGTTAGTTAGTGAGTTGTTGAAGGAGTTGGTTAGTAGGTTGTTAAAAGAGATAATTAGTCGGTTGTTTGGTAGTTAGTTAGTTAGTGGGCTATTAGCTAACTTCTTGTGAATGTAATAAATAGTGATAAGAAATGAAATTGTATTTTTTAGTGAATGCAATTCACAATTTGACGAGTTTGTTTTCTATCCTTTCTTCCTTTCTGTTTTCTTGTGTTCCAACAAGTGGTATCAGAGCATTTTTTTTGGTTGTGGACTTGTTGGCTAAGCTGAAAATTTTGAAAAATCATGGCTGGTTGTAATGGAAGTTTTCCTACCAACATGCCAGTTCTTGATGACAAGAACTTTGAGCAATGGTGTATCAAGACGGGTGTCATCTTTGGCTTCCAAGAGGTGTTGGAAATTGTAAAGAATGGCATTCGAGAAGTGGAGGTTGGTGCCACAGAAGTGCTGCGGGCAGCTTACAGGGAGTCCAAGAAGAAAGACTGCAAAGCTCTCTTCTTGATCCACCAATGTGTGGATTCAGCCAATTTTGAGAAGATAGTTTTAGCCAATTCAGCCAAGGAGGCGTGGGACATTTTGAACAAGTCTTATGGAGGTGCTAATAAAATCAAGAAAGTGAAACTTCAATCCCTTCGTAGACAATATGAGTTGCTGACTATGAATGATCAAGAATTAATTGGGACTTACTTCACCAGAATTCAAGTGTTGGTCAATTCAATGAAGGCTTGTAGTGAGAAGGTATCAGATCAGCAGATAGTGGACAAAATTTTGAGAACTTTGACCCCCACAATTTGACCACATTGTGGTGGCAATTGAGGAATCAAAGATCTTCAAAGGATGTGGGTGGAGGAGCTGCAAAATTAACTTGAAGCTCATGAACAAAGGCTGCTTGAGAGAATTAGCATGAGAGTTGCTGCTCAAGCTTTGCAAGCACAAGACTTTCAGTGAAATAATGGTGGGGGCAGCAAGAATAAGAAGGGAAAATGGAAGAACAAACTGAGAGATTCAAGTGAAGGCCAAAAAATTTCAAATCAGAATTATGATAGTAATAACTACAAGAAGAATGGAGGTGATCATAATAGAGGAGGGTAAAGGAAATTTGATAAGAGAAATATGCGTGATCAAAGTGTCCAAATACCAAAAGTAGGGACACTTTGCAGATGAATGCTACAACAATAAAGAAAAGCAAAAGAATGAGGATGATGCTCAAATGGCACAAGGTGATAGTGATGATTCATATTCAGATCATGTTTTTCTCATGGTGACAACATCAGATTGTGCTAAATCTAATTTTTGGTATTTAGACACTGGGTGTTCAAACCACATGATCTGAATTTTTTTTTGTATTTTTGCTTGTAACAAAACAATAGACACTATACAACTTTATAGGCCTAGTTGAGAACTAAATAAGGAAACTAAATAATTACCAAAATAAGGAAAACAATAATCTAATTTCTCGATTACTATAATTATGATAGCTAATTGCAAATAAATTAGGAAATCAAGAAAATAAGGAAGCTCATAACCTTTGCTAATAGAAACACTTTGTGAGGAAAACCCTTGAAAGAGAGATTTATCTCCTATTTTTTGTTCGTTTTGTTCAAATCAATGAAAATAATTTCGTCTTTTACATTCTAGATTTGTAAAACTGACCCTAACATTCGACTAAAACAACGATGATAATAAACACCAAATCTCAACAACAGGACAATATATATATATATATATATATATAAATCACAATACATTGTATGTTAACTTATGGGAATTGATAAATTACAGGCATTATTTGCACAGCCCGTGAACAGCTCTCGAATGCCTCATCTGATTCAAGGTCCCTACTATGTAAAGACAGCATGTAGTTAGAAAACCAGTAAACTAATTGACATATACTAAACTACCTTTTACATGCTACTGCTACGTGATAATGCCAAAATAAATAGAAGTGGAATTATACCTCACACAAGACTCTACTGACATGCTGGCCCATGGCAATGCAAGGCCAGGATCAATACTTCTAGCACGATCAAACATTTGCCTTGCTAATTGCCTTTCATCCGCTTTAAGATACAACTGAAAATATTAGATAAACACAGGCTGAAAAAACTACACAAAGAATTTCCAATGTATACAATGTTGTAAATCACAATATGTACCAAAGGCACAAAGGTTGCCATGTTACAAAAACCATGCATTATTTAGGATAGACACCCACTTATATCCAAGGTATGTATTAGGAGAAATAGGTGGGGTAGTAGAGAATCACTCATGTAAATAAGGAGTGAAAGGTTAAAATGATTTTTAATTACTTACACCTTATGGAATAGAAGTTTGATAATCACCAGCTACAACCTTTTGCAGAGGTTCAATTTCTCATGGTACAATGAGACCAGAGTGCAACTGCAAACAGTGCATCAGAGGAGAGAGTGGAGCCACTCACTTTTTTTGTGTGTCTGTGTATGGAGGGGCATTGGTAACCTGTGGCTATATCAAGGGTTTATGCTAGCAGGGAATCAATATCTCATGTACAAAGTGAGTGCAAGGTAAACCTATTTTGTAATTGCCTACATGTGGTAGATAGTGTGGAAAGAAAGAAAAGGAACAAAAATAGGGTATAAAAGTAAGGAAGGAAGAGAGGGGGAGAACAGATTGACAGAAAAAGGGAATGGACTTTGCAAGAGTTTTTGTGCTTCAGCAGCACTCTAGATTTATCTTTTATTTTCTCAACTTTCTGTTCTGACAGATTATCTCTGACAAGGAGCTAGTCTCTATTGTTTCTTATCAGTAGAAATCAATTTCTAACAACTTGTTGTAAATATCAAAGATATTATAGAAAATATTTTTGTTGTAAACATCAAGAATATTTTAGGAGATATCATGGGATATTTGTTTCCCTATTGCTATTATTTTTCTATTTCCCTTTTTTTTTCTTTTTTAGGCATAATCTTTCCTCTATAAAAGGAATAGTAGTGATCATACAAAAATATAAAAAATAATAATATATAACTTTTTTTCTTTCAACTTGATATCAAAGCTCCCGATCTTGGGGGCTCTGTTTCTACTGCTTAGTATCAACATTATTGTTCCTCATCGTTGCTGTTGTCATCGCTGCCTATGAGACTGACAGTCGAACCAAGAAATAAAAAAAATTGTGGCATACTGTTCACACACACTGTTGATGCGTTCTACACACTTTGCTGTTCATAATTTGTGTGCTGTCTTCCAGTATGACCCACTTAACGAAGTCACCATAGAAAGAACCGTCAACAATGTCTCTATTTGTTTTAGAGCTTTTTTTAATGACTGAAATAAAGGTCATCCTTTTGGGTTCAAATGATCTTAGTAAACTTTCTGCCACTTGCTCATCAACCATGAAGGTAAGAGCTTTTTAAATTTTTATATTTTGTTTCCAAAAATATTTGGATTCTTGATTCTAGGGCAACCAATCACATGACCTCATTCTTCTCACACTTGACATCGTACTCGAGAACATCTAGAAAACAACTCATTACAGTTGCTAATGGAGATCATGTCCCTATTATTGGATCTAGCAACATCCAACTCCAACCCTCTCTATCCTTATATAATGTTCTCCATGTTCCTAATTTGGCTAACAATCTTATCTCTATACATAGGCTTGCACAAGATTTGAATTGTATAGTAACTTTTTGTCATTCTTATTATATCTTTTAGGACCTTGCCTCTAGAAGGACAATTTTGTTTGTTAAAGAGCAGGGTGGGTTATACTTTTTACGACACAAGACAATTGATGATAGCAACAAAAAATGAAGATGTCTTCCAATCACCAAGCAACCTCAGAAACTTGGGTAGTTTCCCAAATTTGGCTTCACCACAAGCGTCTTGGACATTCTCCATTTGGTTCGCTTAAATCTTTATTTTCACATTTGTTCACAAAAGAGTTTATTAAGTCCTTTTAAGTGTGATGTTTGTCAAGTTTTTAAACACCATTATGCTTCCTTTTTTTCCTAGTAATAGTAAAAATGTTGCTCCTTTTGATCTTATTCATTTTGAGGTACAAGGACATGTTACTGAATCGATTTCTGAGGTTAGATGGTTTGTAACTTTTATTGATGACTGTACTCCTTTAACGTAGACTTACTTTATGAAATACAAATCCAAAGTATGTCAAATATTTATTAATTTTTTCCATCTTGTAAAAAATCAGTTTGGTAAATCCATTAAAAGATTCTGGTCACACAATGGTACTAAATATGTTAACCTTCAATTTTCTATGTTTGTTATAGATCAAGGTATTATTCATGAGCTTACTTGTGTCAATAGGCCTCAATAAAATGGGGTTGCATAAAGAAGGAATCATCATCTTTTTTAGATTGCCAGAGCTCTACTCTCTCAAATGTCCATTCCAAATATCTACTAGGGAGAAGTTGTTCTAACTACCACCTAAACAAGTTACTCACTCATGTTTTACAAGGTATTAGTCCTGTTGAATGGATCTTGTCATTCTTTTCTTTTTCTCCCCTACTATTGAGTCTCTCATGTCGTGTGTTTGGGTGTGTTGCCTTTGTCCATTATAATAGTCCTAAATTCCTAATTACAATAAGTTGAACCTAAGAGCTATTATGTATATCTTTGTTGGTTACCCTTCAAATAAAAAAAGATATAAGTGATATCACCCTCAGAGTCATCGGTTCTTTGTGTCAATGGATGTCACATTTCACGAGACACAATCCTTCTTTGTCAGCCTTCAACTTTAGGGAGAGGGTGTTCCAGAAGTAAGTCTGTCTTAGGGTCATTACCTCTTCTATCTTTGCAAGATGTCCAACACACTAATCATGAAAACATAGTAGTTAATCCCAGATAGCAAAGCGGAGCGGCCGACCCCCGAATTGGAATAACATAATGGTCACTATTCTAATATATATATATATATATATATATATATATATATATAAATTATTAATATATTATATACATAAGTTCAAAAACATAAATATTACTCAGAATTCATCAACTAACAACTATCATTAATAATAAAATTTCAAAAAAATACTTAAAATTCAAATAGTAAACAAATAGTCAAATATAATAACTTCTTAAATTAATAATCTTCTTCATCCTCTTCAAGTTCCATGTCATTGTCTTCATCATTCCCATTGGAACTAGAATCGTACTCTTCCTCTCCTTCATCTTAACTTGATTCATCTTCATTCTCTTCTTCAACCACTCCTCTTCCTTTTTCCTTCTTAGATGTAGATGCAACATCTGTCCTTTGCATTTGTGTTTGCCTCCTAGTGTAGTTCAAAGTTTCAGCAGCCCTAGTTGCACTAGCAACATCTCTCCAAATCAAAACATCATCATCAAAAACCAATTCATCTTCGACATCTTCATCCAATTCTCCCACTATTATCATCAATGTCCTTTAAAGTAATAGGATCTTTAAAGCAATAGGATCAATAACATCATGACACTCGTAGCGTTCATGAAGAACTTGGTTATATTTAACATAAACCAAGTCTTGAAGTTTTTGGTGTTCGAGTCTGCTTCTCTTCTTTGAATGAATCTATAATAATTTAACAAACTTTATTACATTATGATTATATAAAATTTTAAACTCAAATTTAAAACTTTCCCTTTCACATTAACTTAGATGTTCAAAGATACTTTGATTACGCTTGCATCTCAATGAGCTACAAGTCAAACTTAGAATTTTAATGACAATATTTTGCAAGTGTGGTGTATGTGCTCCATACATATTCCATCACTTAGCTGTAATGCAATTCATATGTATTAGTATTAAAATGATTACTCAAGTTTGCAATTTGAAATGTAATCAAAATAAATATGCAAATTATAAGGAAACTTTCCCACTTACGAAGAGTCATCATCGTTCTTTTCCTCACTGTTGCAAGAAAACCAAACATACCTCCAACTCTCTTGTATATTGGCAACTCATTATGGATGTGGTCTACAAACTCATCATTTTTACTAAGCCTGGCAATACATATGTAAAGGTCTTCCAACACTTCACAATCCATTTCAATGTTTGATTGCTACAAAAGAACTCAGGATTTAGAAAATAACCAACTGCATGCAAAGGATGGTGAAGTTGGCAATCCCATCTTCTATTAATGATTGCGAAAATATCCTTGTACTTATCTTCATTGTCATTAAAAGCTTTTTGGCCCTATCCATTGGTTCATAAATATAACCATTGGGGTCTTTTTTTATTATCCATCAACCTCAATACACAAACAATATGGTCTATAGCCTAAGGGCATAGACAACATTCCAAAACGAGAGCATAAGAGCAATGTCGGTTGCTTTCTTCCCTTTGGGATCCTTAGCTACCCTAGACTCCACCCATTTATTTGAAGTGAATATTCTTCTATGATTGGCTTTTTGCTTGTGCAATCTTTGCAATGTAAGAAAGGTGACTGCAAATCTTGTAACTCCATGCCTCACTAATTCAGACTTGTTAGTGAACTTCCACATGGTGTTCAAAGCCATTGAATGGTTGTAAATGTAATCTACTAGCTTGATGCCTCTTTGTATAACCTTTTTTACTTTGACAATCTTCCCAATATCTTCTAGCATCAAGTCAAGACAATGGGTAACACATGAAATCCAATATTATTTTGTTGATGTGGCTTGTACAAGTTTACCTAAAAGTTTCAATTTCAATTTAAATGAGTAACAATTAAAGTTATACTTCTAAAACAAAATTTCAATAAGAATTAGAATTACTTGTCATAACATAATTAATCTCATTGTCCGTCACCACTTGAATGACATTTTTTCTCTAATCTCCTCAACAAAGCTATTTAAAAGTTGATATATTTTGTCCCTGGTCTTCATGAATTTAGATGCATCAATACTTTTGACAAACATTGTGCCCAATGAACAATTTACCAAAAAATTAATCAATGTACTATTTTTCCTATCGGTCCAACCATCTGGCATGATTGAACATTCATATTTCATCCATTCCTCCACATGACCCTTCAACATGCCTTTTGTATATTGGAACTCTCAATTCATGATAGCTTGGAGACTTTAGATAAGGACCATAGTTTCAAACTGCCTCAATCATCAATTTAAAACTATTTGATCAGGCCACATTGAATGAAATTTCATTCCTATAAAAGAAATGAGCAATGTATTGAATTGTCCTTGCTCTTGCGACCTTCTGACAAGCATCATTTATGCTTGTTTGTCTCTTGTTTTTTTCTAAACTGCATAGTTTTTCAGGTTTTTTGAAGAAGTGCAAATCAAGGGAGCCCTTAACCTTGACATTTTTTTCTTGGCAGCAACTGAAGTAACCTCTATTGATGATGTTGTAGGCTTTTTTCCATTTTTAAGCCTTACAATATCTTCCACTTCGTCTTCCTCATCTTCATCCTCTTGCACTCCCTCCATATATATTTCATTTTCTACTTTTTTTGTTCAAAAGCTACATTCAATTCCAACTTAATGTTTTCCAGTATTTTCCTACAAGCACCCACATCTCCTCTTATTTTGAGTTGATGTCTTTTGGCTCTTAGTGATTCCTCCAATAGACTTTTTAGGCAAAAATCACAAGTTACATTATTCCTGTTGTTTTTGTCCTTCAAGTTGTTTCACTTCCATGCAATGTCAATATCTTGACCAATGGGTTTGAACATTGCATTTGAAGATCCCGCTGATGGTATAGGTGTACCACTACCACCAACAGCAGCAGTGACGGTGTTTTTTTTTTCTATTGATCATTGGTTGGTTAGGAACCAGATGCCATGATTGACACCTTGAAGGTTCTATTGACCAAAATAAAAAAGTATAAAGGTTAAAGAAAAAAAAAAAATATTGTTGTGTGAGCAAGAGAGAAAGAGGAACCAGAGAAGGAAAAGAGGCATGCAAAAACAAAAAAAAAATAAACTAAAGGAAAAAAATTACTTGAAAGCTAGAGAACCAACGTCGCCCAAGAAGAGGAAAGTTGAAAACCAAAGAACAGAAACCCAGAGAAGAAGAAGAAGGCAGAGAACTAAGACAATAGATAATAGAAAAAAAAAACAAGTTGAAAACGTAGGAAGGGGAAGAAGAAAGCTGAAAACGCAAACATTTAAAACCCTAAAGGTCAAAAACCTGAAAATACCCTCACTAACATTTTAAACGTGAGGATATTTTCAACTTTTCCTGTCCAGAAACCCAAACTCATGTGCGTTTTACAGTAGTGTCCACGACGGATGCAATTTCTAGGATTGTGCCGCACTCCACGCCGCCGTGATCGTGACCACGACGTAGAACCGCACCGCTACGTCACATACATTGCGCATCTTTGTGGCAATAGCGCCCGCTCTAGCCGCTATTGACTACTTTGCATGAGAACACACAAAGAATACAGTGAAGCAGAAGGGGAAGATCTTAAGGAAGCAAAAAGGGAAGATCATAAGGAAGTGAATGGGAAAGATCACAATGAAGTAAAAAAGACCGATTCTTTGGAATAAAATATCAAAGGCAAGAGAAACCCACTATGGTCCCATAGCAAATTAAGTCGTCTAAACCATAAGTAAATGTCCCTAAGGATGATAATGAATCTAAGGAAATTGTTGACAATATACCTATTGTCTTGAGGAAAGGCAAGAGATCATGTACTAGGTATCCCATATCTCAATTTGTTTGTACTGACCATCTCTCTCCAGCATTGAAGCTTTATTGCAACTATTGATGCAATCAAAATTCCTATATCGGTTCAGGAAGTTATGAAATATAGCAATTGGGTTCAAGCCATGAGTGAAGAGATGAAAGCATTAGAAGGAAACTCAGCTTGGGGTATTTTTGATAAACACAAAAACAAGAGTTGTAGCTTGTAGGTGGATATACACTTTAAGTGTAATCTGATGGTACTCTTGATTGATATAAAGCAAGACTAACCTATGGTATTAACTATGAGGAGACATTTGCCCCCGTGGAAAAAATGAATACAAATAAGAATCATTTTGTCTCTAACTGCCCACTTTGGCTAGGACCTACAATAGTTTGATGTTAAAAATGTTTTCCTGCATGGAGACCTAGAAAATGAAGTTTCTATGGAGATTCTCCTAATATTTGAATCTCACGATGTAAAGAATAAAGTGTGCAAGTTGAAGAAGGCTTTATATGGCCTTAAACAATCTCCTCGAGCATGGATTGGAAGATTTACTCAAGTCATGATCTCCCTAAGATACAAGCAAAGTCAAGGTATTCATACTTTATTCATAAAACATTTCCTTGATGGCAAACTCCGTAGACGATATGATCATTGCATGTGATGATGAGATAGAGCGATTGACTTTGAAAGAAAGTGTAGCAACACATTTTGAGATGAAGGAGTTGGGAAAGTTGAAGTATTTCCTTGTAATAGAGGTTGTTTATCCAAGAAATGGCTCATTTATCTCCCAAAGGAAATATGTGTTTGATTTTCTTAAGGAGACAGGAAAATTGGGATGCAAGACCACAGGAGTGCCTATTGAACAAAACCACAAGATTGGAAGTGAAGAAAGTTCACCTGGCAAGAAGTCTAAATACCTGAGATTGGTGGGAAAACTAATATATTTATCTCATACTAGGCTAGATATTATTGCCTAAGTTGTTAGTTTGGTTGGTTAATTTATGCATGACCCCATGAGAGACACCTTCAAACAATTGAGAAGATCCCCCATTATTTGAAGACAAGCCCGAGTGAAGGACTATTATTTAGAAAAGAAGGTTCAGTGTCCCTAAAGATATATACTGATGCTGACTATGCCAGGTCAGCATAGATAGGAGATCCACCTCTAGTTATTGTTTTTCTTGGAGGAAATTTGGTAACATGAAGAAGTAAGAAGCAAAATGTTGTTACTTGATGCAAGGTAGAAGCTCAGTTTCAAGCCATGGCATATGTCATACACGAAGGATTATGGATGAAGATTATCCTTGAAGTTAAATACGAGGATCCCATGAAATTGTTGTGATAACAATTAAGCTATTAGCATTGCTCATAATCCAGTCCAACATGACAGAACGAAACACATAGACATCACAGACACTTCATCAAAAACAAATTGGATGGCGACCTTATTGTTACAACACATATACATACAGGGCTCCAAGTGACAGATGTCTTTACAAAGGGGCTTCCTAGTGCTAGATTTCGAGATCTTATTGGTAAGTTGGGAATATTGATTTCATTTACCAACATGAGGGAGAGTATTGTAAATATCAGAGATATTCTAGAAGATATTTTTGTTGTAAATATCAGATATTTTAGAAAATATAATGGAATATTTGTTTTCCTATTACTATTATTTTTCTATTTCCATCTTTCCCTTTTTAGGCATAATTCTTTCTCTATAAAAGAGATATTAGTGATTGTACAAAATAAAAAAATTAATAAATAGTTTTCTTTTCTTTTAACTTTACTATTAAGTTTCCTTCTTTTCTCTGCCATATCTGCCATATCAACTACATAGAGAAGTAATTTGATGGGAACAACCAATAATGACAATGAAAATTATCAAGTCAAGTTTTTATGTTTGCTGATGACATGTGACAATACCTTCCCAAGATATCCCCAAGCAACAGCTAAAGATACATTCAATTGCAATCCTCTTATCAAAGCATGTTGGTTTAGTGCATTATGATCAGACAAACATCCCAATGCTAGCCAGAACTCATAATTGTCACCTTCAAGTAGCAAGGCTCCCATAGACATCTTCTCTACCAATTGCCTGCTAAACAACTAAGTTGAGGGGAGCACGATAGTCAAGGAGGTCATTCAAAATAATTAGATTGCATGAACATACCATGCATATATGTCTTGCTTGTAATTTTTGTCCAATGATGTAATGAGATCTAAAGTCACAGCAATGTCAGCATAGATGTTTGCTTGCCATGGAGACAAGTGCAAGGCTCGTTGATATGAAAACCATGCATCTCTTGCAGCCAAAAGGCAGGTCCTCCTCCAAGAAATTATAGAAGCACTGAAAGCTTCCTTATTAGATTCCAATTCTTGGACATCCTCAATCCAAGGATAGCATCTAGCATATGCAAGCTACCGCAAACCAAAATAAAATAGCATTGAATAATATGAGTAGTGATTAAAAATCCATGTCATCATACATATTGACAAGTACTTAATGCACTGCCACAATAAATAATACCTAATAATAGAAAACTTTTAAGACAATGAAATCATACCTGAATATCAGCATGTAGTTTCCAAATGCATGAGATGTTTCTAAAAAAATAAGCACTTGCCCTTGCAACCTCGGATGCTTCCTGCAATCAGTTCAATGATGTTGCCTTTAACTTAATAAGAAACAACATAATAATTATCAAAAACAAAAATTCAAAGAGAAAAACCTCTAACAGTGAAGCCCCCCATCGATATGCTCCTAGGTTAATGCAATCTTTTGCAAAACCAAGCAACCCCAAAGCAAGTCCATATTGTGCAGGCACACATTGTGGTGATATCTCCAAAGCTTGTCGAAATTGTTCAACTCCCTTCATATAGAAAGGCTCACAATTTACACATATCTTTAATAAATGGAAACAGCTGAACACTAATTGAACAATTTCATTATACATTTATTTGAGACAAAGTAATTTATACAGTCTTCTGCACTTCCTAGGTGCTCTAATTTGATAAAACTATAAAAGAGCTAAACATATGTCCTGACATAACTACCAAAAAACAAATTCTATAGCAAGGGGATAGGACTATACTAAATTAGTCCCAGATAATGCTAACTAGAGGCCCTACCATCCATCCATTAGTTTATATTGAAGGATAAAATTGTACAATTGAAGAGCTTCTGCTTACATTTATATACTACAGAAGCTCAACCAAGTGAGAAGTCAGTTATAACTGTCTGACAATGTCAGGTATTACTGACTGTAACAAAAACCAGAAAACTGACAAGGCAAAAATAACAACAATTGAGAAGATTTATTCTCTCACAAGCAGTTTAGCTATTTTTCAAGGTTGAAAATCAGATTATATTACACTATTTATATGAGAATTCTCTGATAGGAGACACAGTTTTGCCCTACATTTTTCAGAGTCTAATACCCCCTTGATACGATGTTGAAATTATAGGGTTGAGGTAAGGAAGGAATGAAAAAGAGGAATAAACTACAACTAGTTTTGAATGATATGATTTGTGTAAAATACAATGTAGTAATACCCATTTAGTATTTATACTATGAATTAGGGAATGGGGTGTTTAGTAACCTTTAAAAGCTAGATAATTTGGTAAGAATGTACAATTGTCATCAATCTTTTCAGCTATTGCATAAGAGAATTGCACCAGTGCTTCTAGAGGAAGTAGAGACAATGAAGGAGGAGAAGGATTCACCACTATACAAGGTGCAAATGTTGGTTGCCTTAGCATAAAAGGGGAGGTTGTGAAGCGGGTGATTCAGGTTGCAGAGGTGGCGGAGGTGCATCTTGTGATGGATATGTTGAATAGGTGGTGGTGGTGGTGTACAAGGTTGTCAACCTCGAGAGTTTATGTAAACACGTGGAGTCCCTATAAACTCAACAAGTTTACCTAATATAAAAATAACATTAAAAACCTATAAGTGACATATATACATGAAACATAATACTTCTAACAATAAAAATTTAACATTTTAATTTCATAATAAAGAAACATAACAAATTACAATAATAAAGTAACAAAGTTTGGTAACACTCATAATTTGAAAAAATAAGTTCTTAAAATGAAAACATTTTACAAAATTCATATAATATTACACAACCAACCACAGCCAAATAAAAATAAAAATAAAATCATAATTCATAAAAATATTATAACTTATAATTGTGAATAGGTAGAAGACAAAAGAAGAAAGCCACAAACTTGAATGGCTTTAACGAAGTAAATGGGTTGTTCAGCTATAACCTTCCAAATGAATGGCTTCAACAAAGTGAATGACGACTTTCAAAGTGCACAACCAAACCTCCTTTGAATGGGTCATCTTCAACAATAAGAGACCTCAACTAGATCTGCCGTGAATGGGTGCTCTGAGCTTATGCTTGACAACATAAACCAGTGCTGATGGAGTTCATCCTCAATAGAGGAAAACATGAATGGTTGTCTTGGAGAGAAAAACACTAACAAGGAAAAGGGCAATCATGCCCTAAAGCTTATCTGTTAAAGTGTGCATCAAAATGGACCAGAAGAATGTCGTTTCAGACCAAAAAAAGTGGTGCCAGCTGAAATCATGTAATCGGCCACACAAGTTTGCTTGAGTTTAACCGAGCCTGTGCAGAAACAATTTTGCAAGTGTTTTGGCTCAGCTGAGGCACATGAGATCATAAACTCGTACAATTTTATGAATTAACACTCAATTTTGACAACCTTGGTGGTGTGGGATCAGAAACCATTGTTGAGGCTTCTTAAACTCTTGATACCATATTAGTGTTCAAGTATCAAGAGAAAAGGAGAGAAAGAGATATAGATTTCTGAAGTTGTAATATAGTTTTATTTAACAATGAATAAGTATAGTGGTATATATAGAATGAAAGAAGATTCTCAAAGAAACTACCAAAACATTAACAGACTGCTACAGTCTTACTAGAATGCTAACTGAATATAGTGTGTTATAGAATATTACAATGAGAAGACTACTATTATGCTAATAAGATAAAATTGGTTCTTAAAAATTCCAACTTAAAGTTGTTTTTCCGGTCCAAATTTATTTAGACAGTCTCATTCATTTTCATTCACCCTTTTTGTCTTGTTCGCTAGATCAAGATGGGTTGTTTGATAAAACAGAGCAGTAAGGATGACTTATCCATTCCAGTCAATAGCATACTAACTCAGCCAAAAAATATTCTGAATATTTAGAATTAGTCTGAAATTACCAAACAAAGTTTAATATCAAAGTAATTTGCTTGATAGAGGCTTACAGATGACAAATGGATGGAATGGATGAATATGGACTAGATCATATTGGATGGATAAAAGAAAAACAATTAATCCATTTAGGATTCATTAATAATTTTTTAAAACAATCTTACCCATCCATGACTCATTTTAGTGGGTGGATATCTAATCCATCTAATGGATAGGATGGAAGAATATCAAACTAATCCATTTGAAATCATAATTTGTTCAATCAAAAACTAACTCCCTCTCTTGTAAATTAACTAAGGTTTCTAAAATAGATGCACCAAGACTCTCCTTTGTCCACATACATTTTATTCTCCACCTTTGTATTTCAAATAAATGCATCTAGATTCCTTTTGTTGTCTAAATACACTTCATTCTTTAAAGCTATGGATATTCAATAAATATTTTGGTCAGCTCAATATCCATCCATTAACTAAAACTAATCCAATTTCAAGCCATTAATTCTATAAATATTATTGGATGGATTGTGTCATTTGTTCCATGTAGGCAACCCCATTTAATGGGAAAAGGTTTGGTTGTCGTATGATTGGATGACCTGGACTGAATTTAGATATAGATAAATTGGATGGATGATGAATCAATGGATCCAATTGCCACCCTATACAGGCTTCTGTAATTGGTTCCATCTTGTACCATTTTAAACTAGTTTGGAAGTTACCAAAAACCCGGTTTTGCAAATTACTAGTACAGTACCACAAGTACAAGCCATATCCCAACTAGACAACATGACTCCTAACCTGTTATTAAATAAACAAACAATAACAGAAGTCCTATCCCGCTTGGTAAGGTTGACTACATAGATCACACAACGTCATTCCACTTAGTTAAAGACTAAATCTTCAAAGATATTATTCATCATGAGATCCCTCTTAACAACTTCCTCCCGTGTCCTTTTTGGTCTCTTTCTCCTCATTTTTACAAGACTAAAAACCTTGCAATCTAGTCTCCTCATTAGTGCTTCCAAAGGCCTTCTTTGTACATGGTCAAACCACCTTAATTTTCCATCATCTCTTCCTCAATCAGTGCCACATCAATATCCCTTCGTATACAATATTTTGTATCCAGCCCTTTCTTGTGTATCACGCATCCATCTTAATATTCTAATTTGCATCCATCTTAATATTCTAATTTCTACTACTCCTGCCTTTTTCTCTTGTGGCCCCTGCCATAGTGTATAGGCAAACGTAAAACAGTACAATAAAACTTGCCTTTGAACTTGGTAGGCACCCTAACCCTTTTTTTAAATAAGGAGACAAATATAGAGCCACAATGAAAACCTAGAAACAATTCATAAGATTTATTCAATTATAGAACTATTTGATTCCACAAAAAGTTTTGAAATATTCTATATGCATAACATATTCTAACTCGTTTGGAAATGGTGTTTGATAAAATACAAATCATAATAACACATTAAAGAGATAGAACAGGCAGTAACTATCATGGGCAACAGTAAGTCTTAAGAATATGAGTTTTGACCTAACTCAACCGTACAAAACCGATTTGTAATGTGAGAGTTGTCCCCCACTTATATACGCTATTCAAGTCATCTCATTAGTTAACATGGAATCTCTAACACATACCTCTCACACCGAGAACTGGACATCTCGAACGTAAAGTTTACAAAACAGGACATCTATGGTGGTTTGATACAGCCCAATAGTAGGTGACCCCAACAACAATAGTTAGGATAGACTCTAATACTATCTTAGGTCTAACTCAACCCTACAAAACATGCTTGTAAGGCAAGGATTGCCCCCACTTACATACTCTATTCAGACCATTTCACTAATTGATATGAGATCTCCAACAATAAGAATATAATATTTTTTTATAAGTAATACACTTAAATACTGAAAACAACCAGACAAGTTTCCAAGTTCTCTTGAACCCCAACTAACATGATCAAATTAATTCTGTCAATCATATCATAGGAATTAGGAAAATGACAGATTACACACATCTTCCAGTCATGTATTACCAATTTACCATCATTGCATCAAAGTGATGGAAAACAAATGGAAGGAAGAAATTCAACCACTGAGAACAAGAAAACTGGATAAAAAAAGAGAGAGAGAGATCAGGATAAGAACTTATGATTAGCAAAGTGTACCTTGCTAAATGAACCAAGAGTAATAGAGATATTTCCACTTTCAATCAAAGCAAAGATCATCATATCATCCAACTCAATTGCACGGCCATAAGACTGATGGAGAGAATCCATAAGTAAAACAGCGATTAAGGGATCAATCATACAGAAGATATAAAAGAAATTCAAGCAAAGAGGTACCTTTACAGCTGCAGTAAACCTGCCCAGTCGCTGGTAAGCAAGGCCCAAAGCCTAACAAAATTTAAAATATTAATAAAAAACTATGGAAGGCAAATTCAATGGAAGGAAAGAGAGTGGAAATTACTTCCCACAGATCAGCACATGTAGGATAGCCTCTTAGAGCATGTTGAAGACTCTGAACAGCTTCACACCATTTCTTTTGATGAACCTGTTAAATAATGAATAAAAATCAACAAATGGCAGATGCCAACCCTGTATAAATTTAAAGAGAGATTTATTGAGAATCTAGAACGATGTCAAAAGAATTTCAATTCAAAAGATAAATTGTTTGATCTACTTTGACATGAAAATTCTGTAGAATGCATTATGTAGGTCTACAAAGTGCACTAGAAACGGGTGTGATCTACAGAGAAGGTGAAAGTGTGATTCTGCCTTAATAAATTGTAGAGAAGCAAAAGAAATCGAAAGAAAAAACCTGCAGGAAACCCAATCTTCGGAAAGCCCAGAAAGCCCTTGGTGACATTTCAGAAGCTTCCCGGCATACCACCACCTCCAAACTCTCCTTTCCTCCTTGGTCAAGTAAATTGCACAGAGCTTCCTGATATAAAAAAAAAAAAATCAGAGTTAAGTGAAACAGAGCAAAATTATCACTTTATTTTTCCATAATGTTAAGGTAATTATTGAACTTTAGAGGAGAAAATACAAGGCTTACCCCAGACTCGGAATCATCGGGATTGAGTACAACAGCCCGTTGGTAACACTTAATAGCTCTCTGAGTATCAAGGGAAACGCCACCATAATAATGGCCCAGATATTTGAAAGATTCTCCATTCCTAGGGTTTAATTTGGCCGAAAGAATAAAATGTTCAGCAGATTTTTCCTTCGCTTCTCCTCCTTTTTCCCATAAGAAAACCCCCTAGATCATCGCTTAGTTTGTTAAAAAAATGAGTAACTCGAAAGTGCGCCAGTTGGAATAAAATAAAAGACAAGAACGAATGCATACAATGTCAAAGTGTATCGAGGCGTCATCTGAGGAATCCTGCAAGCGTCGGAAGAGATGTTCCGCCCCTTCTTCCTCCTGATGAAAGAACCAGAGACATTGCAACGGAAGAAACTTTAAGGAAATACAAAAGCTAAGAACGTACGCTGTGTGTTTGGGAGTCCATGGGATCACCGTTGCGTTGCCACACTGATGCGGTTCGACTTAGCCCCAGTGGTAAGTAAGCAAGACTGCAAAAAGATCAACGTTTACACGAAATGATATTGCTTTGCGCTTTGCACTTCGCACTACCCTATCAAATCATTTTCCTTCACCTTTTTTATCTCAAACTTGTACAAGTCGCACAATTTTGCCTCCAAAACATTTTCTTTTCTTTTCTTTTTCACATTTTACCTCTCAATTTATAAATACGGAGAATTTTGTCTTCTGTCAAATCTCCATCAACACGTATCAATGTATTATTTTATTAATTTTTTAAATTATTGAAAAATATATATATATAACTTAAAAGATTAAAAAAATAATATCATCGAACCAAGAAAAGATAATAATTTTTTTATTATTTCATCATTCACATATTTTTTCTTTTCACTCACAAACACAATAAATTTGATACCTTCTTTCGAAAACAAAAAAGAGTAAAATTTTCAACGTTATTAGATGATATAGCTTATGCAAATGATAAATGCACCATCAACAATTTATAAGTTACTTAAAGTGACTTTAAATTATCCAAAACTTAGTGTTCAAGTAAAAAAAATTTCTATGACCTTTTAAGATTTGCAGGTTAATGGTCTATTATCTCCTTTAATGCATGTAGTCTTTGAAACATATCACACTATATTATGTTGGTAAATGTTTGATTCATATATATAAAAAAAAAAATATTGTCAATCCATTAAATAGATATTTATATCATTTGGTTTAAAAAAATAAAAATATGATTTTAGCATAAATTATAATTTAAAAATAAATTTAAATATAACTTTGATATGCAAACACTTATTTATATTTTATACATTATACTTCAAATTTTTTATTTTAATGTAGTTTAAAATGTATATTGTGATTATTAGTATTAGGATCTAAAGAGTGAGTTAGGGATGTCATTGGATCTAGCTTATTACATTCTTGATATGTTAATAAAGATTTGATTCATATAAAAAAAAAATATTTGTTGGCAACCCATTAAACATATTTTTATATCATTTTTGGTTAAACAAATTAAAATATCTATTTTTGTATAAATTATAATTTAAAAATAAATTTAAATATAATTTTGGTACAGGAATACTTATTTAGATTTTTTATGTATCATTACTTTTACTTTTTGTTTTAATCTTATTTACGCTGGGTGTTATGTATTACGAGTTAGGAATGTTATTAGATAAAACCTCAATCATATTGTTAAGAAGCAAAAATATTTATCAATCATATTACACTCTGTTATGTTAATAAAATTAAATTTTGATTTGTATGAAAAGAAGTATCTGTAGACAAATCCTAAATAGATATTTATATCACTGAGTTAAAAAAAATAAATTATAATTTTTGGCATAAATTATAATTTAAAAACAAACATTGATATATTTTTTTATGCCGGACACTCATTTATATGTATAAATATTTTGAACTTTCAGTTTTAATTTAGTTCATGCTATATGTTATGATTATTAGCGATGAGATCTTAGAATCCAAAAAGTGAGTCACAAATGATATTAAACTCGTATTTAGTGGGTAATTGTAAAAAAAAAATGTCTTTGATATAAAAGGAAATTAAAAGATATGGATATTACCATTTTTATTACATAAGTGTATATTTTACTTCTCTACTTAAAAAATAAAATAAAAAATAGATATTTTATTTCTCAATTCTACTTTAGTGTATTTAATATGTTAATTTTAAAATAGATTTAGTTATTGCCCTCCTTTTTATATAAGACTTTTTAATTAATTTATAATAATTAAGAAAATTAGTTAATATAACTAGTAATGTTAAATCTATTAGAAAATTATATTATTTTTTAAAATTATTAGGATTAACTATTTTTTTCTACCTAATTAAGTAATGTGTGGAAAATAATAATGGTTAACATAATCAATATTTATAAGCTTAATGTTTGATATTTGTGAGCTTCAGCCTATGATTCAAATTGAAATTCGAAAATGTCTACAACTCATTCATTATTGGGTCACAGACAAAGAGGTCATTTGTTGTCTTTGAATCGAGTATAATACTCCAATACCTAATCCATAATCAATAGAGTCCACGATCCTCTTAACTTAAAGCTATAAAGGAATACGATTGTAAGTTAATGTAGGAAACTCGATTCAAGGTTGGGTTTGATTATCAAATTGTGCTGAAGGGTCTTTTTTTAAGCCAATCAATTATGTCATAGACGAATAATGGTCAAAAACAAAGGTGAAAAAAATATAAAATCAACTTAGCATTTATGACAAGTAGAGATAGCTAGTTGTAAAACATAGTATAGTATTTTATCATACATATTAGTTGAACATCATGATATTATTGTATATGTTACATACTCGTTTTGCCTTTTTTTTGCTTGATTACCAATGATGTGATATTTAGATCGACTTGTTCATACATATAATTGAAGTGTGTTAATAACAAAAAAAAATCATTTATGACCCTTACTTGCCTTAACTTATCCTGCACAACTACAACTTTTTTTGACTTTATCTTCTTAAGATGGTTATTGATTATTAGAAGTTTATTAAGTGCAAGGGAACAAATTATCATTAAAACACACCTTAGAAGTTTATTAATGTAGGAAACTCGATTCAAGGTTGGGTTTGATTATCAAATTGTGCTGAAGGGTCTTTTTTTAAGCCAATCAATTATGTCATAGACGAATAATGGTCAAAAACAAAGGTGAAAAAAATATAAAATCAACTTAGCATTTATGACAAGTAGAGATAGCTAGTTGTAAAACATAGTATAGTATTTTATCATACATATTAGTTGAACATCATGATATTATTGTATCTGTTACATACTCGTTTTGCCTTTTTTTTGCTTGATTACCAATGATGTGATATTTAGATCGACTTGTTCATACATATAGTTGAAGTGTGTTAATAACAAAAAAAAAATCATTTATGACCCTTACTTGCCTTAACTTACCCTGCACAACTACAACTTTTTTTGACTTTATCTTCTTAAGATGGTTATTGATTATTAGAAGTTTATTAAGTGCAAGGGAACAAATTATCATTAAAACACACCTTAAAAGTAATTACATCTATCACCACCATCACTACTACTATTGCACCCACGCAATAGTGGGTCCTGTAGTAGTGAAGATGATGATAGTGTTGGGAAGACAATAATAAGATGAAAATAAGGCGATAATCTCATAAGAGGTATTTATAATCTTAATGATATAATAGGATGAAAATTTTGCACAGTATCATAGATTCAAACCTTGTTGTTATCATTATACATACGAGTTATGATATGTTGATGTTAAATGTTAAAATTAGTCAAATTACATATTCAATAACCTTTTTATAAAATACAAATTTAACTTATCAAATCATTAAATTTGATGTTCTTATTAATTATATAAAATATATAAAATTTCATATAATTCAAAAATTAGTTAAGAGTTTATCACATAACTTTATTTTAAAATATAATATAATATTCAAAGTATATATAAAGATAATGTGCAATATAGGATGTTAGAAACAAAATATGTCAAGAAAATATTACCTGGAATACATCATAGGCAGAGTTTAAGATAAAATATGGTGTTGATATGTATCTCAACGCATATTGTGGAAAGAAACACATGAAAACATGACAAACGTCAAAATTTTGTATAATTTTCCTGAGCTAATATGATGCAAGTTCATGGGAAATCATACCAAGTCTGGAAAGTACAATGCTCTGGTACAATTTCTATTCAGGTTCTGCTCTATCCCCTGTTGCACAAGACTTTGTCATGTAAGACTGTGTTGAATGCCGTGCACTGTCTTTTTTTCTGCTATGCAATTTGAAAATTGAATGCAGAGAATAAAAACATGCAGATTCCTTTCTCTTTTTTTATAAGATATTGTTCTGACGAATTACAAGTAATGAATAATAGATATCTAATCATCATTATTTTGTAATGTTAATAAGATCTATATGTATTTGAGCACTATGATTTTCTTTTCATTAACACTTCTTGACATAACCAATTGCTATATTATCTTCTGCCTATAAAATTCGGGATAAACATTTCCCTTTCCCTCAATGTCATTGTATAATAAAATTTGTTGACTTAAAATCAGGTTCAGTTGAGACTTGAGAGAATAAACGAAAGCACTCTCCATAGAGGTGAAGTATACCTTTCGTGCCTTTCCCAAACCTTGTGGTAAAAGGTCGCGAATAATGACTTCCCAAATCTTTTGCCCTTTGAAATGAAATGTTGTTGTGTGATGTTCATCTCACAAACACGAAGAGTTACTTTATGCAGTAAACTTGATTTAGAATTTAGATACATGAAAAATTACATGGAAAAAGGAACCTACAAACTTCTTTAAATATTTATAAAAAATAATAATATTTTTTTTTAAATTAAAATTATTATTAGTTTATTTATAAAGTTCTATTAATTTTTTAGAAAAATTATCTAATATAGATTTTTTTAAAATTAATATTAATTTATCATAAATTAATTTTAATTTACGAGCCAAATAATTTATGTTTTTTTTATTTTTTCTACAAATATTTATGAAAAACTTATTTAAATGGAGTCATCTAAAACTTATAGAAAGTGAATTAACCCAGTAATTTTCCTTGAAAATTTTTTTTTACAACAAAAGTAAAATAACTTTTGTTAGACCTTTTGATTGTAGAAAAATATTTTTAAGATAAGCGTGTGTAAGTAAAAAAAATAAAAAACAAATGAATGGTAAAAATAATTACGTATAGTGTTAAAAACACTACATTATCAATTATTTAATATTCAAATAAGAAAACTTAACTCTTGTTTTTCTTTTTAAAAAACCAGCATTCTTTATGATTTAGCCAAAAGTCCTGAAACACCCTCCTATTTTTACTGTAATTTTTTTATCTGAGAATTTACTGTAATTTTCGGTTAGTGTTTTCATTCATCCATTCATTCAATCATAAATAATTTTCACATTTACTTCGAACTAGAGATGGTTCTGTTTGCTTAATAATGTGGGAAAGAAACATCAAAGCAGAGAATAGAAATAAAAAATAGAAAATATAAATAAAAATATGCCTGCATATGGGATTCCCTCTTCATATTACAAGAAAGAAAGAATTTATAATACATATATCATAAGAACTTTTGTTTTTCATAATGTAAATAGTAAGAATACGATATATTACCATTTCCTGTTAGAACACTTTTGTTATGGGGTATAATGAGTGAATTTTCCACACTCTTTACTTTTGAATATTTTCTTAAAATTACTACTAAAATATTTTTTAAATATTGTAATAATAATATTCTTAAATAGTTTATCAAGTAATGTCTCCACGATTCTAAAAAATTAAAAATATAATATGTAATATGTTAAAAATTAAAATAATATATTTTAATAAAATTTTTATTTTTAAAATTATAACAAGTATATTAAAATATTTATTAATATTTTTATTCTTAAACTTAATTATTTATTATATTTAATAAAAAACATTTCAAAATTTTATATAAATACTTTTTACGCCATTAATTTCTTTTTCTCATTCAAGAAAATTAGATTCTAATATTCTAAAAATAGAAATAACTTAAATAAAATTTTACAGGTGATTTTCTGATCAAAATTAAAATTTCATGTCGATAGTCTGCATAATTAAGATTATTAAAATAAAATTTTAATTTTATTTAGACAACAATACAAACATCATATATTGTATATAAATTTTGTCCATAATTTTATGAGAAACATGGATAAAAAATAATGTTTTTTGGTTTTTTTTAAATTATATATCCAAATTTTCGAATTAATATTCTTAACTTCAAATTATAAAAAAGCAAAAAACTTTTTCATACCAAACACTCCAGAAGAAAAGTAATATGAGAATGGCAAATCGTATACTCACAAAATATCACCATAAAAAATTGTATATTCTTACTGTTAATAGATATAAAAAATGAAAAGAATTATAATTAATTAATGGTTATATTAATATAAATGCAATAGCCAGCGACCACCACTTGGTGATTCAATTGTATGTCGATCTCCTGTGTATGCACGAAAAATTTTCTTCTCTCCCTAGATAAACTAATATGTAATTTTAAAGTTTTACTTATTTGTAATAATATTAAAAAAATTATAATTAATTTTTTACAACTTCTAAATTTTTTAAAATAAATCAATTTATAAGAACCAACCAAATTTAATAAAATGCAGTAAAAGAACAGACCATGTTAAATAACTAAATTCATAGCCAAATTTTGCAATTCCAATATTTTATCCACTAATATTTTTTTTTACAGTGTTAAAGAATTATATAAAGAATCACATGCATATATAGCTAACTACTTTATCCTTGTTTCTTTTTTTAATTTGGGGAGAAGCATTGTGAAAATTACCTTGTTAATTAATGAACAAACCGTCTCCAGTAAATGAAGCTCCATCACAATATCTCAGCTTCACACGATTCCAATTGTAAAAATCTGATACAGTACATTCACGGACAAACACAAGAATTTAATAATGAAAAAAAAAAAAACAACATTCAAGTCTGGGTGGGGGGTTATGCATAATTTGACAAAAAAATTATTCTAGTTGCTTAGACTTTACTATCACGCCTGAGATTTCAAAAGTAAATTATATAAATCAAATTAAAAAAATTATATACGAGTAAAATGTTTTTAAATAACTTATATATAAAAATACGTAAGAGTAAAATCTATGGTTTTTTTTATGAATCAGCTCTCAATACAGTTAATATTTATTGTCCTTTTTCATTCTACAAAGTGGGAAAATGTAATTTTTCTTTTCACACGTGAAAAGAAATTAACAAGACAGGGTAACGGATCTAAGCACACAGATTTATTAGCTCACATGATGCTCGCATCATCCCAAATAATTTAGAATATTATTTAGAAACATGGTATGTCCACCGACAGCTGAGCTGAAGATGATGATTGAAGAAGGGTGATGTTGGGACGAAGAAAATGAAATCATAAATAAATAATATATAAAACTTTGCTAGTTTACAATCATTTATATTTTAGAAAAAAAAACATTTTAATAAGCTTTAAGTTCATTTTTTAAAATATAATTTATTAAAATATTTATTTTAAAAGATAAGTGAATATACTTTTAAAAAAGTTAAAAAAATCTACTAAACAGTCCGAGTGAAAAATGGAAATCAGAAGGAACATGATGACACTGTTTTGTGGAGCTACATTGTACACAACTGGATTGCCTATTTGTCACTGTACACAACTGGACAGCTGCGTTTCAAGGACCACTGCGCAGCAAAAGAGTAAAGTGAGAGGTGAACTAAATTGGCATCACCTAAATACCTAATATGATGATACCAATTAGAAGAATACTAGTAGTACTTACACTGTGTAGTGTCTATATCTGTGTATATATCTCATTACCCCTGACTCCTGAGGCAGTGAGTAGGAAATTGAATAATTTAAGGTGCTAGTACTTAATTATTTTATAATGGATATATCCCCTGATGCCGTGACGAGAAATTTGAATAATTTAAGGAGATTACATATCAAAATAATAATAATAATAATAATAATTTGAATTATTACTACTGTATATTAATTACGAAACATTATATTTTTTTTGTTTATATAGGAAACCAAAAGAACTATGTAATGTAACACACAGGAGTGAGAGTATATTGGTACACTTTCTCATTTATAAAACAAGAGACCAAAAGGGGATATCACTTCTCACAAAAATATATTGGTACAGAAAACATTTGTGAAAAAACTTTCTAAAGAACTTTATATAAGTTTTGGCCTTTTTAAATATCATTTGCAAGGTATTTCCCTCTGTTTTGCATGTATGGATATTATAATTGTTGATAATGTACGATCATTGCTTTAAAAAACATAAAAGCTCTAACCTTTAAAGATTTTCAATTTCTGTCAGTGCAAGACCCTTTTGGTAAAGTGCCTCTGCCAACTGATCGCGGGTTGATTCCATCTTTTTCTTGATTTTCTACAGTGAGATTAAAATATCATTGATTATACCAACAAACTGCAAATTGAAAATCCATCGTGTAGGTAGTAATGTAGTACCAAAATTCATTGTCAGGTGGAATGAACTTGCATAATAAATTTAGCTAACAATTGATTTAACACTTTATACACTATATAAGGGTATAATATGTTTGTTTACACCATCATGTCATCATCTTCACACAAACTATTGCACAACCAACTTCTATAATAAAAATTCAAGTACCAAAATCACAGTTAATCATGTAAGATTGCTAAATGTTCTGAACAAATAAATAGCATTCACATGCATGTCAATGGAAGGGATAACTAAAAGCATAGGGAACATTGATACGTACCTCTTCTTCCTCATCTTCTGGATCATCCTTTAGTGCAAAAAATTTTGCTAACTCTTCTCTATCAATACTGTCAATCACCTCATTTGCTGCATCAATTACCTGCAAGGTGTATTCATAATTGCAGTAGAATAAGCCTTTTTTATATCATTCACACAATACTAAATTGAACAATGTTTTTATGAGCACTAAATTTCATCAATACAAACATAGGATTGAAAGTTTTTTATATCAGTTCTCGCTAGACCAGACTCATAAATTTCAGAGGATTTAAAAATTATTTTGGTTTCTTTTATTTTTCATGCATGATAATTATGATATATCACAATTCAAAGGTAAGATTGGTAAAATTTGAATTTAAAAAAAAATATATTTAACGGTGTAGGTGTGCAAGACTAAAAATGCTAAAGTCACTTGATCCCCAGATCCATTGAGAGTTCGAGAGTTATATCACAGATACATCGGTAGGTGATTCTTATAGGACAAAATTTCCATGAAATCCAAATATGAATAAAAAGTTCGCAACATGTAGATCATGCTCCCAAAATTTAATATTGGTAACTTATTAAGTTATTACGTTCTTAATATTACAAGAGATGATACATAAAATATAAGAAATTGTAAGATTTCAAAAAATATACAAGAAAAAATATGGTGGTTAGGAAGGAAAATCAGAGAGAGGGAAAGGGGGAAATAATAGTAAACTAATGACTCCAACAATAAGTACCTCTTCATGATGATGGAATTTGTCTTTCATGTAACTCCTAGAAACTAAACCTTCCAAAATCTTTGCAAGCAATGGAGTATGCTTTGGATATTTAGACTGCAAGGAAACATAAATTTTGTAATTATTTAATTTTAACATTTAATATAGAGAATAAACAGCTTAATACAGTTTTGAAAAACAGTAAACCATATATATACAAAATCTAGCAAAACAAGATCAAATCAATAGAATTTTAAGAGTAAAGAAACAAATAAATGTAGTCAACGACCAAATTAAACATTCAAATAAAATTATATACTACTGACTTTGAGCGAGGCAAACAACTTCTTCCATTCCAAGCACTCTTCATCGCTGTCTTGTTTTACACCCCAAGGACTTTTATTTTTGCATCTCGCACCTGATGGACAAGTCAAGGACAACTTAAAAGTACCATCAGGACAGAAGATATACAATTTGAAATCTGTAATATCTACTTTGTGGCAAATCAGAATTGTAAAAGAATGCTTTCAGAATTTGGAGATGGAAAAATAAAAGCAATTATGACCCTCCCAAGGACACAAGATATTCTTACAATAACTTGTTAAATATAATATACACATATTTCTAAACTGTTGCAGAGATAAACAGAAGTGTACATATCTTCTACTCATTAATGCTAAAGCCACGGTTTATCTATCATTCTTCGATTAAATTATTAATAAATTATTTTTGATAAAAATTAGCTTTATTAGAGAGAATCAGAGAAATGAAGGAAAATACTGGCCATAAGGTGTCTTACAAAGCATTTAAGAAAATACACACACAAAAGAACAAGAGAACTCAGATTTATCCTTTTTGGATTAAATTATAAACCAATATATAATTTTATATTCAAGATAATAATGGAAATTTCTACAAAGACGAGTTTCAGTTATAGAATCAACAAATACAAAATGTTGAAGAATGTTATTGAGTTAAATCCATAAAGATTAAAGTTATATTTTAAATTTAAAAAATAATTATATTTTATGTTCTATTTTATTATAAGTCATACAGATATACTTTATTTAAGGTCTATACAAAATGTAACTCAAAGAATAACCCATTTTAAAAATATTTAAAATAATTAAGAATTTTAATTAGATAACAACACACAAGCTCCCTTTTTTTTTTTATGACAACATGCTTAAGCAAAAATACACGCAGAAGACAAAATATTCAGTCATGACAAAAGCAAAATACATGAATATGACTTGCATACCTCTTTTTCTAAGCGTTCAGAAACTGTCTTCTTGGAAGATAAGGAAGAATTTTTTCCCTTGTCCTCATCAATCTTTCAACAAATATGATTAGACCTTAATTTATAGCATATACTTTATAACAGTTGATACATCAATACTTATTGGTGTGTACAATTATAGAGTACAAAGAAAGATCTTAAGGGAGGTAACGGCATAAGGTAGAGAATAACCTTATTTGGGGGAATGATATACGAAACCGGATATGACACATGATGCTTTTCTGGATTTTTATGATCCCCTTGACCAGCAAATGATAGTTTCCCATATGATATTGATCCCACCAAAACAGATCCTTGTAGAGAGTTATGTGGAAATAATACTACAAATGTTATTACATTTTAACAGTAGTCCAATGGAAATACCCAAAAGGTTAGGCAAGGAGAACAATATACCTTAGGAAGCTTGTCTTTTGGTGGAGGACCAACATAAAATTCTTCTTTTATACTATCAGTAAGCAAACATCAGTACCACAGCACAAGTTGACATTTAAACCTTAAGGAGCTAGGTAGGGACTATAACCTAGTTACATACCCTGGAACTAACGATGAGGACTTAAAGGAACCATTTTCCATCAGTGGACCATCTGGTTGAGAGAAAAAGCATAATCGAATGATCTCCTAGAAATAAAGACAAACATAAATGGTAATTAAATAAATATATAGAAGGAATGGAACAAGTGATCTGAATTTTGATGATGTATTTAAATTTTACATCCTCTACAAGTATTCCAAGAAATGTCAGTTAATTGTCAGATCACAATTTTAAGACTTCTACAAAAAAATATTTCAAATGTAAGAACTAATCAAATGAGAAGCTTCATTCTAATTCTCCCTATTTTAATTCATGTAGCAATACTTCTACTGCATGTTTGGATTAGCTTATTATGAAAAAGGATCGGTTTTGTTTTCTGTCAGCTTCCAGGGGAGTTTTTGGGGAAAAAAAAAAGTGATTTTTCCAAGAATTAAGCTATTATTATGGCAACACCACCTTTAGCATCCAATGCCAATATCATACAAAATGATTGAATAAAAATTTCAGTTATCCTAGCCACGTACGTCAAAAAAGTTGCACAATACAAAACCATTGAGCATCAAGAAGCCTTATAGACAGAGAAATAGAATTTGGTTGATGACTGAAAACAACAAGAAATTAGCATCACAGAACAACAACCATCTTTGATTGGGTACAGTATGTGTCTTGGTTTATGCACATGTTTCTGCTACTAGTTGCTGTTCATTGTCATCTAGAATGTTCCTAAGTCAGTCAATCAGCTGGTGTTCTGTTAGAATGTTAGGTGGTAGCACTGCAACTGCAAGTTAGTTAGAAGCTTGTTGAACAAGCTTAAATTCTATATAGATAAGAAACAGAAAACTCTGAATCTTAGAATAGATAACTCAGTTTTATTTCACAAAGATTTTCTCTCAGATTCTCTCTCTCTTTAGAACTCTTTTACTGTTGAAATAAAAAGGAAAGAAACATAAATTGTTGATGGAAAAACAATGTTTAAGCAGAAAAGTTTAAGGACGATAGAAGTGAAAGATTAGATATTATAATAAAACAATTTCAAGGACAATAAAATTTTGATGATGTATATTCCCTTGAAAGTACCATGGGAACTTTTTTTTTTTCACAAAACATGCCTAGTTTTATCACTGGAAATGGAAAGTTCATGTTACCTAATAGTAGTTTAAGACCAAAATTATAATAGCATAAAATAAACAGTGCTTATCAGAAATTTTCAATAAATATAACATTATAACCCTATTTAAAAACTACACATGGGAAGGCCTATGATTTATTAAAATTCAATAGTTATCTAAATTTCACAGCATACACCGAGAATGAAAGGATAATGATAAAGGACAGATGACTAACTTGAAGGTGCAGCCATTATGAGTGAGCAATAAATACTCAGGGGATTTCACAACTGTCTTATCTGAAGAGTGTAACTCAATGCACTCCTCGAACATAGCCATTTCCTCAAGCTTGTTGGCATCTTCATGAAATTTTGGATCAACTTCACCATCCACTGCCAATAAGTACAATAAATTTCAAAAGAAAATTACCAATTCAGAGCACAAAGGAATTTACTATAAAATATCGTACTGTTAATTGATAACAAAGATTCAAATATGCATACAACAATGAAATCCTTATCTCACTACATTAAGAGATTCAAACATGCATAGATTTGATAAAATAAATGTAAGTAGAACTATGAAAGCAACTACTTCAGTACTACCATTAACAGCCATAAGAAAATCACAAGAGCCATCGGTTTTGTAATATACCTTAACAATTTTTCTAACAAACAAAATATCAGCAAACACAATTTTTTTTTTCCTTTTATTGTACCTATAATGCAAGGTAAATCAATGTTGTTTGTCAAGTCAACAAATTCTTACAATTATGTACAAGCATGATAATTAGATACAACCATTATCTATCAGTCATTGGTTATTTGTTTTCCCACAAACTTATCTTTAATCTAGTTTACAAAAGATTCAAAATATGCTCCAATCATCAATGCACACCAAATGTAAGAAAGATCTCACCTCAGTAGGTTGTTGACAAGCATTAGCCTCTCTCAAGTAGATGCCCCGTGACAAAGGATCTGCCATCAGCAATCATATAATTTTGACATTTTAGCATGAGATTTTACTACAATCTATATAAACAATCTTCCTCCAAATTACCTATAAACCAACTCATTTTATTTTTATTTTTATGTTTCTCACTCAAATAATAATCAAGTAGTAACTCTGTAACTCACCAGTTTTATTGCTTTACTACAATATGATTAATACAGCACCTGTGCAAAGGTAAAAGGCATCTTGTCCTATTTAAAAGTCAGTGCTAGAAATATTTAGCCGTGCAACATTTAAGAACATGCTTGGCTATACCAGTTTATTTTTGGCCTATTATTCCTCTAAATTTCTTTATTAATCCCGTCAGTTAGATTGACATGAGTTCTACACCTGAATTATAATATGAATTCAAATTTATTACCAATATAAAAGCAAACTAAAACCTAACTGTGATCAATAAAGAACTTATTGCAGGTATTATATGGATTAAGAAAACGTTTTGATCATGCATCAAATAGTTAGGGGATTAAAGAAACTAATCAATAAAATGGTGAATTGGATAATGTACACATGCCCAAAAGCTGAAGTTGGCATATGAGTCATCAACTATATAATCAAGATATTTCCATCTTTAGTGTTTTTATGAAATATGCACAGATTACAACAGTAGTTTGGTCTTTTTATTATGAGAAATTCTTCTTAACATAACTCATGTGTATGCAGTTGTCCCCCAGCACCCAGACAAATTTAAAACTTTATAGGTGCGAATAACGCATGTGCAAGTGGTGTAGGTAGATACAGTTACAAGATAGTTTTCCTGACAATTTTTTTTTGCCAATCAATAGTTTTCCTACAAATGGTGCTACTATATTAATCTTAGGGAAATGGTAACATTTGTAGTCCTTTTAGAGTAAGAAACTTCTAAAACTTACAAATATTGCACATGCTTCATATTTTACACATGTTACAAGAATAACAAATAATAGAATATCAGCAACCTTTTTTCCACAATTAGTTTAAGCATCATAACATGACCATTTGTACAAGCATCACTAAACACATAACAGAAAGTGAAAAAATACAGATTTTCTGCCTCTTGTTTCTCAAAAAGGGAAGGCAAAATGTCCAGGAGTGTAAACTCACTTGTTTTTCCAGATTGCTTGATGTTTATTTGATACCAAACACTTGGAATATTTTGAGACTGCTGTGTATATTCATAACACCTGTCATCAAGTATTTGATTTAAGTCAATGACAAATATTACATAGATACCATTTACTAAAATGAAAGCAAAAACTAGCAAAAATATCGAACTTGTCAACCTGCATAAGCCCTTGCCCAGTGGACAATTTATCCTCCGGTGAATCACCTATGGGAATAGATGTATTCTCAAGGGCCTTCCTCACACTATATGGACTCACAGGAATTCCCTCAGCCTGCGTGTAGAACATACACTTCAAAAAATTATGGATCTGTGTGCAGAGTAAAACCAACTAAATCATACAGTCTAAATGAGAATCACATCCAAGAACCTTCATTGCACTTATGAGCAATGCAATTCCACCACAGGCTGATGGAGATGCCATTGATGTCCCATTCATGAGCATACGCCGTTGAATAGTCCATGTAGGTACAGGAGCAACAGCACAACCAGGAGCACTTAAACAGACATCAACATCCACAACCAGGAGCACTTAAACAGACATCAACATCCCCATCAGCTGTTGGTCCGCGGCTGGACCTGTAAATCATTTCCATAAATCATGCAATGATGCAAACCCAGAAGAATGGAATCAAGTTAAAAATAAAAGGATATAGGAAGTCATCTAATTAGAAATTCCCATAGGAACAAAATATACCAAGTGTATTCAAGCCCCTCAGAAGGAGGTTCAACAACACAATGTGCACCAGCTGCCATAGCAGGAGAAACCTAAGCTCCAACACCTATAATATTTGAAGATTTACCACCAGGTGCACCAACAGTGCTCAATGCTGGCCCATTTTTACCAGCACTGCTTACAAATATCAGACGATGCTTGCTTACTACCTAGATATAAACCATCCAGAACATCCATAGCTTAGAGAACAGTAAATAACAAAGGAAAGATATAACTGGCCAGTTAAAATGGAGATCTTAGAAGATACTTCATTCACAAGGTCAACAAACCGTCCATAGTCTGGCAGTGATGTAGGCTCACCATAACTCATGTTGATAAGATCACATTTATGCTACAAAAGAAATAAGACAAGGCCATCACTAGTCAGAAAATTCTAAAACAAAATCAGTTATGCCAAACACAGACAAATTTATATCAATTGATGAAATTCAGTATAGTCATTGAATGAAGAAAAAAAATATTTGAACCACCTCCACAACAGCTATTAGTGCCCGAGTCAAACCAGTTCCAGTTTCCATTGAGCCTAAGCGAGAGTCCCCAATTTTACAAGATATTAATTGTGCTCCAGGTGCAACTCCATTCAACAAAGGTTCCTACCAACAATACTGTATATTATAATGTATAATGCATTTCATAGGAATTGCACTATATGGATAAAACTACATCTGTACCTCTGGGTGGAATGCAGTAGCTATACCAGCAACATGGGTGCCATGAGGGGAGCTGTCTGTTACCATACTTAAGACATTTCCATCATTATAGACATTCACAACATATGTACAAGCATCTAATTTGCTTCTCAGTCCTGAAAAATAGGCTGTAACAGTTATTATTCAAATCATTTTAAATTTTATACCTACCACACTGATTAGAACTAAAATGTTAATTGCTCCAATAGCTAAACCACATTAATTTGTACAGTGCCAATTGACTACTTAATTCATAAACATCTATCAACAACTACAATAAAGATGGGGGAACCAATGCGCTTTTCCTGCTTAGTTGTCAGGTTCGTAATTTTCTTTATTTTAATTTTTCCCAGAATTATTTGTGAAGTAGAGATGAAATTCTTGAGGTGCTTGGGAGAAGCACCTATTGAGGAACAAAGAGGCATATCATGACAAACACAGTGAACTTTGACTAATTTGTAATACACACCAAAAAGGCAGAAGAATGCAAATAAGTGCAAATAAGTGCAAATGCAGTGACATAACACTTTTCTTGGGTCTTCTTGAGATCACAGTCACATATGTCAACAACTGAACATCTTGCTGATAAGGTCTTCTGCACCAACTACAAAAAAACAGAAGGCCACGCAGCATCATCAACCTTGTGAAAATTAGCAAGAAAAGAAAAAAACTAAAAACCTCGTATCCCAATAAAGAATGAACGAATGAATCCAAGGCTGTTTCTTGATTTTCTTTCTTCTTTTCCTTTGCTCCTCCTTTTCTTTTTCTTTCTTTTTGTTCTTGCCAGTGAAAGAATGAACGTGTCTTTGAAAATCTTTACAAAAAGGACTTACATTTATAAATTCTGAAACCAACAAGTAATGTTAACAAAAACCCGTATCCCAATCAAGAAGCATGGTACACCACCTGTGTATATTTAACGATCGGAGGCTGTTTCTTGTTCTTTTTCTTTCTTTCTTGTTCCTGCCTATGAAGGAATGAACGTGTCTTTAAAAAATCTACAAAAAGAGACTTCATTTATCAATTCTAAAATCAAGAAGAAATGTTAATAAAAAAAATCAATTAAAAGAAAAAGCAAAATAGAAAACCACCACGAAACCGTAGTTGAATTTGAATCCTCGTCACTTGACCCATTCACACGACAAACATGAATCTTCTACTTCCCCAAAAGAAATTGTTTGAAATTCCTCAAATAATTAAGGTGCAGCAATCTACGAAACGAAAGCTTTAACATCTGAAGCAGAAGCATGGTGAGAGGATGGACAAATAATGGAGAATGGAAAATGGAGACACAAAAGAATTTGAGTTATATTTATAACTAACGGATACTGCTACTTTTAACTGTTAACTTTAATTTTACTCACTGACTTTCCTCGTTTACCTGTTTCTTTTTTTTTTTTCCTTTTCTTTTTTCTTTTTCTTTTTTGCTTTTAATATACCAACACTAAACCGTTTATAATTGATGATAAAAATTATTAATACTTTACCATTTAAAAATAAAAAAAAAGCTCAGGCTAAATTAAGGTTGAATGTGAATTAAAATAAAATATAATTCTAATTTTGAATTTTCTTAGAAAAATAATTGTTTTTAACAGGAAATTATTTAAAATACCTCCACAAATGTATTTACTAATTTTCATTATTATTAGAGTTAAGAATATATTTTTACACTTTTATTTTTTTATAACTATTAAAATATATATTAATTATTATAATAGATAAATAATTTAAATGATAATTATTAAACAATAAAAATTTTTCATCAATTACACAATTTACTAAAAATATTTTATTTTTAAATTTATTAATTTTATGATTCAAGTTGTTTATTAATTTTTATATAATTTTATTTAAAATATAATTAATAACTTAATATGTAATTTATTTAAATTTATATATATTTTAAATGTGAGCAAGTTTTTCACATCCTAACATAAAGCTTATCATGTTAGTCACTTCTAAGTCCACCTTGACTTTAGAGAGAGTGAAAATAAAAAAATATAAACTTCTATTATCTATCATAAGTTGAATATAAACCATTAGAAACATGATGTTTAATTATATGTTTACTTACATAAATGAGACATGACTTCTCACCTTCATAAAGTAATTATTAATTATAATTCACCGTTTTTAATAAATTGATATGATTATTTTTAGTTTATTATATCAACATGTGGGTAAACTCACGTTTAAATGTATGTTTAAATTGTTATTTCAAAAACAGAAACATATATATGTACTTTCTAAAATACAACAAAAGCAATAATATGTATTGAAAGGAAAAAAACCACATGATTTATGTTTAATGTTTAATGGAATTATAACTCAAACATATGTTAAAACATTCATATTTGTTGGAACTTCAAAGAGATAAAGATACATGAAGTAGTTAAGAAATTGGGATAAACTATATGTTCTACTAATTGAAGTACATATATTAAAAATAAATTACAACTAGATCGGAATAGCAAATGATAAATGATTTAAATGCAATAAGATTTCTGGAAACATTTTCAATCTAAGGTAAAAGATAAGGCCATCATTGTTGGATCACATCATATGTAGATCCCAAATTCCAACCTAAGAATGCCAACAGAAAAAAGAAGCATAAAGAGAAACTTAATTGACTAAAAAGCACACCTGGCTGGAATAACATCTTTGCAAATGAAACTTGAGGAGGTCTATTAGTTACAGTCACGTCATGGTGCTTTGCAGTCAATACCATAAACCTCATAATAATGCAGACCATCATTTAAATCAGTAGGATCCACAAATATGCTGAAAGTAGAAGATAACTTATAAGTCATCAATACAACAAAACAAGAAATTAGCATCACTGATCAACAACCATGCTTGATTGGGTACAGTATGTGTCTTGGTTTATGCACATGGCACTGCAACTGCAAGTTAGTTAGAAGCTCGTTGAACAAGCTTAAATCATATATAAATAAGAAACAGAAAACTCTGAATCTTAGAATAGATTATGCAGTTTTATTTCACAAAGATTTTCTCTCAGATTCTCTCTTTAGAACTCTTTTACTGTTGAAATAAAAGGAAAAGAAACATAAATTTTTGATAGAAAAACAATGTTTAAGCAGAAAAGTTTAAGTACGATAGAAGTGAAAGATTAAATATTATAGTAAAACAATTTCTAAGCACAATAAAATTTTAATGATATATATTCCCTTGAAAGTACCATGGGAACTTTTTTTTTTCACAAAACATGCCTAATTTTATCACTGGAAATGGAAAGATGATGTTATCTAATAGTAGTTTACGCATAACCTGCAACGTAATTAATGTTTCGCCTATTGTCTTCCTCGATCCTTTATTTTTCTTTTCTTTAATTTTTCTACTGCAATCGATATGTGCTAAACCCATTTTTTAATAATATATTATTAAAAAATTAAAATTATATTACATAAAGAGAAAAACTTAAGGATACACTAAGATAAACCATAAATGATAAATATATATGTCAGTTGAATATAATAAGTCACAAAATCGGTTTGGAAAAACTGGTAAAAAAATATCAAAACAATTAAAATTCCACAAAAAAACGGCTTCAATAAAAAAGTTAATATAACATTATTTTGACTTAAAAAAACCCTAATATAATTGTTATTTTTATTTAAAATACAAATTTATCATTAATAATAAATAATGATACATATTATAAAACTTTAGACTTAAGTAATATAATATATATAATTTAAATTTTATATGTACTTTAAATGATAAAAAATTATAAAATATGTTTTAATTTTAAATTTTAATATTATAAAATTGAGATACTACATTTTTAATATTATTTTATTATTGAACCTTTAATAGATGTCTTGACCAGTTGAATTGCTCTATTTTTTAAGAACATTGAAAATGGTAGAATAGTTGGCTCCGGAACAAGGCGACAGGAAGGAGAGACTCAATTAATTGCTGTCGTGGGTGCATTCTGATTTTTTGTATAGAAGCTGACTGTTAAAATATTATAAATTATTTACTTTTTTTTTTTGGACCGCTGAGGTGACGAGGAAAACGGAAAGAAAATCCTTTCCAATTTTGCACAATTGGATGAAATTTTATCCTTTAATTAACTGTAATATTTAATAATTTTAATATATAAAATTAGTATAAAAGGTGAAATGTTAAAACTGCACCCTATTTATTATCAAAGAGTGTATCCGTGGCCAAGAAAACAAGGGGCTAAGGGCTGATGCATTGCAAATCAAGGCAAGCCTATACCTATTGGTTGCCAACTCCATCACCTAACTTTTATTTTTTGATTTGACATTATATAATTGTTTTAACTTTATATTATATTGTAGTAATTCTGAATATATATTTTCCACTCGAAATTGATAAGTAATTGATTATCGTAATTTTTTTTTTAAAATAATGTATTAAGTATTGTAAAAATATATATACAAATAACAATTCAATGCATATTTTATAATATTACTTAGTATATTTTATTATTTAATATATTTATTACTTGATATATTATATTAAAATTTTATTTTATTAATATTAATTTAAATGTAGTTTAACAATTAAACCTTAAAATAATATCTTATGGATTCGATGATGAATTTAATTTTAAAAACATTGATATTTAAAGGAAATATGAGAAGTATGATATTCATATTTTTAAACCTATTTTATGTAAAATACACATGTAATCATTGAAAACAAATTTTACATACAATTATTTAGTTACAGTGTATCATATATTGGTAATTTACATAATAGGTAAATTAAAATTTTATAACAATGATAATTTATAATTGAACACAATGTAAAAGTTTTATTTTATTCTTATACCTATTTTATAATTTATTATTTTTCTACTATTTTATTTATTTTTATCTTATAACTATCTCACAAACCACCATTTATCTCTTTTATTTTATTTTTAATTTAAAAAATTAGAGAGGAAAAGAGCCCTTTTCGTCCGATAGATATAAAGGGAATTAAATAAATTTAAGTATTAATTGCAAAAGGTAAAATATTTAACAACTTCTGTATTATAATATTTTAAAAGATAAAAATGTTTATTTAAGCAGAATTTAATAATGTCAATATGTATTAAATACTATTATTTAATAAATAGTCCAACAAGTTTAATAAATATATTGTTATAAATAAATTTGAACTATAAATCAAATGTTAAAATAAAAAAATCTAAATTAAGTTTAAAAATAAAATATAAATATTTAAAGGATAAAATTTATTTAATTACATTATTAACTCATTATTTCATGTAACGAATACATTTAAAAATTTTAATTTTTTAATCAATAAAAAATTTAAAGATGGTTTAAAATTATTTTATTACATATAATATTAATTAAAAAGATAAATATTTTAAAACTTTTATATTATTGTTCAATAAAATTTTCAAAAAACAAAAAATAATGCATTTAAATAGAATTCAATAAGGTCAATATATATTAAAAAGTATTTAATAAGTAATTCACAAATTCTTCAATAAATATATTGTTGTAATTAAAATTTAAAAAACTCGACTACAAATTATTATTTTTTTAAATCTGAAATATAAATTAAATTTAAAGAATACAATTTTCAAAATATCAAAATCATATTTAACTATATTATTTACTCATTTCAGTAATATTTTTATTTATTTCATGTAATGATAATTAAAAAATTTAAAATTTCTAAAATAAATAATTTAAAATAAATCAAGACCTCAAAATAAATAGACATAATTTAAAATAAAACTAAAATATGTGAGGATTTTTTAATAGAAAAATAGTGAAGCACTCAAATTAGAAAATTAGTAATATATATATATATATATATAATTATTTTAAGGTGATTGAAATTCGAAGAGGGAAGTGCATAAAAAGTTTCGTCTAAGCTATAAAAAAGCTTCCCTTACTAACTTAATTATAAGATATTTTTCTTTTTTAAATTCTATTCTATGAAAATAAATTCCTTATAAGAGCTATTTTTGAAAACTATTTAGCTCGAATTTCTCTTTTAAGAAAAATATAACCCACAAAATTAGATCAAACACATTCTAAAAGTATAATTTACTTTGCACATTACACGAGTATAAATTTGGATATTAATTGAAATAGATAATTTTTGTCAACTTTACTATTTTCATCAATTTTTTATTTATGAATATAAACTTTTTCTCCAACCAAAACAAGTATATATTAAATTATATAAAATATCAATATTAGTTCAAAGGATACGTAATTTTTAAAAATTTTAAACGGTGTTTTAAAATTTCAAATTAATATACTTTCTGAATTTTAAATGGAAAAATTAATTAGATGACTTATTAAAACATAGGTTTTATATGATTTATATATAAAAAACATATAATTTCATAATTTTTAATATGTTTTATTAAAAATATTATTGGAGAAAAGGGTAAATTATCTTTAAAATAAATATTTCTCTATATACCCACAATATTGACAGAAAGAAATATTCTTCAAATAATAAGTTGCAATTGGGTGTTGTTTTTAATTATTGATAACTTTTAAAAATATTAAAATTTAATTTATAGTTAAAATAATAAATGAAAAGATATAAAAATTAAAAATATTCTTGTAAATATTTTAAAAAATATTATCGTAAAAAAATAATAGTTAAAAATAAATTTTAATTTATACATAAAGAGATAATAAATAGAAATAAAATATGAATAATAACGAATAGGAGACCCAAAATTTACCTCAGTTCAAATCCTCTCCTCTACAGTCCACTGCATTCTGACATTAGCAGATATAAATTAAATATCAATTTCAGGGGCGGAACCTGGAGCCTGGAGCTGCTGCTTGAACTATCTGAATTTCTGAACTCATTCATTCGTTAGCGCTGCTAGAACGAAAGTGAGGTTCCTCTCTGTCAATTCACTCCCTGCCTTGGATTTTTCTCCGATCTACATTTTCTCTTGCTTTTTCTTCTGAGAGAATCTGCGCTATGGAGACCAATAAATTACTTTTTTTCTGCTTATCAAATTATTATTATTTGAAACTAGCTACTAGCCAGTCATTTCAACCATTCGGTGTTTCTCTTCTGTCTTTGTTTTCTTTTTGCAGTTTAGTTTCTCGTTGAATGTCATGTACCCCTTTTCAGATCTTATTTTCTTTCTTCATCCTAGATATCCAGAAGCTGAAAGTGAAAACTTCATCCTCTTCTCCTTTTTCTTCTCACCTTACACATTCTGTTTGACTACATTACTAAATTATTGCAAAGGTTATTATTGTTTTTTTCTTTTAATAAACTATATACTACCGAATAATTTACGTTTGTGTGATTTAATGCCAATTTACATATGGTAATTTGTCCATTCTTGATTGCACCATTGGCGAGAAACCATGTATTGCGTTCTTGACACACCATTAAACATCTCTACTACATTTGATGCACGTAGACATAATAGAATATCTTTCCAATTCCCAAGTTAAACAAAAATTGCTTGCAAACGCAATTTTAATTGCTTTGATACACTTTTGTAATTTCTGTTCAGGAATTTGCATATCTATGTCAGGGAATTTGCACTATTATTATTATTATTATTATTATTGTTACGTTTCTTGATTAACCTTATTTGTGGTAATTTATAGATTGGGTAATGGAAAGTGGAGGGAACTCCCTTCCATCAGGGTCAGATGGTGTGAAGAGAAAGGTTTCATATTTCTATGATCCAGAGGTTGGAAACTATTATTATGGGCAGGGTCACCCAATGAAACCACATAGGATTCGAATGACACATGCTCTTTTAGCCCACTATGGATTGCTTCAACACATGCAGGTTCTGAAGCCTACTGCTGCTAAAGATAGGGACCTCTGCAAGTTCCATGCCGATGATTATGTGGCCTTTTTGAGAGGAATCACCCCTGAAACACAGCAAGATCAATTGAGACAGCTGAAGAGGTTTAATGTTGGCGAAGACTGCCCTGTATTTGATGGTCTTTACTCTTTCTGCCAGACATATGCAGGAGGTTCTGTTGGTGGTGCTCTAAAATTGAACCATGGAGTATGCGATATTGCAATAAATTGGGCTGGTGGTCTACATCATGCAAAGAAGTGTGAGGCTTCTGGGTTTTGCTATGTTAATGACATTGTGCTGGCTATTTTGGAACTTCTCAAAATACATGAGGTTTCCCAAATTTAATTTCCCACACTATCTTATTTATGCATGGTTGTTCTCATTTAAATTTAGATTGAATTTATTCTTTACATGACCAACATCTCAAAATTCCATTACATGAATTTGGAACCAAGAGGTTCCTAAATTGAAAGTGCATTTTAGAAGAAAGGAGGATAAGTGAGTATGTGTTGAAGAAATAGTGGTTGTGGGATGGGTTATAATAGCTAGTAGTTAGTGGTAGTTAGTAAGGGAAGTGTATAAATACTGTTACACTCATGAGTAGGGAATTCTCTTTGGATATTTTGTCATAAACTGTTCTACAGTTGGAAAGGGAGCTCTTCCCTTGGCAGAGAAATACCATTTATTTCTTTGATTTCTTTCTCTTTCTATCTGCTTTATCTTTCAAAGTTTCATTTCAATCTTTGAGGACCTATCAATTGGTCCGTCTTTCTTCTTTTTTTTTTTTTTTTTTTTGAGTCAGGGTCAGTGTGAGTAGTGACTATGGAGGCATTGGCATCTTCAATGGAGTTCCTCAAGAAGTTGGTGTCGTGTTGTGACATACTACTCAACTTGTGGCTATGGAGGAAATCAAGAAGTTGCTTGTACAGTGAATGGAAAAACAAGGTATAAACTGGACCAATGATAAGAATGATGGTGTGGAATATGGGATTAAGGGTAATCACATGCAACCTAGCCCAAAGAAACCAAGTGGAATTGTCGTGGAGGACGATTTCTCCAAGATCAACGAAACAAGTCTCAAGTGGGTCAAAGAGGTTTAGTTACTCATCTTTGAAAGGTTTTGCTGATTGGGTGGATTGCAAGAGCAAATAATTTTTTTGAGGTTCAACACTCCTCACATCAACAAGCTTCAATTAGCTTTTGTTAGCCTGGGGAGGGAGGGGTGGGGAGGGGTCAAAAGTTCATTGGTTCCATTTTTGGCACCAAAAAGAATTCGGGTGCATCATGGAATTCTTTTACAATGACTTTGATTCAAAGGTTTGGTGACAAAATGGGAGGGAATGTGTTCGAGAAGTTGACAACAATGAAACGAGGATTCAATTGAAGAATATGTGTGAAGGTTTGAAACCTTAGTGGCGCAGATGGGTCAATGCTGGAGGATCAACTATTGGGTTAGTCCAAGATGCTATTCATGATCCCATGTACATTTCAAAGGCCATTGAGTTAGTATGTAATCTGGAGGAAGATTTTAGATTGACCCAGGGGGTGGGAAGCTACACAATGTTATCGGTTCCCATCAAACACCAATTTTTTCACGAAAACTAGTTCTCTAGTTGTTGTTACAGGTTTTAATGCTACCAAGGATCATTCTTTGGGAGAGCAAAAGAGATTGTTGGTGCAGGAAAAGCCCACAATTGACTGCGGGATCTCACTCTGGGAGCTCTGAAGTTTCTTTTGATAATGCCATGGGGACAAAAAAATATCCCTTATCATGAATACATTTAACGGAGAGAAGCAGGGAAATGTTTTCAATGTGGGGACACCTTTTTCCTAGGTCACTGTTGCCCAGCTAAGAACTTGTGGCTTGCAGGTAATGATCCTTGGGGAAGATGAGTTGGGGGAAGATGAGGTAGAACATGCTTAGATGGAGGCTAGTGCAGAGGAAGAACACAAGTTCGTAGGTGGAGAGGTGATGAGTTGCCATACTTGAAGCTTTCCCTATGCTCAACTAAAGGTATTGCACAATCTCGAACTATGAAGTTGATGGGAATGATCAATGGTGAGCATATTAAAGTCCTGATTGATAGTGGGGCTAACCATAATTTCATTGGTTCTCATTCTGCAGACATTGGGTTTGCAGGTGTCCACAAAAAGCATGCATTCGGTTAAACTGGGAGATATATTTCAAAAGCAAACTAAAGGATGTTGCCATGACCTGTAGTGCTTAGTCTAGGAGACTATGCTGTCAGTTTTTTTTTTTGGTCTTTGAATTAGGAGGAGTGGGCATGATTCTGGGAGTGGCTTCGTTGGCTACCTTGGGGCAGGTGTTGGCTGATTGGAGTAATTCCAGCATGACATTCATGCATAATGGTGTAGTAGTGCTTCTTATAGGAGAGCCAAAGTTAGCCAATCCTTATGTGTTTGAAAGCTCTTGACAAATTAACAAAGGTAGAATCTACTTCATTGCTTTAATTTTTTCTGCTGACTCATGTGGTGATACCTAATAAGGAGGATAATGAATGAGGGGAGTTAGATATGATTGCTCAACAACAACTATACAAAGATTGTTAGATAATTTTCGTTTTTTTTTTTTGCTCCAAAGGGGTTGCCACCTAATAGAGTAGATCATTGTATTCCACTCAAATGCTGGAATCTAGGATCATTCAGCCTAGTTAGTCCTTTCTCTAGTCCAGTTATTTTGGTCAAGAAAAAGGACAGGAGTTGGGAGTTTCGTGTGGATTATAGAGTCTTCAATAAAGCCACAACACAATCCCTAACAAATACTCAAATCCTATGATTGAAGAGTTATTGCATGAGTTACAAGGGACAACTTTCTTTTCCAAGATTGATCTACAAGCTAGGTATCATCAAATTTGGATGAGTGCAGTTGATCCAAGATGGCTTTTAGGAATCACCAATGCCACAATGAGTTCTTAGTTATATCTTTTAGGTTAACTAATGCACCAGCCACCTTTCAATGTGCAATGAATTCTATTCTCCATCCTTATCTCTACAATTTTGGATTAGTTTTATTTGATGACATTCTCATGTACAGCAAGTCATGGGCAGCCTACTTGTAGCACTTAGTAGTTGTTTTGCAGACTCTGCAGCAGTCCCAATATTAGCAAATTGGAAGAAATGCAGTTTTGGGAGTAGGGGGATTGACTATTTGGGACATGTCATTTCTAAGGAGGGGTCTCTATAAATCCATAGAAAATAGAATGTGTTGTACAATGGCTAGTTTCCAAAGATGCTAAGGAAGTAAGGGGATTTTTGGGTTTGATTGGTTATTATTGTCATTTTATTGAAGACTGGTAAGATTGCTGAGCCATTACTTGACTTGCTTAAAAAGGGGTTTTCTGTTGGAATTCAGATGGCTAAATTGATGGGTTTTGATTTCAATATTGTTTATAAAGCTGGTGTACTCTCCAGGAAAGGGTAGGACAACATGGTGATGTAGCTATTTCTAAGCCATTCTGGGCCATTCATGGAGTCATTGATGAAAAGGTGAAATCAAACCCTCATTTATACTATAAAAGGAAGACTGGTTCTAGCTCCAGATTCGGCAAGTTGGTTTGCGCCTAACTCAACCTCAAAAGCTAGCTCAAGAGGTGAAAATTGCTCCCCACTTATAAACATTTTTTAGGCTCTATTTTTTTCAAGCTCAATCTCTAGCCAACGTGGGACTTGAGTTTTTCCCAGTACACCCCCTCATGCCCAGCACTATCAGGCTTAGTGCATTGATAATATGGTAAGTGACCTTTTAACAGATTTTGGATAGTCTTTGATACCATCTTAGAAAGTAGATTTGAGCCTAATTCATCCTCAAAAGCTAGCTCAAGAGGTGAGGATTGCTCCCCACTTATAAACTTTTTTCAAGCTCTATCTCTAGCCAATGTGGGACTTGGGTTTTTCCCAATAGATTCAGAGATCCTTCAGGAATTTCATTCTCCGCCTATTGGGGTAGTCTCTAGTATATATAGAACATACAAAAGAATTGCTCAACCTTTGAATTGTAGGGGGGTGAAGGGTATTGTTATTCAATTTGTCATTAGTTGCCATGTTTGCCAACATAGTAAATACCTAGCAGCTTCACGTGAGGGCTTATTGCAACCATTGCCTGTCCCAAATGTTGTTTGGGAAGACATCAATAAGGATTTTATTGAGACTCCCTAAATTGAAGGGGTTTGATATTATCTGGGTAATTGGAGACAAAATGAGCAAATATGATCACTTCATTCCTGTCAAACATCCTTGCACAACTTGATCCTTACCTGAGATTTTTGCAAAAGAAGTGGTGTGCTTGCATGGCATTCCAGCATCTATTGTTAGCAACAGAGACCCTTCGGTGTTTAGCTCACAATAGGGTTTACCTTTACTGATATTCCCTTGTACGCTAATATGCAGTTAACCTAATATTTTTGTATTTTGAATCTTGTTTTTAACATTGACCTATTAATAGTTGATTAGTATCTGTGTTAAAAGATCTAAAATGAAACCATTTTTTGATGTTCTCCCAAGGTTTTTGGTGAATTGGTTCCTTCAGTATGCTTAATGGATATTAGATAAACTATTTTCAACTCTTAAAGTAGAGTGTATTGCAGGCTTGTCTGTGTTGTTCTAAGAAACCAGATGACTTCAAACTAATTAGGCAACTGTTTAGGATTTTTCTTTCCATATTGCTTATTTCAACAAATTGATTAGTATTTTACTATTTTTTAACAAGATCTGAGTTCAGAGAACTTATCCTACTTCTATGTCAACATTTGATGTGAATCTTTTCTTTTTCCTGTCCTTGAGGATGACGCTTGAGCTAAAGCTTCCCTTCTGTTTTTGAAGAGGATTTAATGTGCATTTTCCATTTACTTTAATGAGTCAGACATTGATTATTGCCTTAATGTGGCTGGTTACATTAGAACTTGTTTAAGATGTGGGTTTTAAGAGACATTGCCTTATACAATTCTATTAACATTAAAAATGTTTTATAAATATTTTGTCTTAAGTGCTCTTTCATTGTAATCTGAACTTTATTGTTGTGCAGCGTGTTCTATATGTGGACATTGATATCCACCATGGTGATGGTGTAGAGGAGGCCTTTTACACCACTGATAGGGTCATGACTGTTTCGTTTCATAAGTTTGGGGATTACTTTCCTGGAACAGGTGATATTCGTGATACTGGATATGGTAAAGGGAAATATTATTCACTAAATGTTCCCTTGGATGATGGAATTGATGATGAGAGCTACCAGTCCTTGTTCAAGCCAATAATGGGAAAGGTTATGGAGTTTTTTAGGCCCGGTGCTGTTGTATTACAATGTGGTGCTGACTCTTTATCTGGGGACAGATTAGGTTGTTTCAATCTTTCCATAAAAGGTCATGCAGAGTGTGTCAGATATATGAGATCTTTTAATGTTCCCCTTCTATTGCTAGGGGGAGGTGGCTATACAATAAGAAATGTGGCACGTTGTTGGTGTTACGAGGTATTGTGTTCTGTGGTCATTCCTGTACTTTGCCTAGTTGGTTTATCTTATCATTGTCTTTGTCTCCCTTCAAAGGGTGAATATTGATGCATGGTAATTAAGTGCTCAGTAATAATTTGAGTATGGGACTCCTCTGCAATGGACATAAATACAGGCACTAAAGTATCAATGAAGATATCATTATAGTTCGATGCATACACTTTTCTATAGTGTGAAAAATGCCTTAGGGTTCATACAACTCACAAGCATTGGTGAACTTTTAGTTGTTATAGCATTATTAAAAAAAAAAGTTACTAGAAACATCTAACAGAGCAAAGAATTAAAAATTGATGTGTGCCTTTCTATGTTTTTTTGGCTTTTAGCAGTCCTATTGAAACGTAATAAATGGGAATGAGCATCTGCACTATTTCTTGATTTGATTCGTATACCTGATCTTTGTGCCAAGTGATAATATTTTATTTTTTAAGCAGAAAGTGTTCTCTGATTAACAAATTTCTATTGGTTGTTGATTAGACTGGCGTTGCACTTGGGATTGAACTAGATGATAAGATGCCTCAACATGAGTATTATGAATATTTTGGTCCTGACTACACTCTTCATGTTGCTCCAAGTAACATGGAAAACAAGAACTCCCGACATTTATTGGATGAAATAAGAGCAAAACTTCTTGATAATTTATCTAGGCTTCAACATGCACCAAGTGTCCCATTCCAGGAGCGACCACCTGATGCTGAGCTTCAAGAGGTTGCTTTTACATCTACTGACAAATACAATACACTGCTTTGTTTTTTCAACTCCTCTTGTTATATCATCCCTTAATCTTTTATTGTAGTTTCCAACTTCCTTCATAGATATGTGTTGAAAACTATTTGAATATCCTTTGGCATGGAAATATGATTGCATAGCATATCATAGTGCAAACTCTGCTACTCTGTTCAGGAAAGATATTTTTTTTTTGTTAATGATGATCTTGAAGGAGCAAAATTTAAAATCATTCTATTGTTTATATTTATTTCATCCTAGTGGAGTTACTACATTTAACATTGTTTAATACCTAAACCGTCAAGGTTGCACTTGAAATGGAAAAATCTGCAGATTTTATATTAGAAGCAGCTTATCAGCAAAAATCAATGTTGACCAAACCTAGTTAGAAACTTGTCCGTGCTATAAACAAGTTTTAGAAGTGCAATTTTATCATGTTTCTCATGAAGTTAAAAAAACCTGTTCATTAACTTGTAAGAGCATTCTCAAATGATCCGTTATATTTTTACTTTCATAGTTAGATTTGATTTTCTCATTTACCATTATGGAATGAGCTCGGTGCTTGAGTAAATACTGAGATTTACTTGCTACTTTTCGTATTTAGAGAGATGAAGATCAAGATGATAGAGATGAAAGATGGGATCCTGATTCTGATAGGGAGGTTGATGATGATAGGTATGTTCTTGTGCTTTTGCAGCCCATCTTGACAGTGTCTTTTGAGGCTCTTAACAGATCTATTTTTACAGCAATCCTGTTCGCAGAAGGGTGAAAAGTGAATGTGTCGAAGCTGAGCATAAAGATGCAGTATGTCCCGACCTGTTTTCTTTGCCCTTGTAACAACAGAAATATTGTTTCAAATAATCATCTAAATATTATTGAAATCAAATGAACTTAGCATCAGAATGAGTACAATATAGTAAATTTAATGAGAATTATATTTCATTTCAATTCTTGGCTGATGACTTGTCACTCAAGTTTAGAATTTACAGCCATGAAAATGATTCATCCAACACTCCATTGGATTCTTATTAAAGATGCAACTTTCTATAAGTACAGCTTTATTATTTATGTGGCGTGTGTCATTTCTAACAAATCAAAATATATATTTTATAAAATCCTCAATGTTATCAAGATGAAGTGTATCCTTTTATTTATTTATTTTCCTAGTGATTGGGCTCAGGTCCTGTTACTTGTTTCCTTATTCGTATTGCTAAATGATGTGTTTGTACAGTGATTTGTCTAGCTTCACAATTTTAAGATGAATTAATTCCTTTTAAGTTAACAAATTAAGAAGATATTTTAAATTTCAGGAAAGTTATCATAAACATCTAGACTGTGGAAGAGAATTTATTACGCCTTTCAAGGAGATTGCATGCTCCAAGGTTGAATGTTTTGGCCTTTATAAACTAAAATTTCTCATTTATAAGATCACTCTGGTGGTGTTAAAATTGCATGTTTTCAGGTGTCGGGGGTGGACTCAATGGCCGTGGATGAACCATGCATCAAAGAGGAGCAGGATAATTTAAAAGAGCTTTCTGATCACAGGTCAAGATGAAGCAATAATAAGATTCTCCCTGACTAGTGTATGTCGACCTGTAAATTATAGTTTCCTCTTACAGCAGTCTGGCATTCATTCATCTGACATTCGTGGTGTTTCAATTTTTTGCTTTATCTGGAAACTGAAGAGATATAGTGCAAGCCTTGGCTTTTGATGTTAATATTACTGCAAGATAAAGCTGTGTTGTGTTGCCACTAATGGTAGTAGACCGGTAGTTTATTTTTTTTCTGTATGTTCTACTGTGGTAGGAGACTTTGTCAAAATATCTCTTAAAGGCCTTGGGGATGAAACATCCTAAACATTCATCTTGTGTTTCTTGCCAAAATGATGAAACAAATACATTCTTTCACCATAAATCTAGGTTGTCAATAACGGAGCATGGCTGCACTGGCCCGCCGCTACAAGGAGATCGTCATGTCTCAGTTCAGTGGTGCGGTCGTCCAAGCCGCCATCCCCGAGTGGCGGAGCAGGTGCTATATCGAATATATTTTTAAATTTTTTAATATTTGAATTTCGAAATTTGAAAGACGTGATATAATTGTTACGAGTTAAGTACGTAACTAATAGATGATTTGTCTCGCACGATCTTTGGTCAAAGATAACTAAGATGTAAAAGTAAACACAATCGACAGGAACATTAATTGTAAATTGGTAAATGGGTGGTTTGTTAACGTAGTTATATGCATATGTATATTTATTTCATGTCGAATCTTGATTTATTATTTTGGTTGAATAATGAGACAAGAAGTTAACACTTGTTTAGGGTTTATTAATATTTGCTTTGAATCAAACTCATTGTCAATTTTAATTTGATTATAAGTTAATGCAATTTGAATAATTCTTGTTATGACTTAATATTAGAAATTAAAGAAGTTATTTTTTCAATATTCATCTTTTTCTTCCATTGGTGAATTAAGAATTTGTTTTGATAAATTTCTCCATAAATATTTATATGAGAGAAAAATTTAAAAAAAAATGAAATAAACTTCTTTATAGTATAAATTAATTTTAATTAATTTATTTTATATTTCTCTCTTATAAGTGCTTATGAAGAAGTTTATCCAACCAAAATTTAAGTGACAGATGTTTTAGCTAAATATATAATAGATTATATTTTTTACTTTTTGGTTGAATTTTTTATTATTTTTACTAGTAGAGGTTATTGATCTTGAGAATTTTAACTCAAATTTTCACCATTTTGTTGTTATTTTTTAATGTTTCAACTACTTTGACATAAAAAGTCTATTTGGATAAACTTTTCATAACAACTTATAAAAGAAAAAAAAAAGTGTATTTATGAATAAGCTAATGATTAAAGTTATCTTATATCAGTTTTTTCAAATTTTAATTTTTAATTTATGCATACACTAATTTTAGTTTATAAAAAAACTTATTTTATTTTTTTTATTTTCTAATCTTATACATATTTATAGATAAATTTATTCAAAGAAACCCTAAAAGGGTATTATTATGATACAGAAATAGAGTTGAATTGTTTTTTTTTTTTGCATTAGAATTTAATTTATATATTTATTTACCTGTTCTTTTTTGCTAAGAATATCTTCTTATTTATTATTTTATTTTTTTACTTTTTATGTTTTATCTTTTCATCTTATTTCTCTAAGGTAAGCTTCTATCATTATTTTTAGAATATCATTTTTCAATTTTTAATATTTAACATTTTAAGTTTGTTTTGACATTAGTCTGGAACTTTTATATTTACAATTATTAAGGCGAAGGAAAATGCTTATCAAAGGGAGTTTTATAAAGAGGAAAAAAAAAACTTTCTCCCTCCCCTCTATCTTTTATATATTTGCTTGAATTTTAAAACAGAAAGATTATTACTATATATGTTGGCTTATTATTAGATGCCATTTAAAATAATTTACATTGTGGAGCATAGTCTATTTTTTCTTACTATTTATTATAGAGATTTATTTATTTGGTCTCATATTATGCTTTACCACCATATTTATTCTTTTTTCTCAAAATCTTTTTATTTTATTATCTTATAATTAATTAAATAAAGAATAGTTTAGAGTAATATATTACATAAACTGATTAAAAATTTTCAATTAGTTTAAAATTTTTGGAATGATACCTATAATGAATAGTTATTATCAATATTATATTGGTGTAAGTTGATTTAATTTCATATATATTGAGGTAGGTATTAAATTCAATCTCATGGATTGAAAAAATGTGGTTAGAAAGGGAGACTATACTAAAGATGACCAATTACGTTTTCGATAAATATTAGTCGTTGACAAAGTCACTGTATACTTCGCACATGCAATATGATAACAAAAAAATCAATAAAATATATACTTAAACAACAATAATAATGAAATAATTTATTCAAGTGTATATTTGTAATGCTTTTTTGAAAGTCTAAACAATCTAATTAATATGTTGATAAATTGCATAAGTTGATACATAAATCAATCCAAAAAGATCAATAGTTGAGAAAATTTCTAGAAATAAAGAGATAAAAGTACAAATGACTCACTTTCAAAGTAGAATTTGCAAAATGAATCGTCTGACCCAGTTTAATATTTTCATAAATTGTGTTTTAACTAGCCAAGTTGACCCATTTTTTTATTGTTGTATTTATTAAGAAAATAAATTAAACGCCAAGCCTCAAGTTCATAAGCTTTCGGCACCTATTTTACAGTCTAACCTAACCTATTAAGTTGAGATAAATTGACTCGATTCTTCTCAAGTCACATATTTGAGAGTCTAATTCAATAGATTAACATGTCAAACCAAACTAGTTTTATAAACTCCACTTCAAAGTTTAAACTTGACCATTGAGTTACATTATAAAAATTTAGGTGAAATTATTTTTAATTTCTAACAAAAAAATAAAAAATAGAAAATTCAAAAAAGAATGTGATAGAAAATATTATTAAAGTGATACAATTAAATCAAGAAAAAAGATGAAAGGACGCCAGCTCATCATTAATGTTTTTTTTTTTAAAAATAACAAAACACCTACAATTTTAATTAATATTTCAATTGAAGTTGTCCTTCCCTTGATCTATTATTATCTAAATGTCTTTTCCAATTATTACAAAGTATATAATTACATTTTTTTTAATTCATACAAGTATAAAATGATTTCTTTTATATACATAAAATAAGATAAACAAATGTCACTTGACAACACCTCAAAAAAAATATAATGAAATGTGAATTTCACTATTTTTACTTCATAAAAACGAATGTTTATATTAATTAGGAGAATTGTAACTTATATAATTTTTATTTGTGTAATTTAGACATTCAAATTAATAAAATAATTATATATTCTCATTCAAATTAAAAAATCTTAGAATTTAATGGACAATGTAAAAATAGTTTTGTAATGTCATCTAAAAATAAATTATCGTTGATAAACTTAGATAGATTGTGATTGGATGAATGATAATGTATTATCTATTTTATCTTAAAGTTATATATATATATATATATATATATATATATATATATATATATTTATATTTATAAAACCAATATTTTTATAAGAGGCACATACGTATAAATACACATGCACACACATATATAAAATATTAAAATGATATAAAACATTTGTAAATATATAATTATTTGAATACATGTTAATATTCATAATTGTTTATACAAATGCACAATGCATTCAAATACATATGTATTAACATATATTTTTGTAAAAATAAAAATATAAAAAATTATGAATTTGTAAACTTAATACAATTTCAATTATTTGATGTTTAAATAACAAAACTATTATTCTTATATTTTTTTATTTTTTTTTGCAATAAGATAACAAAAGGCATTCAAATCTAGTGAGATATTGGTTGTAATACTCTTTTTTCATATGCAAGAAACATTAAATGTCGATCATTATATTCACAAATGTGTGATCATCGGTACGCTTCAAAGCTGGAGTATAGTTGTATTTATTTTGTTCTTAATAAATATGTATTTATAATTATTATGAACGAGTCTTGAATGATATTTGTTCTCTTAATAAGTCTCTTTTTTTACTACAATTGTAAACGTCCATGAGCTGTTGTTTGAATGAAATTTATGGGGGAAAAAAAGATGATATTTTGATTTCGGCGTGGCGAAACATGCAATCTACTATTGAAAATAAACACAATCCTCAAAGCAGATCAATATCCTCACAAGCATAGTTGCTTATATAACTTCTTGTTGTGAGTTTTTGGTTAAAAATTGAAAAAGAAAAAAGGGAAAGTTGCACAAATCACATATACTCAGGAGTGGTTAAAATGTAGAGATGCGTGAAGAGTAAAGTCATCGATCGTATCCCAAGGGTTGGGTATCCATGTTGTACTTCAGTACTTAAACTCTCGTATCCTGATTATCAATCATCAAATCCATTAAAATCCCGTTTCAACAATCAGCCAGTAAATAGATGAAGTGACACAGCTAATTCTTCCAATTGCTTCTGATCAAGATACGATACAAGATCCATTGAAATTAAATGTCTTCGTAAATCAGTGAAGTCTGCCGCCTCAAATTTGTATGTTGATTGAAGTTTCTCTGCTTCACAATCTGCTGCCTCAGCTTCAGCAAGCAGGAGATTAGCTTCTTCTATGTCACCCATTTCTAGTGCGGCAGTTTTTTCAGCTCTAGCAGTAGCAGCGGCCAAAAGTAGTCTCTGGTACCTAACCATTGCCAACTCTTTTTCCTTCAATAAAATCATTCCCTCAGTCTCCTGTATTTTATTAAGGGTGTCTTTGATTTCTTCTTCAAGCTTCTCAAGATTTAATGTAGCCGTATCCATGTCTATCTGGATGCTCTCTTTTTCAAAACACAGTGACTTTGCCTCGGTAGCTATTCGTGCAGCCTCCTTGAAATTTCTTGCAGCACTAGCAACTTTCTTTTCCGCTTCCAGTTCTGGGACTCTTTTATCTATGAAAATAATCCTCTGCTTGAAGGATGCTATATCTTGTTGGATGCTTGACTTTCTTGAAGATAGTTCCTAGAAACAGTGTAATGACATTTGTGAACAAATAATTACCAAAATAATTTCCTTTTGACTTTTTGTGGGAAAAGAAACGGCAATAGGCCTCGCTTGTTTAGCTTTTGAATTTGATTACATGTGGGACCATTTATAGTATTCTCACAACCTAATATATATTGAAATAACTTGGCGTGTGTATAACTTCAAATTTAAGGTTATTAGGTAGTGCACGGGTGCCAGGCATATGCTGGGAGTGTGTGACTATTCATCACATTTCAGCCATATACACAATTCAATACACAAAACTCAGTATAAGAATTAACCTGCATGGAAGCTCTTGCGGCAGAAACCTCCTGTTGAAACAATTCCACATCTCCAGAAAGCTTTTCCTCATTCTTTGCGAGTGTCAGTTTCTCCTCCCTGGACTTCAATATAGATGACATCAAACCTCTTCTTAGTTTAACTATTTCGCGATATCCTTCAGCTTCCTCCGTAGAAATCCTAGCAAATTCCCTAAGTCTTGCTCCCATTTCTTCTTCCTGAATGAGAAAATTATCAATTTCCTCCTTCTTTAGAGACAAAGTTTCAGTCTCTAATTTCACTTGAGCAAGGACAGATTGCAAATTGTCATACTTGACATCAATGCTCGACTGCATCTCTTTAAATCCAGAGACAACTTTATTTATCTTATTCTCTACAGCTTCTAAATTAGAGTCATTGTCTGCTATCTCCTTTTCTTTCTGTTTAACTAAAGCAAGAAGTTGTTCCAATTCACCCATTAGCACATCCTTTCTTTTGCAAAGGATCTCTTTTTCTCTTTTGTCATCCTGGATTGAATGTTCAATGGTATTATTCATTTCTAAACGAGCTTCATTCATAAAATGTGATTCAATCTCTAACTCCATCTTTTTAACCTCCAAGGCTTCAGATGATGAAAGCCATTGGTCCATTTCTTTTGAATGCACTGATGTTGCTTTCTTCATGGCAGAATCTGCATTATTTAAAGCATTCTAGAAAAAGGAATATAGACACATCAGAAATTCTAGCCATAACTTGATTGAGGAGCCTAAAGAAGTAAATCAATAAGGAGATGCAAAATTGTACAAATAAAAAATGCACTGTACGGATGGAACTTAACAGCAGGAGCACAATGCTTCACAGAGCAATGAAAGAAGATTATCTATTATGTTATTACATACTTGTGTTAACAGGTAATCGGGTAATGATATTACAAGTAGCCGAAGTAAAATACATAAAGGAACCATTTGATACTATTGTAAGTTTCTCACAGCTTACATTCCAATGATCATTGGACTTCGAAGCATGGGAGTTGTGGACACTCAGATACAGACACTACGCAGTGCTGCGGCTTTGGCATCTTATATCCTGTGTAAGTGTTCATGCGTCTTAGCCGTAAAATGGAACTTGAATTAAAATGCATTAATCACATCAATGTCACTTGTAGGGGATTTGAGTGAGTAATCGATTATCTAGTAAAGCATTGATTTAAATGGCGAAATGTCTCACACGTGTAGAATCTGTAACATGTGATGGATTTATGTAAATGTTTTACTAACCGTTGCATAATGGTGGAGTAAGATTGCGCATTGTTCCTCGGCAGATAACAGAGAGTCGAGGGCATTCTGCAATTTCAAATCTAAAGCATCGACAAAGGCATCCGCTTCTCTCAATGAATTTGTGAAAGCTTGTATCTCCTTCTCGGCAGCAGAAAGGTTTTCGCTAACCTTTTCGGCCCTTTCAAAATCTTCAGCTTCACAGGCTTCTTCCAATTGCTTTTCGAGTTCCATGTGTTTAAGGGAAGCAAGATTGGCATTCTCAACAGTTTTTCTTCTATTCCTGATGGAATCCTTCCGGGCAGAAGAAGCAGATTTCACCAGTTGGCTAGCATGGTTAAGCTTCTCATATACACTGGCCTTAATTTGCCGAAACTCTGCCTCAGAAACATGTTGGTGTTTCCGATACTCGTTCTCTGATGTGGAGGAAGATTCAGAAGATGGTTGTGCCTCGGAAACATGTTGGTGTTTCTGATTCTCATTGTCTGATGCAGGGGAGGATTCGGTAGATGGTTGTGCCTCAGAAACATGTTGGTGTTTCCGATTCTCGTTCTCTGACGCGGAGGAAGATTCAGGAGATGGTTGTGCCTCGGAAACATGTTGGTGTTTCCGATCCTCATTCTCTGATGCAGGGAAAGATTCAGTAGTTGGTTGTGCCGCAGAAACGTGTTGGTGTTTCCGATTGTCGTTCTCTGATGTGGAGGAAGATTCGGTAGATGGTTGTACCTCAGAAACATGTTGGTGTTTCAGATTCTCGTTTTCTGATGCGGAGGAAGATTCAGTAGATGGTTGGGTAAGAGTAACAGCGTGAGCATGAGCATGAGCATGAGCATGAGCATGAGCATGATCAGTGGCAGTAACAGCATGAGCATGAGTATCGCCAAGATCGTTGGAATAAAGGGCGTCTCTACCATATCCAATCCTCAAGCCAGATCGTTTTCTCCTTCTGGGGGGCTGAGTCTGAGCCTGTCTAGAGGAAGTTGAAGTTGGGGCGGTAGAAGATATAGATGGCTGCTGAGATTGTAGATCGCGCTCGGCTTTAGCTACTTCCAAGTTTTGGAGGGGATCGACCACCACAAGCGTCAGATCAGAAAACAGATTCTCGTCAAGGGGCTGCGATTGCAAACAAGTAGTTGAGACCGCATCACTTTCACGGTATTGAACAGAATCATCACTACCATTGTCTTGTCGGAGCTCTGCTTCAACTTCAATCTCAATTTCGGCAGGATTAAACAGTTCCATCCCTTCAAATAGCGAATCCATGTCTTCGCCTTTCTTCCCATCCAATCCCATCGTCAGCGACTTCTTACTTCCTCAATCTCCCACCCCCCATTTGGTTTGTAATCAAATTCCCTTTATATCCTTAACCCTACCCCATTCTACGCATAAATTAAAGTGAATTACATGATAGATTAAATTGCTCATTAAAATTGATAATATTGATAAAAATAGTTTCTTAAAACTAGACGTGCTTAAATATGCTTCTCATTTTGTAAATTTGTCATTTTTGTTTTTTATCTTTCAATTTTTTTTAATATTTTTAACTATCACAGTTAAAAATAATTAATTTTAATTTTCAATCCAAAAAAAATATAAATTATTATTTATTAGGGTATAGTTAAAAATTATTTAATATTATTAATCTTAGAAAATTTTCTTCTAATATTCTTTTATTTTTAATCATATACGTAACAAATAATCACTTATATTATATTCATAGAAAAAAAAACTAAAAAATCAACTATTTTCAAAAATTAGGAATTAAAAAAATAAATAAATTTGAGAAATGATAAATTAAATTAATATAAATTTAAAGAATTAAAAATATATTTAAATTAATTATATATGATAAATCAAATTAGTTTCTGAAATTGTAATGGACGTTAAATTAGTATCTATAATCAATTTAGTCTTTAAAATTATAATAATTTATTAAATTGGTCTCTAAAATTAAAAAAATAATTATAATTTTACTTTCTAATTTTTAAATTTCTCATATTTTTTGACACATTTTGATCATAAACTTTATAAATTTAATAAATTTATCTCATTTTTAAAATTTTCACCGCCACTAAAATCATTATTTATTGCATATTTTTATTTTAATTATATATATTTATTTATTCAATTATATAAATAATTTATACATTTTTTATTTTTTATTTGCAGAATAATTTTCATAAACAAAAATATTTATTAAAAAGTTTATAAAATATTATAAAATTTAGTAAATAAATTACTAGCTTACACTCTAGTTAATTTAATATTAACGTGATCGTTAAATAAACATAATTAGTTAAAATAATTAAAATAATAAAAAATATTTTAAATTAAGATAATTAAATTATATATAATTTAATTAATTAATATATTTATATATTTAGTAAAATTAATGTATTTACTATTTTATATAAATAAGATAATTACATATAATTTAATTTTATAATTTATTTTTTAATATATTATAAAAAATAATTTTATTTCCTTTAATATTATTTTTATTTTATAATTATTTATTTATAATTTTATAGTTTAATTTTAATATATTATTCTATATTTAAATTTATTAATTTTAACTAATTGTAATATAATTTATTTTTACATTTAAAGATAAAATTACTGTTTAGAATATATTTTAAAAATAAATTATATTACAATAAGTCAAAATTAATGAGTTAAAATATAAAAATAACATCAAAAGTAATAATTAAAATTAAATTATATATTTTTAAAATACAATGTTAAAATTAAATTAATGAATAAAAATATTAATAATATTAAAAGAAATAAAATTACTGTATATAATATATTAAAAAATAAATTATAAAAATAAGTTACATGTAATTATCTTATTTATATAAAATAATAAATATATTAATTAATTAAATTAAGCACCTAAATATTTTTTTTACCTTAATTTTCTCAATTAATTATATTCATTTGGTTAATCGCGTCAACATTAACTAACCACGATCGAGGATAATAACTAAAAAATAATACTAAGAAAATATCATGATCTAAAAATTAAAAAAAAAGAAATTAGAAGGACTAAAATCAAATTAAATCATATTTACATAAGCCTATGACATATTTAAGTTTAAATTATTTTATATAATTTAATAAATAAATTTATATAATTAAAATAAAAATATTTAAAAATTATCATCTTAATTTCTAATGTTTTTCATGTAATCTATATCTATATGCAAAGTTTACTCCAAATTCACTATAAGGATTGATCAAAATTTAATTTTATAATAACCATTGATTTAATGCACCTAAATTTAGTTGATTATTGCATTCAAGTTATTGAATGAATGTGATTAAATTTAACAATTAATTAGATTTAATTCATTACATTAATACTATTTATTATATAATTTTAAAAAAATTAATTGGGTTAATAATATGTTTTTTTTAATAAGTCATACTTCATCAAATTTAATTATTAATTAAATATTTAAATAAGATACGAAAGAAATAATGACAAATTTAAATTTATTAAATCAACATATCAATATATTTAATCAAAGTATATTTCAGACTATATATATATAACTTTTAATAATATTATAATATCAAATTATTATCTATAAAATTCTTAATCTTAATATAATATAATCATTGTCATTGTATTGTTCTTTAACTCCATTCATTTAAGGCATTCAAAGTATAAGTAATACTCCTTATATTTTTTTTTCTAAAAGTTGTCATAAATTGGTTGAGATCTTTAAAAACTTCTTGACACGTTTCCACTTTATACATTTCTAATAGTTGTGCTATTGTATGATCCAAGGGTTAGGATGCTCATGAATAAAGTTGTAGAAGAACATGTTTAAGTAGAATTTAAGAAAATGCCTATAACAAAGTAGACATTTTCACCTACCTAATTAATATCAAATAAATGCTTATAAAATCATGTGATTTAAAGAGTTAAAAAAAAAAAAAAGACAACAAGTATTTTCAATTATTATTGAGATTTTTTTGTTGTTATGTCCTCTTCTCTAAACAATTATAATTAATAACTTTAGTTTTTTCTGACTATTATTAGAAGCTACTACACAACTCTAGTTCTAATGATGATAATGACATAATTAAAGAATAATATAACAACATTTGAAATTAATAAAGATAATTAAAGACTAATTTATAAAGCAATGTTATATATATAAAATAAATCATTAAGTAATTTTAAATATCATCTAAGAGACTAGATTATGAATTTTTGACCATGTCATTACCTCGTCAATGACATGTGCCGTATTTATCATGCTTGCACTGTCAACTATGTGAGTTATAAAGTTAATCATAGAAATAAAAACTTACAAATTATTTGAATAGAAACTAAAATTTGAAATTCTCATATATAAGACAAAATAAATACTAAACCTAAAAAAATATTAAAAATATTTATAATTAATTTAAATAAATAATATAAATATCTTAAATTAAAAATAAAAAATTTTGAAATAAAAAATTGAGTATAAATACTTTTTTACTTTTTTCTTAAAAAAGAAAAAACTTTCTCAAAAACCAAACACATTAGGTATTTGAAACTTGAATTGAAGAAGAAAATTTTAAAGGAATTAAAGCTAAGATTTAAGAATTCTTTATTAATGTATAAGAAAAATTAAAATAATAAAAAATGAGAATTTTAAAAAATAAAATAAGTGTTAAATGATGATAAATGCATATATCATAAGAAAGAGCATAATAAAATATGTTTCACATTAAAAGACGAAGAGACGAATTTAATTAAATATAAAACAAAAAGAAATTGCAAGAGATTGATATCGCTTTTCACTGGCGTACACATTATACATCTTAATGGCGCCACCATATTGTTCGTCTAGCAATTTCCTGGCAGACCAAATAAATAACCTCAACATAACAACAAAAGTAATAAATCAAACTAATAGAGAAAGAATGCTGATGAACGGGAACACAACTTCTAAAACTGGATCCGTGCAAGTGTAAGCAGATAGAAACCCCAAGTTTTACTATGTAGACTAGGCAAAAAGCACAAACCAAATTAAAGCAATACATAGTATAATTGCCTGCATTCATTTCTCATCAATTTCACCACCAAATCTGAGTCAATCTATGCTTGAGCCTCACCAAGTTCAACATCCTTCAGAGGACTCTTTTCTATTCCATCCTTCAATAGTCTAATTTCTTCTTCCGTCAGGCTGTTTTTTGCGTGAGGAAAGGTCTTCGCATTTGACTGCTTTTCAACCTCTACAGCCCAACTATAAATTACCATGCCAACAACTGCGATAATCATTCCCATGATATTCTTGAAAGTTAGCTCTGAATCAAATAGCAGCCATCCCAGTGTCAGAACGCATACTGTCTTCATGTGGCCTAAAACCTGGAAGGAAACAGCTGAAAAGCGCCCAATGCAAAGGTATTGGCTCACATTGCAAAATACAGCTAGCGAACATGAAAGAAGAATGCATAACTGCAGAGGTTAAAGAAAAAAATTTTAAAGAATAATCCAACATTATTTGTATAATTAAAGATAAATACATACAGAATATAACAGACCAGTGACAATAGGGGAAAAAGAACTTACAATGGCACCAGAAGACATCTTATAGTTGGTTATCAATTTGTGACTGAGGTAGTAATCAACAAATGGACCAAGAATAAGAAGAAAGAGGGCTTGAATGGGAGCAGTTTTACTCAGCAATTCAAAAGATCCAATTGAATATTTCTTTTGAAGAGAACCTATTGACTGTTACAGAAAAGGTGAAAAAAAATCAGTTATAAAAAAGAATAAATCCTACAAACATCAATAAATAATAGCATATACACAAGTGACTTTAGTAGTATAAAGTACGTTCTCTCATACTCATCATTTAACTATAAAACCAATCTGATCTAATACTTGACCATATACAGGCGAAAGACAGGTCATTATTAGACCTTAGAAGGTAAAAAATGATGCTTAGTCACGATAGTAAATCTAATGAAGTTCTGTCTAGAACTCACCTAAAATTACACCAATTCATAGTATATAAAATGACAGGTGAAAAGGAAACCAACAGAAATAGCAATGAATTTTATATCACCAGCATATTGGAGAAGAAACATTAAATAATACTTACAATTTGCTGTAAAGATGTTGACAAAACTGCTATACAGGCACACATGAAACCTTTAAGGTTAACTTTTACATCAGTTACGGTGCAAACACCAACACCAATAACCACAACCATCACTGACATTTTCACTTCCCTTGAGTAGTGCTTATTGTGAAGGATCCATTCCATCACACAAACCACAGGAATCATGCTCAGTTTTGATATCTGTGACCATACATAACGAGAAAATTAACAACTGAAAAGCAGAAGCGGTGAAAATTCAAAGTGAAGACATGAGAAGGTGGCTATCATTTATGAGACATTAAAAGTGAGTCATGGGAATGGACAAATGAGTCTGAAAACAATTTAACACAGGCAGCACCTCCTAATATACAAGAATTGAGATACAATTATAGTAACTCCCACTTGCTTCTCTAAAATAAAAAGTTGAACACAATCTAAGGTAGTGTTTGGACCAAATTTTTTCTGGTTTTTCTTCTCCTTGAAAGTTGGACCAAACACATTAGAAAAAAGCTCTTAAAAAATTAAGGAGCTTATTTTTTATAAAAGAACAGGGGGGAAAAGTAGAGTTTTAAAAAAAGTTAACCAAAGTAGCTTATAAAAATAGGCTGCATACCTTAACCTCCCTTTCCCTCTCATACTAAACTAATTGATGCGGGACAAAGAAACTAATCACGAGTTGTAATCCTTGCAAAATCTAATTAAGCAACCTGACACCATACAGTAACAAATGCCGTAGATAACAGCTTTATATCATAGGTTTTATAGTACAGGCTGGTAGCCCAGTATGAAGGTCCTTACAGAGAAAGCCTCATGACCAGATACTCCCAGTCACAGCCAAAGAGTGCTGCTCTTCCCAATCACCCACTCAAACAAAGCCAAGACTACCTCCCTCTCATTACAAAGGCACAGACACACTCTTATTATCATTCATTTACTCCTCTTCTGAGCAATATCCTTATTCTTGATGTTAACTTAGGCATTGGAGTGGGGCCTGGGAGTTAATTTCCCATCGCTTCTTTGCAGATGCCAAGCATACTTAAACACAACAGGTCTACATCTAAAAGAGCAATTGAAGACTTAGATTTTATTTTTAGGCTACCATAATTTTTGTCTTACAAAACATGCATTATTATTCCTGACACATAACAATAAGTATCTCTTTAGATAGTAATACTACTAGGGTTGACATTACTACTCACAGCTGCAGTAGTTAAATGGAAAACCAATGGGCATCAGGTAAACTAAAGGTTCCTCATTATAACTTTTCAATTAACCTTGCAGGTCAATCAAAATTCCGAACATACCAACACTACTAGCAATTAAATGGTTCAATATGAAATTCACAGCATCAGATTCTTTAGGTTTTTCTTTTAAGAATGGATTCATTAACCCAAAGTTTCTAGTAGTATTTAGTGTTTCATTGTTCTTATCAAAAGCTCCTGAATTTCACAATAAAATAAATTATACATATACAATTCACCATTATGAGCATCTGACTGAACCATAGGTTAGGTAGGCATGATTACAACTTTTAGGATGAAATGCTTCAAATAATTGCCCTGGTGCATGCTTGGCAAAAAGGTATGACTATGATGGATGATGGTCTGAGTTATATGCACGCATTACTTATGTTTAACAAGGAAGCAAGGAAGAAGGATGGGAATTTTAAAAAGATTATTGGATGAAATTCTTAACAAGAAAGAAAATTTAAGTTTAACTGTCCAAGCCATGGACATGCTGTATAATATCCCTATGGGCAGAAAAGCTCGTTATAAAACCATACTTGGTAGAATCCAACGGAGTTGAGCATGAGGCTAAAGTTCATCCCCGTTATAGACATATTGGCAACCATTGAGAACCAAAGAAGCTCCCACATAGGAACATGCTTTGACGCTGAGTAACCGGTAGCATTTGACACCAGACCAACGAGAGCAGTCACGGCAAAGTGAAACCCAGTTAACGTACTGGCTGGAAAAAATTAAGAAAAGAGAAGATGAGAGAGGGCAGGATGTTAACAAGTTCGTGAGCAGAAACTTTAGTATGCAATAATGTTAAAAGTTTGCACTAAATACTAATAGAGTTTAATTGTCATGTCAGAAAACTTCCTTATCAATAATAACAAGCAATAAAATAAACAACAGTCAGTATCAAGTATCAAGTATCAAGTATCAAGTATCAACTAAATGTTATTTCTAAAATGGATATTTGGATCGTGACTGACAGAGGAGATACAGAACCATAGAAATGATACGAGAGAATACAAATAATGTCGAAGAAGTTAGAGATCTATTACTCAGAGTCTCAGATCCAAACATGGAGAAATAATAGTTGAGAAGAGAGAGGCTGACCAAAGCTGAAAGCATAGCCATTGTTGGACATAAGCTGTTTGTTGGCCATAATAATTCCGACGGAGCTGACAACGTTCATGGCCCATGCTCCCACATCAGAAATCGCTGACGCTTTCTTTTCACCTTCCATTTTCTATTTCAGAGGGCACCAAAAGCAATTCTGATCAATATAATTTCTATGTATATACGAGAAAGAGAAGATTATTAAGTGGTGAAATGGTAACCGCTTTACGGACACTAGATCTGAGGAAATGTAGTACTACAGAAATATGATAGCCCGTAGCCGCAGTCAGATTCACGAAGGAAGAGAAAGAGGACTATCTCTAAATGTACAGGACACCAGTTCGCTTTTCCGAATTTAAATTCAATCTGAAGAGTTATGCTGTGCGCGACTGGGATGAACTCAAATTATATCAGAAGAAAATAAAGGAAAGCCGGGGAGGACCGTTTTGCGCTTCCACTCTGGTGATTGCAGCTCTGCGCCTCTGTCTCTCTCCTCCCACAACACTTCCTTCTTGGCTCCTCTTTCACATGATTGTCTCCTAATACGTCCTAACTAAATTTGAAAATTAAGTTAATATTTCCCTTTTTAAACGCCAATTTTCATTTTTTAGGACATGTAAGCACATGCATGGGAATCACCCCGAAAACATGTGATTTTTATCTTTTAAATATTAAAATAATTTATTTTACGGCAATTCTATCAATTTATAATTTTGAAAGTTTTAAAAATTAAAACCTTATTTTAATTTTAATTTTTTCTGATTTTGAATTTTCAAAATTTAATACTAAATTTTAAAGTTAAAGTATAATTTATTATTTTTTTAAAGGTTTGTTCGGTGGTAATTAATTATACTTGAGTGTAGGAAAATAAAGATGAAAAATATAATTATAAAAGTGATAATAATTAATTATAATAATAATAATAATAAAAATAATGTGATAAAATATTGATATTAATATATTAGACTAAACAACTAAAAAAAATAATAATTAAATGAATGATTAATAATAATTATGATAATGAATGATCGATAATAATTATGATAATAATGATATTAATAAAAATGAGCATTCGAATAATCATTTATTTGCGGTTATAATAGAGATAATTAATTAATAACAATAGTAGAAATTGAGTTAGGATAATAATAATAATAAAAATAACACATAAGTTTTTTTTAAGATCAACGAAGAAGTTGATTGAACTATATTTATAATTATAACTAAAAACAAAATTTTTTTAGTTTAAAATGATTTAAAAGTTGGTTAAAAATAAATTAATTTTATTTTAATTAAATATGTTATATTTTTAAATTGGTATTTGAAAAAAAAATTAAAAACTTTCTATCACTCTTTTATTTTGCTTTTAAAAATTATATAATTAATATAAATTTTTTAAATGTGTTATTTAAAATATACAAACAGAAAATGAGTTTTCAAAGTGATAAAAATTATTTTTAAGAATTTAAAATTAAAATATTTTTAAACTAATTAATTTAAACACATAATCACACTACAAAAAAGTGAGCCATGTCTAGTAACGTCATTCAAGCGAGCCAATCTAAGTTAGACTCAACTCTTCGAAACCATTTTTAAAAAATTTAAAAGACATTGCTTCCAATTATATATATATATATAAATGAACGTGGCAGTTGAAGTTAGCTTCTACTATAGCACTAGCCAAACTGATTAAAGTATCGGCATCCTGTGTAACATCAACTTAACTGACATTACTTCTAAACATATTCGTAACTTTCTCCCTTTTCTTATTTTCTCTCCCAATTTTTTCTCTTCGCTGCTAATTTTTTCCTCTTCCTCCACATGCCCAACCATGGTCACTATGATCTTCTTCATGCTTCAATGTCAGTAAGTATCTTGTTCCCTATTTCAATATTTCTCTAATTTTTTCACTTCAATGATTTCAGTTTGATCCCTCGCTTCCTACCAAGTTGTGTCTCCTATTTCACACAATCATTTTTCGATTTTCAACCACAATTTTCATTTACCTGCATGAAAATTTAAAAATATAAATAGTCTATATAAAAAATATTATAAATTTAATGAAAATGTATAAAAAGGGACAATTACCCATAACAAAAAAATTTGTATCCAAAAATTAATAATTAATTATTGTTTCAGAATGAGGATATTAACCCAAATTTAAAAATCAAATGAACAAAATATAATTAAACATAAATATTTTAAGAAATAAAAAACTAAAACGAATCTTTACACCAAAGACTAAAACTATAATTTAGTAAATAATAATCACCAGGATAAAAATGTGAGAATGACATGGCTAGAAAAAAAAATTCTTTTATCAAAAAATTAAGAAGTAAAATATTAATAAATAGCGGGATTAAATATGTTTTTTTATCTTTAAAATACAGATACTTTATACACCTGCTACCTGGATTGATATGGTGAGTTGTATGTCACATTCCCATAATTAAATTATTATTTTAATAATAAATAATATTTGAAAAAAAAATTACGAGTTGAGGTCCCAGTCCCCTCTAGCAGGTGGGCTCAAAACATGCTCCGTCTCAACATATAGTTATCAAAAGCTGTTTGAAAATAAGCCAGCGATGGACTCATGACAGAGCAATCTATTCGAGATTGCTTCGCAAGCCGACAGGGTCAACGACGCCTACAACTTCCTCGAATTCAACACACAAAGGCCGATTGGGAAGCAGCGGCGGGAACAGCCAGATGGTGGATGCACTTGCGGCTGCGATGAGTGGGTTGAATTTCAAGGACACTGGGGATGATGATAACTATGAGTATGGTCAAGGAGATTTCACAGAACATGCTTGTCGTTATTGCGGGGTTTCCAATCTCGTGTGTGTTGTGAGGTGCAATGTACCTTCATGTAGTGAAATGGTACGATGTGTGGTAAAGATACTATTTTTCGAACACGCCCTACAGGACTGGCACCACCACCCACAAAAGGATACCGTGGGGAAGGGAATGTAATTCTGATGTTTGATTTTTAAAATATTATTTAAGTATCAAATTTTATGTCACATGAAAAATTAACGGTGAAAACTAATTATTTTGATAGAAAAAGAAGCCAAAAGTATTTGAAAATTTTACAAACAACTAAAAATAAAATTATCTACATTTTGAGGGATAAAATTATATCTAAACTTAAATAATATTTAATTTTAAATTTAACTAGGAAAAAATTGTGATAGCTAAGATATAGTTAAACAACTCAAAATTAGCTACTAATTTAAATTCTAGGTAAAATTAATAACAAAATAAAAATTTTCTTGTAGTGCAATATGCTGCAACCTGCCCAAGTGCCATAAATTTGGATGAACAAATATTAATAGGGACTCATATAGACTTTAAAGGAATATCAACTACTATGAATAGAAGAAGTAGCACAACAATGCATTAGTTTTTAGTAGACAAGATACAAGAATGAACACAATTTATTCATAGTTTCAATAAAATATGTGCATAAAAATCAATAAATTTGGAGAGAAAAAGGAACTACGGACTTTCAAAAAGCAATCCCAAAAAGAGTTAAGCAAAAAGGCCTGTCTTTTTATTGCTGAGAAACTATTCTTTCTATTTTAGTGAAACCTTACTGTATTGTAAAAAATAAAGCAAAAATTTATCTTGACTTTTAAATTAAGATTATTTTGGTAATTTTTACAGTGCTCTAGTATTATCTTAACTTTGTTCCAGCGATACTCTTCATAATACGTGTACTCGATTATTGAAAATTAACAATATTAATTTATTTAAAGATATTAATTTTGTTCTTGAATTTCTCTTTTAACTTATTAATGATTAATTTCACTAATTATACACGGTTAAGATATAAATGAGTCAGGTGTAAGTTTAAATGGTCTACTAGAAAACACGATCTAAATTTTAGTTGAATTATTGTCTCAAACCTAAGTTTTGAGCAACAAATAATCCATGAAATTATATTTTAATATTATTTTTATCATTTTCATTTTATTTGTCATGAAAACAAGTTTTTAGTGATCACAATAAAAAAAAAACATTTAGGTGTTACACACGATTACTAATTAAACTATTATATAAAACTTTCATATACACATAGATATTTATATTTATATATAAAAAAATTATCCATCGGTAATAGATGTTAAAGTTAATTAAATTATATTTTTGATAACTTTTTATAGAATGTAATTTAATCGATTAAATTATTGAATTTGATGTTTTTATTTTATTATCATGTATATCAAAATTTGTATAATTTAGATTTTTCTAAATATGTTCCTATGTGTGTTATTACACTTGATACTAATATAATTTGGTACATGATGAAAGCTTCAAAGTTGATATAAAAATGAATAGTAAGAAGTGAGAAGAGTGTTCTATTGCGAGAGTTAGAAGACGATTATAATGAGATAATTAGAAGAATAAATCTAGACCATGCATCCATATATAAATTATTTAGACTAAATCATAAAATTATTTGATCTTTTTATATGGTTGTGTGGACATTTAATAACTTTAAATCGTAACTTTGGATTTATGATTATATTGTCCATATTTATTCTTCTTACCCTTTCATTATAATCATTCATCTTCATTAATATAAGTAACACAATCTTTACTCTAATGTCCAATTTTTTTTTGTAGTTTTAATTAAAAAAAACCTATAACTAATATATTTTAAAAGTATTTTGGTTAAAAATTAAAACATGAAAATCAATACAAAAAAAAATTAGTACAAAATAAATCAATAAATTTAATAAAACACAATTATATAAAAATTTTAAATTTGGATGCTAACTAAAAAATAAATATAGGATATTACCCTATTCTGAAGCAGTGCTACGTGAAAAATCAGTAAAATGCCATACGTAATATCCTACTTTTCTTTCTTTTTAATTTTAACTTTTTAATGTGTAATATTGAAATGAAGAGATTATTTTTATTTAAATTTTGATTATAAGAATAATGATATTCAAGTTTTATTTATTTCTTTTATATTTTTTTATAACATAATCAATTGTTTTTTTATAGTCTCATTGCGAATATAATGATACTATATTTCTTTTAGACAAATATTTTATATTTTTACGGTCTTTATTGCGGACATATTACATTTTTTTAGATAATATTTGAGTATTATTTTTTAAATAATTTTTTTATAATCAAGTATTACTATTTTAAAATTTATAAATGATTGTATTTAAAATCGAGTAATACTATTTATCTTTCTTTAATATGATTTGATTATACTTAGTTTAATAATTAAAATTATTTATTAACCTTTGTTGATGAGTATGCTTCCAAATATTATATAGAGAACTTACAACTTGAATTTCGAGACACTACCAAATATTATCTTCCTATAATTATTTTTCATATATATACGTACATATATATATATATATATTAATGCTTACTTTTGTGTTTATTTGTTTCTTTTTTCTTTTTGCTTTGGTTTTTTCAAGATTCCAAGGTAATTGACAATGGGTGCACACTCCACACACCATTGAGTAAATTTTGGATGGTAGCATGCATGTAAAATGACATTTGCCCTATTTAGTTGTTTTTAAAATAATGTAGATATTTTTTTCTATTATATATTTCTAAATCATTTTAAAAAACATAATTATAAACATTTTTTATAAAAATAATATTTATATATTTATTAGATGAATTTTAATTTTTGTAATTAACTTCTCCTAATATATAATTCCGTCTTTATAGTCTAATCAACATCCTTATAGATTTTGTTTATCTTTATATTATGACTTCGAAGACCTTATTACATGTACTAGGATTTTGTCATAATACTTGAAGGCACATTGATTTTTGCACCACATTATTTTATCTTTTCATTGTTCAACTTTTTCATGTTTTTGACAAAAATATTCTTGATAGAAATACATTTTCGTTTCGTTGTAAGTTAATAGAATTAGTCACTATAAATACAAATGAAAACACTTCATTATACATTATATTACTCAACACAACATAAGTTTTCGTTATATATTACAAGGTGACTCTCTTATCTCAACTTACAACCTAAAGAAAACACATACATATTTTACTATATACAATAAAAAAATAATTTTATTGTGCATGTTTAAATTCGCAACCCTATTTAGATGGCAACATCTATTAGCCAAACACCTATATCAATTATCAATACCGGTAAAATCCACATCAAAATGCAAACATTAAAACTCTAACGAATTATGCAGCAAATAGAGATCAATTTTTAATGAAAAATGAAAACTTATTTTCGTTCTATCAAATGAAAAATAACAAAACGGAAATAAGTTTTCGTTTTATATTAAAAAAAAACAAAAAAAAACATAAACAAGTTTTCATCTAATCAACTAATCAACGAGAAAGACAAAAAAGAAAGAAATGAAGCAGGAAAGGAGATGACTCACTAGAGTACGATGTGATGGGATGGACAATTCAACAAAAAAAAGTGACCCGGACACAAGGGAGTATGTTCATGAGCATAAAGGAAGGCACAGAGAAGAGGGCATGTGAGAATGGGGTGGGCGGTGACGGGAAGAGAGTGACAGAGAACGGGGAGTGACAGAAAAGAGAAAGGAGCGAGGGAAGGGGAGAGGGTAGTAGAAATTTTAAAACAAAGGGGATGGCAAGATTGGAGAGGTGTGTGTGAAAATCAGCCCACTACTTGAGGTGCTGTTAGCATGGACATATGGCCCTTTTCATTACCCTTGGGCCTTTTCCTTTGAGTGTTGATCTCACTGAAGCCGAGTGAGCAATAGTCTCATGGACAATATTTGTCTTGTAGTCAAAAGAATAAACCTTTCGGTTCACTATTTAACAGAAGCTGAAAGCACAAAAATAAGGAATTCGATGTTTTCATAGGATACTAACTATATTAGGGTGGATTAAGATCCTTCCAGCTTATGGTGGATCGTTATCCTTCTAGATTAATTTACCTTCCTCAACTATTATTCCTCCTGTCAAAAATGTGACAAAAAATGACAATCTAAATTAATACAAGTATCTCTTAGCTGGATTCTGAATGAGATAGTCATCCATAAAGATTCGGTGGATACTATTTTACGAAAAACTTCAGCCACGTTTACTATTCAGGATCTAATACAAAGTTTTAATATTTAATCCACAAACAAGATCATAACTTGCGGACTCATGCATTGGAGGGATACGTGACCGAGAATGAAATAAACGTAGAACCCAAAAATATATCATGTTATCTGTTAAATTGGAGTTATTATACAGAAATCCCATCTAAAATGAACACCGCACTACCTCTTAGGAAAAAGGAAACGCGAAAAAAAGTAACCTAAGTGAAAACAGCCCAACAAAATACACAATTCAAAATACATGGCAGCCAATCACAGCCAGCTGGCAATGATAAAACTACCTTAAATTATCTTTCTCTCATCTATGTATAGAATTATTAGACATGCAAAACCACACTGCACAATGCGGTCCCCGCGGACAAGATGTCATCTCCAGCACATTCGACAAGATACCACGGTGATACATACAATACCCCCCTCTTTTTATCAAAAAAAAAAAAAAAAAACTACACACAGGGATATTAAACTCAATCCTTGCTGGCTGGAGTAGGTCTCTGGGCACCGGGAGGGGCCGTTGGCCTAGGAAAGTTATGGTCAAATTGCATGCCAGCGAAGTGCGGGGCCTCCACGTAGGGGCTCTACATCCATTTGTATCAAAACAATGTAAGATGTCAATATAAATATTTACATTAATGTAAATAAAATAGAAAGAAAAACATAGCCGAAATTGTATAAAAATGAAATAAACTGACAGATATGAATCTGGCCAAATGAAAAGAAAGAATTAAGGGATCAGTGGGAAAAATTGCACCTGCAATACGGATATAGCATTAGTTGAAAAATCACAACTTGAAGATTTGGGTGATGTACTAGGAGAAAAAGCATCATTGCTAGTTTCACTTCCATTCAACTTGTGTACTGCCTTATTTGCTACACTTTCATTCTCGTTTCCATTGGCTGACTTAACCCTCTAAATTGGAATCGTGAATTCAAAATCATTTCATAATCAGTATAAAATATTGCTAAAAATTCTATGAAGAGTAGGGAAAGAAATACCACCTGGAAGATTTTACCAAGAGTTTTCAATCCTTTAGCTCGAACACGGAGTTCTTCTTTCTTGGCACTGTTGTCTTGAAGAACCTAAAGTGAAGCACACAAGATCTAAATTAAACATACCTAGCCCTCAAATCTACTTTATGCTATTTAATTAAAGTGACATTGGCGTAGCAAAAACAACCATTTGACAGACACGGGAAAGAGTGGCTTCAATGTCTGCCACATTAAGCTTCCACAAAGAATCAATCATTAATTTCTTGTTAGATTGCATGTATTCTTCAAGCTCTTCTTCAGTATAATTCCCTTCTGAATTGAGTTGCTTTTTCATATCCTCCTGCAATTGGATTAAAGCAATTGCCCCTAGAACCATCACAAAGGAAAAAAAAATTATCAGCCTCCCGGGCAAATTTGTCACATTAGCAATTCATGTTTGCAAGCCGGAGAGCCAAATCAAATAGATAATTAGTGAGGGTGAAGCATCAACCGTTCATTTATCACAGTCCAAATAAAAGCCTTAACAAGGAGTGGGGCTTATTGGGGAGGGGAAAAAATTCCAATACAAAAAATGAAAAAAGAATTTCTAGTTAAAAGAAGTGGAAGAATTTAAGTTCATCTACCAGGATCAGAAGCAAAAGTTATGAAAGATTGTGGAGCCTTGAGTAACAAAAGACAAGGTTGAGAAACAAGGAAACCAAGCAAAGAACAGAGATGATAAAGTCAGATAAAATGATCTACGGTTAGCATTCTCAAACCGGTTATATTCCCAGAAACAAGAAAGGAAACCATTTCCCACTTGCTAAGAAGGAAAAGAGAAATAAACCTGAGTGGATGCAGAACAATAGTTTAGACAGTACTTTAAAAGCCTGATGCTTCCTAGTTCATAGGCTTGCAACAAACGAAATGGTCTTAAAATTCCCAATTTCTGATCATAAGGTGTCCCTTGTAATCTTCTCAATCCTTTAATCCTACTCCAAGAGTTTTTTTTTTTTTTTTTTTTGGAAAAAAACTCCAAAAGAAATATTGATGAAACAAATATTACTAGACCACCAAAAAGGTTTCCTTCTTAAAATTCAATTGAAAAGACATACTTTCTCTTTCCACCAACAAATCTCCTTCATCGAAGTTTCATTTTACAAACAAAAGGAAAACATCTAAAATTGTTGACAATTCTACTGGAAAAGTAAGAATGAATATCAGTGAAAAACTTATACACATGACCAAGCTGTTATATCTAAAATCTTTCAGCTTAACAGAATGGTCTTACTTCTATGAATGAAGGTGAATAGATTGAATTCATTTTTCTCTTGATAAAGATCGAACTTGAGGGTGAGTCTTGGTATAATGGTAGGTTGCTGCCCTGTAACCTGGAAGTCATGGACTCGAACAATGTAAATGCCCTATCTGCTTGCAGGAATAAGGCTGCAAATCAACCCTCCCTAGACCCCATTATGTGCAGAGCCTCGTGCACTAGGCTGCCCTTTTAATAGGTAAGATTGAATTCATACCAATACCAATCAATCTATTAAGGTAAAAGATCAAAAGTGAACAGGTTGAATTCATTTTTCTTTTGATAAAAGATTGAACTTGAGGACGAGTCTTGACATAATGGTAGGGTTGCTGCTCTGTAACCTGGAGATCATGGACACGAACAATGTAAATGCCCTATCTGCTTGCAGGAATAAGGCTGCAAATATCTACCCTCCCTAAACCCCATATGTGGGAGCCTCATGCACTGGACTGCCCTTTTAATAGGTAAATTTAATTCATACCAATACTATAGTAGTTAATCCCAGATAGCAAAGACTTCCTAGTTGGATAACAGGATGATTGCTATTCTAATATTTTATATATATACTAGAAAATTATTAATATATATATAAGCTCAAAAACATAAACATTACTTAAAATTCATCGATTAACCACCATCATTAATAATAAATATTCATAAAAGTTTTAAATCATCTAAAGCATAAACCATAAAGTCCTAAGCAGAAATAGATCTGTCGTCAGAGAAGACAGAAAGTCGCCAAAAAACATCGATGGTGGTCGCATAGGTGGCCTACGGTGGTTGCACTAGAGGTCACCAGAGAAGTACGAAAGACAGTAGTACGAAGGAGAGCTAGGTTTTTGGGGAAAGAAGAAGAAAAGGGGGCGCGAGACAACAAAAACACAGCTACCTTACCTGATGCGGCCAAACAAAACACGATTTCAAGATCGCGCTCTGCTCCACGCCACCACAACCCTAAACTGCACTACACCGTCAACACTGTGCCCCTTGTCGTCGCTATCGATAACTATGACCAATACCAATCAATCCATTAAGGTAAAACTCATCAGAAACCCTCAGCATTTCGTCCCTAACAATAGCTCAATAATCCTAAAAAAATCTTTAGTAAAACCCAATTAGGTCAGTTAATGCATCCCTCTTTAAATAAGGCTAAATATATTTTATCTTCTATATATTACATGATTTTCATTTGGTTTCCCAATGTTCAAAAGGTTATAATCTAGTCTTTCTAAATAAATATGCTTTTCCCTTTATTTATGCTAATATACATACATACATATATATATATATATAGGAACGTATCGTGTTTATATAAGATGAGAGGAGTAAATTTGGATCATATAACTATACATAAAAGGTTAGGATTGAATAAAAAGAATCATGTGACATTATTAAAATGATCATGTGAACATTAAATAACTTTCAATCCTAGTCTTTTATGTACGGTTATATGATCTAAATTTACTTCTCACTCTTTTCATTATAAACACTCCTCTCACTTTATACCCTATATGCGTGTGTTTTATGAATTTTGTAGGATCTTACTATCATCTTACAATTTATAATCCTAATTCTCCTTCCTAATCTTACGATCTCGATTTTAACTACCATGATTGTTCCTCTTTCAATGTAAGCCTAGATACTTTGTATACCTAGGCTCAATGTATCTTAGGAAGTATAACTTAATTGCTCTCTTGTAAATTGTAGTTGGCATTGATTATCTTTGTAATCCTTATAAATATAAATAGATCATTTGGCTGAATGGTAAAACACTCGAGCACATCCAGAAAAACTTTGTTTTTCATTTTTTCACATTTACTGTACTTCGCCACAGAAGTCTAGGTTCACTATTTTACCAAAGCCTTTATGAGCAAGGTCAATTCAATCCACCCAAGCCTCAAGAAACACCCAATGTGGAAAATAAGAGAGTAAAATAGTATATTAAGCCATGATATGAAGTTAATCACATGATTAGCATCAAGAAATCATATCACAACCAGGAAAGGCTTTAAAGTACAAAGTTTGCTCACCTGTTGCTGCTGTAACTTGAGATTTAATAGAGTGCCCTTTGTTTCTAAACCACTCAGCAACAAAAGGCACACCCAAATAAATTGCTTTCTTCCCTAGCTCTTTGGCTGCCTGCCTTGCGTATATGTAGCCAATGGTATTCAACATATCAACCCCATAAGCTGTATAATGACAACTAATGAATTCAGCAAAAGTACCTCAGTTACAATCATGCACGCTAATAAGTAGAGTTATGTTGATATTCAAATACTTGAGATTAGGGAAATATATTTTCATGTCATGTAAAGTCAAATGTTTTAACCATATCATGATTTTGTAAACAAAAGAACTATTTCAATGACATTTTACAACCACAGGTTGATATTTGTGACCAAAAAAGCATAAAAATGATCTGTAACCATGTATTCCGATAATATAATTTTGCAGCCACATAATGTATCTGTCCCTTGCGTTCCCTGCATGTCCAGAATTATTCGTAAGGAACAGTACCTGCATTGGATAGCCGGGCTACTTCAGCTTCTGCATGATTAACAAATTCCTCTTTGTTTCCTTGGACATATTGGTTGAGTCTATTTTTCAGTATCTCTGCTAGCTTTTCTTCTCTCTCCTTCTGAACAACCTGTAGGAAGAATAAATCTGTTAAAAGCCACAATGAAAACAAAAACCTGCACCTAAGACATGATAAATATATTATTCCTTCAAGATGACCATGTCAAACTTTTGGAACTAAACAAAGATGGGACTAGTACATAAAACTGATGTTCCAATACCAAAAAAATAATTGATAAAAACATTTGCTGCTATTTCTCATTGAATCTAGTCATTAAATTTACAAAAAAATCACTCTTCCTCCATATTAAACACATACAAATGTTGTGAACTGAGTAGTGTATCTTGATACACACTGAGTTTTATTTATATAGAACATTTGCTTACACAATACAGCATAATACATCAGCATATACATAGAAATACAGAAATATTATGCTTACAAGAAAAAGCAAAGTTACAACATCAAATAACAGGGAAACAGGATACAGGAAATTGTCATGTACAGAGATATATCTAACACTCCCCCTCAAGCTAGAGCATATAGATTATATGCTCCAAGCTTGGAACATATAACTTGTATCTAAAGATTTAGTAAAAATGTCAACAAGTTGATTACTCGAGTTGATAAATTCTGTACTGATTTCTTTGGCTGACAATTTCTCTCATACAAAGTGACATACAATCTCAATGTGTTTGTTTCTCTCATGAAAGACAGGATTAGAAGCAATGTGAAGAGCCGCTTGATTATCACAATACAGTTTTATTAGTTGGACATCAGCAAATTTCAGTTCTTGAATAAGTTGTTTAATCCATATCAATTCACAAGTGACGAAAGCCATAGTCCGATATTCTACTTTAACACTAGAACAAGCAACAGTATTTTGCTTCTTGCTTTTCCAAGAGACCACATTTCCCCCTATAGATATGCAATAACCTGTAATAGATTGTCTATCAATGGAAGATCCTGCCCAATTAGCATCACAATAACCTGATGTATGGGTGTCTCCCTTATCCTCATATAGTAAATCATGTCCGAGTGTCTTCTTGATATATCTAAGGATATGGATGATTGTTGCCCAATGATCAACACAAGGTGTCTGCATAAACCGACTTACAACTCCCACTGCAAAGGAGATCTAGTGATAGTGAGGTAAATGAGTTTTCCAACTAGTCTTCTATACTTCTCTAGATCAGAATAGGGTTCACTATGTTTTACCATTAGCTTTAGATTTAGATCCATGGGCCTATCAACTGGCCTGCAATTACTCATATTGTAAGATATCAAAAGCATATTTTCTTTGAGAGATAACAATGCCTTCCTTGGATTGAGTCACCTCTATGCCAAGAAAGTACTTCAAGTGGCCAAGATCTTTGGTCTGGAAGTGGTTGAATAAGTACTACTTTAACTGGGAAATTTTGATATCATCATTTCCTATGATGACAATATCATCCACACACAACCAGATACACACATTTACACATTTACCGAAAGAGGAATGATAATAAAACACAGAGTGATTGGCTTCACTTCTTGTCATCGTGAAGTTTTGAACAACTTCGCTAAACTTTCCAAACCAAGCTCCTGGGAATTGTTTAAGTGCATACAAGGATCTACAAAGCTTGCATACTAAACCGAACTCCCCGGAGTTACAGAACTAGGAGGTCGCTCCATGTATATTTCTTCATCCAAGTCATCATGTAGAAAAGCATTTTTGATGTCTAATCGATGAAGAGGCCAATGACGAATAGCAATCATAGCAAGTAAAAGACGGATAGTAGTGATTTTTGCCACAGCAGAAAAAATATCTCCATAATCAAGACCATATTCATGAATGTATCCTTTGACCACCAACCAGGCTTTGAGACGATCAACTGTGTCATTAGGTCCAACTTTAATAGCAAATACCCACCTACAACCAACTGCCTTTTTGCCTGTGGGAAGAGAAACTAACTCTCAAGTACTACTTTGTTCGAGTGCATGCATTTCAACTACCATGGCTTGTCGCCATCCAAGATGATCAAGTGCTTCACAAATAGATTTAGGAATAGTAATGGATGAGAGAGAGGAAACAAAAGAAGAATACAAAAGGGATAAATGATGATAACTAAGATAAATAGGATGAGGATTACGAGGGAAGCGAATACCTTTCCGGAGAGCAATGGGCCAATCAATGTTAGAATCATAGGAAGGTGAGGATGAAGGAGGATCCAATGTGGGGACAGCTAAGGATAGAGGACATGAATCAAGTGAATCTTCATATACTGGAATACCCATCTCTTGTGTCCTGCTTTGACATGTGGACATCGAAGGTGGAGATAGTTCAGCTTGAGAATGAACAGAAGAGGAAGGTTGGAGTATGTCTTGATTATGTGTTTCAAAGGATGATGACTCTGTTTAACTAGGATATGGAATTGGTAGAGCCTGTTGGATAGAGTCAAAATCATCTTTGGTGGAGAAGAACATAGTTTCCTCAAAGAATGTAACATCAACTGACATATAGTGTCTTTTTGTGGATGGAGACTAACATTTGTATCCTTTCCGAAGATGAGAATATCCAAGGAACACACATTTAATTGCTCTAGCAGAAAGTTTATCACAACCTAGAGAAACATCATGAACAAAACTTACACAACCAAAGGCTTTAGGGGACCCATGAAACATTTTATCTTTAGGAAATAAAATTGAATGAGGAATTTGATTCTCAAGAGAGGCAGATAACATTCGATTTATTAAAAAGCTGGCAGTAAAAACGATTTCACCCCAATGATTGGTAGGAACATTTGCACTTAAAAGTAAGGTGCGGGCACTTTCAACTAGAAGCCTATTTTTTCTTTCAGCTATACCATTATGTGGAGGAGTACGAGGATACATGAATTGATGTAAGATTCCTTTTGAAGACAGATATGAGTTTAGTTTGAAATAAAAATATTCTTTTGCATTGTCACTTCTCAATATTTTAATGGTTTTTCCAAATTGATTTTCCACTTCTTCAGAGAAAGACATTAAGATGGACAAAAGTTCATATCTTTCTTTCATTAAATAGACTCCGGTACATCACGAGTATTCATCAATAAATGTGATAAAGTAGTTAAACCCAAAAGATGTTACTTGGCTTGGTCCCCAAATATCTGAATGGACAATAGAAAAAAGAAAATCACATATTTTGTTGACTTGGTTAGGGAAAGTGGATTTGACATGTTTTCCTATTTGACAGGATTCACAATCTAAGGTAGACAGTTTACTAAGTCTAGAAACCACTAACTTTAGTTTTGCAAGATTGGGGTGCCCAAAATGATTATACAAAAGCTTTGGAGATACAGACACAAAACATGACATAGATGGACTGTTTTTGAAGTAATAAAATCCTCTTGATTCATGTCTTTCGCCAATCAGTTGGCCCATATTCCGATCTTGTATAACAAAGGAATTAACATAAAATGTTACTCAACAATTCAAAGAACAAGTCAATTGATTCAGAAATCAAATTGTAGGGATATTTAGGAATGTAAACACAGATTTTAAACTAATTGATGAGGAGAGAGAAACTTGACCAACTCTCTGAGATACCATTTTGGAACCATTGGCTAATGAAATGAAGTGAGGAAACTTAGGTAAGGAGACAGAAGAGAACACAGAATCATTACTAAAAATGTGACCAAAAGCACCTGAGTCAATTATCCATAGATCTTGACTCCCTATAGAATAAGAAATGCATGCAATTGAAACACTTGGTGATACAGATGATTGGGTGTGGTTGTTGGACTTTAGGCTTAGGAACTCTTGATACTCTTCATTTGAGATTAATTAAGAACCCGTCCTTCCATTTGAAAAGATACCACTCGAAGATATATTAGCAATTTTATCTGACCAACCAACCAAATCATAACATTTATTTTGTAGGTGTCCTTCTTTTCCACAATGTGAGCATATAAGCTTACCACAACCACCTATACCATTTCGTAACATTCCTCAAGTACCATGATTGCTTCTTCCTCTGCCACGAGAGGCTACCATAGCATAATTTTCAACAGCAATACCATGACCTTTCGTTATGGAAGGAACCTGAAGAAGCCTTGTAACTAGGTTGTTCATAGAGGAAATCTGCTCGCTTGACAAGATTTGATCACAAACATGCTCATAATCAGGACGCAGACTCGCAGGATTAGAACCATCAATAGTTTGTCAATTCGCTTTGTTGTTTCCTCAACATAGCTACACACAAGTAAACCTTTCAATTCTTCAGCAGCAACTTTGGGTTTGGCTATTTGTGACACCATATCATGGTTGGTCTATTGAAGAGAAGAAATCTTTTGAGTCAAATCAAACAGACGTTGAGCATCATTAGTGAAAACATCTCTAGCATTTGTCGAGAAAGAATAACAGGTCTTGAATGACCTTAAGATTTCTAATAATTCAAGGCTAACAAACTGCCACAAAATGGCACATAGTTAATAGTCAAGCTTCAGCCATGGAGCTCTGTTTTCTTCTGCTATTTCAGCCTCTTGTTTCTCCAAATGGTCATGAAACCCTTGTCCCAAAAACCACAACTCAACTAAATCTGACAAGGTCTATAATTTTTCTAGTTGAGTTTATCCGTTGTGTTAGTTGGGGTCCCCGAAAAGGAGATAACAGAACCTTGAGAAAAAGAACTGGCAATGACCATTTTCAACCTCAAACAGTGAACTAAGGACGAAAAGGAATAATTTTAAACACTACAATTTCAAAGAAACAGTAGCACGGGAACTCAAATCTACAAGCCTCAATACTTCTAACCAAGCTTTTGAGGGTTGGAATAGGTAGGAAAGGGGTCGACGAACAGAACGGTGGGCTCGTGGCAGAGAGTGGAGGTCTAGAGGGCGTCGCGTGGGGTTCACGCGCAAGTAGACTTGAGCCACGGGGATAGCGCATGGCGACATGTGGAGGGTCTTGTGACCCTGAAACTTTTTGGGCTTTGTGGCGCAACTTACGACACACCTAACCTTGTATCAACTGGAGAATTCCAGTGGTGGACGACAGCGGATGGTGATGGCGACAACTCTTAGTCACAGAACATAGGGCACAGCAAAACCTTTTGGCGGTAGACGGCGGCAACCCCAGATGACAACTCTGAGTCACAAGACACAAGCAGAGCAAAACCTTGCTCTGGTACCATATTAAACACACACAAATGTTGTGAACTGAGTAGTGTATCTTGATACACACTTTGAGTTTTATTTATACAGAACCTTTGCTTACACAACACAACGTAATACATAAGCATATACACAAAAATACAGAAATATTATGCTTACAAGAAAAGAAAAGTTACAGCAGCAAGCAATAGGGAAACAAGATACAAAAAACTGTCATGTACAGAGATATATCTAACACTCCAAAAGCCTTGGGACACATCTATTTTGTATCCATATATTATAACCATAAAGAGTGAGTAAAATACAAAATATTCCCACACTCACTCCTTTGGCAGATATAATAAGCCAATCTCCTATTCCTTGCTACCAGAAGATTTCCACTAGTTAGCATTAAAAAAAACTTTTAACACGAGTCACTTGAAGATCTTTTTTCCTATCCTCTCTCTCTATGTTCCCATCATAATTTGCAAAATTATGAATTGTAAATCTAGAGCCATGAATCCTCTTTTCAAAAGCACAAGATAGATGCAGAAACCCAAATACTATCCTTAATCATTTCTTTTCCTGGAAATAAGATAGAAAAAGAAAATAACACATCAAGCAAAGGTACTCCCAAAGAAAGTAATGCTTTGAGCAAATCGAGACATGGAATATCATAGATTGTGTGTTGACTCCATCCCATACAAACCATAAGATTAGGAAATAATGGGTGATTAAAGTTGCTAAGTGTAGGTACTTAGTTTAAATAGTAGGAGATAGGCAAAAGACGGGGATCAGATTCGTTAGTTTTAGAAACAAAATAGAGGCTCAGTTGTAAAAGGGGAACCCTTTGTTGAAAAGGAAACCTATTTTTCTGTTGAGATTCACTAAACCTTTATATATAGACTTGTTCTCTTTATCTCTTTTCGTTGTATTTCTCAGATTTCTTGCTTGTGCAACATGCTGAATCTCATTGTAAAATGGAAACAATGGTAGAGGAACTAGAAATCTTGGTGGAGTTTCTGAAGAAGACAACCAGTGATCATGGCCTGAGGACTGAGGTTATATTTTCCCAATGTAAATGCAGCAAATATACGAAAGAACAAGGATGAAATCGAGGGTATCCAGCTACTACTACACAATTCGATGACATGCATGGGATCGGTCTTGAGACAAGAAGGAAGATAATGAACAACCAGTTCAAGAATAGAGGACTTTGTGTTTGATTTCCAAGGGTACAGAAACGCAACTAGAGGCCATTGTGGAGGAAAGCCAGACATGGGCAAGAAAGCATGAATTGATAAGCTTTGATTGCAGTTACCCATTAGTGTGGATTGCTTGAGCAAAGAAATTCTTTGACATGCAACAGACAAAACCATTGGCAAAGGTGCAACTCATGTTTGTGATCATGGAATGGCTTCAGGTTCTTTGAAGAGCAAAAACAAAACTTGACATAGGAAGGTCTGCCAACAACAAGATACAGAGGCTTGGAGGAAGAAAATTGGGCAGCACACACAAAACAGTTTGCCATGTGTAAAATGGGTTTTGATCTAGCATGTCTAGATATGGTGGCATTAGTGGCAAAACTTTTTGAGGAGTAGCTTATGGGCTACTTGTTGGGAGGATTGCAACCTCAAGTGAAGTGTAAGGTGCAAATGCATGACCCTATAAATGTCAAAAGGCTATCAAATCAGCCAGGGATGCATGCTATAAAACTCCTTTTAGAAGCCTCTGAGCCTTAATTTCATGTACCTACAACGGAACACAAGATCAAGGTAGTTGTCAGACCAGGACCGAGTAAGGTGAAGTAAATAGGACAAATATTTTAAGTATGGCCAACCAATTGGTCCTATGTGTAGGTGCCCAACACAAAATAAGAGGATAATGATTTTGGCAGATGATGAACAAGTGAGCATGGAGGGGAGATTGTTAAGAAGAAATCCCAAAAGGGAGAAGCATACCGGAAAAAATAAGGCAACTATTAGATCTCAAATCTCCAGTTTCAACCTTGTGGACAAAGTTTCACTTCAAGGGGGTAAAATAGGCCCTGGGGAATAGTTAGAATAATTATAGAAGTGGTTGGGCAGTTAAAGTTGTTAAATGTAGGAGTTAGCTTAAGAAGAGAGGAATCTAGATTTATTTGTTTTGGAAAGAGTAGTGGTTCAATTGTCAAAAAGGAAACCATTTGTTGAAGTGAAAACCCTTGGAAGGAGAATTCTCTCCCTTCTAATAGTGAGATTCAATATACCTTTGCAAATTTATTCTCGTTTCCTCTTTTCTCTATTTCTTAGCTTTCTTATTGTAGGTTTGTAAGAAGAAAACCCAAAAGTCATTAGCTTAGTGGCGTGAAGAAGCAAGAAGAATCTACCCATATTCTGTACTTAAGCATCAGTGGAGGTTGAAAAAAATGATTTTGACAATAGCATCTACATATAATTTATATCTCTATACACAATAGAGAATGTTGAAAAGAAAAGGCAATAGGTCACAATGGCATCAAACAATAATTTGCTTCTTTGATTATGTTAATATTTCCAGTTGGTCTTGCTTGCTGTTTTTGAGGTGACAATAATGATTATTTGTTATAGTAAGGTTGGCTATTTTAAGCTTTGTGTATGATGGCAAACAGTTATTATAACATGAGCACTAGTCAAGAACTTTAGATGAATCTAGGTTTCTCTAAAGCTTGAGGCAATTTCTGCTTTGACTTGAATTTCAGATAGCAGAGCGACCGACCCCGAACTGGGACAATGGGATAGCGGATAGTAGGATGACCACTATTCTAATATTTTATACATATATTAAAAAATTATTAATATATATATATATATAAGCTCAAAAACATATATTACTCAAAATTCATCAACTAATAAATATCATTAATAATAAAAATTCATAAAAGCCTTAAAATTCAAACAGTAAACAAATAGTCAAATACAATAACTTCTTAAATTAGTAATCTTCTTCATCCTCTCAAGTTCCATGTCATTGTCTTCATCACTCCCATTAGAACCAAAATTGTACTCTTCCTCCCCTTCATCTTGACTTGATTCATCTTCATCCTCTTCTTCGACCACTCCTTTTCCTTTTTCCTTCTTAGATGTAATGCAACAACTACTCTTTTCATTTGTGTTTGCCTCCAAGTATACTTCAAAGGTTCAGCAAGTAGAAACCGGAAAAAAATAAACTAAAGGAAAAAAATTACTTGAAAGCCAGAGAACAAATGTCATCGAAGAAGACAAACATTGCTCAAGAAGAAAGCTAAAAACCGGAGAAGAGAAACCCGGAGAAGAAGAAGAAAGCTGAAAACTGAAGAAGAAGAAAAGACCAGAGAACAGCTCAGATGACAGAGAACAGAAAAAAAAAAAAAAAAAAACTAACTGAAAATGTAGGAAGGGGAAAAAAGCTGAAAACACAAACATTTTAAACCCTAAAGGCCAAAACCCAAAAATACCCTCACTAATGTTTTAAACATGAGGGTATTTTCGACTTTTCACGTCCAAAACCCAAAGGCACGTGCATTTTACAGTAGCGACCACGAACACGATTTCCAGGATCCCGCCCTGCTCCACACCACCACGATCACGACCACAACACATAACCGCACCACTACATCACATATGTCGCACGATAGCGGCCGCTCTGACTGCTATTGATTACTCTGGTTTTGGCCACTTCAAAGAAGCAATTTTGACAACCTAGACTTCTTCCAACATTGTTAGGGTGGTTCTATTTTTCTTGTGATGCATGTGGATGACAGTAGTATTTCTGAGAGTAACAAGATTGGGATTAGAATATTGTGGTGCAAAGCAACAACCAAGCCGCTATTCATATGGAGGCTGATTGTCACTTCGGGCACGAGAAAATTCAACAGGGTCTTCTTGTTAATGGATATATGCATAACAGAGAACAACTTACACACATCTTCACCAAGCACTAAACGAAAATAGAATATATTATATTTGTAACATGAGCATGATTAACATCTATGCTCTAGCTAGAAGGGGCATGTTAGAATAGTTATTAGATTATTATGTGTTATTAGAACTTAGGTTGGGCCTTTTTTTCTTATTTAAGTCCTTATCTCTCATTATAAATATAGAAGGAAGACCAATAGTATTGAGTTAGTAATTCCCATTCTTAAATGTTTTATAATAGTGTTAATCCCACCAAGCACTGTTGTTGAAGCAAAAGTCTTAGAAAAATTGGGGAAAATTGCTTTATGAGGTTTGCATATCAGTAGCAACTGATTAGTAATAATCCCCATAAGAACCATTGTACAAACAAAAGCCTGAACTTTAGAGGGAACATTGCATTTAGTTGAGACCAATTAGGCAATGTTGTACTATCTTTTAGTGGTGTGATAACTAGTTACACCATGCATAGTGACATAGTCACATTAGAATCCTATAATAATAGGTGAGAGGTGATATATACATATAATATATACATGTAGTCATAAGAGAATGAAGTTATTATATACATAGTTACATACATATAATATATTTAAGTAGATAGAAGAGAATGCAGTTATTAGAAAGATTATAAAGTTATACCCTCATTTTCTCTTGCAATTTTTTAGTATCAAATTGTTCCCCTTCAGTAAAAATGTCCATTGAAGCCATCGATGCCATGGCTAACTGGCCTATATATTCCTCAAATAGCTCACTACCAAAAAGCATGGCAAAGATTGCTGCAGGATCAATAATTGCTTCACTGAAAAGAATGAATAGAAGACATAAAATCAGCACAAGAGAAATGTTTCTACACTAAAATGCTATAATATTCCTTAACAAGATTAGAAATTTCCACATCCTATCATGCTTGATATTCGATTATTAAGTAAAATATTATTGAAAAAAAAGGAAACTAACGTTGAAATTCCTGATTTTCCATGTGCATCATAAGCTTGCCTTTGAGCTGTGTCACTCAGAACTTGGTAAGCCTCACCTAAAACCTAAAACCAGAGTATCAAACATAAAGGGAATAACTAGTGGAGACAAAAAGTTTATTAACAATATTAAAATTCAAGCTATGCATATATATAATGAAAAGCAGTGGAATTAACAAATGGTATTAACACATCATGATATTAACTATTTTGTTGAAGACATACGTCCAACGCATATACATTGGGAAAATTGACAATAAGAGATCACAGAACAACATAAAATTCAATAAAATTATAACATTTGGTGGTGTATATGTTCATATTCAACAAGGTAAATGCCAATAGGTGAATTCCAAGATACAACTTATAGGTTTAGTACTAGAATGGCAAAATGCAAGTTATGCCATGTTAACATGAATATGATCTCAAGAATTATGGTTCTTGACTTAATGGGCATATTGCCAAGAAAAATAAGTTGATGTTAATTAGTTGGGTGAGGATTTACTTACTCCAGGGTGCAAGGCCAGTATATTTATATCATTAAATAATTTCTTACAGAAAGGGAAGTTATTTTCGTCAATTAAATAGACAATCCAGGTCAGATGGCATTTTGCGCCCTTAAATAGTCCTAAACTAAAACATAACATTCTTGCCTGAAAATTTTGTGCAGCAAGAGGGTCGTTTGGGTTTTTATCCGGATGCACTTGCCGTGCCTGCACATATGGCATAGAAGAAATGTAAATAACATGATCAAACTAATTGGTCATATTTTAAAATTTGGTACAAGATGATAACCATCGAAACAGTAAATAAAGAACAAAGGAAGACACTGTGAAGTTATATTTCAGATTTCCAAAGTTGGACTGCCATTGGCTGTAGAAGCATTTCAATTTCATCGTATATAAGCTAGCTTGTATTAGATAGAGCAGGCAATCAACGCGACTAAACATCTCTTTTAGAAACCAACAAAATGGACAGATCCAGCCATAGGACAGACGCATCTGCTTTTTTCTGTCTATTTAAACGGGTTAATGGGATTAGATGGATCTATTGGGGTTTAAGATAGCTTGCAAAGAAAAATAATTACTTAGCCCAGCGTAATACCATATCATCGGGTCAAATTATCAATTTATTAATTGCATTATTGGATATGAAGAGAGAACAAATAACGCAAACAAGAAAGAAGGATTGATAAATTAGATTATTACCTTCATGTAATAAGCTTTCTTAATCTCGGCTTCGGATGCCGTAGGGCTGACACCCAGCACGTCATAGTATTCGGTCTCCTTCACCATCTCAAAAGCCCAGTTTATTGATCTTCCAATGAGAAAAACCCTAGAATTATTAGATTTTCGCTAAACTGCAAGGGCAGGAAGAGGGAAAACACGAAAGCGATAAAATATAAGTACTCCCAGTCGATGACGTATTTTAAACCAAAATCAAATGATGTTATCCTTCTCGCTTAAGGTGTAAACTCTCTCTCCGCCTCTAGTGGTTGGTATGGACTCGGAATCCCGGGCGTTGATTGCTGCAACCGCGCAATTCTTTGTGTGAAGCTCTCCTCTCCCGGTGGTTCCGACTTTTTGCTCTCACCCTTCTAATCAAAATAGCAATTTTTTGAAAAAAAAAAATCATTTATTTAAAACCAAAAAAAAAAAAAAACCGGATTGTGGATAAACACAAGCTCAGTCAAAGTATGAGGGCACAATGGGTAAATACATTTAGATTTAGAAACTTAGAATCATAATATTATTTTATCTTATCACTCATTTCAGGATATGAATAAAATATAATTACTTTGAACATAAACAAAATTTACAAATTTGTTTATATTAATAAGTGGTAAATCATTTTTGTCTGTGATATTATGTAAAGTGTTGTTGGATAATTGTCATTTTATTATTAAGTTAGATTTATTTCTTATTTAATTTTAATTTTTAAGAGTTATATATCTTGTAAGTGATTATTAACATTCTTAAAATGAATTAATAATTCTTTGTCAAAATTTAAGAGTGAGTAAGTTGAATTGATTTTGTCTTGGAGAAAAATGTCCTAGATAATTTAAAGTTATTATTTGACTTTGATTAATGAAAAAAAATTTCTTATTCAGGTTCAATTCAACTTAATAGAACTAGTAGGGTAATTATAGGCTAGAACTAATTTATAAATTTGATGAATCTAAACTAATTCAACAAAAAAGTTTCGTTTAAGTCATTGTATGAATTAAAATATGTAAAACTTTATTAATAAATAATTACTAATCAGTTTGATTATCATGTTTCACAAATCAAAATTAATGAAATTTAATTTAAATTAAATATTTATCTCTTATTTCTTTTAAATCATATTTTGTTTTTAATTAATTTATTCATTTATTTAAATTTTCAAGACTGATCTTGTTATTTTTTTTTCTATCTAGTAGTTATTTTGCTTATCTATTATTAATAATTATTTATCATTTTTGTCATCTGTTCTACTTGATTGGTTAATTCTTATTTTGAGATTTTTTTGAAGTTTTTTTTTAAATAATTGTATAATTTATGATGAAATTTAAAAAAAATATACGAACATCTCACCTAAACAAACACAAATTATTTTTAGTTGGATTGGTTTAAGTTAACTATTCAAAATTATTATTATTATTATTATTATTATTATTATTATTAGTATTGTTATTGTTGTTGTTATTATTATTAATGTTATTATTATTATTAATATTATTATTATTATTATTATTATTGTTGTTATTATTGATGTTATTATTATTATTATTGTTGTTGTTATTATTTATGTTATTATTATTATTGACAAGATAAATTAAAGTTAAATGGTAGAGAAAATTCAATATTGAATTAATTAGTAAAGCAAATATATCGGAATGGTTAAAGAATAACAAGACTAAGAAACTATTGCCTCTAAAAACATAATTAAATAAAGAATCATTATTTTTATTGGAAAAACAAAGACTTATGACAGAACTAGCAGCATCAACAACTGCTGAAGGGTTAAGTCGGTCTAACCTTTATAAAAGAAATGAAGATATGTTCGACTAGCTGGACCAATAAAAGCTGTTGACGTATAAAGACAATAAATCAAAAAACAAGAAGATAAGATTTCAAGACGTGTATCTAATTACTGCCAAAGATTCCCTTATCAAAATGTCGGTCATCCGACTTTAATACTGTATAAAAAATTGTATGATTTTTAGATGTAAATTTCGTGTAAGTAACGTAACTATAAAGGCTATAGTATAGCCTTACTTTCTGTAAAAAAAAAAAAAAATAACATGGCCAGATAAAATCCATAACAACTGTAATATCTTTAGGAGTAGGAACAATAATTGGAATACCCTAGGTTAACTTATCAAGGGTACACCAATAATTGTAGGATTATAGACTTACTTTTTAGGTGTGTACAAATAATTGTATCAACTTTATGCATCTATAAATAGAGAGGTATTCTAAGGGGAAAGACACAACGAAGCTAACACTTCTAAAAGTCTCTTCCGAAGCATACCCTCCTTCCAAAAGCCTCATTCCAAAAGCCTTCATTATTAAATTTTTAACTTCCTTTCTTCTTCCTTCTCAATTACTTCATAATTTGTAAGTCTTATTTACAAATCTTTTACTATTTTTCATTACAAATTTTGTATTTACGTTTTATAACTTTTATCATTTAAATTATCTTCATACAACAACAATAACAATAATAATAATAATTATTATTATTATAATTATAATAATTATAATCAAAATACTTATAATCATAATCATAGTAATAATTATATTAATAATAATAATCAAATTAATAATAATAATCATCATCATAATAATCATAATCATAATCATATTTATAATCTTAATTATAATCATATTCGCAATAGTAACCATAATCATAATTGTAATCAAGATCTTAATCATAATAATAAAATCATTATCATAATAACAATCATATAATAATTATTATAATTCTTATAATAATAATAATAATAATAATAATAATTATTATTATTATCATTATTATCGTAATTATAATGATAATTATAATCACAATCACAAACACAATAATCATATTAATAATAATAAAATAATCATAATCATAATCAAATTAATAATAATAATAATAATCACGATCATAATTTATATTATAATCGTAATTAAAACCATAATTGTAATCACAATTATAATCACAATCAAAATCGTAATCGAAATTATAATCACAATCAAAATCGTAATCGAAATTATAATCACAATCAAAATCACAAACAATCATAATCATATTAATAATAATAATTATAATCACAATCACAATAATAACCACAATCACAATCAAAATTAAAATAACAATTACAATTATAATCAAAATTTGTTTTTTTAAATTGTAAAATATACTAGACTCACTAAATTTAAAGAATTAGCTAATGTACACATTCATTAAATTTAAAGAATTATATAATATATATGCGCCTAGTGTAGATTAAGTCGATATTTGAGAATTTTTTTTAGAAAAATAATCATTACCTTAACATTAATATAATATCGGTGAGCATGTACTCATGATACCACATTTTTCATCTTTTGATGTTTTATATCTACTGTCCTAAATATTTTTATGATCATTTGCCATTCTAAAAATAATTTATATTGAAAGGAAAATACAAAACTGTTGACGTTGATGTTATAATACTTAAATTTGAATAATCCTACATAAAAAAATGTTAACCTAATTTTTTAATATTTTATTAAATAATTAAATATTATTAAAATTATAAATTTTAGTAAAATTTATTTTTGATATTAACAAAAATTTATAATTTTTTAATAAAATTTAATTAATAAAAAATAACGTAAAAAAGAAGGATAATGATCAAGGTCGAAGTATAATTAAAATAAAAAAAGGAAAATAAGAAAATAAAAAAAAAATCAAAACGGTGCGGATATGTAACCGTTACGTTATACCCTTCCTTTAAATCGTCCCATACCGAATGGGTGTCAAGAAGTAGGAAGAAAGAGTTTATGTTGAGTATGGTATCCATTAGTGGTTGTATTTGAAGGTGTTGGTTAATTGTTGTTGTGACTGGAATGACGAAGTAGGAAAAACTGGAGAAGGTCGGAGAAGGAACATACGGGAAGGTGTACAAGGCTTGGGAGAAGGCGAGCGGGAAAGTGGTGGTTTTGAAGAAGATGCGTCTGGAGATGGACGAGGAGGACATCCCTCCGACGGCCCTACGAGAGGTGTCTTTCTTGCAGCTGCTGTCGCAGTCGCTAAACATCGTCCGCCTCCTCTCGGTGGAGGACGTGGACAAGGTTCCAAGTCCCAGACGGCGACGGGAAATCCCCACACGAAGCCGATCCTGTAGTCTTCGGGTATCTCATCTCAAGAACCTTCTTCTTGACCGCCACAAGAGCATCTCAAGATCGCCGATCTTGGCCTTGGTCGTCGCTCCTTCATCGTCCCTCTCAAGAACTACACTCACGAGATTGTCACCCTCTAGTACAGAGCACTTGATTTTCTCTTTGGCTCTAGTCATTACTTTACTGGGCTTGATATCTGGTCTTGCATATTTGGTTAGTCAAAACTCTTCTTTCAGCCTTAGCAAAATTCATTTTCAATGAAATACATTTGTTCAATTATTTTTCAAGTTTGGATGTTTTTAGTTTAGAAGCTCCTAGTAAACTTAGAATCAAGTTTTTCATCTAATACTTACAATTGTTTTAATTCAAAGTGTGTGTTGGGGTGATCATTCACTACATTGATGAAAATTGAAATTAACCTTAAAGTGATCTTATTTATGTTTGAATGTTAATAGTCCATTTCTGTATAATTTTTTTATCCAATGCAAAAGCTAATTAAAATTGCTTCAATTTAAAATCAATTTCTTTGGTCATGTGGTTTGCTGAAAGCTTTCTTTCATGTTGAAGGCGTTACGACTCTAAGCAGCTTCAAGATGTTTATAGTGTGCATGTTTGGATGATTCATGTCAAATCATCAAGAATCATGATGAAATACTAGCTAGTGTGATTTTAGGAAAATGTTCTCATGTATTATACACTGACTAATTAATTCTAAGTCTAGAATTGATTTTGACAGAAACAACTTTAAGTAGCATTTGTGCTGTAGTGAGTTTTACTATTTACTTCTTTTAGAATAAAACCATCAAAATATAAATTACAATATTTCAAAATCAATTTTAACCTAAACCAATTTCATTCAATATCTACCAATGCTCACCCAAACACACATGTTACCTATAATTGCTTCAATGTGTAAACAAATATTTCAACATTTACCAAAAATCACGGTAGCTAGTATTTCAATGTGATTTTAGATCACCTAGCATGAATCCAAATATGCTAATCACCTATCCACGCCTCCTTCCCTAATCAATTCCTCATCCTCTTTTTTTGTTTCTCTGCGCAACTGAAATGGTGAGAAGACAAGCTATATTTCAGGGGGATTCTGAGTTCCAGCAGCTCATTCACATATTCAAGTAAGTCTAAAACAATTTTTATTTGTGGATAGATTAGTAGTCACATTTCTCATATTCCTTTTCACACATTGTTGACTCAACTATGGTGTTTGCTAATTTTTTATACTTAAAGTATGTTGGGGACTCCAATGGAGGAGAAATGGCCAGGAGTTACTTCTCTACGTTATTGGCATGCTTACCCGTGGTAGGAACCTTAGGGCTTGGCAAGGAATGTGCCCACCTTAGGACCTGGTGGAGTTGACCTTCTCTCGGTTAGTATTTGTATTTCCTCTCTTAACTCAAATGCTTTATGATTTTGTATTCATAGCCCTTCACGTATATCCACATATACCAATGAGAAAAGCTTCATAACATATCATGTGTGTCTGTCGTGATGGAAGATCTGTCCTAGTTAACTAGGTTTTTGAATTTATTGGTGAATTGACACATTTGATTACCAATTTTAAATAATTTTGGCAATGGCTGTTTCATGTGATTTCTTTCATACTCTTTCTGTTTTATGATTAAATCATTAAATGCAAATGTATCTGAGGGTGGAAAGTGAAGCAATTGAGGTTGTTTGAGTTCCTGAAAAACTTACCTACAAGTTTAATTGACTTAGCTATTTTTTTTGCTATAGAGAATTTTAAAGCGCCCATTAAACATGTTGGCAATGGCAGTAGGAGTTAAGCAGAAAGAAATTGTCAACAAAATTGTTGAAAAGGTGACTATTTGCTTCACTTCTACTGTTATACAATTTGACTTTGATCTAAAACTCATTATATCTGGTGACTTATTGCTGATGGCAGTTCTTGTCAAATAATTTTGTTGTGATGCTATTATTTTATGACAAATTATTTACCCGTTACAAATTTAATAATCATTTTATTTTTGACACGTAAACGTTATAACCATGTGTAAAGACACTTAACACCCTTCAAAGTTTCAAACCCTTTCTCACTCCTAACACCCCTCAAAGTTTCAAACCCTTTCTCACTCTCCTAAGCTGCAACTCTACTTCCTTTCACCTAAAACTCCTCCTCTTTTCACTTTCCTCCACCACAAATCATTTTCCCCTAAATCCCCCAAAGTTGCTCAAGGATTGAAACTTTCTGGCCGGTGAATCAAACTCCTCTCCCTCTCCTAGTACAAATTGATGCTCTCTCATAGCACGATAATGAGGATGAGACCAAGCCATTAACAAGGAGTATCCATACGTTCTTGATTCACTCATCTACGAGTTCGTTCACCTCGAAATGTACAGGTATTCTTCTTGTGCTTTCTATTCTCTTGTATCTTTATTTTTGAATTGCTAAAAGTTTCATTCATTGATTTTACATAAACTGGAGTTTTTTTTGTTTGAATTATGTAATGAAGCAATGCAAGAATGAGTTGTTCTCTGTTTGAATTGTTTCCTTTGATAAAATTTTCCATTAATCAATTAGTGTAATAGAAGTCTATTTTCGCACTTTAGGGATTCCTTAGTAAATATTGACCTATACAATATGTTTTCTCCAATACTATCAGCAGATTGATAAAATTCCCTTGATGAAATTTGATGGCTTCCTGTTAGTGGTATTTGTTGATTTTTGCTAGTAGTAGTGTAGTATCTCGTTTGTGCATTTTTTGTTAACTATAACTAAAATGATTAATTTCATCTTATCAGTGGGCTGATTTATTTGCTTCAAAAACAAGAATAGTGTATTATTTTTTAACTATCTGGTAAATGTTTTTTTTTTTTTTTTTCATTTTGCTGAAAATCTAATCTAAATAATTTCCCCCTTATTAGTTGTTTAGCATAATAATTCAGTAGTATATAACTATTTCTCTTTGTAGGAGCTAACTGTTGTGTCCAACCTTTGCTACTAGATGATGGTCATGGAACAGACATTGTTGTTTCTTATCTCACGTCAACAGAAGATCTTGGTCAAGGCATTGATTTGACACAGAGTGGTATATGTGCCAGCTTCTTTCCCCCCTTGTCTGGTGTTACTATAGAATCCCCTAATTTATGTGCTTATTTTAATTTAATAATTTCATCCTTTAACAATAAACAGGACAAAAGTACCCTTTTATGTTTGACAAAATATTTAATCATGAGGCTTCTCTCCAAGATGTTTTCGTTGAGATACCACAGCTGGTACAAAGTGCACTTGATGACTGCAAGGTGATTATTAATTTACCTCCTTTTGGTTTATTATGCTAGAAAGCCTAATACTCAGAAAATAAGCAAAATTGTTTCAACGCAAAATAAAATAAATCGTGGGTACACTTTTACTTAATAGCAAAATCAAAATTGTGTAAATTATTTGGTTTATTTTCAGCTTTTTTTTTGTGTGGTATTGTCCATTTCGCAACACAATGTTTAATTGTTGATTTTGCATTTCATTTTGGGAATTGATATTTGATTGCTTTGGTTATTGTTATCTTTCTTGTGTGGTTTGTTTATCTCATTTTTTGTATTTAGTAGATTCTGACAACTGCGACCTTATTTTAATAAAAAATCATAACTATCTATCCTTGAAGTTAAGCTTATATTTTCTTTTTTGATTTTTTTCACTATTTAATATGAACTTTGCTGCATCTGAGTACCATATTTTGTTCGTTATCTTGGTGTTTAGGTGGCTTTATGGTGTGTTCAATATCTGAGCAGTAAGTCTCTTTTTTTCAAATAACTCACGTCATTTTCCTTGTCATATGCTGCCTATTCTCTATCTCTCTTTTCTTCATATCCTAACTTTTCTTTTTTGTGTCTTTATTTTCATTCAACCCTTACATTCTAAAGTCTTAACCCAATCTCGATCTTTATTTTTTTTTTTTAATTTTTTCTCCCTTTATGTGATAGAGTGCTGCATTTTCATTTCTGGGATCCATCTTTTGGCTGTACGATGTTTCTTTGATTCACAATTTGATGCAAGATCCCTCTTTTTGTGTTGAGAGAACCTTTTCTAGTGATACAGCATAAATAATGGATATTTCTTTCCATCTATTTTCTTCGTGTGTGAAATTATGCTTTTAATTTTGAGTATAAAATGCTCTATGGATCGCTTCTGAGCTCTGCTTTATTCAGTCTCTGTCAAATTCTGGACAACCACTTTATCTTGTCTTGCTTTGTTGTATTAAAGTGTATATCTTTCTTATTAATGTAACCATGTCAACGAGGTATGCTGCCTTTCTAAAAAAGGAGTGAACTCTTGTTGCTATCACTACAGCTTCAATCTCTCCATGCTTACATGTTGAACCTGAAAAGACCTCATCAACAAAGGCTTGCCTAGTCAAATTTTAGAGGGTCCCTTCTAGCAAGCGAGCATCAGCAGGAATTATATCTCCCAGCTTTATGCTAATTATATCTCCATGTACTAAAATAGCTACATCTTGTTCTTGCCACTGTCCATCTCTGAGAACCTGAACAAAGATATTAGAGAACTTTACTCATTAATTATATGTATGTAAGGAATCTTAAACACAAGGTATTGTAGCATAATTAACATTAAGCAATATATAGTACTAGAACAATTTCTATTTTTTAAGGAGATTTGTACACTGTGCATGGCATAGGTGATGAATTCCTAAGATAGATCATGGATGTCATCAACAAAAAAAAAACTTTGTTTTAGGAGGTAAACCAGCCATTAGTGCTGCTGCAGCATTACCTGCATTATTTTCTTCTATAAACTAATAGTTTAGTTTAGTCCCAGTAGGCATAGTCATATAATCCCTATAAAGTCTTGCCAATCAAGACTGTTTCCCTGATAATTGAATTGGCTTTAACATTCTTGTCTTGCTTCTTTGTTGAGAGAGGGAAAACAAGAAAGTTATAAACTATTATTGTCAAAATTAATTAATGCTTAATCCTTTTTTACATCACTTCTAATGTATGTAAATTCGCTGGCAGGAACCAGTTCAAATTTTAGCATATTACAGCTATAGAGGACCAACAAGGTTTGAGGAGCTGGACAAGTTTCTATCAAATATAAGGGATGAACATTTTCTTCATGCGAAGAACATTGTCTTAAAACTGAACCAGCTCAAATTGCCTCTAAAATTTTGCAGGATTGCTGGCAAGGGGGCTGCCAACATAGCAGATTCTATTGGGTCTTATTGATGAAGACATTGGTATTGCTGCTAAGGTTTTAAAGTCAATGGAGATCAACCTTAAAGATGCACATATGGAAGTAAAGAAGATAATTGGAAGGGATAGTGGATTTGTGGTTGTTGAGATTCCGTTTACTCCCGTGCAAAGCGTGTCAACTTTCACTTGATGAAGCTTGTCAACTTGGTAATTGTCTTTTTCACCTTCTTCCATGCTTATTACCTAATTTATACATGGCAAAAAGAGATTTGTGAATATGCTAAGTTAAAACATAGACATTGATGTCATTTGTCTGTGGGCTTCCTATACTTGAGTGTGTTTGGCCTATGCTCGTTGGGTTTGGAAAAAATGTCTGTACACTGCAGGCTATGAAAGTGAAAATCGAGGCCTGGCTACTGCTCAAGAATTTGAGCCTGTGCCTTGAATTTGTCGGCTGATCTTAGCTGTCTATGAAGAGGATATTCGGAACCCTCAATGGGCACCCGAAGGAGGTTATGGTATTAATCCTGATTGGGTTATCTTGCGTAAGGACTACAGGGGTAACCATGGTCGTGTTATACCATACATGATATACCTTGATCATGATCATGTTGAAATTACACTGGCTGTTAGTGGACTCAATTTGGCGAAGAAAGTGATTATGTGGTTTTGCTTGATAACAAGTTGGGCCAGGTGGAGTTTCATGGTGGTTATGTTCATAATGGGTTGTTGAAGGCGACAGACTGGGTTTTTGATGCGGAATATGAGGCTTTTAGGGAGCTAGTGGAGGAAAATCCAACTCATATGTTGATATTTACTGGGTATTCTCTAGGGGCTGGGGTGGTGGTGTTGTTGACAATGTTGGCAGTTCATAATCAAGACAAATTGGGGATATAGAGAAACAAGATAAGATGCTTTGCAATAGCTTATCCTCTGTGCATGTCTCTCAACTTGGCCGTAAGATATGCAGATGTGATCAATTCTGTTGTACTCCAGGTTGGATAATCTCCTTTTGCTATGATTTAGTACTATGCTTCAACTTGACTGATTTACTTTTCATAGTTGTGTTTAAACGGACGAGATTGTTTGTCAAACTTTATCAAGATATGCACATAATCTGCAGTTTCATTTAGGTTCTGAAACCTCTGGATTCTTATTTGAATATGATATAGGAGAGAGGATCTACTAGGAAAAAAAAGGTGTTTTGACAACTGTAGTAGTGGTTGAAGCAAAAATACTTCTCTTAGCAATGTAAGAACATGAAGGTGTACTTAGATGGCTGGTTTTATGTGTTGATGGATTTTATATTACATTTATGTTTGCATGTCTAGCAAATGTCTTATCTTGAATTGGTGTTGAGAATTCGTTTCACATTTAAAAGATATATTTACATTGACATGATGTTTAAGACATCAAAGTATAATTGTACTAACCCAATAGGGCAGGGCTAACAATGTTAAGAGATTTAAATGTGCTTGCTTTAAATGCATTTGAAGTTGTGTTGGAGACTAGACTATTTGTCAATTTTTTAATGCTGCTATGTATTTCGAGATAAAGAATTATATTCAGTTGTAATATTTTGTGTTAGCTTGCTGGAAAAACCTTGATATTTTCAGGTCACAATTATATTGGATCTGAGCACCTGCTTTTGGGTGAGAACCAGGTGTTGGGAAGACAACAATTGTTGAAGGTCCTACTAAACAGATTGTAAATGGTGATGTACCTAAAACCATAGAGGGAAAAAGGTTTAGGGAGTTTCAAATCTCTTTTTGACTAACATGTTCAACTTGTTGAATTTGTATAGAGTATATCTACAACTGTCATTTTTTTTTTATATTTGTAAATTTTATTAAATGTTGACAAAAATGAGTTGTATGACACCAAGTTAGAGAACCTAAATTAAGATAAATAAAAATATATATAAAATTTATGCAAGAAGTCTTAATTATTGAGTTGTAGAATATACATTTTGCTAGGCAAATATGTAGACTTGGATAAAATGAATTGCATCAAGAAGAACATAAAATTTTGGGTTTTAATAGGTTAAATACAAGGGATATGGACCAAAATTGTTTCTTCTATCATAGAATTTGGGAATATAAGAGTTGTCCTTGCTAACTAGGTTTTTGAATTTATTGGTGAAATGACATATGTGATTACCAATTTTAAATAGTTTTGACAATGACTGTGTCATGTGATTTCTTTCATACTCTTTTTGTTTTATGATTAAATCATTAAATGTAAATGTATCCGAGGGTAGAAAGTGGAGATGACTTGTTTGCTTATGCAATTGAGGTTGTTTGAGTTCCTGAAAAACTTACCTACAAGTTTAACTACTTGGCTATTTTTTTTGCTATAGAGAATTTTAAAGCGCCCATTAAGCATGTTGGTAATGGCAATAGGAGTTAAGCAGAAAGAAATTGTCAACAAAATTGTTGAAAAGGTGACTATTTGCTTCACTTATACTGCTATACAATTTGACTTTGATCTAAAACTCATTATATTTGTTGACTCATTGCTGATGGTAGTTCTTGTCAAATAAATTTATTGTGATGCTTTTTCATTATGATGGTTTTGTGGATGAGTGGAAGAGTTTAGCTTGGAGTAATCGTACCATACATGTATTTGGTATCAATCAAACAAAATGGTATAATCAACTCGTGAATTTGTTTTCCCTAATTGTAATAATTTATTCTGAAGATTAAATTGATGGGTAATTATTAAGCGAAATAGTGCTATATGATGGCATCAGTGGTTTGCGAAACAGTTTTTGCATCCAGACACAGTTGCTGAATACAATTATATATTTCTCTTGGATGAGGACCTTATTGTTGATAATTTTGACTCAAAAAGGTAAGACTTTTTTGCTTTTTCATAAAATTTAAGATTTTCTTTTTATAGTTTGCTGAACAGAGTCTTAGTCAAGGATGTAAGAGTTGGGAAGAGAGCAAAGAGGAAAAGTTAGGATAGGTTTTTAAGAATCAAGTGGTGACAATTGAAAGACAAAAAAACAAAAGAATCTTTCAATGAAGAGTAAAAGAGGCTATCTGGAATTAAGAGGTTGGGGACCTAACGCTAAATAATCTTAGTGGTGGGATGCAAATGTGCAAGATGAAAAGGTTAAAAGAAAAATATGGTCCTTGTGTAAAAATGATGAAAATTGAAAAAAATGTGTTAGCTAAGAAAGATACCAAGAAGGAAGTTTGTGAGACAAACTTTTTGATGAGTTATACCAATCCTTAGGTAGCAAAGCTGAAGGGAGCGGCATTTAAAAGCTTGATAAAGTAGAGAAAAAAAGTCAAGAGACTTGGATAAAATGAAATGGGTTAAGAAGATGGACATAGTCTTGTTCTTATTATTTTTGTTATTCTTTTTTTATTATTCCTATTATTATGGTTCTTATTAAGTTTATTTTTATTATTCTTATTATTTTTATTATTCTTGTTATGATTCTTCTTATTATTTTTATTATTAATATTCTTCTTCTTTTTCATCTTATTATTATTGTTGTTGTTTTTATTATTTTTATTTTTATTGTTGTTATTACTCTTATTATTATTATTTTATTCTGATTAATTATTATTGTTTTCTTATGATTCTTATTATTGTTATTACTCTTATTCTTATTGTTTTACTCACATTATTCTTATTCTTTTTATTATTATTATTGTCATTATTATTGTTCTTGTTATTATTTTTTATTCTTATTCTTTTTATTATTATTGTTGTTTGGGGTTGGGGTTGGGGTTTGAGGTTTGGGGTTTGAGGGGTTTGGGGTTTAGGGTTTTTAGTGTTTAAGATTTATGGTTTGGGGTTTGGGGTTTTTTAGGGTATAGGGTTTTGGGTTTTTAGGGTTTAGGGGTTTTGGATTTTGGGGTTTAGGGGTTTTAGGGTTTAGGGAGGGTTTGGGGTTTGGGGGGCGACGGGCGGTGTGTACAAAGGTCTCCTTCCTCTAAATGATAAGGTTCAGTGGACTTCTCACAACGTCGCGGGCAGCGAACCGCCCACGTCGCTGCAATCCGAACACTTGTTTAGGGGTTGGGGTTTGGGTTTTGGGTTTTGGGTTTTGGGTTTTGGGTTTAGGCACCAAATCCGATATTAGCCTGCATGAATGTGCAATTATTCAATGGTTGATCAGATCTCATGGTAGAAAAAAAATAGAACAAACTGCAGAAACTCACAAATCACAAGAACTACAAATACAAAGGTATCACATCACAATAAAATATTATCATAAATTCATAATTATAATCTCGAAAAAAAGGAAATGATACTTGATGGAAAGCAAGCTATCCTCTGAAATTTAAAATCCATTGATACTTGGCCTCTCTATTTTGAGCACACAAAAATGGTTTTAACTTGAAAGTATTTGGTAAAACCTCCAAGAGCAAGTAAAGAAAAATCTACACCTATTTATTTTTCCACACGAAAAAGAGAAAAGCACAAAAAGAGGGAAACAAGATGATGGTTTGTCATTTTCACACCTATATCTTCTAAAAAAATATTTCTAACATTAGCACATAATTTAAAACAACACATTCCATAATCTAGTAATATAGATTCACAAACAACAGAAATCAGCCCAGGAACATAGTATTTTGTCCAAGTTTAAAGCAATAGCACATAATTTAAAACAACACATTCCATAATCTAGTAATACAAATTTACGAACAGAAATCAGCCTAAAAACGTAGTATTTTGTCCAAGTTTAAAGCAACTTAACAAAATCAATATCCTTCAATTAGTCAACCAAGCTGGTAAAGAATTTCCCAAGTAGTAATCACAAGGATATAAGTCGTAACAAATGTCAATCTCAAATCCACTTGAAGCACAGGATATTTGGATTTCTTGTTTGACATCACAAAAATAATAAAAGTAGTTTAACATCACATTGAAGAACTCAGGCTGATTTTTTAGCACGCCTTTTTGCCAATCAAAGTTGTCACATCATTAGAATCTTCATTTTCCAGTGAGAACACATCTTGAAACTGAAATGATCTTGTGCCACTAGGAAAAAAATAATTCAACAAGAATAAAATAGTTATTGAGTATATAAATAAAGTTACATCCAATAATCAATTATAAGATGCAACAGAGAAACTACATTGGGCAACATATGACCATACTTCCCCTCATGTGTATCATTTCTCTTTGATTTCTCATGAGTAATTTTAGCTACAGTCTCCAATACAGCCTGCGAAAGACGATAAGATGGTCAAAACTCATCTTTATATTTAATGAGTGATCAATATACCTTTTTAGACTATCTTAGAGGACATTTAAAATATACCATGGAATCAATTAGTCATCTAATTGAGGAAGTAATCCTAGGAATTGTTTCCTAGTTTCATTATATTTCCTTATTTTAATAAGGGTTAGTATATCCTTATAGACAAAAGCTATAAGACAAATCGTTAACGACAAAAAACAAAGCCAGATATTACAGTGATAGTATATTAAGAACCACCGCCAATTCCCTCTCAACTGCTGCAATTAATCAGAACATGGCAGAAGCCATTTGATGTACTAGTGCAAGAATAAGGTATTGCCTAAACAATCTGCATTAGGTAGACATAAATACGTATCATTATTTATAAGTAGGATTCAAATAGAAAATGAGACAAAGTTGAAAGTATTAACTCACAAATTTGTGGAGTACGTGTAAAAACATAGTTTTTTTGTATTTTCCAGCATATAGATCAAGACCAATGACATAGCAGTTGAGAAATACCTTAACAGTCACTTCCACCAAACCCAGGGGGATTTTTAGGATCTTTGCAGGGAGTCTCTTTGTATCTAGTCTTGACAATAATTGCCAATACAGCAAGCTAAAAGGAAGGGAGGGGTGTCAGTGAAACAAAAATAACATTAGATAAGACAATAAAATGAAATGTTCCAATTTCCAAAACTACTTGACAAGGTTTGACGATGTAGACAAATGAATTGCACTTCATAAACAAATATTCTTGGGATAAAAGTAAGCTTTTAACATCACTCATTTTCCCAATTCATACATTTTGGTTGCCAACATAGTTGCGGGACTTGTAGACTTCAAATTCACTAGTAAGTTCTTCACCAAGGCTTCTCCGAACATGAATTAACTTATGTGCTTCTGCAAACTCCTGATTTCTCCTTGATGTCACCTGTAACACAATTTCCATAGTCAAAATTAAATTGTTAATAGATATAAAACTCATTTTTTAACAGTGTAGACAGATTAATTATTAAGAATAAATGCAAGGACACTAACTTCTTGCAAAAAAGTTTGTGACCATATTGCTTGAGTGAATTTACAATTTTGAAATTTTGTTGAGCTACCCAAGCTCACATATATCAATTTTCAAATGATTAAACAATATACGAATTCGGGTTAATTTTGCCTATTGTAACATATTTCCTTTGTCCACCGAACATATCTCTTAACATTGCATTTCATGCATCGGTATTAATGCAAACATCTAGTTCCAAAAACTGCAAATGCATAGAAAAGAAACAAGATACTTTTAAACAAAATATCAAGAATTCAAAATTATGAACACCAAGGATCCTACTTCACACTGTATATCGATTAGGTTCCATGGGTCATTGGTGTAATCGAGGATCACTCTTAAAATTCGTAAAGAATTCTAAATATAGAAATAAAAATCTAACTTCGCATTGTATATTGATTATGGTTCTGTGGATCATTAGTGTAATCAAGGATCACTTAGAATTTATAAAGAATTCAAAATTTAGAAATAAAGAATCAGACTTGCCATTGGGTCATTGGGGATAATAAGGCGTCGCTCTTGTAATAGAATTCAAAATTTAGAAATAAAGAATCTAACATGCCATGAAATTTAGGATTATACCGTCCATCATGAAAAATTGGTCGTTCTTGAACAATCATGAATGAGAAAAGATAGTCATTCTTGCTTTCCCTTTTCAGCTCCATTACAGTTTCTATGGACTCTTTTTAAACAGATGAATTTAATCGATTGTTTCTAAGATAGGGTCCTATTTCAAATTCAGGAAATCTCGATTCCGCCTTCAAAGATAAGAGGTTACAATTTGTTTATTCTTTTCTCTTCCCGGAAAACAGGATTCCGAAAAGGTTCCTCCTGTGCCTTCATCAACGGTAAAGACAGTTGGGCGTTTGCCACACCATTTTCCTCAAATCAGTTGTAAAGAAAGAAATTCAAAGAAACAAATTGAAGTAGAGAGAGATAACATATCCTAAAAGATGACGGGAATCTGATCTTGAATTTGACTCTCTCTCTCTTGACAACTGAAGAAATAATCTGATGGGTGACCTTTGTTTTATAATCATAATAATAGGTTGGGTCCATGTGTCAGGCCCATCTAAGTGGAGCCTCTTTTATACATGCAATTATTTTTTATTGTATTTGAGATTTAATACAGTAATAATTTTTATACACGTTGAAATATCTAAAATTTATTTATTTTCTCTTAATTTTAAAATTTTATAAGTAAATAAACCTATATATATTTCTATGTTTTAATTTTTATATATATTAAAAGTTTTAATATCTAAATAAAAATCAATAAAAAAGAACCTGGCATTTTCTCTATCTTCTCTTAAGGTTTCCTGTTGCCTTCCTTTGATTCCCTGCCTCTCTCATCAAGGACATGTAATTTTTTCTCCTTCTCCATCTGCATCACAAACAAATTTCCCATCAGCACCTCAGCAGAAATTGATAAATGGAAAACAACAAAAAAAAATCATTTTTCCAGTTCCCACTGAATGCAAAAATATATGAGTTGAGGTGAAGGACTTGACTCTCAACCTCAAGATAACATAGACAGAAGCTATAAGACAAATCGTTAACGACAGAAAACAAAACCAGATATTACAGTGATAGTATATACCTCTTTCCAAAGTACATAACTTTTAAAGCTACATATCTCTTGCTATAATGATTCATAAACCTTGTGTTACAGCCTGTATCATGATATCATGATGTAAAAGCTAGTTTCAATTTGTTAATCTGTTTTAATAAATTGATATCTCTCGCAAGATTAAATATATATTATGTAGAAGCTACAGCAAGTGAAAGAGGGGAACCCATTTACACAGGCCACAAAAAAGAAACATTCTTGGAGCTGAAAAACAGAAACAAAACATATGCTTGAAAAAAATCACTGAAAGGCACATCACAGAGTTTCTACAAAAGAACAGAAAGTGGAGCTTGCAGTTTCAAATTTGATATAATTTTGAAAAAATAAATAAAGGGGGAGAGAGAATTATCTTTACTGAAAAAAATATACTTTCTCTTCACACCCATTTCACATATGTCACTACTAGTCCCCTAAAGAATAAAAAATCAATAAAAAGGAACTACTAGTCCCCTAAAGAATAAAAAATCAATAAAAAGGAACCTGACATTTTCTCTATCTTTTCTTCAGATTTACTATTGCCTTCCTTTGATTCCCTGCCTCTCTCACAAGGGACATGTAATATTTTCTCCATCTGCTTCACAAACAAATTTCATTGAATAATGCAGCTTTCTTCCCTTCCTTTTCTTTTTCATTGGTTAATTTTTCCTGGCTGAAAACTATCACTGTGCTCCAACGGCCAAGATAGAAAAACAGCCAAAAATGCCAAGAAAACCATGAAACAGTTTACTAACTAACCTCATGACTGTGGCCATCAGCAAGTTGAGATAATAGCTTTGCATTCTCAGCTTCTAATTCCTAATAGTATGAACCATAAATCAGTAGGAAAAGAATAAACATATAAAAAATACTAAACTTGATTAGCCTCAGTCCCCAGATAAAACCTTCATCACAATCTCCATAATTATTAAAATAAAACAAAAACCATAACAGCAGAAGAACCTTAAGCACATTCATTAATTTTCAGATCAAAACATCATACTTACTTCAACAACTCACAGTAACAAAGTCTTGTATAACATACATTTAGCTGGTATTTTCACTCTAATGAAGGGGGCATATGACATGCTAGTATTTTCACCCTAGTATCAAGCATGAAAAACATTTCATATATTACATGCCTACACTGAAATCATATTAAAGCAAGAAAAACACAGCATACTTGAGAACCAAAGACACTATATATTCTTCGGCATCCCATTTATAATTTTGAAGATTCACAATTGTCACTTAAACCTAACAAACAATGCAACTGGTTTTTCTAGAAACAAACAACAACAAAAGAAAAGGATATATAGTTGCAGAAACGCTAACCAAATAGCAAAAACAAAAAATAATTATACGAGAAAAACACGAAAAATTGCCTGAAATTGAATGAAAATACCTTGACCCTAGCTTGCAAGCTGGTTGAGTTCGGCATGGCTCGCCATCCTCAAGACACGAACAAACACTACTACACCACAGTTCGGTGCAGTTTTCGGGCCTCAAATTATAATGGAATGGAAAACAAGTACAACCTCTACTTGGTTTTAGGTTTTGCTCTCAAATCTCAGAAATCGAAACCCAAACAAGCACAACCTCTACTTGGTTTTAGGTTTTGCTCTCAAATTTCAAAAATCTAAACCCAAACAAGCATAGGAATAGGACCTTTCCCAACTCCAAGAACTTGCCGTGGTGATTACAATACTACTTCTTTAGGGAAATGATTGATTCAATTCTTGCAATGTAAGCAGGTTTTTGTTTAATTTTAATACACTTTAATACTCAATTAACAATTTTAATTATGTAATAATTTATAATTAAATATGAGTCGATATAATAGATTCCTATAAAAAAATTGAAAAGCTGAGAAAAATGTGATGATATTTTAAAAATAAGAAAAAATATAAAAAATGTAATGATGTTTAAAAAATAAAAACAAAACATGTAAAAGTAAAAATATTGTTTAAAAACATGAAATATAAAAAATAATGTTTAAAAGTATTAGATAAAAATATGTGAAGAGGAAAAAATATGATGTGGTTTTAAAAAACAAAAAGATTATAAGATATCTTTTGTATGATAATATAGTTTTTGAAATTAATGAAAATATTAAAATATAAATATCTTGTAAACATTAAAAATTGTAGACGTAGAAATTACATAAAAAGTGTAAAAGTAAAAATGTGATGATGTTTTAACAATAAGAAAAAAATTAAAAATATAATGATGTTTAAAAAGGAAAAAAAACATTCAAAAGTCTAAAAGTATTGTTTAAAAACATATAAGATATAAAAAAATAATGTTTAAAAATATTAAATACTTAAAATAATAAAAGTTTAAAAATTATTAATTAAAAAAACTAAAGTTAAAAACGTAGACAAAAAAAATATATGATAAGATATAGAAAAATTGAAAGTCACTGTAAAATATTTTTGTATGGTAACATAATTCTAAAAAATAATATGTAAAATGTTGGAAAATGTAAAAAAGAATAATGTTTAAAAATTTAGTTATGTAATATTAAAAATATATCAAAATATAAACAATAAAATTTTATAAATCGTAAAGAAGTGAAGAAAAGAAGACCGTATTACTAAAAAAAGGGTGAGAAAAAAGTGATAAAGTTTAAAAAGGAGAGAAAGGATTTCCTAAGGCTTCAAGGGAGTTCATGCAGTAATTTACTAATTTGATACTGCTATTTTTTGGCTTCGACCTAGTAATTTCCCTCGTTTCTCTGCGTCGTTCTGGATTCCCAACACGGCTGACGTCGTACTATCGTCAGCTTTTCTTCCCGAGAACTTCAACCTTCTTCTTCCGCATTTTTGCTATCTTTTCTTAGAACTTCTACTCGAAAAATCTTCGCCTCTAACTCTTCCTCTTGAGGCTTCAGATTGGGTCGGTGGTTGCTTTCATATCTGTGATTCTTTCCTTAATTTTAAGATTTATTATCCCCTTCATCTAATCTCATGATCTACTCCTTAATTTTAGGATCTATTATCCCCTCATCTTATACCCATGATCTTTTATTTAATTTTAGGATTTGGAGGAGACTTGATCCCAAATAGTTTTAGCATCCCACAAATGTTTAAAAATATTATAATATTATTTCTTAAATATTAAAATATAAACTTTTTATTTTCGGTTTCCTTAATTTTAAGATTTATTATCCCCTTCATCTAATCTCATGATCTACTCCTTAATTTTAGGATCTATTATCCCCTCATCTTATACCCATGATCTTTTATTTAATTTTAGGATTTGGAGGAGACTTGATCCCAAATAGTTTTAGCATCCCACAAATGTTTAAAAATATTATAATATTATTTCTTAAATATTAAAATATAAATTTTTTATTTTCGGTGAATTTTCGAAACCAAACTCACTGTAAAAAATATAAATTTAAAAATATTTAAACATAAATTTCAAAATAACTATAATATAATTTTCAAAAAGTATTGATATAAATTTGAAAATATAACTTACCATAAACGTTTAAAAATTTTATAATATTATTTTAAAAATTTTAACATATAAATTATATCTTTGGTGAGCTCCCAAAACCAAATTAATATTAAAAAAATATAAATTTAAAAATATTTAAATATAATTTTTAAAATAATTATAATATAAATTTCATAAAAGATTAATATAAAATTTTAAAATATAATTTAACATAAAATTTTAAAATATTATAATATTATTTTTTTAATAAGAAAATATAAATTTTATGTATTTGGTAAGTTCTCAAAACCAAACTAACTGTAAAAAAATAAATTTAAAAAATATTTAAACATAATTTTTAAAATAATTATAATATAAATTTAAAAAATATTGATACAAATTTTTAAAATATAATTTAGTACAAATATTTAAAAATATTATAATATTATTTTCTAAACATTAAAATATAAAATTTCTATATTTGATGAATTTCTAAAATAAAACTTACTATAAAAAAAATATAGATTTAAAAGATATTTAAATATAATTTTTAAAATAATTATAATATAATTTTTAAAAAATATTGATATAACACTTTAAAATATAATTTAATATAAATGTTAAAAATATTATAATACTATTTCTTAAATATTAAAATATAAATTTTCTATCTTTAATATACTCTCAAAATTAAATTTCCCAAAAAAAAATATAAATTTAAAAATATTTAAATATAATTTTTAAAATAATTATAATATAACATTCAAAAATATAGATAAAATTTTAAAATATAAGTTAACAAATTACTTAAAAATTTTATAATATTATTTTTTAAATATTATAATATAAATTTTCTGTTGAACTTACAAAACTAAACTTACTTAAAAAATATATATTTTAAAAATATTTTAATATAAATTTTAAAATAACTATAATATAATTTTCAAAAAATATTGATAAAATTTTATATATAAATTAACAAATCATTTAAAAATATTATAATATTATTTCTTAAATATTAAAATATAAATTTTTATATTTAATGAGCTCTTAAAATTAAATTCACTTAAAAAAAATAAATTTAAAAAACATTTAAATATAATTTTTAAATTAACTGTAATATAATTTAAAAAAATTAATATAAAATTTTAAAATGTAATTTAACATAAACATTTAAAAATTTTATAATACTATTTTCTAAAAATTAAAATATAAAATTTTCAGTTTTTAGTGAGCTCTTAAAACTAAACTCACGAAATAATATAAATTTAAAAAATATTTAAATATAATTATAATATAACTTTTAAAATGATTGATACAAAATTTAAAATTATTATAATATTATTTACTCAATATAAAAATATAAATTTTTTGTAAAAAATATAAATTTACAAAATATTTAAATATAATTTTTAAAATAACTATAATATATATTTTAAAAATATTGATATAAATTTTAAAATATAATTTATTTTCTAAATATTAAAATATAAATTTTTGATATTTAATGAGCTTCCAAAACTAAACATATAATAATAAATATAGGTTTCTAAAATATTTAAATATAATTTTTAAAATAACTGTAATATAATTTTATGAAAATATTAATATAAAATTTTAAAATATAATTTAACATTTACGTTAAAAAATATTATAATATTTTTTATAAATATTAAAGTATAAATTTTCTATCTTTAATGAATTTTTAAAACTAAACTCTTTAAAAAAAATATAAATTTAATAAATATGTAAATATAATTTTTAAATTAATTATAGTAAAACTTTCAAAAAATATTGATATAAAATTATAAAAGATAATTTGACATAAACATATTTTTAATTTTCTATTTTTATGAATTTTTAAAATCAAACTCACAATAAAAAATATAATTTTAAAAAATATTTAAATAAATTTTTAAATAGCTGTAATATAACTTTCAAAAAATATTGATATCAAATTTTAAATATAATTTAACATATATTTTTAAAAATATTATAATATTATTTTCTAAATATTAACTTATAAAAATTTTCTGTCGGTAGAAAACTCCTAAAACCAAATTTTTGATAAAAAAATATAAATTTAAAAAATAGTTAAACATTATTTTTAAAATTACTATAATACAACTTTTAGAAAATATTAATAAAATTTTTTAAATATAATTTAACATAAATGTTTAAAAATATTATAATATTATTTTTTAAATATTAAAATATAAATTTTTTATTTTTAGTAAATTCTTCAAATTAAACTTACAATAAAAAATATATAAATTTAAAAATATTTAAATTTAATTTTTAAAGTAATTATAATATAACCTTAAAAAAAGATTAATATAAAATTTAAAAATATAATTTAATATAAACGTTTAAAAATATTATAATATTATTTTATAAATATTAAAATATAATTTTTTTATATTTGATGAGTTTACGAAACTAAGTTTACCATAAAAAATATAAATTTTAAAAATATTTAAATATATTTTTTAAAATAACTGTAATATATCTTTCAAAAATTATTGATATAAAATTTTTAAATATAATTTAACATAAACTTTTAAAAATTATAATATTATTTTCTAAATTTTAAAATATAATTATTCTGATTTTGATGAATTCTCAAAATTAAAATTACTGTAAAAATATAAATTTAAAATATTTAAATATAATTTTCAAAATAATTTTATTATAACTTTGAAAAAAATATTGATATAAAATTTTAAAATATAATTTAACAGAAACGTTTAAAAATATTATAATATTATTTTATAAACATTTAAATATAAATTTTCTATCTTTGATGAATTTGTGAAATCAAACTCACGATATAAAAATATAAATTTATAAAATATTTAAGTATGATTTTTAAATTTATTTTAACATTACTTTTAAAAAAGTTAATATAAAATTTTAAAATATAATTTAACATAAATGTTTAAAAATATTATAATATTATTTTTTAATATTAAAATATAATTTTTTGTCTTAGGTGAACTTTCAAAACTAAATTCAACATAAAAATTAAATTTAAAAAATATTTAAATATAATTTTTAAAATAACTGTAATATAATTTTCAAAAAAGATTAATATAAAATTTTAAAATATAATTTAACATAAAAATTTAAAAATAATATATAAATTATTTTTTAAATATTAAAATATAAATTTTTTATCGTTAGTGAGTTTCGAAAACCAAACTCACTGTAAAATATAATTTACAAAAGGATTATAATATAAATTTCATAAATATTAAAATAAAATTATTAAAAATGATGTAATTTAACTATTTCAAAATATTATAATATAATTTTCATAAATACTAAAGATATAATTTTTAGTGCACTAAAATATATAATTTACAAGTTTGTAATAAAACTGTAAAATATTGAAATAAAATTTTAGAAATGTGTCATTATAAATGTTTCAAAAACATTACGATATAATTTTAATAAATATTAAAAAAAAAATTTCAATGCAGAAAAATGTAATTTTTGAAAAGATTGTAATATAACTTCTCAAAATATTGTTATGTAACTGCCAAAATTATTGAAATAAAAAATAAAATATAAAAAATGTTATAATATAAACTTTTAAAAATATTAAATTATAATTTTCATAAATATTAAAAAGAAAATTTTCATAAATATTAAAATATAATTTTTAAAACACTAAAAATATAATTTTCAAAAAGGTTATAATGGAACTTTCAAAAACAAAGAAATAAAATTTTTGAAAACTTTTGTAATATAAATATTTCAAAACATTATATTTAAATTTTCATAAAAATTAAAAATATAATTTTCAAAACATTAAAATATAATTTTCAAATTACTAAAAATATAATTTTTAAAAAATTATAATATAACTTTCAAAAAAATTGACAAAAAAATTGAAAAATGTGACAATATAAATGTTTCAAAAATAACAAAATAAAAATTTCAAACCACTCAATATATAATGTTTTAAAGAAAATTTGATTTGAAAAGGTGGTAACATGTTTAAAATAAGTAAATAAAAGTCAAAAGAGTATGAAAAAAAATATTTGAAAAAGTTTTAAGAGTAGGAAAAATGTTATAAATTGATTTTGTATGATATGATAATTTTAACAAATAATAAAAACATATAAAATTTATAGAATTTAAAAAACTGTAAAAAAATTATAAAAAAATAAAAGAAAAGAGATAATAGTTACGTGTTATGCAGTTATGTTATGTCACGCAATTCAATGTAAATTCTAACCGTAAATGTATTACATGCTATTAAACATATTAACCTCATTTTATTTAATATCAACTTTTACATTAGATGATTGAAAAACAAAAAACAATATATTGAAAGATAGAAATTTCGCAGAATAAAAATAATAGATAAAAAGAATTTAAAGTTACCTTTGTCATGCAAAATCTTATTGGTAACAGAAGTTTGTTCAATAAGCCTGAACTTCTAAACTGTAAGGGAAGAAGTCTACAATTTAGTATCAACATTTACACATGTAAAAAATAATATCTATTAACAATCGTAATGCACAGAATATATATTGCACTAAACTATAACGAAAGAAAATATATAACAAAGACCACCCACAAAAATTCAAAGAGAATAACCTGTTGAATAGTATTCGTGCATATGAAATATTGAATAATATAAAGAAAGATAACTTGTTCTTTTTCTTGTCAATGAAATTAATCTTTTACGGTTAAAAAAGTAATAATTTTTTATTTAATAAATAAGTTGAGCATATATGACAATCAGATAACAAGTGTTCAGTGCAAACAAACATGAAAGGTAATGTGTAACCCCAACTTTGTTCAGCCACAGTTTAAAGATATTTTTTTCTATTTTTATTTTGTAACACACGCTTCACTCTTAATGGATTTCATATTCAGATCTATTCCATCATTTTGTTCTCAAAGGAACCTTAAGATACAATGCTAGTTAGCAAATGACACCTGAAAATATCTACATGCACAAGAAGCAATTGATTTTTTAAAATATGGTTACACCCTTTATTCCAATTATCCAATAAAACATGCAGAGAAGAAAAGAGAATTAAGTCAATTAAATATGATTTTTTTACCCATATTAGTGCAATCTGAATTCTGAACTAATTCTTTAGTTTCATCATCAAAGTTGTCCAGTGAAATGCAATTCACCTTGCTGTAGCTTCCAAAAATTGAACTTCACCAAAAACAATCCAAGCCAGCCCAACAGAGACCAGGAGGTAGCTACATGTTCTGCAGCTCTTCTTTTACCATCAAATCTTGGAGGTTGCATTTAAAAAATTAAGCAGTACTCTTAAGCAACTGTAGAAGGTACAACAATGACCACTTAAGCAGTGGACACACCGATCATGTTAAATGTGATTGGAACACTGAAAAAAGCAGCAAAAGTCACTATCTCACATATAGGTACTCCCTTGTATCATGCAAATATGGAGATAGAATATATAAAATCCCAAACTTTTCATTTCTTTGCATTACACCCCTGAAATTTACATTGTTCTTACAGTTATTGAGGGTCAAATATAACATCACAACCATCAAATGTTCTACTCAATACTCAAATTAATTATTGATATTCTCTAAGGGTTATAAACAAGTCGCCTAGAGAAGCCTTAGCAAAAAAGTAGTCCAAGCAGTGGAATTAATAAAAATAGACCACATATCCACTGCATTAGGCCAATGGTTTGTAAAAGAGTAAAAAAGAGACCCTGTAAACTTTCTAGCAATCTTCCAGCATATTCACCAATTTATTTTATTTTATTAAAAAATGAAAAAAAAAAGATAAGGGTTCTTTGAAAATTCGCATCCCTTTGCAACTTCGCTACTTAGTTATAAGTGTAAAGCAAATTCAACTTCATATTTTTTCCTTTTATGATATAACATAATGACGAGGATCAATTTATCCTCAATAGGCACTGCAGACTCAGTTGAAGTACACGATTAGAATATAGTGGAATGCAGCAGTGTGGAACATAGTACTACACAATCTTAAAAAAGAAGGTGACTTACCTTGTGTTTAGGGATTAACATCAGAAAGGTGATCTTCAATAGTTATACATATTATCTTATGCATGCATGAACACGACTATGTTTGGAACTCGAGTGTGGATGGCCTTTCCCTAGAGAACAAATCAGAAATTGCACTATATTACCTACAACTTGAAGATAAGAAGATAGTGCTAAAAACATGAAACCTTCTTAAAATAATAAATATACTTTTCTTTAATATTCTAACACTTAATTTTGGATCAAGTTTATAGTCAAGGCCAACATGAGTGTTGCTTTCCCAGAACGGAGGGCCTAAAAGCAATGTCATCCTGAAGAATAGTAAATGGAAAAACACATTATATGCATTGGTTCCAAAGGTCCTATAACTAATTATGATCTTGTCCGGCAAAGAGATATAAAAAATATAACAATAATTGGATTTCTACCTGTCGAGCTTTATTATTCCATTGTTCTCCTGGAAAATGTTTATATGTTGTTTTCTACGTGGAAGTATATGAAGAGAGTTCAAATCAACAGACCCTTTAACAACAAAAATTGACAAGTTAGAAACTCCTTTGTTAAAATCATTTACCAATTCTATATATGAAAGTTGGCACCAATATTTACCTCCATTATTTTAACCATAAAGTTAAAGGAGGTAATAAAAGAAAACTAATCACTTAAAAATGGATACACAAATCCAACATATCAGAATCTAGTTAGAAATCACCATACACAAGGCCAATGCTAAATAAGAACTATTAATAGGCATACAATTCCCAATACAGAATCACAAAAAATTGACTCTGCCAGGAACCTACACTGTCAACGCAACAAATCCAAAACCCACAGGAAAACATAGCCGGTCCAAAATGAACAAATCAGAATAATGGTTTATTAATTGAGTAATAAAAACCAAGGGTTTACACAGAAGTCAGTCAACAGTACTCTCCCACCACTGCTTCCACAGCACACACCATACAATCATTCCTCACCTTCCCTGTAAGATCCAAGTCAAAATAACCAAGTAAATCAAGAAAACTAAAGGCCAATCAAACTTGTCCCACATTGCACCTGTTGAAAACATAAAATACGAAACAACAAAATTCATGAAGCACTAAATTGAGAAATGCTCATAATAGAACAAGGAAAGATAGAATCAGAAGAAAAATTGCAAGGATTTGAACACAGGTAGATCAACAAACTTTTGTGACCGCAAACAGTAAGGAAGTAACAAATTCAGCAAAGGGATTGAGAAGTATAACCACGTCTTTCACAACCAACCACACATTCACTAGTCTTCCATACAAGACCATGAAAAGTACAAATCAAATCCAATATTTAGAATCCAGGGTAGAGATAACTAAATCATGTAATAAGATAAGCACTGCTTTCACAACCAACCACACATTCACTACTTGGCTTTCCTGTGAGGTCTAAGCAGAAAAAATGCACAAGTCAAGAAATCCCAAATACTTGACAAAAAAGAAGAACGAAGCCAAATCTGAAAATTCAGAATACAGGGTAGTAGAGACCAGCAAATCATGCTTGAGGCTGGATGCTATGCAGAACAACGCAAGAAGCTGTAGTTTTACCTCATTCAGTCATAGCAGTATCAAATCTCTCTCTTTTATGATAGTTACATATAAACTTCACTCTCATACTTTAGGTCACTCTAATTGTGTTAATGCAATTTTTTGTATGTCTAACTTTGATCTTCTAATTTTATTAGCAAGACAGGTGAAAGAGAGCACAAAATCATTGTCAGTTCAGACAATAGAATAACTTCAAATTGACATAAAAAGGTTGTTACTCCAATTAACATCAACCTAAACACTTAAGATATTGATAAAAGCACCAAACCAAACACAATCTGATTCTAATCTACAAAATAAAACAACACCAAAACAATAATATATTTAAATCAATGACAGAAATTAAGTAAACTATTTTGTAATTGAACTCAAAATTTAATCAAACAACCCAGCACAAAATAAAGAAAACAAAATACTTGAAAGACATTTCGATAACAATATATAATTTTATTAGCAAGACTGGTAAACAAGAGAACAAAATCATTGTTAGCTCAGATTGTACATTAGCATCAAATTGACATAAAAAGGCTGTTACTTGAACTAACATCAACCTGAAAGCTTGAGTTACTGATAGAAGCACCAATCCAAACACAATCTAATTCCAATCTACAAAATAAAACAACACCCAAACAATAATATATTTATATCAATGACAGAAATCAAGTAAACTATTATGTAATTGTATTCAAAATCTGATCAAACAAACCAGTGCAAAATAAAGAAAACAGAATACTTGATAGACATTTCCATAACATCATTTAATTTTATTAGCAAGACTGGTAAACGAGAGAACAAAATCATTGTCAGTTTAGATTGTAGATTAACTTCAAATTAACATATAAAAAGGTTGTTACTCCAACTAACATCAACCTGAACGCTTGAGTTACAGATAGAAGCACCAACCCAAACACAATCTGATTCCAATATACAAAATAAAACAACACCAAAACAATAATATATTAAAATCAATGACTGAAATTAAGTAAAGTATTACATAATTGTATTCAAATTTTGATCAAACAACCCAACACAAAATAAAGAAAACAAAATATTTGAAAGACATTTCGACAACATCATTTAATTTTATTAGCAAGACAGGTAAACGAGAGAACAAAATCATTATTAGTTCAAACTGTAGATTAACTTAAAATTGACATAAAAAGGCTGTTACTCAGACTAACATCAACCTGTTACTAATACATGCACCAACCCAAACACAATCTGATTCTAATCTACAAAATAAAACAACACCCAAACAATAATATATTTATATCAATGACAGAAATTAAGTAAACTATTATGTAATTGTATTCAAAATCTGATTAAACAACCCAATGCAAAATAAAGAAAACAGAATACTTGATAGACATTTCCATAACATCATTTAATTTTATTAGCAAGACTGGTAAACGAGAGAACAAAATCATTGTCAGTTTAGATTGTAGATTAACTTCAAATTAACATATAAAAAGGTTGTTACTCCAACTAACATCAACCTGAACGCTTGAGTTACAGATAGAAGCACCAACCCAAACACAATCTGATTCCAATATACAAAATAAAACAACACCCAAACAATAATATATTAAAATCAATGATAGAAATTAAGTAAAGTATTAAAAAAATAAATATACTTTTCTTCAATATTCTAACACTTTATTTTGGATCAAGTTTTATAGTCATGGCCAACATGAGTGTTGCTTTCCCAGAAGTTGGAGGGCCCAAAAGCAATGTCATCCTGGAGAACAGTAAATGGAAAAACACATTATATGCATTGGTTCCAAAGGTCCTATAAATAATTATGGTCTTGTGCTGCAAAGAGATATAAAAAATATAACAATAATTGAATTTCTATCTGCTGCTCATCTTAGAAAATGTTTATATGTTGTTTTCTCCATGGAAATATATGAAGAGAGTTCAAATCAACTGACCCTTTAACAACAAAAATTGACAAGTTAGAAACTCCTTTGGTAAAATCATTTACGAATTCTATATATAAAAGTTCGAAGCAATACTTACCTCCACTATTTTAACCATAAAGTTAGAGGAGGTAATAAAAGAAAATTAATCACTTAAAAATGGATACATAAATCCAACAAATCAGAATCTAGTTAGAAATCACCATGCACAAGACCAATGCTAAATAAGAACTATTAATATGCATCCAATTCCCAATACAGAATCACAAAACTATTCATCTAACAAATTATTTGGGTCAATATAATGGATTTCTCATTAAACGCCAAGTCATATCTATCCTTCCAAAACGATTAATTCTAAACAAATGTTCTACTCAATACTCAAATGAGTTATTGATAAGTCATCTAGAGAAGCCTTAGCAAAAAAAAGTAGTCCAAACAGTGGAATTAATAAAAATAGACCACATATCAACTGCATTAGGCCAATGGTTTGTAAAAGAATAGTAAAAAAGAGACCTTGTGAACATTCTAGCAATCTTCCAACATATTCACCAATTTATTTTATTTTATTATAAGTTTTAAGCAAATTCAACTTCATATTACTAAAAAAAAATGTTGTTTACAGGGGGTTAAAATTACAATTTCTGTCGGTTAAGAATCGTTACGAATGGTGTTTCTGGAGAAATAACCGTTGGTGTTGTATACGCCAGAAATTGTTTTTGGCAATTTTTATCTAAACCCTGGTCTTTTGCTACAAAATAAAAAATATTTATTAAGGGTTTCAAACTACCACAAAATTCATTTTTATTCTTTAGTATTTAGTGGCTGTTTAAAACCGCCAATAAATGTATTTCGATTCTTTTTCACTTATCATGTTTTGACAGTTTTAAACCGCCACAACAGTAAACTAATGAGCATCGGCCTACCTTCTTATGCTTAAGTAAATCCTTTATGCAGTGTGCTAATTCCTATGAACACTAAATGCATTTAACATGTCCAACCAATTGCATGAAGACTAAGATAAGCCAATTAGCGATTTATATGTGAATTTCATTTAAATCCTATAAATGAAACGAGTTTAAACCATATAATACCACTTATTTACAATAACTACTGAAAATACTCATCCATTTTGATCTACTATGAAAACAATGAGTTTTGAGGTTTATTTATCTAAAACCGCTTATTGTGCATCCTATTTATCAATGTCAAACATAAAGAAAACAAATATTTTTCCCTCTTCAAGACATGAATAGACTAAGGTTAGCTAAAACAAGAAAAATAACTGACTTACCCATGCAGCTTTGGTCAGATTTAGATTCAACTCCTCACTACACACCATAAAGATGGACGAATTAGATTCCATACTAGTGCAAAATGTCCCAACTGACTCTCTGTTAGCTAGGTTGCTGAGGAAGATAAAAAAAAGTAAAAACAGGTAAAGCATTAAATTAGGATCAACTTGATAACAGAGCCAGATATTGAAATGAAATTTGGCATGCAGTCAGATTAAATTATTACAAAGTCAAATAATTTTTTATTTACAGAAGAATAGACCTTTAGGGCCTTAGTTACATCAGGCTGCATTCATTTACAGAAGACTGGGCCATGACAGAATGGAAAGGAAAAAATTTAATAATTACAAGCTTAAGAAAGGTCAAATGTCAAAAAGGAAAAAGAGAGAGCTATTCAAGTCAATCTGATAGCAATTAAGCATTTTATTTCTCTTACTTCGGATTAAATCAACCTTGTTATGCCTCAATGGACATTTTTGTTTTTATGTTATGAGTCATACATGCTCAAAATGAAGCCCCACCATATTTCTTTCAATTATACTTATATATTAAAATAAAAATGTATGGTATAAAAAACCTAGTCCCACGTTCGTTAATTCCTTTCAAATATCCAATCACCAAATCTTCATAATTTTGTGCAAGTGTCACAAAAAAAATTAATTGAGTCAAATAATCTGTTACCGACAAATCACTTTGACATAATCGATTCCCGATAAAGCGCAAATCCAATAACGAAATCTTTCTACTTTCAAGAAAGGTCCCTGCAAGCCATCACAAAATCAACAAAAGAAGGAAAGAAAAGAATGAAAGAAGAAAGAAAGACAAGAACGAAAGAACAAAAGAAAGAATTGTACCTCGGCATTGAAAAGTGTTAAAAAAATGGCTAACCCATTAGCGGAATCTGTAGCTATCACAATTGAAACTAATGAAGCAAATGATCGACCCATCATATGATACGAAGAAACGAAAATTATAAAAAATTTTGAATTCACAACTTACAACATTAGTTCAATTGGCATTGAGAAAATAGAAATATTTCGTCTACAAAGAAGGATCCATTAATCATGGAAAATGTTTTGTAATCCCACGTTCATTGATACCCTTCAGAAATCCAATCACCAAATCCTTATAATTTTGTGCAAGTGTCGCAAAAAAAATTAATGGAATGAAATAATTTGTTACCAACCAATCACCTTGACATAATCGATTCTAACAAAGCGCAAAACCCAATAATGGATTCTTTCTACTTTCAAGAAAGACCCTGAACCTGCCAACCAACGCAAAATAAAAAAAAAAGAAAGATAGAGAAGAACGAAGAAAGAAGACAAAGAAAGAAACGAAAGAAGAAAAGAAAGAGTTGTACCTCAGACTTGAAAAATTTTAAAAAAATGGTTAACGCAATAGCAAAATCTGCAGCTGCTACAGTTGAAACTAATGAAGCAAATGATTGACCGATTATATCATCAGAAGAAACAAAAACTATCAAAAAAGTTTGAATTCATAGCTTACAATTCAGTTGGCATTGACCAAATAGAAATATTTCGTCTATAAAGAAGGATTCCATGAATACCTAAAATAGATATGTTCATAGAAAATGTATTTTAAAAATAAACCAGTCCCACGTTCATTAATCCATTTCAGAAATTCAGTCACCAAGTATTGTTAATTTTGTGCAAGTGTCGCAAAAAAAAAAAAAGAAATTAATTGAGTGAAATAATCTGTTACCGACAAATCACCTTGACTGAGTCGATCCTCTGAAAACATTCCCATGAGGGCTTAAGATTTTTAACCCCCAATAGTTGGTACCAATTGTAGGTGTTTCCTTCTAATGCTTCTGCAGCCAACTGCAGCTTCTCCTCCTTTATTCCTTTCATGGGGAAGTTCTGGTTAAGGTGAATGAGCCATACATACATACCATCTCCCTAAAATATTGGGATTTCGAGACGTTCTTCCTTAAGTTCTGTCTTAAAATTTTCAATCTCTTTCCTCATTTCTTCAAGAATGTCAAGAACATGTTCCTTCCTTCTCACTTAACCCAAACAGCTTTTGAATCCTCTCATATGCACTACCCAGAGCTCCAAGTTCAGAGCTCTTCATTTCCCATCAATGCAACCAACTGTAATGAATGGGTAAAGAATAACGAAAGGATAAACAAATTGCACCAAGGAAACTAGTTAACTTACAAACTTCGAAGGTCGAAGTTCTACACCACCCAATGTCCCATTGGCCCCAACCCTCTTACAAAATGAATGACATCCCTCTCTCTCTCTCTCAACGCCCTTCCTATTTGTAGGCAACATGAATTAACCAAATAATCTCACATAACTAACTCACTAATATAACTAACAGAAAGAATTGTAACAAACTACTAATGGTGGTTACCTAATCTATTAAAAATAATTTTCAAAAGTATTATAATATAATTATAATTTTTAAAATATTAAAATATAATTTTCAAAATATTACTTCTTTTCCAAAGTACTAAAATATGATTTTAAACATCAAATTTTCATTGATATTAAAATTATTCAAAAATGTAAAATTATATGTTTTCAGAAAATGAAACATAATTTCAAATAATACTTCGAATAATTTTTCAAAATACTGAAATATAATTTTGAAAAATAATACAATGCATTTTTCAAAAAGATTATTTCTTTTCCAAAGTATTAAGATCTTGTTTTCAAAAAGATTAAAATATACTTATTTTTAAATATCAAAATTATAATGGCTGAACATGTCATTAGGCAAAATTGTATCAGCAACATTTGGGAAAGTTACCAAATTTATCTCCAACACCTTAACAATTTACAAGAAGATTGAATCAGTACAAGCAAGGACAGGAGTAAAATGCTAATAAAAAATGAGAAATGATGACCAAAACCTTTGTTTGAAGGTACCCATGTTCTGGTATATATTTGGTATCAAAACATTTAGGAGAAAGGTTGTTGCTTCACGAATCAAATTTCTTTGAATGGGACAAGAAAAAAGAAGCAGCTAATAAATGATTCATCCAGCAATAATAATTACTGCTAAAATAAGGAGGGGGACTGACTTGGTAGGTGCTTTCATGTCTAATCAGAAAAATGCCACATAAACCACATAGCCTTCACTCCATGTGGATCAAGCACAAACCTATGAATTTCCCCATGTTCCTCTGGTGCTCTATTTTCTGTAGTACTAATGTTCATGAAATATATAGACCATCAAAGCCTTTGGATACTTGGATCAAAATGTAGAAATTAACATATAGAAAGAACCATTTTATTGAATATAATCTTCCCCTACTTTGGAATCTGGGTCAATGGAACCCAATTTGAAGAAGAGCATACACGTTCACAATAGAAATTCATTAAATAGCTGCGTAGAGAGATATTTAATTCAAGTTATTTGTTAAACGTGGTAAAGACTAACCATTGTACAGGTTAAGGATTTGGCCTCTGAGGTAAATTTTATGCACCCTGCTCTTGTTTACTTTAGTTTGTTCATTTGCCAATCATTTTGCTTCAAAGTTCCTGCAAGCAACAACCCAAGTTTGATTAATAAATATCAGACACAAGAACTACAACATGACATACTCAAGGATGATTTTAGATGTATAAATTTTCTAGTTTATTTGGATCTTAAGTAATTGTGTAGCTTTTAGAAGTAAATATGTTGATGTTGATTATGACTTTAATCAAGACAAAATCTTAGTAGTTACTAGTATTATTGTAAAAATATAGTTATTTAAGTAAAGAGACTTAGTTATTAGGAGATATGCCATAAACCATTGACAGCATTCAATATGGCACTTATTATGAATTAATTGATTAGGCACATCACAAATTAGTAGGAGAAGAAAACTTCCCTCGTGGCAACATGATGTTTAAATCAAAATCAAAATAGAAATAGAAGAATGAGCATACGATCTTTACTCTTGTTACTGCATTAATTATAATATTACATCTAGCAGTGATTGACTTTGCTCATGTTTTGAGTTACAAGTTCAGTCAAGTAGTTAGATCATGACATGCATTAAGTACACAATTCATCCTAGGTTGATGCAAGTTAGCTTCAGAATAGTACCTGCCAACTACTGTACATTAAAAGTGAGGAACAGATTACGCGCTACCTGTTATTCACGTCCTTAGCTTTGTCCAGTGTCGCAATCTGCACCAGGTGAAAAACTATAATTCATACAAATTATTATATACATATATATTACTTTATAAATAATATTTCTCTTCATTACAATATCTATATTAATTAGTTTTATTCGGATCAAGAGTATATTCAGTGTTATAATCTATAAATTGCAGCTCCAATTGGCTGATAATTTCATTAGTTAACTATGGCTCCAATTCGGATCAAGCATTATCTGATTTACTTAATGAAGTCTTTAACCTATGGTTCCAACAATCGAGAAGAAATTTAGAGTTGATAGCTGAAAGGTTTACAATGTGTGGCTCTGCAATTATATTTACAATAAGAAACTGGGTTTCAGGTGGGCTTCAAACAGCCAGCCAGTCCATCGTCATCAATCTCACCATCTAGTTAATTTCATGCTGTGATTTCATGTAATGTGAAGCTCGATAATGAGCCACCACCTGCATAGTAACTTGCATTAATGAAAACATGACGACATAACAATGAAAAGCATAAAATAAGGAGACCATAGGTAATTCAGTCAGCTTGTATATCGTCGAGCTAAAATTATTCAGATACTGCTTGATCCTTAGCTTCAATTTAGTAAGAAGAAAAAAACAAGGAAGGAATCAAGCAAGACAGAGAGGAATAAAATTGAATCACCCTTTAAGTAGTCATTACTGACAGTCTTTCACAAAAAAATTAGCCTTTTCCAGGACCTCAAAACTCACCATAGTAACAGGTTCAAGGTTTGGCATGTTTGGTAAATTTTATGCATCCTGCTCTTGTTTACTTCAAGTTATTCTTTGGTCAATAGTTTTGCATGAAAGTTTGTGCAAGCAACAACCAAGCTTGGTTAATAAATATCAAACACACGACACAATACATCACACAAATTCTTAATGGTACCTTACTTCCCTCGTGCAGCTCATTCTAAATGGAGAAATTCACTAAATATTGCCATTTTGCTCTCAGTTTCTGCCAATTGACTATCTTAAGGCTGAATTCACCTTTTCTACAAGTCTTTCATTTTTCATTAAATATGATACCAAAGAGTTTGGTATTCAAAGCTATTCATAGCATGTATTTCAACTCTAATATCAAACATCAATACATACACACATTTAAACCATACCCAAGCTGTAATAGTGATCAATTAATATTGCCAGCTTCCTTCAAACGGTCTCCTGCTGCACCTGTTAATTTCTGTCGTTCTGACCCAGCTAGATCAACAAGATTGATTTTACTTGTTCTAAATCTGCTTACACCATCTACAGTGCTCTGCAAAGTTAAAATATGACCTTGCTTCAATATCTTCTATTTACAATTCTATTGTGAGGCAGAAAAATATCTTGCCAACAGAAGTTCTTTTGGAAAACCATGAAAACAGAGGTTCAAGATTGCTGGATTTTCATATTCCAATATAGCACACATTGTTTCTTCCAAAGTTTATCTAGTAAAAGATTGTTAAATATCTGGTCTTCCTATCCACATACAGCCCATAATACAAATTCTCTAATATTACTAAAAACATATTATTGAACAATCTCCAAGCCACGAGAGAAGAGTGCATCACCTTGCATCGAGATTCAACCACACAAGTAAAAACAGTACGTAAAGTGAACTTTCAAAATTTATACTGGTTGCACCAATTCTCCTGTTTAACAAACCTTGTATAATAAAAGGTGTATAATAGTAAAAACACAGAGAAAAGGAAAAAGGAAAAAGGAAAAGCATGGCAATTATGAAATTATAAGCCCAAAAATATAGGGAAAAAATACTATCAATTGAATGTGTTAGGGATCTTTGGAAACCAAATTATAGAGAACAGAGATAGACAATATGAAACAAAATAGCACTTCTGTATTGAAATCAGGGGATGACTCTACTTAAAGGAAATCCCCTTCTCTACCGAATAACACTACCTCAACGTTCAACTGGACATATGTAACTAACTTCTCAATTATACCTTTCTATTTATTTCTTCTAACTGACTAACAGACCAACAAATACTTACTAACTACCTACTCTCCTTTGTCTAGAATAGACCCTTAGGGCCTTAGTTACATCAGGCTGTATTCATTTACAGAAGACTGGGCCATGACAGAATGGAAAGGAAAAACTTAATAATTACAAGCATAAGAAAGGTCAAATGTCAAAAAGGAAAAGAGAGAGCTATTCAAGTCAGTCTGACAGCAATTAAGCATTTTATTTCTCTTACTTCGGATTAAATTAACTTGTTATGCCACAATGGACATTTTGTTTTTATGTTATGAGTCATACATGCTCAAATTGAAGCCCCACCACATTTCTTTCAATTATACTTATATATTAAAATAAAAATGTATGGTATAAAAAACCTAGTCCCACGCTCATTAATCCCTTTCAAATATCCAATCACCAAATCTTCATAATTTTGTGCAAGTGTCACAAAAAAAATTAATTGAGTCAAATAATCTATTACCGACAAATCACTTTGACATAATCGATTCCTGATAAAGCGGCAAACCAATAACGAAATCTTTCTACTTTTAAGAAAGGCCCTGAACCTGCAAGCCATCACAAAATCAACAAAAGAAAAGAATGAAAGAAGAAAGAAAGACAAGAACGAAAGAACAAAAGAAAGAATTGTACCTCGACATTGAAAAGTGTTAAAAAAATGGCTAACCCATTAGCGGAATCCTTAGCTACCACAACTGAGACTAATGAAGCAAATGATCGACCCATCATATGATACGAAGAAACGAAAATTATAAAAAATTTTGAATTCACAGCTTACAACATTAGTTCAATTGGCATTGAGAAAATAGAAATATTTCGTCTACAAAGAAGGATTCATTAATCATGGAAAATGTTTCGTAAAAACAACTCAATCCCACATTCATTAATACCCTTCAGAAATCCAATCACCAAATCCTTATAATTTTGTGCAAGTGTCGCTAAAAAAATTAATGGAATGAAATAATCTGTTACCAACCAATCACCTTGACAGAATCGATCCCTAACAAAGTGCAAACCTAATAATGGAATCTTTCTACTTTCAAGAAAGACCCTGAACCTGCCAACCAACGCAAAATAAAAAAAAGAAAGATAGAGAAGAATAAAGAAGGAAGACAAAGAAAAAAAGGAAAGAAGAAAAGAAAGAGTTGTACCTCGGACTTGGAAAATTGTAAAAAAATGGTTAACCCAATAGCGGAATCTGCAGATGCTATAGTTAAAACTAATGAAGCAAATGATCGACCGATTATATCATCAGAAGAAATAAAAACTATCAAAAAAGTTTGAATTCATAGCTTACAATTTAGTTGGCATTGACAAAATAGAAATATTTCGTCTATAAAGAAGGATTCCATGAATACCTAAAATACATATGTTCGTAGAAAATGTATTTTAAAAATAAACCAGTCCCACGTTCATTAATCCATTTCAGAAATCCAATCACCAAATATTGTTAATTTTGTGCAAGTGTCGCAAAAAAAAGAAAAAGAAATTAATTGAGTGAAATAATCTGTTACTGACAAATCACCTTGACTGAGTCGATCCGTGACAAAGTGCAAACCCAATAACGGAATCTTTCTACTTTTAAGAATGACTCTAAACCTGCCAACCAACACAAAATCAAAAAAGAAAGAAGCAAATGAACGAAAGAAGAAAAGAACGAAAGAAAAAAAAAAAAGAATCAATCCCTGCCAAAGCCCCAACAGGTGTGACAAATTGTTCCACTCAAGGTTGGGAAGAATTCTCACTGCTATGAACTAAGTGTAGATTGGTAAGTTTTGTGGTATTAAATAGTGAACTTTGTGGGCTTGGGCCTTTCCTTACAATGAAAAAAAATCGATTTGTTTTTCACAATTTAAACATATTTTTAAAAATTATAACATGTAAAATTTTTTAATTGAAAATAAAATATGACAATACAAATAAAAAAATATTTTTCTAATAAATATTATGTAAGTTTATGTTACCTTGTACTAACAAAATAACATTGTACACACCTGACCAATACATACAGGTTTTATGGTGAGCTTTGATTAGCCTGTGTACTTTTATTTTAAATGTTTTTTGTTTTAAGGCTTGTAATCAGAGGTCTCTAGGGGATTGTGGAAACAGTGAAAGGTTACTTAAGAAGACTGAACATGCAAGAAAAGAAAGAATCATACCTCGGACATGGAAAGTTGTAAAAAAATGGCTAACCCAATTATGATAATTTTGTGCAAGTGTCGAAAAAAAAATTAATGCCTTTCAGAAATACAATCACCAAATCATGATAATTTTGTGCTAGTGTCGAAAAAAAAATTGAGTAAAATAATTCGTTACCGACAAATCACTTTGACAGAATCGAGCCCTAATAAAGCACAAATTGAATAACGAAATCTTTCTACTTTCAAGAAAAGCCCTGAACCTGCCAACCAACGCAAAATCAAAAAAGATGGAAAGGAAAGAATGAAAGCAAAAAACAAAGAAAAGAACGAAAGAAGAAAAGAAAGAATTGTACCTTGGACTCGGAAAGTTTTAAAAGAAAATGGTTAACCTAATAGTGTAATATGCATCTACCACCATTGTTAAGTCATGAGAAAAAATCCAGCATACATTAAGAGCCAGAAAATTTTCAAATCACTTGTGGTTGATATCTAGTTTTGTGCTGGGAAATAGGTGCAAACCAATGCTAATTTTGCATTTCCTCCAAGAGACTCCTGCAATAAAAAGGTCAACCTGGAGTCTCTATATGGTATATGCCGCTGCTTTCCTATCTTTGAGAAGCTTCAGCAAGAATGTTTATCAAATTCCTGCAATCCGATTTAACCTTAGTAAGTAATTGGAATGATGGAAGAGTAGAATCTGGCAGTCAGGAAGATATTCATATGATGAACAAGTAATAAAAATAGTACTTTTCAGCTTTGACTTATAAACAAGCAATTGTTAGAGCAAAGTACGAGCCTTGCCAACAATTCAATCGTGGGCAAGCATTTTGGAATAAAATGATAGAACAATGTAGAACTTGCACTGAACAGTCCTTGTTATGGCTACATGCTTATAGAGGCTACATACACATTATGAGAAAGACAAAAGGTCTCAAAAGACGAGCGAATGATCTTCACTGATATAGAAAAAAAAGTATATGAAAGGGTTCCATAAGAAGTGCTGTGGAAGGCTTTATAAAAGAAAGCACTTTGTAATACAATTATTCAAGCTAAAAGGATATATATGGAACAGCGACTGGTGTATGGAATGCATTGAGCGGTATCAAAAGATTTCCCTACAATATTTTTGCACCTAGGTTGACTTTGATGATATACCTTCTACCTTAATATTAAATGCATTTATTAATGAAAAGTCAATGTTAAAATGCATGCCTTCTGCAAATGATATTGTTGATAAGTAATGAATTTGTAAATTCTGAACTTGCGATCAGTTTTAGAAACCAAGGCTGATGGTTAAGTGAGAGCATGACTATGCAAATGGGATAGAAAGACACACAATACAACTGAATGATTATTTTCTATGTATAGAGGAGATTCCACTAAAGCAGTAGATATCTGGGATGAAAGTAAGTAAGGAATAACAGAAGAATATGAAGTATAACAAAGCTCTCTAAATTTCCAGAACTGAGAAAGCAACCCGCAGTGCCCAAAATTTCCCTAAAATTCTTTTCTCCCCTCACCCTTTTCTTCCTATCCCTCTATTATTAATGTTAGAATTTGGATCAAGGGCCTAACTCAACTCTACAAAATTGACTTGTCAGACGAGGACTACCCAAACTTTATAAGCTCTAATTAAACCATATCTCTAATCAATATGGAAATGATAGATGCAAATAACTCATTCCCTTGGGAATGGTTCATGATTTGCAAAAATGGGATATAGGGTAGTGAAGAAGAAGGAAATTTTATCAATTTTTAGGAATATTTTGGCTTTATAATTAAATATTCTTGGGATTAATTTTTTGAGCAACAAAAAATACCAAACATGACAATAATAAATTTTCAGAAATAAAATTCCATGGAATAAAAACCATTCCTTGAAACAAACGACACTTAACAACTTCCCTTAGTCCCTTTCCTTCACTTCTTCCATTTCTTTTCCCATTGCAATCCATCCAGGTTTCCTGCCCATTTCATATTTCATCTATCAAGTTGAAGGGGAGTGTTGGATGGGAATCCCAAAATCTATGGGATATTGTTTGAATTTAAGGTGCAAAAGTGACTTGAGAGTAAACTTCTGTAACAATACAGTTGCAATCAGTCACAACTAATGTGATAGCTAACCTTAATTTACAGAATCCAGACAGCTGTACCTAGCTGCCAGCTGGATTAACTAATCATGAGTTGGGACATGACAGACCAGTGGGCTCTTGCTTAGAACTGTTTCCCAAACAAAAAAGATATCTAACTCCATGTGTCTAGTGTAAGAGTGAAGCACCGGATTGTGAGAAAGAACCACTGAACTCAAATTGTCACAGAGGATATTAGGAGTCTAAAATGTGCAGTGTAGTTTGGTGAGCAATGACTGAATCCACGGAATCTCAGCTGAAGTTGAGGCCAAGCTTCTATATTCAGCTTTGGCAATTGACCTTGCCACCAATATTTGCTTCTTTCACCACCACTAAATGAGATTAGGAATAAGAGGAATGTTTGTAACACACTTTTTCAATCAATTCTTTACTATTGGATGAAACTCATGTAGATCTAACTAAATAATAAATGAAAATCATTAATAATATGTCACGTGTTAAGAGTATATTGTTAACATTTCATTTAGGAATAAATGCAGGATAAAATTTGGATGTAGTTCCTTGGGTGTTTTTAGTAATGTTCACTTGTTCTCCAATTATAGTTAGAATTTTCTCTCCATAATCTACATAATAAAGGTTTACATTAAATGTCAAAAACACCTAAACTGCATAAGTTTTGTTCATAAATGTATTCAAAAGAAAGTTGAAATAACACCTGTCGATGAAAAGATGACAAAGCATCCTTGCTCAAGGTAATGAGTAGTGACTTGTCATGTGAGAAGACTAGCACACAATCCAACAACAAGAGCTTACTCTATTTGAATTTATTAAAAGTATGACTTGATCCAATAGCATTGTCAGATCCATAGAGCCAACCCAACTAAGGGGATAGCAGTTGGTTGTTCTTGATGTAGCAGTGAACTCCTTATGTTAAGCCTCCATCCTTCTATTGCTCATGTTTCAAGGTGTAATGAAATTTAGACAATTTCTAAGACTCAATGTGGTTTAGAAAATTCCATGAAAAAAACTCAAGACAACTATCATCTTACATTCATGATTGCCGTTTTGCTCTCAGTTTCTGCCAATTGACTATCTTAAGGCTGAATTCACCTTTTCTTTAAGTCTTTCATTTTCCATTAAATATGATACCAAAGAGTTTGGTATTCAAAGCTAGCTTTTATTTCAACTCTGATATCAAACATCAATACATACACACATTTAAACCATACCCAAGCTGTGAAAGTGATCTATTAATATTGCCAGCTTCCTTCAAACAGTCTCCTGCTGCACTTGTTAATTTTGAAATAGAAAAAATGTTTCGAAAGATTCATGCAAAACAGTGCATAGGGACAGACAGAGCAAGCACACTTGAGTCAAATTGATTATGAAGTAATTCAAAAGAATTGAAAATAGAAAGAGCAGTGATTAAATTTACTTAATATGACTGTGGGGTTCAACGAGGTCTAATCAAGAAGTTGATATTTCATCTTAGTTTCTACAACTCTCTTTCATTCCCTCTTTTCTATTCGTGTGATCAGGAGAATAGAACTTACGTGTCTCAAATCATATACTCGTTCTATGCATAAACCTGCCTCTCGTAGAAGTTTTTATTTTTTAATATATATTCATCTTTCCTTATTTTTGGTACCCTGCCTTCAACTTACAGTCACAAACATTAGTGTAACTTTATTAGAAGCTTGGCACAATCTCTGTATGTATAAGAAGAATATAATAAAGAGAGGGATCCATCCTCTATTGTTCTTATTTATTTTTAAAGAACCCCCCACCCTAACCATTCTTAAGACCACCAAGTTCTCTCGAATGACAAAGCGCAAACCAACAACGGAATCTTTCTACTTTCAAGAAAGGCTCTAAATCTGCCAACCAACACAAAATAAAAAAAGAAAGAAGCAAAAGAACGAAAGAAGAAAAGAAAGAAAAGAACGAAAGAAGAAAAAAAAAGAATTGTACTGTCAACTCACCTTGACAGAATCGATCCCTGCCAAAGCCCCAACAGGTGTGACAAATTGTTCCACTCAAGGTTGGGAAGAATTCTCACTGCTATGAACTAAGTGTAGATTGGTAAGTTTTGTGGTATTAAATAGTGAACTTTGTGGGCTTGGGCCTTTCCTTACAATGAAAAAAAAAATCGATTTGTTTTTCGCAATTTAAACATATTTTTAAAAAATATAACATGTAAAATTTTTAATTGAAAATAAAATATGACAATACAAATAAAAAAATATTTTTCTAATAAATATTATGTAAGTTTATGTTACCTTGTACTAACAAAATAACATTGCACACACTTGAACAATACATACAGGTTTTATGATGAGCTTTGATGAGCCTGTGTACTTTTATTTTAAATGTTTTTTGTTTGAAGGCTTGTAATCAGAGGTCTCTAGGGGATTGTGGAAACAATGAAAGGTTACTTAAGAAGATTGAACACGTAAGAGATAAACAGAAGTTAATGTGGTCAAATAGTGGAGTTAACTTGGGACTTACATTGCAAAGGGAGAGGAAAAGATGATTCTGAACACCTGTCTGCAACTGAGAAACAGACTCCTCTTTGCAACACCTGTCCCACTTTGATTCTTGATCTCATGAACTTCATTCTTGCCTTTGTTTTCTGATTCTTTGTCCATAATGTTGTTGGGTTTCTCCTAAGTTTTGTAAATTTCTTGAATCCTTTGGTTTCCCTTGAGTCATTGGTTTCATTCTCTCCAATTTCTTTATCTTCTATTATGTTTTCTTGCTGCCTTTTTTCAACAGCTTCTGCCCTCCATTCCATTGGTTCTTGGATCTTCTCTTGAACTTCATTTTTGCATCTGTTTTTTTGGTCTCTAGTTTCTGAATCTTGAAGACAAATCCAAACTTCTGGTTGGAATTTTTTGAGCATTGCCTTCTGAAAAGTCCACCAGGCTGCATTCAGGTTGTTCTCCTATAAATCCATCATTTGGAAGCTTCTCCTCTCATTGCAAACACACCAACCCATGATAATTTCATATGTTCCAGTACCCTGTTGTCCCTAATATCTTACTATGCATTAATCAGCCACCAATAGGCTTCCCTTTCATCAAATTTTGGAATCAATCAATGCCCAAAGGCCCCACTTTTCTCAAATGACAAGATAAAATCCCTCTTAACCCCTCAAACCCTCTTCCTATTTATATACAGCTACTGGTTTACCTACATAGACTCACCCTTAATGGACTAATCAATTGCAGACTCATTCCCATAACCCATTGTGCTTTTTGACAAACTAGTTACTAACATAACTACTTACTAACCTATCAATATGTTAAAATTTAAAAGGATAATTAGCTAATTTTTAAAAAAATTCATTTATAAATATATAAATATGTAAAACTAATACAATTTTAGAAAAATATAACAAAAATATATATTTTTTGAATCTTTTCAAGATATAACTCAGTTCCAAACACTGACTGAGAGAGGCATATGCAACAGTGACATTGGAGGCAGGGGACCAACAACTCAATAAACACAAGCTACCCACAGGCCACAACTCAATAAACACAATTGGAGAAAAGTAAATGAGAACAAAAGCAACACTCAGATTTTCGGGAAGAAAAGGGGAAAGTAGAAACATAAACAATGCCAACAATAATAATGGAAAAATTTAAAAAGACATTTATATTTAATAGAGAGTGACAGAAACATTTTACAAAAGCAATTTTTTTTGCAAGAGAAGATTATATTCAATAACAGAGTCAGAAGAGATAAGGCATTCTCTGAATCCAAGTTAGAGAAAGTAAAAGGAAACATCACTAGAAAAAATAATATAAAAATAGATGTGTTCTCAAGTTCCGTTGAACAGAAAAATGGTTTGAAAAAAATTGAATTAGAGTCACATCAGGGCCAAAAGATTTATTTTGATGACTTCTAGAAATCTAGTACCAAGATCTGTCCCATTTTACTGAACTTAAAAGGCACTGTATTATGCAGACAGTGATATATTGAAGATTATACCTTGTAAAATAAGATAGCAATAAAATCTGCAGGATACTTAGACAAATCAGGTGGCATGCTAGCACATCCCTTGGCAGCATCAATTAAGACCATCCATTGTCCATTTATAATGAAAAAGAAAAAGCATATAAGCAAATATAAAATCATTAATGCTTCAAAGAATTTCTACAGACAAATAAAATGCTCTCTTTCTCCATATATATAGTCAAACGCACCTTAGACAAACATACAAAGAGGAAGAGAGTGTTTTAAAAAATAAAACTATTGTCTATTACGAAAACAAAAAAAGTAAGCAGATAAGAAAATATGCAATGATTGATGCTTCAAAGAATTTCCAAAGACAAATAAATCTCTCTCAAAATGACTTTTGGACATACACTACTACCAAATCCTTATGCCACAACCCCCTCCCCTGTGGTGACCAAAAACCTGTGTGTCAGCTACTTCCATATATGCATTGAATGTTGGAAACACCTACTGACCTTGATAATTGAATGTGAATTGTTCTGGCATAGTACAGCTCTCGAACCTGCATATAGGGAGGAAAAACCACCATTTCTGATAATTCCAACCAATACATCCCTGCACAGATACAACCAACCAAATTGCACGATGACATTAGTTTTAAAAAGCTTGTAATGTTTCATATATTTTTATAATCAACCATCAAGCTGTACTTACACATACACATCGCCGTGTCAATAGTTTATAGACAATTTTAGAACAGCAAAGTACCCTATGCCTTAAGTTAAAGATAACAAGCAATTTGAAATAACAGAGATGATGGTAGACATATCTAACATTGAGAAGGCCTATCATAAATTGTTGGAAGACAAGGGCAATACTCATTCATGTTGGCATATGGCTCCAAGGTGTTATTGTCACGAAGTTCCATCCTATATTCACCAAGAATCTGGCAGAATGGAAGCTGGTCATTCTCATTGTTGCACCAACTTGGTAGGCGTGTTTGATTGTTCGCGAATCTGGAAATAACAAGACAAAAGCATTAGAAAATGTGATTATAATTCTGCAGGTTCACCATTTCTAGTTACTTGGATGGAACTAGAAATGAGACCAAAAACTCCAGCCTCTTTATACATTGAAAGAACAAAGGCAACACAAGTTGTTGACTTCCCATCACTGTATTCCCATTCATCTCATTCTGGTATGATGAGTAATTCATCCAAAGGTATCCCACGCTTCTCTGTCTCTACTATAATATCATGCAAATCCAATCCCTGAACGCATATAAAGATGAGAGACTCCATTACTTATGGAAAAGGCAATTGGATTACATAGTTCAGCAAAATATGCCACGCAAGTGCCTTCTATCCTGGTAAATAAACTTGATGAGCTGATATTTCAGTGGAATTTGCCCATGACGAACAATTTAAACAATCAATTAGTAAGAGGAATACACAAAGTTACAAGAAATTTATTCAAACCAGCATGTCCTATGTACACTCACAGACGTACAACTCTCATGTCAAATCTAAAAGGTTAATAAACTTAAAAGATTTCACACATAACCAAAAAGATTATTTCTTTTCAAAAGTACTAAGATCTTATTTTCAAAAAGATTAAAATATACTTATTTTTAAATATCAAAATTATAATGGCTGAACATGTCATTAGGCAAAATTGTATCAGCAACATTTGGGAGAGTTACCAAATTTATCTCCAACACCTTAACAATTTATAAGAAGATTGAATCAGTGCAAGCAAGGACAGGAGTAAAATGCCAATAAAAAAATAGAAATGATGACCAAAACCATTTTGAAGGTACCCATGTTCTGGTATATATTTAGTATCAAAACATTTAGGAGAAAGGTTGTTGCTTCACGAATCAGATTTCTTTGAATGGGACAAGAAAAAAGAAGCAGCTAATAAATGATTCATCCAGCAATAATAATTACTGCTAAAATAAGGAGGGGACTGACTTGGTAGGTGCTTTTATGTCTAATCAGAAAAATGCCACATAAACCACATAGCCTTCACTCCACGTGGATCAAACACAAACCTATGAATTTCCCCATGTTCCTCTAGTGCTCTATTTTCTGTAGTACTAATGTTCATGAAATATATAGACCATCAAAGCCTTTGGGTACTTGGATCAAAATGTAGAAATTAACATATAGAAAGAACCATTTTATTAAATATATTCTTCCCCTACTTTGGAATCTGGGTCCATGGAACCCAATTTGAAGAAGAGCATACACGTTCACAATAGAAATTCATTAAATAGCTGTATAGAGAGATGTTTAATTCAAGTTATTTGTTAAATGTGGTAAAGACTAACCATTGTACAGGTTAAGGATTTGGCTTCTGAGATAAATTTTATGCACCCTGCTCTTGTTTACTTCAGTTTGTTCATTTGCCAATCATTTTGCTTCAAAGTTCCTGCAAGCAACAACCCAAGTTTGGTTAATAAATATCAGACACAAGAACTACAACATGACATACTCAAGGATGATTTTAGATGTATAAATTTTCTAGTTTATTTGGATCTTAAGTAATTGTGTAGTTTTTAGAAGTAAATATGTTGATGTTGATTATGACTTTAATCAAGACAAAATCTTAGTAGTTACTAGTATTATTGTAAAAATATAGTTATTTAAGTAAAGAGACTTAGTTATTAGGAGATATGCCATAAACCATTGACAGCATTCAATATGGCACTTATTATGAATTAATTGATTAGGCACATCACAAATTAGTAGGAGAAGAAAACTTCCCTCGTGACAACATGATGTTTAAATCAAAATCAAAATAGAAATAGAAGAATGAGCATACGATCTTTACTCTTGTTACTGCATTAATTATAATATTACATCTAGCAGTGATTGACTTTGCTCATGTTTTGAGTTACAAGTTCAGTCAAGTAGTTAGATCATGACATGCATTAAGTACACAATTCATCATAGGTTGATGCAAGTTAGCTTCAGAATAGTACCTGCCAACTACTGTACATTAAAAGTGAGGAACAGATTACGCGCTACCTATTATTCACGTCCTTAGCTTTGTCCAGTGTCGCAATCTGCACCAGGTGAAAGCCTATAATTCATACAAATTATTATATACATATATATTACTTTATAAATAATATTTCTCTTCATTACAATATCTATATTAATTAGTTTTATTCGGATCAAGAGTATATTCAGTGTTATAATCTATAAATTGCAGCTCCAATTGGCTGATAATTTCATTAGTTAACTATGGCTCCAATTCGTATCAAGCATTATCTGATATACTTAATGAAGTCTTTAACCTATGGTTCCAAAAATCAAGAAGAAATTTAGAGTTGATAGCTGAAAGGTTTACAATGTGTGGCTCTGCAATTATATTTACAATAAGAAACTGGGTTTCTAGTGGGCTTCAAACAGCCAGCCAGTCCATCGTCATCAATCTCACCATCTCGTTAATTTCATGCTGTGATTTCATGTAATCTGAAGCTCGATAATGAGCCACCACATGCATAGTAACTTGCATTAATGAAAACATGACAACTTAACAATGAAAAGCATAAAATAAGAAGACCATAGGTAATTCAGTGAGCTTAAAGAATCTCTGTATATCATCTAGCTAAAATTATTCAGATACTGCTTGATCCTTTGCTTCAATTTCTAAGAAGAAAAAAACAAGGAAGGAATCAAGCAAGATATAGAGGAATAAAATTGAATCACCCTTTAAGTAGTCATTACTGACAGTCTTTCACAAAAAAATTAGCCTTTTCCCGGGCCTCAAAACTCACCATAGCAACAAGTTCAAGATTTGACATGTTTGGTAAATTTTATGCATCCTGCTCTTGTTTACTTCAAGTTGTTCTTTGGTCAATAGTTTTGCATGAAAGTTCGTGCAAGCAACAACCAAGCTTGGTTAATAAATATCAAACACACGACACAATACACCACACAAATTCTTAATGGTACCTTACTTCCCTCGTGCAGCTCATTCTAATCACAATTACTTTAGGTTCTTCTTTTGCCTTCTGAGCTTCTTCCACCTTTGTTGTAGCAACCAAGTTCCCATTAGTTGCTACCACTGCTCCATTCCCCACTTTGGTGCTTGACTTCTTGACAATATTCACTCAAACAGATTCAGTGTTTGTAACAATAGCCATTACAAAAGAGAAATGAAAATTGTTCATGATCCCTTTGATTTCTTTAATTTCAGGTATTTCAAAGTTAAGAACATGTCTGTAATCAAATGGAAGTCGTGGGATTTCGAAAAGGCAACCATAAATTGGATAACCTGTCCACGGGTAAGTGGTTGTGCCAAAGTCTCCTCTGTTGAGTCTATAGATGGATTCTCATCCTCAAGAGAATTACCTCCATATGATGCAGATTCCTGTAAACAAATTGGCATAGAATTTGCTCTACAGATACAAGTCCTTCTAGGATACACTGCAGTAAAAGCATGACAGGACGAGGCCAACTTGTGAAAGACATGTCTTGAACCCTGGGCAACTACATTACATGGAAGTTTCTTAGCGCTTTCCCATACTATAGATGGACAAATCTCCTGGTTCAACATAGAACAGGTTTTCTTTAAGACTGAGTAGATTCTGCTATATCTACAGTAGGGTTGCTATCAAAATCTATAAATCCATAAGCATTAAAAGAATCAACAGTATTTCCTGATTCCAGTGGCACTAGGCTTTCACTGGCAAAAACTAACTAGTTATCAAAAACTGTCTCATACTGTTAGTATTCTTGAACAGAAGATATATGTTTAGTAGCATCATCAACATAATCGGAGGGGGTTTACTATCGTATATCAGCTGGGATCCTATATCGGATATAACTATCTGACCTTCCATTTTACCATTCCCTTGCTCTGCCTTGTCAACAGTCAGTTGTTCTGTTACTTCGTTGTTATGGTCATTAGAAGACAAAAGTTCCTCCTGCTGTGTAGTCAAGGGCTTCATTTGTTGCTCTGGTCCTATATCCAGTCACACATTCCAATTTCCAACAGAGAAATTCTAGTTAAACATGCAGAATACAAATCAATTCACTCAAACATAGGAAATCTGTTTCACCTAACTTGATGATTATCACTCAAGAGAAGCAAGTGAAGATTACTTACTGGAACCTGTTTGTTTGCCAAGAGATAAGGCGACAAAGGTAAACACTGAGTATATTTAACTTGTCTATATCAATTTAATGACTTTAATAAGGATCATTTTTCTGTCCCTAAAGTGAAAACATATTTGTCATCTACCATTTTTGTATAAGAATTTTAGATTTTTTAAAAATATTATTCTAACATTAGACTTGAACCGAACGAACCCGTTATTGATTGCATTGATTTAGTTTGAAGTTGATAAAATTTTTTTATCAAATTCCCACCAAAAAAAACTTTCTATTTTCTCCTATGACCGAACCCTAAATCATTAAATCATGCAAGAGATCATGCATTCATGAGGGACATAACATAAAAGAGAAATTTCACCAAAGAAAAAGTGGATCACAAAATACTCTTATTTCCCTTCTCTACAAATCCACACATCCTTAGAAACTAAATTCCACTGTTGGGATTGACCCACCAGCTGCCACTATCCGTTGCTGAAGGTGCATCAAATAAACAAAAAAAGCATATATAAATTACACATCCAGAATGAAACAGAATGTTCTTCAGCTACAATTTTTTTTATGGTTACCCTAATCAGTGTCTCAAGCTTATTCTTGACATGGCAGTACTCTTGCTTTACTTGATGAAGACAACTGAGGCACCTGCAGCAATTATAAACTATTAATTTTTTCTCTGACCATAGCTTGAAATTGGGCCTTGTTATTCAAATTTTTGTACTACTCTTCAACAGTTTAAAAATTTAGAAACCATTTCTGGGTCCCAAACAGATATGCTATTATCTTTGGGGTTTTATAACTTATTTTTAAATAATATTTTGAAGTACGTAAATTTTTATGATTTTATGATTCCAACTGTTAGAGTGTAAATAAAATAATCTTTTACTTCTGTTGTAACAGTAACCCCTGCATACGTAACAGTCTGTCTGTCCGTTGTCAGTTTCTGTTATGCTGAGTTGGCATGTTTGTTAGTGAGTTTTTATGTTAGTTACATAACTCTGTTCCGATATATAAGGAGTTCTATGTACATTTGTAATGCAATCCCTTAGCAACCAGGCAAAAGAGAGAGTATGGTGTGCTTCGTTTTTGGTTTGTGTTATAACACCCCTCATTAAGGTGACTTGTCATCAATTAACACAAACCAAAAATGAAGCACACCAAGATCTAAAACAATTCAGCCCATCTCAACCAAAGTACTTAGACACCTACCATTCCTCCTAAATAACAAAACTTTTTGGAGATGTCCTTGGTAGATAACTCCCAGGGGACTTGCAACCTTTCTCATTAGTGGCCACCCTAACTGACTTCCAGCTTCTCTTTGGAAAACTTCAAGAGATGCGACACATATTCCAAAGTTGTTAACCTTTCTCCTTAATGGCTCCCTCAACCTCTAAATTCACAAACTAGGTTTATATATTCCAATAACACACTCAACTTGCTCACTACTAGAGTGACACTATCAGGCCATGTGCACCCTAAATTCATGTAGATCTGTCTGGCACGGGTAATTATCACCTATAATTGACCATAAACATGCAACACTCAGCATGGACCTTGATCGTGCACCAAACACCAAGACCTGAGAATGCCTTTAGGAGGTGAATGAAAATCGACTTATAAACAGCTATGGACAAGATATACAATGGGGTTCTATGGAAACTCAATACAACAGAGATCATAGAAACTGGTCAATGTAGATGGTAAAAATCTGATGCCATGTTGACACAGAGTATTTTTTGTAGGGATTAGAGAGATTTGGGGAAAATTGGTAAGAGTCTCATTTTAGTTGGTCTAGGGCTTTGGGCATGTTTAGTCAAGACACGTAGAAACTCTAATAAAGATGTTTAACTAGATGGATAATAGTCCAAATGTCCAATAATTAGAGGTAAGAGACCAAAAAAAACTATAAGTCAAACCATTAAGGGAGATTTAGAGGTAAATGTTCCATACACTAACATATGATCAAAATTTACGATTTTGTTGTGTTCTCTATACAAACAGTCCATGTAGGAGCTGATCAAAGTGATATCAAAAGCTATTATTGTAGACATAACTACAGTTACTAAATGTCCTAATTGCACAGCAATGAAATTAAACCAGTGACATGCCGCAGGTTCAAACGCCACAAATGGCTATATCCATTTTCCTCTGCTGTGTAATGAGCAATGTAGGTTCCCCATTGTTCTTAGTTCTTATGCTGTTCAGCATCTGTCTTTTAATGAAATTTTTTGTTTGACATTTTAAGTGTGTTTGATGTGCCCTAGCTCCATCGTCAAATTCTGTTGACCAACTTTAATTGTTCTGGTAGAAGTAAAGAAGCCAATATTTTTATGATAAGGTGCAATCTATGTTACACCATGATGATTTTGTTGGAGCATTATTTTTGTCTTTAAGGGATGATCCCTTTGGACAAGAATATTCTTTGGGATAAGACTAAGCATTTGAATTCTACTTGATGTAAAGTAGAGGGACTTTTAAAAGCGGCGTCCATTTCAGGTATGTTTATGGTGGGAAACTTTGCTTCGTTGATTTTTTTATTTTTTGTTATCCTCTCTTGGCTGTTCTTTTATTATTAATTTTTTAAAAGTGTTCATTATGCTAATGAACTAGACTAATACACAAATAGATGTAGACTAGTATCTAACAAGTAGCAATGATTAGTAATACTTAGTAACAACAATATCACGAAGAGTCACTAGCTAGTATTTCTAATAAAAAAAATGCAATTTTACCGGTGAGGACAAGAGCTTCAAGCTCAAGAACTGCTTGCAATGTCCTTGTGTCACCAAGGTTCTTAAGAAGAATGTTATCCATGTCATGGTTGCAGCATGAAAAATATTACTAAGGACTATTAATATTCACAAAAGGTAGTCATTACATATATAAACTCATAACATGCCTACCACAATAAGGCTTGGAGAAACAGTGAGGCAATTCAGTGTAACAGTTCCAATTTTTTCATTGGATAGCACATTCATGCCTGTCATTTCTTCAATTGTTGTCATCCTTTGTAATGCTACTTTCTCTCAAAAAAATTTCTGCTTATCAAAAATAATACAAAGTACTAAAATTAAAGTTGCTGTGTATAGGATTATTCTCATTGATGCATCCTCATCTTCTAAAAAATCAGTAAAATGAACCCAGAAATCACAATTATTATAACACAGAAGCTTTCAGGAATGTATCATACGCAAATGTAGATATACACTCGCACACACAAATCCCAAATCACACTGCACCTCTAGTATTTAGGAATCTGGCATATACAAAATGTGTAACAACAAAATTTGCATGCATGGGTTCACATTTTAATTAGTTTATTTACTTACTTTCTATCATAATACATTCTTTTCAACATACAGAATATATTGCCTTTCAAAATTCAACATACAGAATATTTTGAATAAGGACATACAAGCAAATATTAAGTTGTATGGCATAATCAATTTGGCTAGAAACTATATGATAGGGTATGCACTGACAAATAGTTAAATATTCTGTACGTTGAAAAGAATATATTATGATAGTAGTAAGTAATTAACTCAAGTAGTTATTTAATGATGTATATGCATAACTCAAGTCATTTTTTTCATGTTATATGTACAAAAGATAAAACACCATATAGAAGTAGTCAATAAGACATAGACTGATGTATAACATGCAAACTGAAAAAATTCCCAAAAGCTTGCTTGAGTCTTTCTGGATAATATTCACCAAGTCCAGGCCAAATCTCAACCCTGAGAAATTGCACTCTGGGGGAAAGGCAAACAAATTATACACATCCCTTGCATTGAACAAACAGATATAAGATAAGTCATCTACTGCCCACAAATATATCCGTGACCATAAGAGTTACCTGTTGGCTATCCTTCCAGTAATCCAACTACTTTCCTCCTCTGAACCTGGTGCAATGATATCTTTGTAGAAATCGTTTCTCTTGTTATTCCAGGATGTATATCTTTTTCAATGTCTACAGCAATGGCTGCTGCTCCTTGACCAAGAGCATATCTATACTAGTTAAGGAGGTACACACAATGGTATCATTATTCTTGCAGAGCAATCATAATGTTAAAATTTAAAAAGACATTTATATTTAAAAGAAAGTGAGAGGAACATTTTACAAAACCATATTTATTGCAAGAGAAGATTATATTCAATAACAGAGTCAGAAGAGATAAGGCATTCTCTGAATCTAAGCTAGAGAAAATAAAAGGATAAATCACTAGAAAAAAACATATAAAAATAGATGAATCCTAAAGTCCCGTTGAACAGAAAAATGGTTTGAAAAAAATTGAATTAGACTCACATCAAGGCCAAAATATTTATTTTAATGACTTCTAGACATCTAGTACCAAGATCTGTCCCATTTTATTGAATTTAAAAAGAACTGTATTATGCGGACATTGTTATATATGCGCACACTGTATTATGCATAATTACTGCTAAAATAAGGAGGGGGACTGACTTGGCAGGTGCTTTTATATCTAATCACATAAACCACACAACCTTCACTCCACCTGGGTCAAACACAAACATGTAAATTTCCCCATGTTCCTCTGGTGCTCTGTTTTCTGCAGTATTATTGTTCAAGAAAGGCCCTGAACCTGCAAGCCATCACAAAATCAAGAAAAGAATGAAAGAAGAAGGAAAGACAAGAACGAAAGAACAAAAGAAAGAATTGTACCTCGGCATTGAAAAGTGTTAAAAAAAATGGCTAACCCATTAGCGAAATCCGTAGCTACCACAACTGAAACTAATGAAGCAAATGATCGACCCATCATATGATACAAAGAAACGAAAATTATAAAAAATTTTGAATTCACAGCTTACAACATTAGTTCAATTGGCATTGAGAAAATAGAAATATTTCCTCTAAAAAGAAGGATTCGTTGATCATGGAAAATGTTTCGTAAAAAAAAACTCAATCTCACGTTCATTAATACCCTTCAGAAATCCAATCACCAAATCCTTATAATTTTGTGCAAGTGTCGCAAAAAAAATTAATGGAATGAAATAATCTATTACCAACCAATCACCTTGACAGAATCGATCCCTAACAAAGCGCAAACCTAATAATGGAATCTTTCTACTTTCAAGAAAGACCCTGAACCTGTCAACCAATGCAAAATAAAAAAAAAGAAAGATAGAGAAGAACAAATAAAGAAGACAAAGAAAAAAGCGAAAGAAGAAAAGAAAGAGTTGTACCTCGGACTTGGAAAATTGTAAAAAAATGGTTAACCCAATAGCGGAATCTGCAGCAGCTACAGTTGAAACTAATGAAGCAAATGATCGACCGATTATATCATCAGAAGAAACAAAAACTATCAAAAAAGTTTGAATTCACAGATTACAATTCAGTTGGCATTGAGAAAATAGAAATATTTCGTCTATAAAGAAGGATTCCATGAATACCTAAAATAGATATGTTCATAGAAAATGTATTTTAAAAATAAACCAGTCCCACGTTCATTAATCCATTTCAGAAATCCAATCACCAAATATTGTTAATTTTGTGCAAGTGTCGCAAAAAAAAAAGGAAATTAATTGAGAGAAATAATCCTGTTACCGACAAATCACCTTGACTGAGTCGATCCGTGACAAAGCACAAACCCAATAACGGAATCTTTCTACTTTCAAGAAAGGCTCTAAACCTGCCAACCAACACAAAATCAAAAAAGAAAGAAGCAAAAGAACGAAAGAAGAAAAGAAAGAAAAGAACGAAAGAAGAAAAAAAAGAATTGTACTGTCAACTCACCTTGACAGAATCGATCCCTCCCAAAGCCTCAGTATGTGTGACAAATTGTTCCACTCAAGGTTGGGAAGAATTCTCACTGCTATGAACTAAGTGTAGATTGGTAAGTTTTGTGGTATTAAATAGTGAACTTTGTGGGCTTGGGCCTTTCCTTACAATGAAAAAAAATTTCTATTTGTTTTTCACAATTTAAACATATTTTTAAAAAATATAACATGTAAAATTTTTTAATTGAAAATAAAATATGACAATACAAATAAAAAAAATATTTTTCTAATAAATATTATGTAAGTTTATGTTACCTTGTACTAACAAAATTACATTGTACACACCTGAACATACAGGTTTTATGGTGAGCTTTGATTAGCCTATGTACTTTTATTTTAAATGTTTTTTGTTTTAAGGCTTGTAATCAGAGGTCTCTAGGGGATTGTGGAAACAGTGAAAGGTTACTTAAGAAGATTGAACACGCAAGAGATAAACAGTGATTAATGTGGTCAAACAGTGGAGCTAACTTAGGACTTACATTGCAAAGGGAGAGGAAAAGATGATCTTGAATACTAGAGGTTCAAACCCCAATATTGGGCTTTGTATCATCAAAATAATCCTTAAGTGCTTTGTGCTTCACAAGTAAGCCAGAACCAGACACTTCACCAACTTCAGCTATCTTGAAGTGCAACATGTGGAAAACTTGATAGGACATTGGACATTCTTACAATTCCTCAACACCCTCGATAAAACATCAAGCAATAGTTTTTGGAAAATATTAACCAGAATCTTTGGGTACTAATAAAGGAATCAAAAGTGAGAATTTTTTTTATCTCATAATTTTTAACAGTGTACTATCTCATAATTTTTAATACAATCGCAGTACAATTTTTAATAAAACTCTATTTATTGATTCATCTACTAATGTCCTTGTGATGTTGATTAACTAGATCCTTCATTTTTACCTTTTACAATAGCATTTATGTAACTTCATTTCACACAGTAATCATTTCATACCTTTTGCAACCAGCATTTCTAAGGTTGAAGTCTAAAAATTTGAACCTTCAAACCATAATGCATTTTGCTGAGATCTTCATGAATCATGAGTAAGTTAAGCACCGCTTGGCTTCTTATCTTTGATGACATTTGTTCTTCCTGTAAGTCCAGATAAAATTTGGTCATTACTTATCCAACTTAAATTGTGCAAGGGACAACATGGTTTCTGTAACTAAGCAGAATACATTAATTAATTTTTCTTTAATTAGCAGGATGGATGTGACTGTTTAATTAGCATCAAAATTATTCATATAGTAACAATGAATAGTACAGAAATTTGCATTAAAAAGGGATTAAATCCTTCCCACTAAGATCATCTATACAATATATGCTCTGCAATTGAGTTAACACACTCTAGCTTGTTACCTATTGTTTTAAATTCAGTAAAAGTCTTTTATTTACTTTATAATTTTTTCTTTTTATTTCGACTTGCATGCTGTAGTCCTTTAACGAAGAAAAAATAATAGAAGAACGAGGATAGAATTTGGATTTTAAGTAATTCTGAGGTTTTTAAAAGTAAATATTTTGATGTTGATTATGACTCTAGTCAAGACAAAATCTTAGTAGTTACAAGTATTATTGTAAAAATATAGTTATTTCCTTTATGTATATTAATATTTATTATTTAAAAATTTGTGTATATAGAAACTTGTCAATGAGTTTGCTTTATGCATCAACATACCTATTATCATTGTTATTATTTAATAATAACTCTCTTTTATTAAAACTTAATATAAAAACTAAACTTGTGTTTGGGTAAGAAATTTTAGGAGAAGAATTTATTTTTAAACGAATCTAAAATACTTTGTGGGGAAATATGTTGTTTAAATGGAAAATTTAGAGAGAAATTGAAATTCTAGTTATTTATAAAAGTATTGAAATTATTTAAAATTATGGAATTTGAACTTCTGAAAAAAAAGAATTTGAAATTTCTCTTTCATATCTTTTATCTTTCTTTTTTTTAAACTTTACGTCATGACTCTTTTACCTCTCTTTTCCACGGATGTTCCTACAACCAACAATCCAAGCATGGTTAAAAAATATCTGACACAAGACACAAAGATACACCTATAGCATGGTTAAAATATCTGACACAAACTCTTAAAGGTACCTTACATTCTTCCCTTGTGCACCTTCTTGCTAATTAGCTTGACCTTCTATCATCTATAGCAAACACTAAAATATAACATAGAGAGATTCACTAAATACCAGCGTAGAGAGATGTTTAATTCAAATTATTTGTCAAATGTGGTAAGGACTAACCTTTCTACACGTTAAGGATTTGGCTTCTGAGGTAAATTTCATGCACCCTGATCTTGTTTACTTCAATTTGTTCATTTGCCAATCATTTTGCTTCAAAGTTCCTGTAAGCAACAACCCAAGTCTGGTTAATAAATATCAAACACAAGACACAAAGATACACAACACAAATTCTTAATTGTACCTTAGTTTCTTTCCCTGGGCAGCTCCTTTCTTATTAGCATAAACTTCTATCACCTATAGCAAACTTTGTCATATAACATGGAGAAATTCACTAAATACCTGTGTAGAGAGATGTTTAATTCAAGTTATTTGTCAAATGTGGTAAAGACTAACCAGTCTACGAGTTAAGGATTTGACTATTGAGGTAAATTTTATACACTGCTCATATTAACTTCAATTGGTCATTCGCAAATAGTTTTCATTGGAATCTTGGTTAATAAATAAAATACACCACACCAATTCTTAAAGGTACCTTACTTTCTTTCCTTGTGCAGCTCCTAGCCGATTACTTTAACATTTATCACCTATAGCAAACACTATAATATAACATGCAGAAATTCACTAAATACCATCCTAGAAACTTGGCACAATCTCTGTATGTATAAGAAGAATATAATAGAGAGAGTAATTTAATCAGGATATGACGACTCAGTAGACACTAGAAAGTGAATAAGCTAAATAAAAACAAATGCTTTAACTTGTGCTTTAGAATGAGCCTCCTATTGATTATGCAGCAAGCAGCATAGAGAGCTGTTGTAGTAGTCATTATAGGGAGGAACAAAATGATGGTTTGATAATGCACTAGACCAAGTTCAGCTAGGAAAAATACCATGTTCTCCATCTACACAATTTAAGATTAGAATGACAAGTAAAATCTGAAACCTGTAATTGATAATTGATAACGCAAGTATTTTATTACCTGTTGATCTGTGTGACCAAAATCCCTGATGATCAAACTAAGACATGGGGTGGAGACAGTTAAATACCATTCTAACCTCTTGAGAATTGCTTTCCCTATGGGAAGGATATGATTTTTGTAGTATATCTGATATACTTAATGAAGTCTTTAACCTATGGTTCCAACAATCAAGAAGAAATTTAGAATTGATAGCTGAAAGGTTTACAGTGTGTGGCTCTGCAATAGTTAGTTCTACCTGAGGAGGTTATATCTCTTCATATCTACAATGAGTTTTACTTTTTTTCTCCTCTAAGAATGACCTTAAACCTACCAACCAAGTCAAAATCAAAAGGGAAAAAGAAACGAAAGGAGAAAAGAAAGAATAGGAAAAAAAAAATATAAATTAAGACTACATATATTTAGAGCAAATGGACAGAAAGGTATAAACCAGGGAACCTCAGTCCATAACCGCTTATTCAATGTTTCATTCCAAATATTTGCAGAATAAGCTGGCTGCAATCTAGTCCACATAGACATGACAGAAATTACCTGCACAGAGAACATGCCATTCAGAATCAGACTTCCATTGCACTCAAAGTCTGAACCTACAAGCTTAATATCATAAATACATTTTATATTGATGCTTCCTTTGTATTTGAGATTTGCAGGGGTAGAGGCAGGGTAGAGATTTATTCCCTCGTGCACTACTAGGCAGGGTAGAAAATAACAAGTAATAAAAATTAAAAAGAACAGTATCAATTGTTGTTAATCTTGCAGTTAATTTGAGGGCCAGATTTGCGTTGATCTGGATTTTCAGCCACCAATGGCAAGTTCTGAGTGTCTCCAAGTTCCAGTTTTTCTGATTCCAACTGCTTTGTAATTTGATCCACTTGAATCTACAAAATGTGTGCAACAACAGTATCAGTTATTGACACCGTGGAAGCAAGAACCTATGCAAAATATTAGCAGAAGCACACACACTGGCACCCAATTTGTAAATGAATTTTAAATAGCTTCTAGCCATAAATCACACTCCACATCAAGTCCGGCAAAAATACTACTTTACTAATGTCAATCTCATGACTTTCATGTAAGTAAAATATTTATTGTGTATCTCACAATATGCAGTATTGACGGTTTAAGCTGGCAAGAAGCATTAGTGGGGTACCGTGTGCAAAGATTAATGTCACATCCAAAGGATGTGAAGAACCTTGTAAAACTAAAATAAATAAGAATAACGAGTAGTAACACATAAAAACTTTAATCAAAATTTTAAAAAAGATATACTCTTAACCTTATAATTGAATGAATACTTTCAAGGAAATGATGATGCAATAAGAAGAAAGAAAAAATATGTAGCAGTATAGTTTTTGCCTTTGTTTTCTTCCTCTTGGCAATTGAAAAACAGACTCCTCTCTGCAACATCTGTGCCACTTTGATTCTTGATCTCGAGAACTTCAGTTTTGTCTTTGTTACCAATAGTTGGTACCAATTGTAGGTGTTTCCTTCTAATGCTTCTGCAGCCAACTGCAGCTTCTCCTCCTTTATTCCTTTCATGGGGAAGTTCTGGTCAAGGTGAATGAGCCATACATACATACCATCTCCCTAAAATATTGGGATTTCGAGACGTTCTTCCTTAAGTTCTGTCCTAAAATTTCCAATCTCTTTCCTCATTTCTTCAAGAATGTCAAGAGCATGTTCCTTCCTTCTCACTTAACCCAAACAGCTTTTGAATCCTCTCATATGCACTACCCAGAGCTCCAAGATCAGAGCTCTTCATTTCCCATCAATGCAACCAACTGTAATGAATGGGTAAAGAATAATGAAAGGATAAACAAATTGCACCAAGGAAACTAGTTAACTTACAAACTTCGAAGGTCGAAGTTCTACACCACCCAATGTCCCATTGGCCCCAACCCTCTTACAAAATGAATGACATCCCTCTCTCTCTCTCAACGCCCTTCCTATTTGTAGGCAACATGAATTAACCAAATAATCTCACATAACTAACTCACTAATATAACTAACAGATAGAATTATAACTAACTACTAATGGTGGTTACCTAATCTATTAAAAATAATTTTCAAAAGTATTATAATATAATAATAATTTTTAAAATATTAAAATATAATTTTCAAAATATTACTTCTTTTCCAAAGTACTAAAATATAATTTTAAACATCAAAATTTCATTCATATTAAAATTATTCAAAAATATAAAATTATATGTTTTCAGAAAATGAAACATAATTTCAAATAATACTTCGAATAATTTTACAAAATACTGAAATATAATTTTGAAAAATAATACAATGCATTTTTCAAAAAGATTATTTCTTTTCCAAAGTATTAAGATCTTGTTTTCAAAAAGATTAAAATATACTTATTTTTAAATATCAAAATTATAATGGCTGAACATGTCATTAGGCAAAATTGTATCAGCAACATTTGGAAAAGTTACCAAATTTATCTCCAACACCTTAACAATTTACAAGAAGATTGAATCAGAACAAGCAAGGACAGGAGTAAAATGCCCATAAAAAAATGAGAAATGATGATCAAAACCTTTGTTTGAAGGTACCCATGTTCTGGTATATATTTGGTATCAAAACATTTAGGAGAAAGGTTGTTGCTTCACGAATCAGATTTCTTTGAATGGGACAAGAAAAAAGAAACAGCTAATAAATGATTCATCCAGCAATAATAATTACTGCTAAATAAGGAGGGGGACTCACTTGGTAGGTGCTTTTATGTCTAATCAGAAAAATGCCACATAAACCACATAGCCTTCACTCCACGTGGATCAAGCACAAACCTATGAATTTCCCCATGTTCCTCTGGTGCTCTATTTGCTGTAGTATTAATGTTCATGAAATATATAGACCATCAAAGCCTTTGGGTACTTGGATCAAAATGTAGAAATTAACATATAGAAAGAACCATTTTATTGAATATATTCTTCCCCTACTTTGGAATCTGGGTCAATGGAACCCAATTTGAAGAAGAGCATACACGTTCACAATAGAAATTCATTAAATAGCTGCGTAGAGAGATGTTTAATTCAAGTTATTTGTTAAATGTGGTAAAGACTAACCATTGTACAGGTTAAGGATTTGGCCTCTGAGGTAAATTTTATGCACCCTGCTCTTGTTTACTTTAGTTTGTTCATTTGCCAATCATTTTGCTTCAAAGTTCCTGCAAGCAACAACCCAAGTTTGATTAATAAATATCAGACACAAGAACTACAACATGACATACTCAAGGATGATTTTAGATGTATAAATTTTCTAGTTTATTTGGATCTTAAGTAATTGTGTAGTTTTTAGAAGTAAATATGTTGATGTTGATTATGACTCTAATCAAGACAAAATCTTAGCAGTTACTAGTATTATTGTAAAAATATAGTTATTTAAGTAAAGAGACTTAGTTACTACGAGATATGCCATAAACCATTGACAGCATTCAATATGGCACTTATTATGAATTAATTGATTAGGCACATCACAAATTAGTAGGAGAAGAAAACTTCCCTCGTGGCAACATGATGTTTAAATCAAAATCAAAATAGAAATAGAAGAATGAGCATACGATCTTTACTCTTGTTACTGCATTAATTATAATATTACATCTAGCAGTGATTGACTTTGCTCATGTTTTGAGTTACAAGTTCAGTCAAGTGGTTAGATCATGACATGCATTAAGTACACAATTCATCATAGGTTGATGCAAGTTAGCTTCAGAATAGTACCTGCCAACTACTGTACATTAAAAGTGAGGAACAGATTACGCGCTACCTGTTATTCACGTCCTTAGCTTTGTCCAGTGTCGCAATCTGCACCAGGTGAAAAACTATAATTCATACAAATTATTATACATATATATATTACTTTATAAATAATATTTCTCTTCATTACAATATCTATATTAATTAGTTTTATTCGGATCAAGAGTATATTCAGTGTTATAATCTATAAATTGCAGCTCCAATTGGCTGATAATTTCATTAGTTAACTATGGCTCCAATTCGGATCAAGCATTATCTGATATACTTAATGAAGTCTTTAACCTATGGTTCCAACAATCGAGAAGAAATTTAGAGTTGATAGCTGAAAGGTTTACAATGTGTGGCTCTGCACTTATATTTACAATAAGAAACTGGGTTTCAGGTGGGCTTCAAACAGCCAGCCAGTCCATCGTCGTCAATCTCACCATCTCGTTAATTTCATGTAATCCGAAGCTCGATAATGAGCCAACACCTGCATAGTAACTTGCATTAATGAAAACATGACGACATAACAATGAAAAGCATAAAATAAGGAGACCATAGGTAATTCAGTCAGCTTAAAGAATCTTTGTATATCGTCGAGCTGAAATTATTCAGATACTGCCAGTTCATTGGGAATATCCGAATCAACGTCAACAGCTTGATCCTTAGCTTCAATTACTAAGAAGAAAAAACAAGGAAGGAATCAAGCAAGACATAGAGGAATAAAATTGAATCACCCTTTAAGTAGTCATTACTGACAGTCTTTCACAAAAAAATCACCCTTTATAATTTTTTTCTTTTTATTTCGATTTGCATGCTGTAGTCCTTTAACGAAGAAAAAATAATAGAAGAACGAGGATAGAATTTGGATCTTTAAGTAATTCTGAGGTTTTTAAAAAAGTAAATATATTGATGTTGATTATGACTCTAGTCAACACAAAATCTTAGTAGTTACAAGTATTATTGTAAAAATATAGTTATTTCCTTTATGTATATTAATAATTATTTAAAAATTTGTGTATATAGAAACTTGTCAATGAGTTTGCTTTATGCATCAACATACCTATTATCATTGTTATTATTTAATAATAACTCTCTTTTTTAAATTATCTTTTATTACAACTTAATATAAAAACTAAACTTGTGTTTGGGTAAGAAATTTTAGGAGAAGAATTTATTTTTAAACGAATCTAAAATACTTTGTGGGGAAATATGTTGTTTAAATGGAAAATTTAGAGAGAAGTTGAAATTCTAGTTATTTATAAAAGTATTGAAATTATTTAAAATTATGGAATTTGAATTTCTGAAAAAAAAATTTGAAATTCCTCTTTCAAATCTTTTATCTTTCTCTTTTTTAAACTTTATGTCACGACTATTTTACCTCTCTTTTCTACGGATGTTCCTACAACCAACAATCCAAGAATGGTTAAAAAATATCTGACACAAGACACAAAGATACACTTATAGCATGGTTAAAAGATCTGACACAAACTCTTAAAGGTACCTTACATTCTTTCCTTGTGCACCTCGTTGCTAATTAGCTTGACCTTCTATCATCTATAGCAAACACTACAATATAACATGGAGAGATTCACTAAATACCTACGTAGAGAGATGTTTAATTCAAATTATTTGTCAAATGTGGTAAAGACTAACCATTCTACGCGTTAAGGATTTGGCTTCTGAGGTAAATTTTATGCACCCTGATCTTGTTTACTTCAATTTGTTCATTTGCCAATCATTTTGCTTCAAAGTTCCTGCAAGCAACAACCCAATTCTGGTTAATAAATATCAAACACAAGACACAAAGATACACAACACAAATTCTTAATTGTACCTTAATTTCTTTCCCTGGGCAGCTCCTTTCTTATTAGCATAAACTTCTATCAACTATAGCAAACTCTATCATATAACATGGAGAAATTCACTAAATACCTGCGGAGAGAGATGTTTAATTCAAGTTATTTGTCAAATATGGTAAAGACTAACCAATCTACGGGTTAAGGATTTGGCTTCTGAGGTAAATTTTATACACCCTGCTCATATTAACTTCAATTTGGTCGTTTGCAAATAGTTTTCATTGGAAGCTTGGTTAATAAATAAAATACACCACACCAATTCTTAAAGGTACCTTACTTTCTTTCCTAGTGTAGCTCCTCGCCGATTACTTTAACTTTTATCACCTATAGCAAACACTATAATATAACATGCAGAAATTCACTAAATACCATCCTAGAAACTTGGTATAATCTCTGTATGTATAAGAAGAATATAATAGAGAGAGTAATTTAATCAGGATATGATGACTCAGTAGACACTAGAAAGTGAATAAGATAAATAAAAACAAATGCTTTAACTTGTGCTTTAGAATGGGCCTCCTATTGATTATGCAGCAAGCAGCATAGAGAGCTGTTGTAGCAGTCATTATAGGGAGGAACAAAATGATGGTTTGATAATGCACTAGACCAAGTTCAGCTAGGAAAAATACCATGTTCTCCATCTACACAATTTAAGATTAGAATGACAAGTAAAATTTGAAACCTGTAATTGATAATTGATAACGCAAGTATTTTATTACCTGTTGATCTGTGTGACCAAAATCCTTGATGATCAAACTAAGAAATGGGGTGGAGACAGTTAAATACCATTCTAACCTCTTGAGAATTGCTTTCCCTATGGGAAGGATATGATTTTTGTAGTATATCTGATATACTTAATGAAGTCTTTAACCTGTGGTTCCAACAATCAAGAAGAAATTTATAATTGATAGCTGAAAGGTTTACAATGTGTGGCTCTGCAATAGTTAGTTCTACCTGAGGTCATATCTCTTCATATCTACAATGAGTTTTATTTTTTTCGCCTCTAAGAAAGACCTTAAACCTACCAACCAAGTCAAAATCAAAAGGGAAAAAGAAACGAAAGGAGAAAAGAAAGAATAGTCCCTTGGACTGGAAAGTTATACCGAAAACGGCTAACCCAATAACCAAATCTTTCCACTTTTAAGAAAGGTCCTAAACCCGTCAACCAAAGCAAAATCAAAAAAATAAAGAATGAAAAGAATAAAAAAAGAAAAAAAAGAAAAGAACGAAGGTAGAAAAGAAATAATCATACCTCAACCACGGAAATTTGTAAAAAAATGGCTAACCCAATAATAGAATCCGCAACTACCACCATTGAAACTAATGAAGCAAATGCTTGTCCCCTCACATCATCCGATCAAACAAAAAATATCAAAAGGTTTGAATTCACAACTTACAACATTAATTCAATTGGTATTGAGAAAATAGAAATATTTAGTCTATAAAAAAGGATTCCCTGAATACCTAGAGAAATTATGATCATAGAAAATGTATTGTAAAAAAAGACAACTCACTCCCACGTTCATTAATGCCTTTCAGAAATCCAATCACCAAATCATGATAATTTTGTGCAAGTGTCGAAAAAAAATTAATTAAGTAAAATAATTCGTTACCGACAAATCACCTACCTTGACAGAATCGAGCCCTAACAAAGCACAAATTGAATAACAGAATCTTTCTACTTTCATGAAAAACCGTGAACCTGCCAACCAAGACAAAATCAAAAAAGATGGAAAAAAAAGAATGAAAGCAAAAAACAAAGAAAAGAACTAAAGTAAAAAAGAAAGAATTGTACCTTGGACTTAGAAAGTTTTAAAAGAAAATGGTTAACCCAATAGTGTAATACGCATCTACCACTATTGTTAAGTCATGAGAAAAAATCCAGCATACATTAAGAGCCAGAAAATTTTCAAATCACTAGTGGTTGATATCTACCTTTGTGCCGGGGAAATAGGTGCAAACCAATGCTAATTTTGCATTTCCTCCAAGAGACTCCTGCAATAAAAATGTCAACCTGGAGTCTCTATATGGTATATGCCACTTCCTTCCTGTCTCTGAAAAACTTTAGCAAGAATGTTTATCAAAATCCTGCAATCTGATTTAACCTTAGTAAGTAATTGGAATGATGGAAGAGTAGAATCTGACAGTAAGGAAGATATTCATATGATGAACAAGTAATAAAAATAGTACTTTTCAGCTTTGACTTATAAACAAGCAATTGTTAGAGCAAAGTATGAGCCTTGCCAACAATTCAATCGTGGGCAAGCATTTTGGAATAAAATGATAGAACAATGTAGAACTTGCACTGAACAGTCCTTGTTATGGCTACATGCTTATAGAGGCTACATACACATTCCTTGTTATGGCTACATGCTTATAGAGGCTACATACACATTATGAGAAAGACAAAAGGTCTCAAAAGACGAGCGAATGATCTTCACTGATATAGAAAAAAAAGTCTATGGAAGGGTTCCATAAGAAGTGTTGTGAAGGCTTTATAAAAGAAAGCACTTTGTAATACAATTATTCAAGCTAAAAGGATATATATGGAACAACAATCGGCGTATGGAATGCATTGAGCGGTATCAAAAGATTTCCCTACAATATTTTTGCACCTAGGTTGACTTTGATGATATACCTTCTACCTTAATATTAAATGTATTTATTATTGAAAAGTCAATGTTAAAATGCATGTCTTCTGCAAATGATATTGTTGATAAGTAATGAATTTGTAAATTCTGAACTTGCGATCAGTTTTAGAAACCAAGGCTGATGGTTAAGTGAGAGCATGACTATGCAAATGCGATAGAAAGACACACAATACAGTTGAATGATTATTTTCTATGTATAGAGGAGATTCCACTAAAGCAGTAGATATCTCTGGGAAGAAAGTAAGTAAGGAATAACAGAAGAATATGAAGTATAACAAAGCTCTCTAAATTTCCAGATAATTCATATTGCAAGCCACACTTTGGTCAACCGAAAATAAAATAATTGAATGAATTTTTGAGAAAGAAGTTGTTTGTGTATTGGATCTGATCCTCTATTGGTCTTATTTATTCTTAAAGAACCTCCCACCCCCCGAACCATTCTTAAGACCACCAAATTCTCTCGAATGAGTTTTATTTTTTTCGCCTTTAAGAAAGACCTTGACCCTGCCAACCAAGTGAAAATCAAAAAGAAAAAAGAAATGAAAGGATAAAAGAAAGAATAGTTCCTTGGACTGGAAAGTTATACCGAAAACAGCTAACCCAATAACCAAATCTTTCTACTTTCAAGAAAGACCCTAAACCTGTCAACTAAAGCAAAATCAAATCACCAAATATTGTTATTTTTGTGCAAGTGTTGCAAAAAAATTAATTCAGTGAAATAATCTGTTATCGACAAATCACCCTTGACTAACGACAAATCACCCTTGACTAACGACAAATCACCCTTGACTAAGTCGATCTGTGACATGACAAAGCGCAAACCCAATAACAGAATCTTTCTACTTTCAAGAAAGGCTCTGAACCTGTCAACCAACACAAAATAAAAAAAAACAAGCAAAAGAACGAAAAAAGAAAAGAAAGAAAAGAACGAAAAAAGAAAAGAAAGAAAAGAATGAAAGAATGAAAAAAAGAATTGTACCGTGGATCCCTGCCAAAGCCCCAACAGGTGTGACAATTTGGTCCAGTCAAGGTTGGGAAGAATTCTCACTGCTATGAACTAAGCGTAGATTTGTAAATTTCGTGGTATTAAATAGTGAACTTTGTGAGCTTGGGTCTTTCTTTACAATGAAAGTACAAAAATATGACTTACATACACATTAATATAATTTTTTTTGAAAACATTCAAATTTAATTTTAAAAATATTAAAATATAATTTCGAAATATATTGAAATATAATTTTCTGAAAGATTGAAATTTAATTTTAAAAACATTAAAATATAAATTTCAAAACTTAAATTTATAATTTTCAAAAAAATTGTTTTAAAGTATTTTAAAAGTTAATTTAAAAATTTTAAAATATATATAATATAATTTTTGAAAATATTAAAATTTAATTTTCCAAATAATTATAATATAGATTTTAAAATTTTGACTTATAATATTAAAATGATTGTGATTTTAAAAAGCTGAAATATGTTTTAAAAATATTGAAAATTAATTTTAAAGTGATAAAAGTATATTTTCAAAATATTCAAATTTAATTTTCTAAAAGATTGGATTTCTTTTTCAAAAATGATGTACTATAATTTTCACAATGGTTACGTAGATGTTTCAATAATAATGATAATTAATTTTACAAACATAGAAAAATAATTTTCGAAATACAGAGATAAAAACTTAAAAAATATTAAAATAAAATTTCAAAATATTGAAATTTATTTTTGAAAATAATAAAATATAATTGTATAAAATATTTAAATATAATTTGAAAAACTTGGACATATAAGTTTCAAATTATTATAACATAATTTTAAAAATATTATAATTTAATTTTTAAAAAGAATTATAATTTTCTAAAATAATCACGTAGTTTTCAAAAGATTTATTTTAATGACTTCTAGAAATCTAGTAAAATATGTCCCATTTTACTGAACTTAAAAGACGCTATATTATGCAGATAGTGATATATTGAAGATTATACCTTGTAAAATAAGATAGCAACAAAATCTGCAGGATACTTAGACAAATCATGTGGCATGGTAGTACATCCCTTGACAGCATCAATAAAGACCATCCATTATCCATTTCTAATGAAAAAGTAAAAGCAATAAGCAAATATAAAACCATTAATGCTTCAAAGAATTTCTACAGACAAATAAAGTGTTCTCTTTCTCCATATTTATAGTCAAACGCACCTTAGACAAACATACAAACAGGAAGAGTGTTTTAAAAAATAAAACTATTGTCTATTACAAAAACAAAAAAAGTAAGCAAGTAAGAAAATATGCGTCGATCGATGCTTCAAAGAATTTCCAAAGACAAATAAATCTCTCTCAAAGTGACTTTTGAACATACACTACTACCAAATCCTTATGCTACAACCCCCTCCCCTATGGTGACAAAAATCCTGTATTAAAATAAAAAAATAATTATTTTTTAAAAAAGATAACATTGACTCAAATTTAAAAATTAAATGATCAAAATAAATTTTAAAAAAAATGAAAACTAATTTTTTTATAATTATATCAATGTCTAATTTATTTGCATCCTTAACAACTTTAATAATTCATAAGTTTTCAACAATATATACTTCACAATTATTTTTTAAAAGAATTTATTAAAGTAAAACTAATGCATCACTCTTAGCCATATCTAGTTAAAATAAAGCACAAAACTTAGATGTAATTATTATGTACTTTTGGTGTATTTTTCAATAAGAACTGAAATTTTACCTCAGTAATATCCCTACCGTAGGCACAAATATTATAAGCAACCCAAATATTCCTTTAGCAATAATATAAGCTTTATTACTTCGTATAAATTACCTTGAGATTAAGTTCTTCTCCTGCCATTTCAAATTCTAAACATCTGCAGGGAAAAGAACACAAATAAGGTCTATGACTACCATTTTTAATTCAAAATTGGAGGCACTAATTAAAGTTTGGTTGATGTTGGTAAAATCAAAATGAGAAAATGAAAACAATAAAACTTGCATATAATTTGTGTTTGCTAGCAAGACTTGACCAAAATTTGAAGTAAATCCAACTTGTTGAACAGTATTTCATAGTTATAAAACTCATCAAAGTGACTGCAATGAGAACCATTGTATGCCATTTCATTTTCAATAAATGTCATGTCCAGGAATACACAAAAGGCATTGATATCTATAATCATCAAAGTTTTAGACTCTAGTGTGGTATGTGTTAGTGAGGTGTGGTGCAGGGACTAATAGTGAAGGATAAGTTTTCATAATTCAAATTTTCCATCTTCAGGTCTCAAGGACTAATATCTTACATGCTGAATATATATAGATATTAAATGAATCATTTGGGCTTAAAAATTTGCTCAGAAGAAAATATATACAGGAAATTTTATGTAAATCTTGCCTTTACAATTTTTAAAAAACAATCTATTACTTTTTTTTTCCCAATTTGATTCTCAAAACAAAGAGACTTGGGCATATACTTCTAATGTGTGTGACCTTAAGACATGATTAGAGAACTAAGATACAATCGATCCAAAACAAAAAATATACTCAAATAACCAAATGATGTAGCAAAAAAATAGTTTCATGCATAGTATTTGTATAACCTCCATTGGCTATAATCGAAATCTGTGTCAACAACCTTCCCTACAATTCAAAGTACGATGAAAGTAAGCGTCTTGAATAAGAAATGGTGTCAAAATTCAGTGGCATATATAACTCCAAAAATGCAGTGATTTTTTATTGGAACAAAACAAGTAATCTATATTAAAATGAAAATAGATAAGATGAAATGATATACCTTTTTCTCAAATACAGGACTATAAATAATAAAACCAACGCACTTAACATCATAAAATCTATCTACTCAACTAATCAACTCAAAACAACATGATTAATTTTTTTAAAGAAAAATCTATCTCTAAACGACAAATAAAATCCTATAACAATAATCATACTACAAACTACTATAAATCAAAACCCAAAAAAAAAAGATACGAGACAATCATCCAAAACACAAATCTTACTTTGATGTAAACATAAACAATAAACATAAAGGAGCCACAATACACCAGATAATTTCAAGAAGATACAAATCATTAACGGGTAAAAAATAAAATAACATAAATTAACTGCATCAGGAAGTTTAAAAGGGGGAAATGACTAATAAAAAATAGATTAAAAAATAACCAAACTTACCTAAAATCTGATGAACCTGCTCCAGAGTAAGCTTAGTTGAGAATCCTCTAGCTGCAAACTTGTAACTATTCAACAAAGCTTCCTTTGCAGCCAATTCTTACTGAAACCATTAATCAATCACATAAATATCCAAAATAAAAAGGGACTGAATTCTCAAGTTCCTATAATGAAAATTTTGAATTTGACAGTAGACATATTAAATCTTAAAATGTAAAAAATTTGACTAAACAAAAAGAACAAACTAAAGTCAGAAAAGCCGGGGCATGGCTCACCATAGTATTCACAACCAAAGAAGCCCATGGTGCACTCATTGCCAGCAAAGGACAACAGCATTGTGGCATTTGACAGAGACTGTGCTTAGACGAAGTGAGAGGATGGAAGAACGTGTTAGCCATCTTAAACTTTGGTCCTTACTTAACAACATGGTTTTTGTAACTAAGCAGAACACATTAATTAATTTTTCTTTAATTAGCAGGATGGATGTGACTGTTTAATTAGCATCAAAATTATTCATATGGTAACAATGAATAGTACAGAAATTTGCAAACATTACACATTTAATTGCTTAAGAGATTTTTTTATGGAATTATAATATATCCAGTTACATATATCCAATTACAATATGTCAATGCATAATAAATTTATTAATTTTTATTAAAAAATATATATATTAATAAAAATTTTAATTTATTTGACGGTGTAAATGATATATATATATATTAAAATAATGAAAAATCAAGAAGAGGAGGAGAGAAAGAAAACATATTTTTATATAAAAAAATCATATTGTACCGAAAATGGTTTTTATTAGAAAAGAAGGTGCTGATAATGTGAAAGAATTTCTGGGATAAAAAAAATGGGTCTCTTGGGGGTAAAGATTTTATACGAGAGTGAACGGTGAATAAGATGGTCGAAAACTTTAGAAACTAAAAATAGGAATAGGAATATAAAGAAAAATCGCGACGGTAAACCCATCCTTAAAGTTTCTTTGTGAAAAGAAAAGAAAAGAAAAACTACAGACGTGATGAAAAAACAAGAAGAAAAATAGTATAAAAACAAGAAAGAGAAAAAGAAAATAATAATAACTAAAAAAAAAAAAAGCAAGCATGATTGAGAAAACATGGATGAAAAGAACTAATATCAAAGAAGTGAGAGAGATAAGGTGTAGTAGAAGGGGATAGAATTGGTGTGGACGGAGAGGGGCTATGTGAACGTGCTTCTAAAAAACACCGTTTGTGCTGCATGGGTGTAACAGTTTTGGTTAAGCTGTTAGCTATGACAGATACAAGAGCTGAGGGTCTGTGAGAGAATAAGGGTATCTGTAGAAGGATCGTAGGGAGAGTTTTTCTGGAGAGATTTCAGGAAAAATACATGTGAATTTTCTGATATATAGTTTCGCGACAAAGTTGGAGTCCGTTCCATCGTTGCTCGCACCAAACAGGCACAAAGTTTCGTAAGAGTAATAATTAATAATTAAAGGCGTCTCTAATTTCTTCTCATCACCTGAATAAATAATAAAAAAACGTTTAACCCAAAATGAACAAAAGAATTTTTGGAAGAATAAATCGGTTACCTGATGTTGGCGAATCAGATTAAAATCTATGTTGTTACATAATTTATTTTGTCTTTTCACTCGTATGTATACAATTATATCCTCCGTGAACAATTAATCTCATCAAATTTTCATACAGATATACTTTGCTTCTTTTTGCCTTTGCTAAGTCGGACAAAGGAGGAGATTTCAACACTTTTAAAATTTACCGTGAAAACAACTTACCTTCTTTCGTTCTGAATAGCTGTGCAAAAAAATTAAAAAACTAAATCAAACCTAAAATCGAATTCAACAAAAGGTAAAAAAATAAAATTATTTAAAATACATCATTTCTTTTAATTAATTTGTACCATCACACTTTAAGTCTATTATGATAAAAACTTCCTAAATTGACTCAGACAAACATACCATCAAATTAGTCAAACCAACAAAATTCTACCTTATTGTAAAAATTAGACTAGCCCTTCTATCCTCCTTAGTCCATTAGACTAGGTTGGATTGGCCTATTTGCCACCCCATATATAACCATAGGCAAAATTTTCCTATTATCCCTATTATTTTATTCTTCTGAATATAAGTTGAATGTTAAAATTTAGTAGACTTAAACACAGTTCATGCTTCAAGGCCAAGACACTTTTGTGTGAAGGAATATGTTAAATATAAAACCTCTCAGATTTATTTATGTAACAATTGAAGTTTTTAGAGTAGTTAGTTCATAAATCATAACATTACTTCAAGCTCGTAAAACTAGTTATGTGCCTTCTTCATCTAACTATTGTTTAGATTTACTAGGTCAATATTTAACTCTTGTTTGACTTTCCTTCCAATCTATTTTACTGATTGTCTTTTTCCTCTCTCTTACTTCTAGTTGAACATTATTTTTGAGTCAGATTCAAAATTCATTTTCCAAAAATATTTATCAAGATTTGTGTAGTCTTTTTAATTCAAATTTAATGCTATTGTTGATAATGATTTTTCAAACAATATTTTCATTGAACTTCTTGGCGTTGTTTCTTTGCTCGTGACTCGTGTCACGTAATATTAGAAACAATTTTTTCTGATTGGGAATCATTTTTATGAAAATTTTTTATTTAGGTTATTAAATGTGTTAATTATAACAAGCTGAAAACTCAGTCGTAAGCTTCAATTTGCAGATGATTGTTAATTAGAATAAAATTATTTGTATCGAGTTGGGGTTGTACCTAATTATACGGAACTGATAAGTAATTTAGATTAGTACGTAGTAGTAATTGGTATCAAACTATAAATATAATATTGTTGATACCTTAAATGAATTTGGTGTTAACGGAAAGCTTTTCTTGAAAGTCAAAATTGTATAAATATTGTTCAAATAAAGTTTTATGATTATTACAACTGACAGACTAAAATCTCAGGGAAGTAAAGCTTAAAAGGGATATTTACTAAATTCTCTCATTTATAGTCCAAATCTTCTACTTCAGTGTCAAAATGAGACACTCTCTTAGCTCACTCACTCAGACACAACGATTTGAAGATTGAAGTTTTCTGTCATAGTCCATGACCACTAATTTAAGAAATTCTAGAACTACCTTCCATGTTTGAAAAGATTGGCCAACTAGCCTATAAATAAGCTAGCTGTCCACGTTACAGTAATAGCCTAAGCTCAGCACTTTCAAAACGAAATAACAGGCAAGAGTCCTTTATAATGAAAATACCAAACCCTTAAGTCCATAAGTCGACAGAAGCAAAAGAGGAAGCAAAGCTATCTGTGTTAGTATTAACTTGACTTCAATAAAACAAGAAGGGCAAAAGGTAAATTTGGAAATTAAATCACCCAAGCAGTTTCACGTAAAAATAAAAAATTTATTCCTATATTATAAATTAAATAAGTTAAAGGATCAACCTCTTACCCTACTCATTTTTAGTCATTAATTTTTAATATTTTTTGTCTTTTTTTTCTTTAAATATATATTTTATATTATCATTGATCATAATCAATCAAAATATTTTTTTCTTAATCACATCAAACTATTCTCTTTTTATTTTTACACCAATATATGATGTTTTTATTTTTTTATCTTTTACTTTTTTTACCTTTATATGTTAATTGAATTTAAATATTATAAAAAATTATTAATAAATAATCGTATAGTACAATTTATATTATTTGTTATAAATTAAAATATATTATTATAAATATTAATTATAATATAATTTATAAATACTTTTATTATAAATTTTAGTTATATAAAATAAATATTTATCTTATACCTCACCCAAACTAAAATATTAGGCAATATAAAACACCATTACTCCTAAAACCAAGATGCATTATAATTGATACATATCATGCACTCATAGGCTGGAATGCTAGATGCTCTTGTCCGAATGAAATATAGCTTACTTATTTTTATTTTTTTTCACAAAATATCATTTGTTCCTAAACTTTCTAAAATATCTTAATGCATATTTGGAAGATGTTGAAAAAAAAAGGAGAGGATAAATTTTCATTTTTAACAAATAATAGCTTAGTATAAATTTAACATTGTAATATTTTATTCATTTTTTGTAAATATTATATAATTATTTTAATTTAAAATAATAAATTTATCCTTCCTTTCTGTCTCCTTAAATTTCTATTCTTAAATATATTCTTATATATGTTTGGTTAGGTTTTGAAAAAAAAAAAAAAGTTTTCATGATTTTCTTAAAATGTTTATAGAAATTGTTGTTTGAAACTAATTAAAAATAATTTGTCACTTTTCCTAAAACAAAAATACATTTTTGCCCATAAAAAATAGTTAGACAAGGAATTTTAACACATATAGGCAAACAAATACGTAATAAATTATATCTATCTAAAAGAAAAATCAACACTTAGATAAAATTAATATAATTTTTTTTTACTAAATTAATATGATTGATGATAGGGAATTGAAATTTCAATTTAATTAAATCAGTGTGAGCTTCGATCAGTAAACCAAAAATGCAAAATATGGGGGAATGGGATCCAAATTTGGTTCATCATTAGTTTGATGAAAATAATAATTAAATACTCATAGCCAATATTTATAGAATTTGATAATACTTAGATTTGTAAATTTCCATAAATTGAAATTATTATCAATGACAAAGTTAAAATAATGTATATAATAAGTAAAAAATAATTTTTATTTTATAAGTTAATTTAGGTTCCAATCTAAATTTTAAAATGATACGAAAGTTTATTTTATCGATTATAGTTAGTATATTAAATTTTATTAAATTATTCAAATATGTCCAATCTTTAATTGATGTAAATAGATATGTTAGAGATTTCATATAAATTAATGATATATTAAAAATAACATATATATAAATAAGAGATAATTCTTATCTATGAATCAACTTTAAGATTGAATTAGAACAAAATTTAAAATTTATATATATATCCATGTAGTTTAAGATAATTTTTTTAAGATTGAATTAGAACAAAATTTAAATTTTATATATATATCCATGTAGTTTAAGATAATTTGAACATGAGCTTATTTTAAGTTAAGGATGAGCAAAAGCTTATCACTTAAACTCATCTAATCCATATAAGAAAAAAAAAAGTTATTAGATTATTGCAGTAGGATAAATAAGTAGGCATATTAGACTCATGATTTTTAATGGTCGCTAACCGTCGAGATCGATTTAAGTTAGTGACTAAACCTAATTGATCCTGGACTTTACAAGGAAGTGCAGATGCATTGCAAATGACCCATACAACAAATGTGCATAACCCTAGGTTGATGAATTAGTATTGGGCCACTTCCTTCTCTTGATCTCTCCCTCTTTGTTTATTGAAATTACTCTAGACCTGCTTCTCCATCTCTTGATCTCTCCCTCTTTGTTTATTGAAATTACTCTAGACCTGCTTCTCCATCATTACACTCAACACTAAACAAATAAAATGAGACGTTGCATTTTATCTATTAATATGCTTCAAATCTAACTCGTCATGAATCAATACTCCAATTTGACAATACTTGTAGCATAACATGACTCTGTTGCTACTATTAGAAAAATAATAATTAATGACAAAACAGTCTAAATATAATTTTTAAAAAACTTACTAAATTTAGTGACCATAAAATTAATGAAGAAAAAACAATTTTCTGACTAATTCATTGATTTTTAGTAGCGAGGAGTATTTACAGCATGGCGTGGGTTTGGGAAGAGGTCATAGATGTGACATTTTCGTGGAAGAATGACATCTCGCAGTTGAGTACTCAATTTCTCAGAGGTCGATGTATGTTTCTTATTTTTTGGCTCTGTCATACTAAAGCTTTGATAACCGTGACAAATGACACGATTCTACTAGCTAATGGATACTTGTGCACTAGTTAATCATTTCCATTTATAGCTTCCAACCAATGGAAAAGCAAGCACCGCAAACAAATCACAAGTACAGAAAAGGCATAAAACGGAATTAATTTTATGTGTGACGTGACGCGATCCTAAGAAGTTAGCCACTACAACTAAAGTACGAACGCAAACAAAGTAATCTACTATAGTCTACACGTACCGTGTGCTATTTGCGTGTACCTGTCACCGTTACTGAGCTCGAAGAGCTTCCCGGTGCTGGAGAAGACGACGAGCGCCACGTTGGCGTCGCAGAGAATGGACAACTCGTGGGCTTTCTTCATCAATCCATTGCGCCTCTTCGAGAATGTTATCTGCCGTGTGCTTTTGTTCTCAATTCGCTTTATCTCCAACTTCTTCCTCCCCATTCTTCGTCGTGCCAAAGCCCTAGCTACCTTCCGATTTCTCTCTTTTCTGTCTCCTCCTAAGCTTACTGTCTTTCTGCTCTGTTCGGATACGGTTTACCAGCAACAAAAAGCCCTGTTCTTATAGGCCTAGCGTGTTGATTTATGAAGGGACACGTGTCCAATGACCTTATTCTTCATTTCATTTTTTAATAATTTTCAAAAAAGTGAAAGCTACATACTGTTGTTAGGTAACCCATTTTATAAAACATTATTAACTTATGTTTATATCAAATCTATTTTAGAAATTGAAGTGTAATTTTACTTTCAGAATCTATTAAAATAAAAATATTTACTTTAAATAAATATTTTTAAATATTTAAAACTAGTGAGGAAAGTTATTCTAAGAATAACTCATTTCTTACATTTTATCATTAAATTATAAAACAATGAAAAATAAAAATGATAAATAATTTTTTTGTTATTTTTTAAATAAATTATTTTTTTATTAAAATTTCTTAATAATAAATTTTCAAAACATGCATTTGATTCGTATTTAATTAGTTTATTTTATATCAGAGACAAATTTAATTGAAAAAGTTTCAAATAATTTTTAAAAATAACTGATTTTTCCAAAATGATCCTCATGCATTTAGATATTTACTATTGAAAAAAAACGGATCAATAACATATGTGAAGTCCATTTAAGAAGGGTTTCATCTCACTTAATTTTTTATTTTATTATTTATTACATCATTTTATTTTATACACATCCCAAATCTTTAAAATTTTGCTTTAAAAAATAGAAAGAAATAAGAAATGTCACATAAAAAAGAAAATATAAAATAGTAAATATAAGATATAATGTGATAAAGACCAGTATATATCTATCAGAAAATCCTTCCAAATTCTCTGCCGGACATACCTGCCTCAATTAGTAGATACTTTCTAGCCATTGCACTAAATGGGCCTAGATGACATACAATCAATAATTCTTATGTGTAGGAAACTATTTGGAGCAGTTGTGATCATGAATATTCCTAACGTATTTTAAACAGCTTAACAAAGAAAATAAATTGAAGGCAGATAACATAATTTTATATATTTTGGATGAAAGTAAAAGGAAAGCTAAAATTTCCTTAAAATTCATTATCTTAGTAATAACAGTACCAAAACTATGGTAAATTTAATGCAGGATCATTTATATGAGCAGGAAGTCTCAGATGCAGATACCGCTACAACGAAGTTTAGCTAGGGTTTGCAAAAAATGAATTACATGGTACAAAAAACTAAAGGGACTTCGAAACCAATATTTGTTGTTCATCTAAGAGATACTTTTGGTACAATTAGAAAAGTAGCGCATACTAATGCACCCTTGATAAAAACATTTCTGAAGTCAAACGACAGATGGCAAAGAAAACCGAAAACAAATATGTACATGAATTATCAATGGGCAGGGGCTTTATAAAAAAAAATAAAAAATAAATGTGCAGTAAAGAACGGGAAAATTTTCTGCCAGAGATTCAATAACAAAGAAATGTTCTACTTTCTACTTTCTTTTTGTTAGGCAAAATGATATAATGCAAATTTTTATCAGTGTAAATTATAAAGCAGAATTATAAAGAAGTGATTTTTTTTAGTTGATTTGATTTTGTTAATTTTTAAATATCACTTCTAAAAAAAATCCTAGTTCTGTATTTTTTTTCATTTTATTCACAAAACCTTAATAAATCGAGGCCAATGACATCAAGCAAGACCCGATAAAACTTGACTTTTGTTATATTTACAAAACCTTGATAACAAACGACAATATATAAGCAACTTAATATTTTTATAATTATTAATAGATTTATTAGCTGAAAATAAAAAAGAAATCAAACTAAACACATTGTATTTTGAACATGTTTTTTTCTAAATAATAATATAAGCTAAATTAATTATACTTATGATAGTAGTTTTGCGCGAACAATATTTAAAAAAAAACGCTTATTTCAGATCCTTGGTTTCTGAATTTGTAGTTGAGTTAGGTTAGTTAAACGATTTACAGCACAACAAATTCAATTATATCAGTCAGTGAAAAAAAACAGTATAATTTTTGTTTACTAAGAAAAAAGAATTATGATTTCAGTATTTTCTTATTTTTTATTCTTAATATTTGTTTATGTCCTTGAAATTAATTTTCAAGCTAGAACTATATTAAGGTGATATTCCTGCGATTATATACTCAACAAGTTAAATCTTTAACCACGACAATGGTAACCGCAATATAATACAGCTATACCCCTTTAAGAATATTTAAGTAAATTGTTGCAGCCCAAGAATCCCAATCCCCCTTGTAAGTAAAAGAAAAACAGAAATGGATGAGGAAAAAAAATCAGCTATCAAATTAGGCAATTTAAATGGACAAAACAAAGCATTTATATTATATATGGATGAGACTATTCACCATTACCAAGGCTTCCCGTGTAGACACATTCGCTTCAGGCGCACCATAGTTACATTTCTGGTACCTCTCTAGCGTTTTGAGCATGCTGCACGTTTTGAGAAAATATATATTTGTATAAGCTAGATGTCAGAAGTTCTTAGAACTACTTACAAAACCATCCAAAATAAAGCGAGTAAAACTACATTCCATAAATATAAATTATTGCTCAATAATATTAATCATCCCATTTCTTTAAACATCTTGTCACTTCAATTTTGGTTTAAGTCCATTAATCCAACATCAATAAGAAAAGGGACACGCATTTTTTTTCCAAGCGATGAACAGGAACAAATTAAGTTAGAATTAAAAATAATAATAAACACTAAGAAACCCCATTTGAAGGAAAGGATCGAAATGCTCCTTAGATATAGGAAAAAAGCCATATATAAGAGTTGCAGAAAATTGGTAACGAGAAATGAAAGATCTTAAGACAAGTCACGTTTTAGCCTACTATAAAAAAAATAGCAAATGACATCAA